>CM053409.1:43349362-43393017 GCA_028644305.1 Xerus rutilus | reverse complement strand
AGGTAATATTATTCCCTCTTACTATTTTGTATTAATGTTATTGCTTTATATTTCATATTTAGATTTGTAACTGATGTGAACTTGTATCCTTGGTATATAGTACTAAGGAAATATATTTACCATTTCTTTGATTTACTGCTATTCACTTTTTCTTCATCTTAGATTTACTTTAATAATTCATAACGTTTTTTTACAACAAAACATCTGCTTGAAATTTTCAACCTGATTATCTTAAAGTTGAATGTAATTATTTCTATAGTTCTAATTACTTTCTCACCTACTTTATATGCCCTTTCCTCTAATTTCTTTGTATATTTTATTTTTTTAATTAGAGTTAGGAAATAAATTATATTTTTTATTTCTCTGTTGTTTTTGCTTTCCCAAAATCTGGCTCTTAAATTGATTCCATGTTGAATCTATTTCTTCTTTAAATTTGTTTCCATAATTATGACTTATAATCTATCTTTAAATTCATGTATTGCTTTTTAGTAGTGTTTGTTATTTTTAAATACTAGTTTGCTTTTTAGTTTTTCCAAGTTTGTTGAAGTAGAATACTTGGTTCAGTATTTTTATTTCTTTCTTTTCAATCTGGAAAGTATTTATAGATGCAAATTTACCTTGAATAAAACTTTGGTTTTATCAATAGTTTTTAAATTTTGGGTTCTCATTTCTAGTACTATGTCAGTCTCCAGCTTTTAAATAAAGTATTTGAGAAAATTTCCCACTCCTCAAGGTTTCCACTGAGAGATCTATAGGTCATAAAATTTATCTAAAATCAATAGCATTGACAGAAACTCAGGATAAAAAAGAACCATTGACTTGAAACTCTGAGAATTTTTTGATATTCTACAGGCAGAGCAAAGTAAATGAAGGCTGACACTAACATAAGACCTAAATAATGGAACTTATGGATTTCTAAGGTAAAGAAAGAATTCTACAAAAGAAATGGTCAGAAATTTCTGGATGTTGCAGATTTTTCCCCCATTAAAAGTAGAAGCTTGAATTCATCAGTAAAAGCTGGAACATGCTGTTTTGGGGATCCACGCTTAAGTGACACTTTAGGTATGTGGACCTCTTTTAGAAAAGAAATGTTGAGAAACTGAAAAACTAACTTCTCTTAGTATGCATACTAATATAAAAGATTGTCTCCACTGGGTTCAGGATGGCTTCGGGGGAGTAGCAAGAATACATATTATTTCTTCTTCCAGAGCCTGAGATAAATTTAGAGGCCTAGATTAAATAGGGCCTAGATTTAATATTTTTCATGTTTGGGAAATAAGCTGATTTATGCTATAAGGGACTCAATAGAAGCTAAGGGAAGTGCCACAAAGTCAGCAATAATAAAAAGTATTATTTAAACTATTATTTTAATATGCTGTATTATCTCTTCAGTGCTGACTTAACCAACGAACTCAAGCAATACTGACATTTGCTAACCATTTTGAGTTTACCTTTTTCACACTTAAAAAAAAAACTTGCTTAACAAAGCATTATATTCATGCAATCCTCATTATGGTACTGTTATTTTTCTCACTTTAAAATTGAACAGGCAAAGCAAGATTAAGTAACTTGCCCAAGGTCACAAACTAGTGAATGGTGGAGACAAAATTCTAACTTAAGCAATCTGGCTACAGAGTCTATACTTTTAACCTCTGCACTGTACTGCATGTTAAATTTTCCGGCATTCAGCAAACCTTCATTAAATACTACAGGCAGGTATTAGTTATTCTTTGAGAATTACAAAGAATGGCAGGGATACACATTGAGAAAAAATACCAAGAGCAAATAACACTAACACAGATAACACAAGAGAGATGTCTGAGGGCAAGATGAAAAGAGAAATGGACAAGGCCAGAGTGGTTAGCTATGGTAGCACAAAGTGGTCAGTGACAATTGGTACCAAGCTGTGAGAAGTTCAAACACTAAGAAATACTAAACTAAGGGAATACAATCAGAGTCTAGGCTTCCCAGAATTAGGTCAGATGATCTTGGGTATTTTAGCTGATTTCTGAAGAACTAAGAACACCTTTAGTAAATTTAGGTTCACCTAAAAGTATTTTTAAAAGAAAGACAAATTATTTCTCCAGAGAATTGAGGATGTTAAACGACAAAACTGAGATAAATGTAACCAACTTGAACAAAGATAGGAAAAATGTCCTAGAACCAGGCAGCACTTCACACCAAAGATGGTTCAAAATATCCTGTCCATCACATGAACAGGTTATATTAACAGCCAGAGAAAAGGAAGTGATAAAACTGATTGGCTGTAATCAGCATTTGCCTTTTATGGACATGAGCTGATCAACTGACAGCCTATAATTGGCTGGAGCGTAACTGCTGTGATTGGTTGAGGATCAATTGCTTGGATATTAGAGTATATTCTTAGGTTAGGTTTCAGTTGGTTTACACATCAAGCTAGGGCGTTTACGGAGGCTGCTTTGGGCCAGACTTTATCATTCAAGCATGGAGAAAGCTGAGACCAAGCATTTCAGCCTAACAAGGCAAATTAAGATTTATTTACTTAACTAGACTTATCACTGACAAATGAAGAAAAATGAAAGATAGTCTCCAATACTCAGGAACTCATAATACTTTTTTGAAAATCCACATCGAGACACAATGCAGCAAGCTCAAAAATGAATCAGTAAATTAATTCACAAATGGATACACAGTAAAAAAATCAAAAATTGACAGCAAATCTGACTCCATTTAGATATACCAGTAACTAGAAGCACAAAACGAAGTAATTATTGTAATTCTTGAAGTTAAATTTCATAAAGTAAATATAATATTTTGGATGGAATAGTATGGAATAAAATAAACATTTATAGAAGGAAAAAATTTCAACAATGCCAGTAAAAATGGGATGAGGGGACTTAAAAAGGAAAAAAATGGTAACAAAAGAGGCAATGTGAAAATGAGAATGTCTTTATCATGTGGAGCAGGGAGTCAAAACAAAAGATAAAATTTAATTTGTGAACTGTATATCTTGACAATCCATCTTAATTACATTCATGAAAGAGACAAAAACCATTTTAAGGGAAGTTTCAGAAATACAGGTAATGTTTGTATTAAGGCAAATATATGCCACATTTTTAAAAAAATCAAACATTGAGAAATTAATATCAAGGGTTTATTTTCAAATGCTTTTACTTAGTTATTTTAATTTTTTAGAAAATTGCATCAAAAGCTCAGTAGACTGGCTTACTTAAAGTAGAAGATGAGATTTTGTAGATTCCTTTTAACTTTTTTTTACATTATGCTTGTAAGATCATTATTCATCCTTTATAGAAGGAAGGACTCAGAAGAGATGATAGCTAGCATTAGAAAGCTGGAATTGATATGGAAAGCTCAATTCTTATCCCCATGGCTAATCCAATAACATGAACAAGGTTTTGAGAAAAAGGAAGTTTCAATGATTTGCTAGCCCAAGAGAAACAAACAGAACTCTTTTTCCCAGAGACTGTGATTCTCTCTGCCAGAGGAGCATATAATTTTTTAAAAGAGGGATACAAGGGCTGGGATCCAAATATTATCAGAAGATATAATTAATTAGTGTCCATTAGATATCCTTGAGAGAGCTGTTGCTCCAGTTCCTAAGCTTGGTGTTTCTCTTGTTCTTGGGGACAGTAAGACTCTCCCAAGCAGTGAAGGACATAGTAGCTCAGACTGGGATAGGAAACATGTTAGTCTCGCATTCCTGATTTTATGGAGGGGAAGAGGCAGGTGGCTTATTTAAAACCGACACCCCTCCTCAACTTTCCTTTTGGGAGGGGTGTCGGTTTTAAATAAGCCACCTGTGGTAGAGCAGCAAGGTTTATACTCAAAGAATGAAGTAGACCCATGTTACAGAATTAGTAGTAAGAATTGGACACTGGAGTAGGTACAGCTGGTGTTTCAAACCTAGGAGATTTAATTCAAGGTACAGTGGGCGAGGTATCAAAGTGTTCTGAAGGTGTTTGACTTAGAAAGTTGATTTCTTAATGGTATATTTTGATAGCTATGTGTTTCATTACTAGTTTTCAAAGAAATTCTGGATTGACATTTATTTCAACACTATAATTCGGTTCTTCCATTGTGTCCTGGCTGACAGAGTCTCTAATAAGAGGTTTGCTATAGTTCTTATCTTTCTTCTTATATGGGCACTTCTACCTACCACTCCCTTCTGCTGGACAAGTCCAGAAGAACTCTTGAAAATAACATTACATATTTTACCTTTCCAGTAACATTTTATAGAAATACTTATCAATGTATTTGAGGTGCTTGTGTTCAGAGGCCAAAGCCTGGGGCTCTGCTGACATCCACACCACCGCTCATTTTTCTCTCTCAGAATTCTCTCTCTTCTGAAATTAAAATTATATAGGAATATAGCATTAAAAACTGTGGGACAACCTCAAATAGCCTTGTATGTATATTTTAATTTTAATTTTAGAAGAGAGAACAGAATAGGGAAGAAGGTATATTAAAAGAGAAAATAGTTGAGAAATTTCCCAAAATAATGAAAGATCCACAAATCCAACAACTTGGAGAACTCCAAACAGGATCCATATAAAACAAACAAAATTCACATACCCAAATATATCTACACATGGACTTGCCCCCATGTGCCTCATCACATTCCCAATGTACATGGAAGAGCCCAAAGGTCACATTTTCATAAAAAGAAAAACAAAAAAAAAGCCCTGTTGCTCCTTCAGTAGAGAGGAAGGAACTGAGGGCTGGTGGGCTCTTTCCCACATGGCCTGTGCTCTGAAAGCAACTTCCCCACAGTAGCATGGCATAGTTCTGGGGTGTGCTCTGGCATATTCTGTTCTCCAACCAAGGGCTGTCAATTTCTCTTACAGAGTTGCAAGTCTTGAGTAACAAGATATCATGGAGTTGAGAAAACCTGTGATTTTCTTGGAGCTGCTGGTGATGACCCTAGTGTACTCCCAATCTGTGCAGTCATGGTGAATCTCCCACTGTGCTGGATCCTCTTGTCCTGCCACAACAGCCACCAAAGGCAGAGTGACTGCACAGGTACCCCCAACTCTACAGGCTGCCTTGCCTTATACCTTGAAACCTTTTTCTTTACCTGATATGTGTGTGTGTGTGAGAGAGAGAGAGAGAGAGAAAGACAGAGAGAGAGAGAAAGTTCGAAAAGAGAAAGAGAGGGAGAGAGGGAAACTTGTGTTTTTTTTGTGTGTAAGAGTATAATCCAAGACAAATAATATTCATGCTTAAAAATGATATTTATGCTGTTCTGCTACATGATTGGCATGAGTAGCAGAGCAAATCAAGAATTGGGTCAAGTTTGGTTTTTGTTGCTACAATTGCCCTCAGTGCATTGTCAGATTAAACTTCCTCCAGCATCACCTACTGCTTAGGTTAGAGGTTAATGTGCCTGTGAAGTTTTTCTGAATAATTCTGCTCCATCCACAGATTTTGACCATTCCTGTGCACCTGTGCCTTAGAGGAGGTTTCTGCACGCTCTTGCTCTTATCCCCGTGGTAGAGAGCTGTTGATTGTCACTTGGTTTTTGCCTACCTGGTGATTGATGGTAGTGTGTTATTTTTGTCTTTGTGCAGCTTGTCTAAGAGAACCTTGAATCTTTGGGTCTTTGAAGTGTAGCATTTCCTGTAATCTTATCCCCCTTGGCAGTCAAAGTTCTTTGTATCATCTGAAGGTCTTATGAAAGGTTATTCTCCTTCCCCAACAGTAGAATAATTCTAATGGCTTGGGCCCAGGAAGATTTCTACCATCCCCACCCAGAATAGAAGATTTTTGTTTTCATTTGGTGTGTGTGTCAGGTTTAGCCTTCCCTAGCTCCAGTAAGTCTTCACTGTGTGCCAGAGACAATAGGGTTTACTTTTCCTTCCCGCAGAGCCTTAAGTTTTCTGCTTTGTAAGTCTGTAGGACACCAAGTTCATGCCTTTTCCACAGGGGAGGACACACCTTTTCCAGGGCTGCGCTATCCACAGAAGCTTCCTCTGATCTCCCACCCAAACTTTCTTCTAAGTAACAACTACAGAACAGAATACACCAGAGCACACACCTTGTGAGTCTTGCAAAATTCTCTTGTATCCGTGGCCCCCAGAGGTTCTATATTCTCATACTAGCCCACATTTTCCCTTTAGCAACTTGTTAAAAATCTCAGCTGAATCTTCTTGCCATCTTGAATTGTGCCTGGCATCTCTCCTTCTGTGCTCCACCAAAGCTGAGCAGTCCCATCTCTTTGGAGGGACTGACTGACCAGGGACCTTAGTATTCTGGTGTATTTTAGGAAAGTAATGATTTTACAGTTCATTTGGCTTTTTCTTGTTAGAGTGAGAGCAATACTTTCTTCAGTTTTCTACACACTAGCCAGAAAGTTATTTTTTACTTCCTTTGTGTGTGTGTGTGGTTCTTTCTGTTTTAATATTTCCTTATTGTTTCTTTCATCTTCATTTACATTTGTATTATTTAATTTCCTTTTCTGGTCTTATGTTTTAATAAACATGCCATTTTTTTTCTTTTAAGGAAGTGGTTCTCAATAAAGGTGTATCATCCCTGGGGAGGGCATTTTAAAAATCTGTTGGGGTGATTTTGTTTATCTTAATGACTCAAGTGGATTATTCTAGAGTTTTCTATTTCTTTTTCTATGGTGGTAAATACATATCATATAAAATTTACCATCTCAACCATTTTTAAATGTACAGTTCAGTGATATTAAGTACATTGCGTGTTGTGTAATCATCACCACTGATCTGTAGAACTCTTTTCATCTTGTAAAAGTGAAGCTCCTTTACCCGTCAAACACTAACACTCATTTCTATATTCCCCTGCCCAGAACTATCATTCTATGTTTTATTTCTATGATTTTGACACTCTAAGTATCTTATGTAAGATGAATCATAAAGTATTTGTCCATTTGTGTCTAGCATATTTCGCTTAGCATATTTTCCTCAAGGTTCATCCATGTTGTGGTATTTGTCAAAACATCATAACTTTTCTAAGGTTGGATAACATTCCGTTGTATGTAGAATCACATTTTGTTTATCACCTTATTCACTGATAGACACTTGGGTTGGTTTTACATTTTAACTAATTATGAATAATGCTGCTACTAATATAAGCGTACAAATATATATCTCTTCAAGATCTTGCTTTCAATTCTTCTGGGTATATATCCAGAAGTGGAATTTGTGAATAATATAGTAATTCCATCTTTTAATTTTTGAGGAACTGCCATATTATTCACCAAAATGGCTAGGGCTTTTGTTTGTGAGTGTGCAGAAAACATATGCTAGATACTAGGTTTCCTGCAATGAAAAGGAAACTTCCACATAATGAGATTTCTCTCATGGCTACACAGTTTTAAATATCCCACTGGAGAATCATGCATGCAGAAACTATAGCTATTTTAGAACTTAGATTTATTTCCTACAGGAACACAAATTTTAAAGTAATTTTAATAAATACTGAATTTTATAGAATGCAAAGGATTTACCTTGTTCAGGATTTAAACAAATGCTGGTCTATCATTTTGTAAATAACTTCTTCAATGGTAATGCTCCTTTTGAAGCTTGACCCCTGTAACATACATCAGTCTATATTTGTACTTTGGCATCCAATTATTCTACATAAACTTATGAACATCTAACTACTTCATTATTCTAGAGTTATTATACATGAGAACTAACATGTGGAAATAATTATGTGTTTTACAAGCGACTGAGATTCTGGGATTGTTTATTATAAAACAGCCTGGCACAGCTAATACACACCACTTAACTCCCTAGCACAATTTGTGTTTATTTAGAGAGAAGTAATGTCAATCTGCTCTCCTGTCCCACCTGCATGCTATCAATAGAAAACTGCTGATTCTTCTAGCAGGTGAATAATACCATTCTTCATTTCCAGAACTGATTCAGGTGGATCTTGGAGCATCTTTTGTTTTTGTCGTTTTTATTATCGACTGGATTATTTCCATGGAAATCTTGGCTGAGTGTGAGGGATATACTATCTTCCTCAACTTATACCAAAGCCTCCATATTCTATAGTACCAGTTACCTTGACTCATGATGACTTAATCACAGATTTCCCTGGGTAAAAACTAAGACAAAAAGAAGGCAGGTAAAAGAGACTTAAATGCACTTCCATTTCCTATGAGTATAGGAAAGATAAAGAGGTGGAAATAAGAGATTTTAAAAGATGCTCTTAAAAGACAAAATTGGCACTTTACAAGGCCTCACTGGTTTATTCATCACACATTCATTTTTTAGGTGTAGCTTGTTACTGAAAATAAAGCCCCATTCAAAGAGGCTGAAAAAAATTTCACACACTCTGGAGAGCCAGATGGTCTTTTATTCATAAAATTCTATCACTTCAGGACAGTATGAAAGTTTTAAACAAACAGAGGCCATAAAGTATACTGAATTTCAACTGGAAAGAAGGTATTTTTTAAATGTAGATACATAAACTAAAATACCCAGTAGTTGATGGATACGAATAAGTTATTTTTGACTTTAAACTGCTATAAGGAAGTCATCGGTTAGTCTACTGCTAAGAGTATTTCCTTTTGTCTTTGAGCATCAAAGCAAAGGACAAATAGCTGAAGTGGGTTGACCAGAAATTAAGAAACAAAAGGAGAAAAGTGATAGATGGATCTATTACCTGCGGGGATCTACTGTTTTTTAGACATTTGTGTGTGACATTTGACATACTAATGCTCAGAGCTCTCAAAGCTATAAAAGAGTTTGTGTTGTTGCTGTGAAACAAACATCTTAGAAAGAAAAATGCAGAGTGAAAACTGATTTAAAAAGTAGGAACCAGAGGGATGGTGAGAGGAAGGAAGTGAGAAATGGAAGAAGAGAATGAAGGAAGAAGGGAGACAGATGGAGATGAAAGAGAGGAAATAGGAAGACTAAGGACATACCACAACCTATAGTGATCAAAATTGCATGGTATCGGGGCTGGGGTTAAGGCGCAGTGGTAGCGTGCTCGCCTAGCACGTGTGAGGCACTGGGTTCAATCCTCAGCACCACATAAAAATAAAATAAAGATATTATGTCCACCTACAACTAAAAAAATAAAATATTAAAAAAAATTGCATGGTATCAGCTTTCAAAACAGATGCAACAGAATAGAAAGCCTAGAATTAACCCACATATCTAATTGATATTTGACAAAGGTGCTAAGAATACACATTGAAGGAGAGTCTTTTTTTAAAAAAATCATGTTGGGAAAATGGACATTCACATGCAGAAAAAATGAAGCAAGACTCCTATCTCTTACCAGTTACAAAAATCAACTCAAAATGGATTAAAGAATTAAGTGGAAGAACTGAAACTGCTAGAAAAAAACATGAGGAAATATAGGGGAAATGCTTCAGGACCTTAGACTGATCAAGGCTTTTTATATAAAACTCTCAAAACAAAGGAAATAAGACCAGAATAAACAAATAGGATTACATCAAACTAGAAACATTCTGCACAGCAAAGAAAACACTCAATAGAGTACAGAGACACAGAATGTGAGAAAATATTTTAAATATACCCATGTTATAAAGGATTAATATCTAGAATGTATAAGGAACTAAAAAAATTCAATAGCAAAACCCAACAAATAGCCCAATTAGAAAATAGGAAATAGGTCCAAATAGATATTTCTCAAAAGAAGACATCCAAATAGTCAATGGGTACATGAAAAAAATACTCATCACTGATTATCTTGGAAATGCATATCAATACCATAATGAGCTATCACCTCATCATAAAAATGCCTATTATCGGCCTCATCCCAGTAAAAATGCCTATTACCAAAAAGACTAAAGATAACAAGTGCTGCCAAGGATGTGGAGAAAAGGGAACTCTTGCACATTGTTGGTGGAAAGCAGTATGGTCATTTCTCATAAAATTAAAAATAGAAATAATATATGATTCAGCAAGGCCAGAACTGGTTACATAGCTAAAGGAAATGAAATCCATATGTTGGAGAGTCATCTGCAGCCCCATGCTCATTGGAGAACTATTCACAGTAGCCAAGAAATAAAAACAACCTAAGTGTCCATTGACATATGAATGGGAAAAGAAAATGTGGTACATAAACTTAATGTGGTACAATTCAGCCACTTAAAAAATGAAACCTGTCACTTGTAGCCATGTGGCTGGAACTGGGGATCATTATGTTAAGCAAAATAAGTCAGACATAGATAAGTATCACCTGATCTCATTCATATGTGGAACCCAAAAACATTAATCTCATAGAAACAGAGAATAGAATGGTGGTTAGCAAAGTGTGGGGATAGTAGAGAGGTGAGGAGGGATAGGAAAAGGTTGATCCATGGCTACTAAGTTACAGTTAGGAGCAAAAAGATCTAGAGTATTTTTGCACAGTATGGTGATTATAGACAACAAGTATGTACTGTGCATTTCAAAAAGCTAGAAAAAAAGGATTTTGAAAATTTTCATCACAAATAAATTATAAAAGTTTGAGGACATATATATGTTTAACCTAATTTAACATTGCATTATATATTCATATATCAGACATTACATGTTACCCCATTAATATGCACAACTTATGTTTTTATGTCAGTTAAAAATAAAAAATACAGTGTGACAATTAAATTTTCCAGTTACAAAGAGATTATTCTGACAGTAAGAAACTGCAAGATGTTATTTTATTAGATGTCATTGTTTTTATAAACAAAGCTATTATATCATAGAAATCTGGATTTTTTGTAGTGATTGAAATGGTTTAAATGCAAAAGTGAATTAGAATATTAGAATTAGAGTTGAATTCTCAGAATCACACACCAGAGAATCATAACTTGAGGTTGTCATGTAATGAAAATTTTGGTCCCAAGTACTTCACTTTACAAATAAATTTGTAATATGCAAATTTTAATTTCTAATTTAATTGCTGGCTAACTGTGTCTTTTGAGATTTAATCTGTAAGATGACTCAGTTTTTGTCTCAAAGGATAGCAGAGTGGTTTTTATTGGATCCAAAATATAAAGGCAGTATCGTCTCTACTCTCCTACCCTCTCAAGCTCTGCTGCAGTGATCATGGACCACTTGTGCTCCCTAAATATATCACCATCTCTTTTGACTGAATGAGCAAAATCCCATTCTGCTTTTCCTTAACATGCCCTCCTCCCTCCTACCCCCTGGCCCCCTTTACACAAACCTTAACTTGTCAATTCCTATTCATTTTACAGGCACCACCTCCTCTGGGGTGATTTTCTTGCCTGGATCTTCTTGGATAGGAACCTCTCATCTCATTTCCTGAATATCTCCCTATGCTAGCCCCTAATACAATAAAGTCACTAAAGTCTGTTCACCTTCCTGACAATCTCTTTGAAAGGTAAGGATAGTTTGTTCTCATGCGAAATACAGTACCTACCGGGCATTGTTATTTAGCTACCTCAAAGTTTCTTCTTACTTGTCTTCCCTGACTGTATTCAACTTTCTGAACTCCTTTGCTGCTAGAGGCGGTCCATAGTCCATACTTCTGGTCAATTATATGTAGGTATAAGTTTCCATGGATGGCTCCCCTTTCCAGATTAATAGCACTGATGCATGTACGCAATTGAAAAAAAAATGGCTACACATCTTTTCATGTTTCTCTCATCAAAAGGGATTCTAGGTCCCCCTCCCTTGAATCTGGGCTGGGTTTTGACTGTTTTGACCTAAAGAATTTGATGAAAGTGAGGAAAGCCCTCTTACTTGAATGGAGTCTCTTGTAGTTATCCTGTGCCATAGTCTATGTGTTTGGGGTCAGAGAATCTGTCTCCCTGCAAGTGCCTCTAGATAGTTCCTTCACCTTGAAAGGAACTGCATTCATGGAACCAGAATCCAAGACCCACATGTCTGAAATCTTCAGTCTCCCTGAATATAATACAAATTGTGAGGTCTTACATCTTGATCCTAAATCTGCCACCATGAAGGAGTGAGACTTTTTGGATCTTGGGGGAGGTAAATGTATTTCTGTATGTGGAAGAAATATAAATACATTATGACAAGAGTGCAGACTTCAGTAGAGATGAAGGTAAATTCTTTGCCATTCCTACTGAGAGTTGGAGAATGGGGAAATGTCTACTTCTCTTGAATATTGGCTTTGACCAATAATTCATGGTAGAATATCATGCCACCTTTGCAAGCTTAACTGGCACTTTTCTCTTTCCTTTGGAGTCCTTAGCTACCATACAAGAAATCTGATTACTCTGAGGAGACTATGCTGTGAGGAAGCCCAAGGTAGCCATGTGGAGAGGTTGTGTAAAGAGGGAAAAAGAGATGCTTGTGCAACTCTCAGTTATTTCAGTTCTCTTCTCCATTGAATCATGACAAAGCTTGAAATGTCAGTCAAAACTGAACAGACAGCTGAATTGCACGTTTAGAACTCTGCATCAGCCTCTCCCTGCAAGTGCCTCTAGATAGTTGCATAGAAAACCTCCAATTTTCACTACTTCCTATTTTGTCCTAACTGAAGCTGACAAGAAGGGAAGCTGAGAGCCCCTACCCTTGCGTGTGTGCGTTCTTTCTCTCTTTCTCTCCCTCTCTCTCCCTCTCTCTCCCTCTCCCTCCCGCCCCCCTCTCTCAGGGATACACAGCCCAAGAAACAGAAAAGACCATAAGGTATAGGCAGGACATCCATTCTTGGCAACAGTTTTGACAACCTCAGCACAAAGTCTTCATTTCTCATTGTTCTTTTTTTTTTCTTTTCTTCTTTTCTCCTTTTGCTATTTAATGTGAGTATAAATCTGCATGTGTATGTTCTAGCTGTTGATTGGCTTGTGGATACATGCATGCACAATTTTTTCTCTTCATTTTAATCACTAATTTTATTAGTGATTAATTTTCCTCTCTTTGTATTTCATGTTTTAGTTTTTTTTTTCTTTCCTCAATCTTTCATTATGTCACCTTGTTTTGATTTTAGAGGAGTAAGGGACTTTTGTTTATGTGCTTTGGTTTGTTTTGGCTCTTATTTTCTGTTTCTCTTACTACCCTTCTTTCCTCTCTTCCTCTTCAATAGCTGAATTCAATTATTCTCTTTCTCTCTTTTGTTATTTTATTTCTCTTATCTTTTACTCCTTTTTTCATAATCAGCAGTTGCTACCTCTCTCCTGCTGCACTTCTGTTTGCCTTTTGAATATTTTCAACTTTCTTCACCTTCCAAATTCATTTTTCTTTCCTCTTAATGACCTGTAATTTTACTATTTTTAAGAACCATTTAGTTTACATAATTGCTGCACCCACCATTCATGCTGTTGTGGTTATTAATACAGGGGAGATTGACACCCACTGTATATTTTAATGCTAGATCGAGTTCACACTTTATTGTTGCTGTTTTAGAATACTGAAACCATTTTTCTTTTTGCAGTAATTAACAGTGCACATGCCATAATAGGAACTGAATTTTTATACTAATGCTGTGTATTGATGACTGCTATTGCTCTTGCTGCTGCTTCTTTCCCCCTTTTATGAAAGGGGCTGGGAAGTGACTAGTACACTAATACACAGGGGAGAGATTCCATGGCTGAACGATACCCACAACTCAGCAAAGTGACAGTGTACCTTCTTCTACACACAAACCAACCTGGCCCAAATCTCTACAATATTTTAGCACATAGAACAGGTATTATGGTTTGGATATAAGGTGTATATAAAACCTCATGTATGATACAATGCAAGAAGGTTTGGAGGAGAAATGATTGGGTTATAGCCTTAACCTAATCAATGAATTAATCCTCTGATAGGGATTAACTGAGTAATAACTGAAGTAGTAGGGTGTGGTTGGAGGAGTTGGAATTGAGGCACGGCTTTGTGGTATATGTTTGTATCTGGCAAGTGGAGTTCTCTTCTCTCTCTCTGCTTCCTAATCCCCACGTAAGCCACTTCCCCCTGCCACACTCTTCCACCATGTTGTTCCCGTCTCACTTGGAGCCCTGAGGAATAGAGCTGGCCAACTACGGACTGAGACCTCTGAAACCATGAGCCCTCAAATAAATTTTCTCCTCGACAGTTGTGTTGGTGGAGTCATTCAGTCACAGCAGTGAAACAGCTGACTAAAACAATAGGGGAGACAAACACCCCAAACTAATGACCAAGCCCCAAGGAGGAAGACTAGAGGGGGACATCATGTGCCACCCTTGGATATCTATTCCTACAGCAAAATCAGAGAAAGATTCCAAAAAATAAGGCTCAAAATGTTCACAGTGTTATAGCAGCTTTAAAAGAATGAATAAATTCAGCAGTTCTGCAGCGGTAAATTGAAAGACAATGGCCAATGTAATCAGAGTAATAAAAAAAGTGTTCTAGCTTCTCTTGCCTAAAGCTTTAATCTCTATGGCATAATGAGAAGAGTACATTGAGGTCTAGGGATAGAGCACAAGATTGGAGTTAATTAGGTCTGGTAGACATTTCTCAATTTGTCACTTAATGACTTTATAATCCTGAGAAAGTTTTTTCAAAAGCCTGAGTTTTCTCTCCTGTCAATGCTATGGGATCTTCAAAGGGAAGGTTGCTTTGAAGAGTATATGAGACCGTATATATAAAATGTCTACTCCAGAACTTGACTCAGAGAGAAGAAATAAATGACAACTGTTTACTGTAAAGAAAGTGGAATACTTAAAACTTAGCCCCCACAATGCATTTATGAGATTCTCTTTTTAAAATGAGTTTGGGGGATTATATGTCGTTTCTTCACTCCTGTAAAAATCTACTCTCTGCCTTTAAAATGGGAATAATATGTTGTGATTCTATACAACTTACAACTAGAGAATTGATATGTTATCCTCTATCTATGTACAATGAATCAATTTGCACTGTTAACATGTAAGCCTAAATAAAACAAATAAAATTTAAAAAATAATTGGAGATTAGAACTATAGTAAAAATAAATAAATAAATAAAATGGGAATAAAATAATTATAAACCAATAAAAAGCCAGGCTTGGTGGCACAGCGCAGCTACTCAATACAAGGTAGGCTGAAGGAGGAAGATGGCAGGTTTGAGGCCAATATTAGCAACTTAGTGAGACCCTGTCTCAAAATAAAAAATAAAATGGCCTGGGGATGTGCTCAAGGATAGAGTGCCCCTGGCTTCAATACCTTGTACTGCAAAAGGAAGAAAAAAATGAAATAAAACACCAAGGTATTAACATTTGGTATAAACAGAAGTACTGAAGAAGTAAAAACTACTTTGGAAATACTATATCAGAAAAAACTAAGAGTTTTCCAATATCAAGTTTAAGATAAAACAACTTAGTAGTAAAATGAAATAAGGAAGAACACCCAAAATTATGGTATCTCAACAAAACAACATAACAAATATCTAAGGAATCCTCACCGTTGAAGTGGCTGAGTGGCCAAGTGACTTCCTCAATTTCTCCAGTAAGCAGTCTCTGAACATTTGTTCTTTCAAAGAGTAATTTATGAAAAATAATACATGTTAGGTCGGCTGGAGATCTCACAGGAGGTGGACGCAGAGCGTACAACGCGGAGAGTTCCACACGGCAGCAGCAGACGCAGGACATGCAGCGTGGTGGATTTCGCGCAGCTACGGCACGTGTAGGGCGTAGATTTGGAGCAGCTGAGGGGAATGAAGCATCAAGCAGCCCGCATGCGCAAAGGAACAGCCTACCAGATGCTGATATGTAAGCAGTAATGGCACCTCCTACCAATCAGTGGACTTTTCCTGACTCATCCCAGAAGGACTCTGACCTCGGCAGGATCCCCTGACCAATCCCAGGGAACGCAGTACTCTAGATACCCCTCTTCCTATCTCATAACCCCTTCATTCCTGCCTTAAGGCCTCCCCTTACTGACCGGGCCCTTTAAATTTTCTTTACCATGGAACACTTGTGCCACTCTCCCAGACACACTCTGATGGACGGGAGCGTTCAGCCCGAGAGCGTGCATTTCCAATAAAGCCTTGCCCAGCGGTTTTAATTTGCTGCCTTTTGGTCATCTGGCTTTACAATACATACTCTTGAACTATACTTTTGCATGTAATAAAATAGAATGTAGTCTCTATATTTAATGACACACTAAATGAGATCCTTACAACTTAATATGTACTTAGACCTATTTACTCATGTGATAAAGATTTTCCAGAGTTCACAAAAATTTTCTTTACAGAGATAGCTCATTTCTGTGACGTGATATTGTGAAGCCTTATTATTTGCTTCAGAGCCCAAGTATTCCTCACAGTATCACAACCGGAACATTTGTTTCTTAACAGTGACAAGTTCTGATGTTTCTGCCTTTGGGAAAGAGACAGGGTCATGGGCTGAGGATATTGATTTCATTCCTTCCTGTTTTCGGGGACCTGAAAGTGAGCACTGAATAAGCCATTTTCAAGATTATCATCTTCAAAGTGGCTTTCTGGGAGATCATCTTTAGAAATAACACTTGGAAAAGGGGGCAATAATTTGCACCTAATGGACATGCATTGTGCAAAATTCTTCCTTGTTGAAGAAATGCTTTTGCATATGAAAAGTCAGGCTAAAATTAACTTAAAATATAGGAGTGTACTGACTGATTTTTCCTTATTTTACAGGGTTGAAAGTCTTTACTTAGTCAAATTATTCATTGAGTAAGTGATTTTTCAAGTGGTGCATCCATTTCAGTAAACAGACTTTAAAAAACCCTTCAGGGGGCTGGGGCTATGGCTCAGTGGTAGAGTGCTCGCCTAGCACACGTGAGGCACTGGCTTCGATCCTCAGCACCACATAAAAAATAAAATAAAAGATATTCTGTTAACCGACAACTAAAAAATAAATATTTTTTTTTAAAAAAGTAATCCTTCAAGGGAGAAGGACATCTTTGTGCCAGCCCATTGTAAATCATTAGGGCACGTAACTGCAGAAAGCCAAAAGTAACAAAACGCTCTACAGAAAACCCAAAAGGAGAAACAATACCAAAACTAAACTAATACTTTTGGAAATTTCATTTACATAATAATGGAGCAAGAGAGAGTTAGCTTTTCTTCCATAGAGGCCTTCCACCTTCAAACATTACTTAAAAATAAAAAAGAAACTTAAAAAGAAAGCAAACAGAAAGCCACATTCTATGCATTGTCTGTTATGGATGCTGGAGTCCGGAAAAAAAATAAGAAATCATCTTTGCTCTTGAGAGTTGCCAGTTTAATGACAATTACAGTTAGAGTTTGCATGTACTTTCTCTGGGTAAAAGCAACAATAGCAAACCATTATTTATAGTTTTCCTGCTTCATGGCCTAGCAAATCTCTAATCAAGAACAAAGAAAATAAATGCTTCTTGAAATGGAAATTTTCAATTACCTAGTGCGTTATTCAGCTTCATGTCACTACAGTAAATACCTGAGATCAATTCATAGAAAGAAAAGGTTCGTTCTGACCCATAGTTCTGGAGGTTTGGGTCCGTGGCTTGTTGGCCCTGTTGCTTCTGGGACTGTGGTGAGGCAGCACATTATTATGGAGAGCACAAGCTGGAGCAAAGTTGAAACTCAAGTTTTAAGATGAAACTAGATTCTCTGCTTCACCCATTTTTTTTCTGGGTTCTTGTCTCACAAATTTGAGGAATAAAACCTACAGACAATAATAGCAGGAAAGAGTAAACAGAGTAGGATTTATTTATGTGGAAAGAAATAGAACTCTTGATATCCAGGAGGGGGCGTGATAGCAGGAAAACCCATTTTGCTGTGCTGACTTAGGGGCTTATGTGGTTTGGGTAGGGCATGTAAAATAGGCATTGAAAAAGTACCAGTCATTTGTCAAAATCTATGTAAAACAGGCATTAAAAAAAGCATCGGGGCTATTGCCTTTAATTTTTAATCCTTCTAACTCCCATCCAGTTTCCTCCTACTTTCCATTTCCCTGCCTCTGGCACAAAGGAGTTGACTAGAGTGTCCTCACAGGTGAGCCCCATTGTGTTTTACATTTGAAGAAGGCCTTGATGGTGGCCATTAATGTGTTCACTGGTTGCCTCCTGGTCTGGTCTCTGCCCTTGACTGGGGCACACTATCCTGACTGCCTTGTCATTCTGTCTATTCTATTCTATTCTCAAAGCCACTTACCTTCCAGAGCACCACAAAAGAGAGCAAATGAACGGGGCTGGGGAACCACCATCCCCTTCAAGGACATGCCTCCAATACCTGAAGACCCCCCTGCCACCAGTCCCCACCTACTAAAGATTCCTCCATCTCCAAATAGTGCCACTCTGGAGCATACGTCTTTAGGGGTCATTCCAGATCCAACCATAGCAATTAGTGTCAGATTCTTCCCATCTTCAAATAATCTCCAGGAGCCAACACTCTCCAGAAGATGAGGAGAAGAGAGAAGATTTGGGTCCTATCTCTTCTGAACCTCCCCTGGCCCCTATCTGCAGTCCCCACCTCAGTCTCAGAAACTCCTAGGCCATGGATGTCTGACAATTCTCATGAGCTGAACTGTTGTTATTGTCTTTCCAATTTAAGCAAAAAAAAAAAAATACTTCCAATAGGACTATGCTTGGGCTACATTCCGCACCAACTACTCAGGATCTCTAGAGTAAGCTGTCTTCATGGGTATTTTTTAGACATGCTCAGATGTTTCCAACACACACTTGGGATGGTGGAAATTTGAAATGGTGCCATGTATCTCCTCTGCCCCTTTATTCCACCTGTAATATCTGTTCTTCAGTGTGTAATTTTTGCCAAGAATAATTCTGAAGTCCTTAGACCTACACACACAATTCTCAAGGATTAAATACTTTTCAGATATACTTTTTATAATATAACTTAAATTCATATCCAAAAAGGAAATGAATTTCCTGAATTCTGCCCAATCTGCAGAAATTATTGTGTCCCAAAAGGAAAAATTAGTGTATATTATTAGGCGCAACTTCCCAGATAACTAAAACAATATAAGGAATGAGACACATTACAAAATTCATCCTGATATCTACCTAGAAGACCAGAATATTCCACACCAAATATGACTATGGAATACTAGAACACATTACCCCAAAATATGTCTCTTGGCATAAAGGTTATCTTGAGCTGAATATTTTGAGAAACTATGGGCACAGGAGATGCTCTGAAGAGTAGGAGTTACCCTTTTGTGGGATAAATTCACATTTACAAAGGACATCTCCATTTGTAAGTCTGTCTCCCACTCTGTACCAGGAAGAGAAGGATGACTTTACACTAGACACTATTGTCAGTGGACAAGGCACCAAATAAACATAAATAACAAACCTCTCTTTTTACAATGTTTTCCCTGGCTACTTCCCCATAACCTAGCCCTTTCCACATCCTTCTTTTCATTTCAAGAGAGGGTGGTATTAAAGTATGAACCCAAAGTGACCTCTTTGAGACTTATACATTTCTGTGGGTATTTCTCACATACATATAAGATACACATTAATAAATTTGTTTTTCTCTTGTTGATCTGCCTTTTGTTCTAGGAATCCATCCCAACTAAGAACTATGAAGGATGAAAATATTTTCCCTTCCCTAAATGCACCTTGCATCACACACCAATGGAAGCTTCAAAAGTGAAATAATTTTCCCTTAAGGCAAGTACTACCCTCCCCTCCTATCTTCATAAGTAGTAAAAGGAGCTTTTTTCTTCTTCTTTCTTCATATTTCTCTATGTTTGAGGCCAGGTAAGAGCTGCTATACAAGTCACATTACTATATTTGTACCTTTTCCATCAAACTGGGGAGTAGGTCAACCTCAAATATCCATAGAATGATGGACTACATAGAGGAAATAGTAGTTTCTATGTAGTTTTCTATGCATTCAGATCAGAAGCTGTTAGAGGTACACTTTTTTCCATGAGACCTGTATGGACACATAAGCTATAGTCTAGTGCTTCTCAAGTAACAAAAGAATTCATACAACCTATAATGTAACAAGCTTATTTGCACACGACTTTTGAAGAGTTCATTTACAAGAGTGAGCTAAAATTAAGATAAGGCTGTGGAGTTCACCTATAGCTCATGTGAACAAATGAGATTCTTTACAGCCAAATGCTGTGCAATACTGGTGATTATCGAAAGCTTAACAATTAAGAAACTTTTTAAAAAAACTTTGCAGTTAAAAAGTTGAATATCCCAGAGAGCTTTTTATTCTTATTCCTTTGAACATGGAAAAAAGAGAAACTGTGATCATAATAGCAAGAAACAAGATGAATGGTTTTAAAATTACATAAGATATTTATCACAATTATCTAGTCTCTAACAATCTCTTCTTCGTTGTATGTTTATCATCCCTGGAATATTAATATTCATTATCCTTCTCTTCTTTATCTTGCTACAAAGGAAAGTAAACACCACAGCTCTGGAATTTCAAAGAGTATTTTTTTGTCATCAAAATTATTTGTTTTCTCCAAGATTTCTCATCAAATACCATTATGATCTATAACTTATTTTAATTTCAACCAAACAGAAAATTATTAAATAGTGGTTAAGTAAAAGAAAAGTCTACTAGTGGTGTTGGGGTTCAGAGCATGTTACCCCAAAGTAGAGGCACCTTGGTGTGCTGAATACTCGGAACTGAAGAAGACTGAAGGACCTCCCTCAGCACCAAGGTCTTTCAGATCCTTTCCCATCCTCCTGACTCACATTCTCCCCTGAAGTGAACCATAGAAATCATAATTACTCTTTCCTGAGACTCTCATGAAAACTGGAACTTCTCTCCTCTAAAGCAAGACAGAAAAACAGAAAGGTCACCCTCTCCCTTCTCTCTTCTCCTTCAGAGACCCTCATAAAGAGGAATCCCACATGGGAAAAAGAATGCTATATAGAGAAGCTGAGAAGAATCTGAACAGAAAGCTCTTGCTGGGATCCCTTCTCAATCTATTATGTCATACCCTTTTGTCCAATCACATTGGTCCACAATTGTCCATGCTCATCAAACCTAAGCATAAAAATAGACAATTTTCCCTGGGCATTTGGGTCTTCATTTCTGAAAGTCCCTATGTTATATAAAATTTTGGTTAAGCAAGTTTGCCACAGTTTTCTCTTGTTTTTTTTTTAATTTATTCTAATTAGGTTTACATGACAGCAGAATGCATTTTGATTCATTGTACCCAAATGGAGCACAACTTTTCACTTCTCTGGTTGTACACAATATAGAGTCACACCATATGTGCAGTCATACATGAACCTAGGGCATTGTCCATCGCATTCCACCATCTTTCCTGCCCCCATGTCTCCTTCCCTCCCTTAATCCATGTTTTGCTGTAGGAGTATTGACGATGGCACTTATGATGAGTGAGAAAGTTGTCACACCTTTCTGCCCCTGCAGTGTCTAATGATAAACATGAAGAACTCCTCATGTGAAAACTTAGAAGTATCTCCCATACAAGTGTCTTTTGGACAATTTTTATGTTACAAAGAAGGTAGAGGGTTTTGTTGTTCATGATAACAAAATAGATAAAGTTACAGTTTTATTTACTGAAGAAATTCTCAGAGTTTTGCACATGGTCATGTGCATTATGAATCTCTGAGGGAATATAGTAAACAGCCCTTTTCAAGTTTACTTGATAAAATACTTTTTTTCTCTTTTCTTAGAGCATATTCCTTGACTGGTTTTCGGGTAGCAAATATAAACAAGTTATAGGTTACCTTGCTATTAAATATGGCTGTGGGTCTGCAGCATGGGCAGAACCTACTCTTATTAGAAAGGCCGAAGCTCAGGTCCCTCCCACACTTACTGAATTAGCATCTGCAAGGTTCCCAAAGACATTCATGGGATATTCAAATTTGAGAAGGATAATCCTGAGGCAAAGGTGACAATGCTATTTAGACATGCATATTGCATAAGTATGTTTCTGGAATGTAAACTTCAGGATAAGAATTGTTTTGCTCACAGGTATATCCCACATACCTGGAATAGTGTTTGCAAAGCATAATTGGTATTTGATAAATGTCTATGGATGTATGGCTTATTATCCCATATAATGCATTATGTTCTTCCCATAGTGTTTAATATTAATTTAACATAACCCTGATTTGATGCCTCAAGGGATTGGGCATGGGTTTTGGGGGAGAAGAAATTATGATCTTTCTAGAAGACCTCACTCCACAGTAACTTGCAGTCTTACAGATGGACTATAAATTTATTGCAAACATTATAGAGGATGGTTGAAAAATTGACTATGGGAAAATAAGTAATAACTATTTGTACTATAGGTCATGGAGGTAATATTTCCTGCAAGTGTTTAGCATCTTAAAAATCTAGATTGACTGTATTATAGCAACTTCTCTCTGAATTCTATATGAGCAGGTTCTCTTTATTCACAGAGGTTGTCTCTCTGTAGTGGTTTCTTTGGTGTGTGATCTTTACCCTGGGACTCTTTCTTCCTCCTTTCTTGCTCAGAGTCACATTCCTGTAGGTTACAAGCCTTGCAGTGCCACATGGTTTCCAACACTAATATGATTTGCAATTAAGCTCCTGATGATCTTTGTAAATTGAGATAATGGATTTAACTCCTATTAAGGGTAATTGTGGAATATCTTTGATGTGGAATTATAAAATGGACACATTTCCTGATTCAATAATGATGGAGCTTTCATATCTAAAAATACTGCAAAAGTATAATTCAGCATAAATGTGTAGTTAATGGAATCAAGGACATTTTTATGGGATAGCAAATAGGTCATTGCTCATATAGGGTCTAAAAACAGTGAAGAGCCTCCTTCCCCCCACTATCACCACAAAATAGTTCCTCAGAACTTTAGTACAGACTCAGACTTGGTCATTAGTAACTTCTGACAAAAGCTCAGCTTTCCTTTCCAGCCTTGCATTTTCTTCCAGAATCTACCTTTTCCAATTACTCCCTCAATACTCTGTTCTAACTCAATGAACTACATGACATTCCCCAGAAGCATTTCATACCTGCAGGCTTTTACTCAAGTCATTGCCTGAAATAACCAGCTCACTCTTCGCTCTGCTCATTTCTCTGCCCAATGAATCTTATAAAGTATAAACCCTTCAGAGCATAGCTCAGCCATGACTCTAGGAGGGCTTCCTTGACTTCTTAGGCAGAACTTCTATACCAGGTGGCTGTCTCTCCTCTAGACAAATCACTTCATATGTCTGTTGGGAATACATTGGATCTCCTCCTCACTACATATGGCAAGTTAATTGTTGTTAGACTATAAGCTGCTCAGGGATGGACATGTCCATTTTTTCATCTATTTAGCCCCAATACCAAGCATCATGGTACTAACTCATTCATTCAATAAGCATTTTAAGAAACTTAAAAGACCAATGATCAATGAATAAATAATTTGATCCTAAAAATTATAAGCAATTTCTATGGCTAGAATTTGTCCTTCGAGAGTTCATGTGTTGCAATTAAATTACCAATATAACAGTGTTGAAAGATGGGACCTTTAAGAGGTCATTAACATCATTATTTATGGAGTGGGATAGTTACCAAGCAAATGGGTTCCTCATGTGAAGAGGGGTTGCCTTCCTCATGTACTCGCTCACCATGTGATATCTCCATCCACGTGATGATGTAGCAGTGAGGCCTCCCCCAGATGTGGATCCTCAGTCTTGAGTTCTCCATCCTCCAGAATCCTGAGCCAAATGAACTTCCATTGTTTATAAATTACCTACCCACAATATGGCATTCTGTTAGAACAACTTGAAATGAAGACAGCAATACAATTCTTTAAAGCAAGACATATCCAAATCCCATTTAGTATGCCATTTCTTTCTTCATTCAGTTTTCAAATGGTTTATTATAATGATAACCACAATTTATCAAGCATACATCATGAAGAAGGTACTGTGCTAATCACTTTGATACAGGGACAGATTCTGGAGTACTTATGGCTTTCTCTAATTAAAAAACAATAAACAAATTAATAACAATCTTCCTTGAAGACAATATTCAGCGATCTGTCTCAATTATCACCTGTTCCTCTGATTGTCCCAGGTTCTTTTCATCACAATTTAAAACATGACTATAGTTTCATTTTTATAGTTCTCTATTTCCTAAGTATTAATTTTTCTCTATTTATTATGTAATCCCTCTAAGAAAGAAGTAATATCTTACACATTTTTGATGTTCTATTTCTTGTCCCATTCCACCCCAATCCTCATCAGAATATTTATCACTAAAGAAGTATCCCATGCATACTTGATTTTTGAGATTATATTATGTACTCTATGCTTTCTCCCTTTCTTTTGTTTTATTTTTTCATTTAAAGCCATATTTGATATTTAACTGCCTTTAAATATTATAACATTAAGACTGTCTCAGAGGGTGTACTCTCTGTCACTTGCTGTCCATCAACATCTGTCATCCTTCTATAATTATTAGTAGTGTACTTTCACACTCACAAAGTCCCTCATTTTCATGAAAAATTATATGGTCACCCTAGCTACAGGGAAATATGCTAGAGAAGATTGAGCATGGACTCAAAGGCTAGAAAAGTGTCCTGTCACCTAGGTAACTACAAAGAGGATGCAATGTAGGTGTAGTAGTTCTGAGATTATTTTTATTTTATAAAAACTCTTCTACCACACAGAAAATGATGAGGTAATTTACTAATTCATTGTGACTACAATGCAAAAAAATTGTTAAGAATAGAATTAAAAAGAGAAACCGGGGTCAATTTTTTTCAAATACACATGCAGAATTATTATGTAAAATAATAACTAAACTATATTAAAATAACATTTTATGTCCAACCTAAGAATTATTCAACATTGAAAGAATCTAATATTCAGTTGTCTATTTGTACCATTCACTATTTCAATTTCTTTTACATTTTTACCATATTTATTTTATATCATAATTTCTTAGTTCTTATTATGTTGACATAATTTCGGGAATAAATATTTCCTTTTCACTGTTTGTTGCATATGTGTTAACAAGAGGAGGAAGAAAAGAACATGAGAGAATAAGCAAAGTGAGCAGGAAATGGAAAGACAGGGAAAGATGAGGTTTATCTGAACCCTCTCTAATGAGCAGTATCAACCAACAAAGTTCAAAGCTCACAAAATGAAGTGTTTTCTCCTCAGAGAAATAATCCAGTCAAATGTATTAACTATATAGCAATCACAGGCTTCAGTTTCTTCTGTGATTGGTCCAAACTCTGGGGCACAGTACATTCTCTCTATGGCATCGTGGTCATAGGAATCATTAACCTAACTCCACCTGCTAAAATACAATAGTGGAATGTGTCCTTTATCATTCAATAAGATGTTTAGGTTCAAATCATAGCACACAATTCCCTCTTTATGTAAAGCATCAAGGGCTACCACTATTTCAACTGCCCATCTTTGAATGCAGCCCCCTGGGATATAAAACCTGGAGTTTAATTCTAAGTTTTTATCAAGGTCTTCAAAAATGTGATGGATTTCCTTATCTCCTTCTAGTGCTAACACACTTTCTCTCTTTCTCTCAGGGTCTCTCTGTAATAAACAAGTCAGTTCCTTTTTCTTTCTTTCTTTCTTTTTTTGTACTAGGGAATGAACCCAGGAGCACTCAACCACTGAGCCACATCCCCAGCCCTTTTTTGTATTTTATTACAGACAGGGTCTCACTGAGTTGCTTACGCCTCATGTTGCTGAGGCTGACTTTGAACTCACGATCTTCCTGCCTCAGCCTCTCGAGTTGCTGGGATTATAAGTGTGCACCACCATACCCAGCAAGCCAGTTTCTCTTTAGCCAAATCATCAGCTCAATCTGTAAACAGCAATATTTCCTCTGTTTTTAAAGTATCTGTGTTTGCATTATATTCATTAGCACCTGAGAGGAGAATAGAAATACAGAAAAAGCTTTCTTCTGTGGTGTTTGCTGTTTCTGCCGACTCCACCACTCCAAATCCTTGCAACTTGGCATCTGAGCTGGGTAACAAAGGCATGTCCCCTGAACTACTATGATCAGCAGCTGCTACAATAACACTCCAAGATCCTTCTGTGCATAGTGTGTCTCAGTTATACTATAGGATTTGGGACTAGAGTGATCACTCAGTTACTCTGTGCCTTTTTCTTCAGGGGCCTGGCATTGTTCAGTACTAAGCCTGAGGCACAGCATATCCGGGGCTTCCTACAGTTGACTTTCTATCATGCCCACATTAGCCTGTGAAAACTAAGTAGGTCCCATTGCAGCAGCTTCTTTTGTTGGCTCCAGTTCATCACGAAGATTTACAAGAAGATCAGGTCTTCCTTCATCAGTACCAACGAAATCATCAAAACCAGCATCCTTAAAGGAAATAACTGGAACCGAGTCATCTGAACCCCTGCTAATGGTGTCCTGGGCTTTGAACTCTACCTTGTTCTCAATGGAATTAAAACTCTCAGCAGTGCTGTCCCCATCTGGAAGAGTAAAAAATGGTTTCAAATGTTCTGATTTTAGACTATACAATTTTTCTCCAAAATCAAGTCCCAGGAGTTCACTCGTACTATCCTTACTGTCTATCCTCAAGAACTCCATAGGGCTGTTTTTTGATCTACTGAGGGAATCTGAGGTTCTTGAAAAATGAATTTCTTCTAGGTGCTCCACTCTAGGGAAGAACTTCAGGCTGTGGGCTCTCAGCTGCATGCTAGGGCTATTGCTGTGAGCAGCAAGATGTGCTGGAAAGCTCCTAACAGCTTTGGTATCAACATCATTTCCTTCAGTATTCATGAAGAGCTCCTCCTTCAAAGACCCTGGTTCAATCTTTTCCTGCCCATATTCATTGCATAATGTTAAGTAACTAGTAGTGCATTCTTCTGAACTCAAACCAGAATCTGGCCATTTTGGAGAGCTGTCTTGGCCATCATCTTCCTGGTTGCTATCATCTGGAGAACTTGGAGTAAGACTAGCTTCAGAGGCAGAACTTTAAGCATGCTTCCCTCATCCCTTCCTCTGGATTCAAATCTGCCACTGTCCTGAGACTAGAAGTTGGCTGCTGCTGGTGAACTTTAGGAAGTGTGCACTTTTTCACTTCCCTGATGTCAACACTTTCTTCAGGACTTCTGTTTAGAAATTTACCGATGTATGACCAGAGTTTGCCACTTTCTTCATGTTGCAGCACAAGTAATGGACTCCTCAGAGATGATGTATTTGTGTGGACACACTGTGTTGGGCACACAGCGGGGGATGATGGTCTTTCTGTTCCTGCTATATTCACTGCCTTTCCTTAGAACTTTTAAAATGAATTTCTGTTCTGTCTTTGTATCCATTACAAGTAATACCTTGTCAATCACCCCAAGGACTCTGAAGGATGTCAGCTTCTCAGCAGGGCTCCTTAGGTCCCAAGGGGCCTTGAACTTAGTGATCCTGGAGGCTGAGATGTGTCATGAAGCTGTGGCTTTTCTTAAACACTGGAGATACTTTCTGTCCACATAAGATACTCTGCTGTTCTCTTCACAGATTCTCAGAAAGTAGGGCTTGACTTTCCTAAAGGAAAAAACAAAAGTCTTAAACACCTTCTAGGGGTAAATCAATTCCCTTCCTATAAAAATCAGAAGCAGCTGCATAGTCATCTTCCTCTTCCTTTTTAAAAGGCAGCTTTGTTAATTTTCCTGCTTTATCCAAATAATCTCTCTTGCCAAGCTTAGTTTTTAAACTGCTATGGCTTTCCTGTTCTTCTGTATTTTTTCTGTTCTCTGTCAGAAGCAACAGCTTCTAATGCTGAAGAATCTGAAGAAAGATTGAGACCAAGAGTTCTACTGGGAGAATTTTGATTGAAAGCCATTCCATCATCTAACTGAGCAAGAGAATCCACATCAATAATGTTATGGTTTGGAAGTGAGGTGTTCCCCAAAAGCTCATGTGTGAGACAATACAAGAAGGTTCAGAGAAGGAATGATTGGATTATAAGAGCCTTAACCCAATCAGTGAATCAATCACCTGATGGGATTAATTGAGTGCTAACTGAAGGCAGGTGGGGTATGGCTGGAGGAGGTGGGCATTAGGGGCATGGCATGGCTTTGGGGTATATATTTTGTATCTGGTAATAGAGTCTCTCTGCCTCTTCCCCAACTCTACACTCTTCCGCCATGATATTCAAACTCACCTTGAGCCTGGAGGAATGAAGTCGGCTGTCCAGAGACTGAGACCTCTGAAACCATGAACCCCTAAATAAACTTTTCTTTCTCTACAGTTGTTCTGATTTGATCCTTTAGTCACAGCAGCAAAAAGCCTGACTGAAACAAACAGTAAGAGATATCAGATCACTGTCACTGGAGAAGCCTTCTATACTACCCTCAGGAAAGGTATCCATGAGGGAATCTGAGTGAGCTTCAGCAGGACCAGTTAATTCAGAACCATCATTAATTATTCTACCCTCTCTGAAAATGCAATGACTATTTTGTTCTATCTTTACACAAATCAATATAATTACAACAAATGTAATATGGACTTGCAGAGTTTTATATCCCAAAGAGAAGTCTGCCACTGAAAGATACCTTAAAAAAAATCCTCAAGCATTGGCACACTGGTGCACACCTATAATCCCAGCGGCTCAGGAGGCTGAGGCAGGAGGATTGCAAGTTCAAACCAACCTCAGCAAAAAGCAAGGTGATAAGCAACTCAGTGAGACCCTGTCTCTAAATAAAATACAAAAATAGGGCTGGGGATGTGGCTCAGTGGTCGAGTGCCCCTGAGTTCAATCTGCAATCCCCACTCCCTTGTAAGAAAGAGTCCTCAAGCTGTTTACGATCATAAAGAGCTGGGATATTGGCTGAGAACTGTAGCAGGTCTCCGGTACAGTGTTCTCTCTTCAATAATCATTTCATCAAATTGCCAATTTTCCTTTAGCAAACGGAGGGAACAATTCTCAATGTCAGAACAAGTTATTGTGAATTTGCCATAGTTCTTTGTGCAATTTCTTTAAAATCACTATATCTCTTCCATATGATTATCTTCTGGACATCGTGTAGCCCCTCAGGTGTCACTGGGGTTCAGTGACAGTGTATAAATGAGCCAGGTCTGCATTCTGCTCCCAGAGAGTAGTCATCCTCCCTCTGCCTCTGCTACCACTAGCCCAGGATCATCAGGGCAACCCAGAGCCACTGCAGTCTAGGTCCCCAAGTGGCAAGGGGGCAGTAGCTCCATGGAGGCACCTCCCCACTATTTCAACATATTAAAGATCTAAAACCATTTGATAATGTTTTAGTAACAATTTACTTAATTTCATAATGATATTTAGGAAAACTTATGGGAAAACATTTGAAATTTGTTATTGTAGTATACAGCTGGAGAGGATCCTTCTTATCTCCTTCATCTGTGTGTAAAGGCAACAAGCAACCTTTTAGAGCATTGTTAAAAACTCATTGCAGTCAAGGAAAATAAATGGGAGGTGAGCCTACTTTGGGAGGATGGGCAGGATAATGTTCTAAACTCACAAGTACAGCCAGAGGGAAATGTGTTAGTCAGATTTCCATTGCTGTGACAAAATACCTGAAGAAAACATTTAAAAGAGTAAAGCTTTGTTTTGGCTCACACTTGCAGAGGTTTCAGTTCATGACTCACTGGTCTCATTGCTTTGGAACTGGAGCAAGGCAGAGCATCATGGTAGTAGTTGTCTATGACTGAGCAGGATGCTTGCCTTGCAGTGACCAGGAAGCAAAGAGAGAAAGAGAGGAAGGGTCCAAGGTACTTCAAAGGCGTGTCCCAGTGATCTACGTCCCCCAATTGGGCTCTACTACCTTTCCACCATCTCCCAAAAATGCCATCAGCTGAGGACCAATCCTTCAATACATGAGCCTTTGGGGGACATTCTAGATCCAACATACAAGAGAGACACAGGAGAATTGAGAAGTCATACCTCCAAGACCTAGGGACATCGTGCATGACTAAAACTGAAAATTATTCAGAAAAACAGAGACGATACAGTCCCACCACCACTACTGCCCAATGCCAAAGTACAGGCTTAGAAAAAGAAGTAATAGCAAAGAAATACTACAAGAGGGACAGGAGAGCATGCAAAGTAGACATCTCTGAGGTGAAAAATGAAGGGAAGTTTTAAGACTCAGGATTGAAAGGATATTGCTCTAGCAATCTAATCCACACTCCAACATAAAACATCTGTATATGGAATTTGAAGTCTATGTTGCATTGAGGATAAATAACAAAAACAGCTCATAACACTAATCCAGTGAAAGTTTGAATATCTAGATTAAAATCAAATAAACTATATTTCAGAAAAAGGGAATTCCACCATCATGTACATCCACAAAAATGGGATACTGATTCAAATAAGACATATTCCATGCTTTTATATAACTATATCAAAATGGATTCTATTGTCATGCAGAACTAAAAACAACCAATAAAAATGTAAAAAATCTTACAAAAGAATATTAATCAATAAAAGCAATATGACATACAAATAAAATAGTCCATTTTCCCAAAACATAAACCATTCTAAATGTGAATGTACCTAAAAAAGGTACTTCAAAATACATGAGGCAAAAAACTGATGCAAATGAAGAGAAATAGACAACCACAATGACAGCTGGAGACATGAGCACCTCTCTCACTAAATAGAACATCATCAAGGATATAGAAGATCTAAATAACCCAACTGGACTTAATTGACATCTGTCAAACTAATAATACTAAAAATAGTAGAATATTTTTAAATTCAGATGGCCCACTCAACAAGATATACCAGAATAGAAATTATACTAAATATGTTCTAAGACTACAAAAAAATAAAAATAAACTAGAATTCAGTGACTAAAAATTTTCTAGAGATGACCTGCCACAACTGGACAAGTATATTTCTAAATAATCCATGGGAAAATGGGATATTTCAATGGAAATCTTTCTGGAAGTTGAAGAATACTTGAGTAGAATGTAAACAAAAGAGCAAGATAACAAAAGTTGTGGTATGAGTAAATCAGTGCTCAGAGGGAAATTTCTATTATCAAATGCTAATATTAGGGAAGAAAAAAGGTATCAAATGAATAAGTTTCCAAAAATAGGAAAAGAGGAGAAAATCAAATCCAAAGCTTGCAAAAGGATTGAAATTCAGATAAGAGCAAAAGTAAACTAAATTGAAAACAAAGTAAAAGTAGAAAAAAGTTAATAAAATAAAAAACTGATCCATTGGAACAATCACTAAAATTGTTAAACCTCAATTCAAACTGAACAACAATTTTTTAAAAGGCATAAATTACCAATATCAGGAATAAAAGAGAAGATAAATCAATAGATTCCCTAGAAATTAAATTAATTATAAAAAAAACTTATGCCCATAAATTTAACTACTTGCATTAAAGAGATCAATGTCTTCAACAACACAAACTACCAATATTCATTCAAGAAATATATATTTATACCCATTAAATAAATTTCATTCATAATTATAAACCTACTACCCGCCCCAAACAAAAAGAAAAGAAAACATAATCCCAGATTATTTCACTGCTAAATTTTTCCATTTAAGGAGAAATAGTTAAGAAAGAAAAAAAAAAGAATTCTACATAATCTCTTCCAAGAAATAGAACAGTAGGCAACATTTTCTAACTCATTTTTATGAGAGCAGCATCATCGTGTACCAGAGAACTTTGTAAGAACACTACAGACTAATATTCTTCATGATCATGGGCACAAACATCTTCAATCAAATATTAGCATATGGAACCTAGCAGCATATAAATAGACAAGCTAATTCTAAAGTTCATCTGGAAGGATTTTAATACACAAAAATGATCAAGGTAAAAGAAGAAGAAAGGAAATATGTCTTACCAGGCATCAGAATATGATCTAAAACTATAATAATTAAAACAGGATAGAATTGGTTATAGAATACACCAATGTACCATGGTATCACAAAAAGAATTCTAAAACATGACCATTTATATGTGTAAATTTTATTTTATAATGATGTCATTTCAAAGCAGCAAAGATAGGAATAAATATTTTACAAATAGTATGGAGACAACTTAAAAATCAATTCATTTGGGAGAACAATTAAATTATATTCGGATCTCACAACACACTCAAAAACAAATTTCTACTTGAGCAGATATCTGTATACCCATGTTCAGCATTATTCACAAAAGCTAGAAAATGGAGACAAATATCTAGCAACAGAAGAATGAATAAACAAACGGTAGCATATTCCTACAATAGAATATTTTCAGTCTTAAAACAGAATAAGACTCTGATGCATGCTCAACAAGAATGAACCTATAAGACATTATGCTCAATGAAATGAGCCAGACACAAAAAGACAAATGATGCCCCTTATATGAGGGACCTAGAGCAAACTGATGCAGAAGGAAGAATGGTGGTTTCTAAGAGTAGGAGGTGGGAGGGGATGGAGTTACTGCTTACCTTATATAAAGTGTCAATTTGGGAAAGAGAAAAAGTTGTGGGGATGGATGGTAGTGATGGTTGCACAGTGTGAATGTGCTTTGTACCACTGACATATACCTTAAAAATGCTTAGTATGGCAACTTTTATATTATATATATTTTACCATGATGAAAAACTCCTCATGAGATCAAAGTACAAAATATAACAAAGACTTATAAAAACACTGGAAGAAAGTTTGAGATAGTTTAAAGTTGGAGTCACAAAAGACACTATAAGTAAAATTAAAAGATAATGAAAAAGCATCAAGATATATACATATGTAATTTTATGATTTTTTATTAGATACTATATTTATATGATACATAAATAATTCCCATATACTATGTTTATATAATACATATGTTTAATTCCTTCGAAATGACAAGAGGAAACAAAATAGAAAGATGGGGAAATAATCTGAACTGACAATTCAGAGAATATGCCTCAAAACAGAAGACAATCAGAAAAGTTCCACACTAGTAATTAAACACAATAAATATAAAATATGAGAAGAAAATATAGTATTTTGGAACTGCTTTCTAACAAGATAACCAAATCCAGCAGCTATTAAGGGGAAAAAATGGCTTTGACTGTCTACAGTTTTTAAACCCATACAACAAAAGCACCATCAACCAAGTAAAAAGATGATGACAGAAGATTAATATGCAAGCTATATAAAGAACACCTACCAATTTATAATAAAACAAAGGCAAACCAAATAGAAGATAAGAGTTTAAGAAACAATTTGCAGAAGAAATATGAATGTTTAACAAATGTGACAGAACTTAACTTTATAAATAATCAGGGAAATCACACTAAAAATAATTTTCACCTATTAGATGAGCAAGAATTCAAAAGATAATATCCAAAATGGGCAACTTCCTCATCATTGCACAGGAAATATAAATTAGTGCAGAAGATTCAAGGGCAATGATGGGTTTGATTAATATTTTAAATTTATATACCTCATAGCCCAGGAATTATTTCTAGGTATTTATTTGATATATGTAAAGGATGCTTACTGCAATATCATTGTAATAGTAAACTACTGAAAACCAAACAATCTCCAATAAACTTTCAAATTATCAGTGTTCATACTTTTGAATGTCATTTAACAGTTAATTAGATCTGTATATACTATCATGTAAATCTCACAGACATATTAGTAAATGAAAAATCACAGAAAATGTTTACAGTATGATCCCATTCCTATATTACTGATAAACGGTTTACACATATATAAAAACTGTTTATATATAGATATAGATATAGTTTGCTTCAGATGGTAGAAAAGGGAAAAGGGAGAGTTTCTCTTTATATATTTTCCAAAAATGTATTCATATACTGTACACAGAATTATGTTTTATTTTTAGATTCCATAAAATGCAAGTACTTGCATGTTTTTAGAAGTAAAAATTTTTAGGGGGGGTGGGTACCTGGGATTGAATTCATATGGAAGTTTCCCAGTGTAATGATTACTGAGCACTCAATTACTGAGCCCCATTCCCAGCCCTATTTTTGTATTTTATTTAGAGACAGAGTCTCACTGAGTTGCTTAACACCTTCATTTTGCTGAGGCTGGCTTTGAATTCGTGATCCTCCTGCCTCAGCCTCCTGAGCTGCTGGGATAAAGGCTTGCGCCACCGCACCCAAACCTGGAGTAATCTTTTAAAAGAAGAAAACAGAAAGTTAATAGGCAATGAAAATTCACAATATGCTTTCTTTTTCCTTTTCCTTTTCCTTTTTTTTTTCTGGTACCAGGATTGCCTAGCCCTTTTTATTCTTTATTTTGAGGAAGGCTCTCACAAAGTTACCTAGGGCCTCTTTAAGTTGCTGAGGCTGGCTTTGAATTTGCCATCCTCCTGCTTCAGCCCCCAGAGTCGCTGGAATGATAGGTATGCACTGCCACCCACCCAGCTCACAATATGCATCTTAGAATAAAGATAGTTCTGAGTAAAGGCCCCAGGAAAACTCTGCAGTGAGGTTTGCAGGCCTTTTCTCCCCTCAGTAGACAGCAGCCTCCTCAGGGATTTGTTGGATTCCCTCTTCCTGGTTTGTGTTGCTGTTGTTGTTTCGGTCTTGCTCGCTGATTGTCCCAGAGCACTGGTTCAAGAATGAAATAGGCCCAGTAGGGGATTACTCCAAAGCACTGACAATCCCCCACAATTCTTCCTGATCTAAACGCCTGTCCACCCTCTACCAAGCTCTGGTTAGCATTGGAGCACACTGATCTTCACAAGGCAGGGCACCACACTGGGGAAAGCCCCACAGTTTGACACAGACTCTCCTGTCTCTCACCATGTATTCAAAGCAGCTGGTCATTAGTGCCCCTAAGTAGAATGTAAATTCTCTGTGTGACTCCTTAGGCTGCTCATCTATTTTGGTAAGCTTTACTTCGAGATGGATGGTTTTTTTTTTTTTTTTTTTTTTGTAGTTGTAGATGGACAACATGCCTTTATTTTGTTTGTTTATTTTTTTTATGTGGTGCTGAGGATCGAACCCAGTGCCTCATGCATGCTAGGCAAGCGCTCTACCACTGAGCTACAACCCCATCCCAAGATGGATGGTTCTTATCAAAAGCTGAGAACTACCAGCCAGAACTGTAGCAAGGCATTTACGTGCACTGCTAATTTAGCTTCCCCACATACTGATGAGAAAAGTTATTCATGTCCCCATTTTACAGATGAAGAACTGTAGCTTAGAACTGTTGCGTAATTGTCCAATTCACTTGGATAGTGAGCTGCAGATTTAGGATTTAAACCCAAATTCAAACCTAATCAGTCCAGTTCCTAACCCTGTAACTTAATTAGAACATCAGGATTGATGTGGGCTCAACAAGGAAAAATGATCACCTGGCAAAATGCTTCTTAGGTGGTAGAACTTGTTAATGCAAACTGGTAGCGTAATTCTGAGGATATTTATTTATATAGCAAGAGTTACAGGAAATAGCAAGACTAGTTCCAAACTAGTGCAACTTGCTCCCAACTGTCCATATGGACTTGACAGATTCCCTTCTCTACAAACCTGACTGCAAGACAGTGTCCTCACTGCCTTCCGCAGGAAACACCAGTCAGCAGTTTTAAAACTAGCTTGAATCCCTTGAGGATTCATTACACTGGAAAACTTCCCTCTTAGATCCATCAGTGAAGGAAAGTTCACTTGAAAGGGTCCTCAGAAAACGCCCAGAAACAGACCTCAAGTATCTTTACATTTTAAAGGCATTCCAACATGTGGTGGCCAACCTTAGGTGGTTACTCCCCTAAGGAAAGCCATCAGCACAGGCTGCCATGCCCCTCCAGACTCCTATCAGCCAAACACATTCCTTCCCCTTGCTCCAGGCTGGAGATCCAAGAAAAGCAAAAGAAGGCTTTACTAGATAGAGCCCAGTGCATGGAACCATTCACACCTGCCACTCAGTTTCCTTCCCTGCACCTCCAACCACGTAACACCCAGATTTAATGAGAAAAAGCTGGGATAAATGAGAGAAGCCTCCAAAATTTAACAACTTAATACTTTTACTTCAGAACCCACAAACAACTCCTGCCATCTGGCCTCATTTTATTTTTTATCACACCGGAGGGAAAGTCAGCCTACTACATGATAAAAAAAAAAAAAAAAATCAAATTCTTCCTTTCTCCCCAGCCTCCATTTCCAGCTTGGAGCATAGAGTTTTGCAAAACAATTCTCTGCTATTATTTTTACACAGAAAGAATTCTGGCATGGATGAGAAAGAACTCCAAATAAGACAAGCACAAAAGGTGTTTTGTTTCTTTAAAATCGGTGTAATTTATGCAGCTGTGTATAAGAGCAAAGCCATCTCATGGAAATAGATCTGAGCCTCGGCAGGGACTTCTGGGTCTTGGCACCTTTTCCCTCAGAGCTGTTCTCAAATCACTTTACCTCACTCTACCTTGTGGGTTTCCATTCAAACCACTAGAAGAACAAACTGAATAGAGTAAGGAGAAGCCTGAATAAAGAGGACCAAATTACCCAGACAGTAAGGACTGTCACTCACATTCTTTTTCAGAATCTACCTCATCTTAAGTAAATGGGTGGTGTTCCAGCTATAAGTGTAATGAAAGCCATTATCTCAAGCTTTAGGAAAGCATGGCCCCATGTTCCTGGTCAAATCTCACAACAAGAGATGAGAATTTTCAAACAGGGCCAACTCTTACCCAGGGGGTGAATTTGGCCATAATCTCACACTCCTGAGAAACAAGAAGCAAATGGAAGAAATGGATTTGTTGAATGAATGAATGAACGAACAAACCAACAGGTCAAAACCATCTTTCCATCATTACTACTTGAATTCAAATTAAATAACACTGGACATGTCGGGTTTAGCTTTTGGGCTGGACTCCAGCTTCTATATCTCCTTTTCTCCTCACTTTCTTTTAAGTTATCAATGTATCTTTTTATTCAATTCAGTCATGTGTTAAGGAAGTTGCCTTATTGTTTCTCCAATTTTCTAGACCTTAAACTCAAGAAAGAGGGTCTACTTAGTGAAGACTTAATGTAGATCCTCTTTCTGCCGATTATTAAAAATAGCTAACACCCACTGAGTGCTGCGTGTGTACCCTCTTTTTTAATTCCCACAATAACCCTAGTTGGTGGTGGTGATTATTATTGTTATTATTAGTTGTTGTTATTAGCAGTATATTTAAAAAGTCAAGCTTCTGGAATGTTAAGTAGATGGAATTTACTTAGCCAGTAAGTGGCAGTCCCTGAGTTTAAAGGTTCAAGTCTGCTGTTTGAAACTGTGCCCTCATCTATGATATATTATTGTACTACAAAGGGCAGACTCTAGAGCTAGCCAGACCCTAAATCCAAAAGAACCAGGTCATTACCAGCTGTGGAACATCAGGAAAACTGCTTAACTTCTCTGAACCTCAGTTTCCTTAACCTTAAATGTATATGATTGTCCACAGGATTATTAAGAAATTTAGAAAATAGACTCTGATACATAAAGAATTGTCAACTCATTGAGGCAATTGTTTGGTTACTATTAGTAATGTTAAAGAATTCACTAATGGTAAAGAACCTGTTCCATTCAGGTAACTTGCTGACAGGACCATATTATGGCTTTCCCCTCAGGTCTGCCCTTTAAAAGCCAATAATTTGTTGAAGAACATGTAGAGAATAAATAAGTCAAATTATCTTTCTACCTTCTCAAAAGAACAAAAAAATATTTCATCATATGCATTCCAATTTTCATCCCTAAAGGCTAAAAACAGCTGCCATATTAGCAGCCATTGCATTATTCTAGAATGTTTTCTCCTAGAACTTTGTGGAATGCTCTGTTCTCTTGGGATTCCACTTCCCTTCCCTGGTGAGAGCATGAAGGCAATAGTGTCTGCCTCTGCAGGGCTGCAGAAATGTTTTTCATTTCTCTTCTGTACATGAAAATTAAATTTAATTATTCTTCAACATGTCAAAGGCACTCATCAAGTTAGGCTGTTTTATGCTGAGCAGGAACTGAGAATAAGATTTAATTTGGAAATACTTGTTTCCGCAAATCTTCCTGAACTCTGAGGAAGAATTACTATTTGTGGAAATACATATGGGAAACCTACTGTGCTGACTAAGAAATGCCATTTGAGGTGGAAAAGCTGTGAAAAGCACTGCACTTATTAATTCCACCACATAGTAAATCCCTTACTGAAAAGTTATGAAAGAGGAAGCTTTGTTCCTAGGACCCAGTCCCCAGGAAGCTATGATTACATTAGAGAAGGTGGCAGGAATTTACAGAACATATCAAGCTTATCAAATTTGATAGGATCCTTTCAGAATTAAAAACATAAGGCTGAAATGCTGATAGCCCCAAACTCATCATGCATAGCTAGGCTGTTTTGAAAATGTTGCATGCAAAAGCAGAGGACATTATACACACAGGGTATAGTAAGTTGCTTTGAGAATGAATAACACAAAGGTATGTAACTAAGGAAGAAAGAAAGAAACTGTGGGAACAGGAGATACCCTGGAGTTGAGCCTGCACAGACTTTGCTGTTGAATGGGTCTGAGTCCAGTTCTTTTTTTTTTTTTTTTTTTGGTACTGGAGATTGAACTCAGGGGCACTCGACCACTGAGCCACATCCGCAGCCCTATTTTGTGTTTTATGTAGAGACAGGGTCTCACTGAGTTGCTTAGCGCCTTGCTGTTGCTGAGGCTGGCTTTGAACTCGCGATTCTCCTGTCTCAGCCTTCTTAAGTGCTGGGATTACAGGCTTGAGCCACTGTGCCTGGCCTGAGTCCAGTTCTTAGTTCCACTGTTAACTGTGTGTCCCTGAGTTAGTTGTCCTTTAGAGGCCAGTTCTTTCATGTATAAAATGAGAAAATAGCATCAGAGTCATCAGATGGTCATGAGGATTAAACAAAATCAAATATGTAGATGATGCAGAGTTAAGAGGTCAGGGCACACAGCAGCTTTTGTATATGCTGGTTTGGCCATTGAGCTCTTGTTGCTGGTAGAGTGAATAGAAGCCACGGGGAAGCAACATCCGGAAGTTGTTTTAAGGAGGTTCAGTGGGATTCTGGTAATGCAAGCAGAGAATATCCACAAGGTGAAGATTTGGCATCAGTTTCAGACACATAAAACACCCTCTGGATAGGAGGACCAAGAAATGGGATCATAAATTCCTTTGGTCTGCCAAAGTTAGTATCAAAAGTTAGGTAAAACACATCTTTAAATTCAGCCAAAACCTTTTGAATCAGGAGAAGAACTATGTACATTTATGCCGTTCTCTTAGGAGTATTTGAAGAACATGGAGGAATTTTGTGGGGAATTCAGCAGAATTATTATTGGTGACAACATTAGAGGATACCACAATTCCATGAAGAGACACTAGGCAAAGGGAATTTGGCTTTTCTAAACACTTTGTGTTTCAAAAGTGACAGGTACTAACAATAATACATTTTTCTTGAAAATAAAGAGGAAGAATCATTTATATTAGTTAAATGTTTCACCACACACAAAAATACATTCATCTCCAATGTCTTATTGGAGCCCCTCACAGCCCTGTACGTAGGCAGAGCCAACCATGTGGTCCTCAGCCTACAGTGAGGAAGATAAAGCTCAGAGAGGTGAAGTAGTTTGCCCAAGCTCATTCAGCTAGAGTAGACAAGTTCTTCTGAATCTCGGCCTAGTTATTTTTTGTGACTTTCCAGCCATAGAAAAACAAATTTTTAAATTGCAATTTTTAAAAATTTCCCATTTATTCCAAAAATTGCCATTGGGATACCAATTGCTTTCATTCAACCCCACCAACACATCCCGTAATGCCTTTCTGACAAGATAAAATTTCCCATCAACAACATGCCAAAATCTTGATATCTAAAGTAGTTACATGCCATATCAACACTCCCTTTCCATTTTTGCCAATACCTCTCCTACTTTAACTGTCCAACTTTGCGGGGACTCAAAATTGAGTGAGCCATGTCACTAGACTTTGAAGGTAAAATTATGAAGTGCCAAAAGGAGGTGGCAGGTTATAAATGGGTGTCATTTTTCACATCTTAGGACAATGTCTGTAGACTCTAGGAATTCTGATAGCAATTTGTTAAGGCCATATATTAATACCAGTAAATGGACTTGTGGGATTTGTGTTCCTGACTGTTGAAATGTAACAGAGAGATTAAGAATACACACACAGGCAATCACATGTGATTACAGTTACTTTGGTTGGATGATCAAAAAAGTGGCCACCAACTCTCTAAAGAAAAAGAGTAGCAGCTGATTACATGGAAATGGTTGATAATGTGGTCATTGTTGTTCAGAGAAGTTCATGCTGGTAAAATGACTATTAAAATTAAAAGTTGGCCTACTTTGTATTGTATGTTTAAAAGACCTTAAGTGTTTCATGTATACTTAAAACTTACAATTTTTAATGAATTTTCTATCTTTAACTCTTAAATTGGACCACTTTATGAACTTTAATGAAAACAAAAAGCAAAAAAACATTCTTTCTTTCTCTCTCTCTCCCAACATCCCTCCCTCTTTCTCTTTTTCTCTCATGTATGTGCACAATATCATTTCACACAATAGTAGGTACTCAAACTTCTCAAGCTTACAACAATTGTCTTCTCTACACGTCTATGTGCCATTTTAAATGCTGATATAACTTACACATAGACACTGTAGACCCTAAATTAACATGATAGAGCTGAATGGATCTTAAAGATCATCTGAGTGATTGATTCATGGTCCAAGACTCATCATATTAGGTGTGAAAACACGGGCTTAAGATATCAGGTGACTTTCCAAAGATTACCTAACTGGACAGACAACACTAAACCTTAGCTTTCAATCCAAAGATTTTCCCATTTCATTTATGTAAAATACCAAATTGTCATTGTTAGTATTTTTCATTGATTCAAATTAGCAACAAATGCAGAAGCTTTAATTTTTCTCCCAGTATACATTCGAAGGGTTCCTTTTAGCAAATAATGACCTTCCCTGCCTATTACCCAGCAACTGACCACTAACACGCTATGTGAAGGCTGAGCCTTACCTAGATTTGTAACATGCAAGCTGTTCAGCCTTTCATTTTGAGGTGATTTGCTAGGCCTTATCATTTTCGGGATTCTTCTTCTTCTTGGCTAAACCATAATTTGATCCTATGGTTAAAAATGAAAGAAAGAATTTCACTGTCTTGATTTTGTATCCCATATCATGGAAGTAGTATCCAGATGTTTTTGACAATGATTGTAGCCCTTTCCCCCAAAGCCCTGTCTGATAACAGTCCTGGCCCCGAAAATGATGCAGCTGCTACATAGTAGGAGGCAAACATAGGAATTTGCCAAGCAAGGTCCAGACAAACCTCTAGAAGAAACACTGTAAAGCATGTGTGTGTGTCTATACAGTAAACAAGCAGGATTCTGATCAAAGACATTTGATGCAGAGATGGGTGGGAGTCACACCTTTCTCCTCCTTCTTTGCAGACATGCAATCTTTCTTTTTGAAAAGGGTGCAGTGCCTGGCAGCACTTTGCTGCAGAGCAGGAAATCACGACCACAGTCTATTTATCCATCTTCTTCCTATGAGGAGAAAGAAAAATCATGACATAAGGGCTCTTGAGTCTCACCAAGAGGATTCTTTTCACTGGGTTTCTATTAGTGGAAGAATAATACATGTCCATCTAGTGCATGTGCAAAGTCAAGCTTGCATTTTTGTTCTGAAAAGCATTTTTTCTGAACTTGTTTACCATCCTTTTCCTAAAGCATTTTGCTTGCACTTCATTTATTCAATTATTGCCTAGTATGGTCAGGCACTTTTCTGGGCATATTAAGATGAAGACACATAGACCTTCTCTTCATGCAGATCATTGCCTTATAATGGTGTCAAGCTGGGAAACAATTATTGTAAACACTCCAACTCCAAAAGACTGACAGCCTCGGTCCTTCTCATATTCCTCTGTTTTGTTCCACTTATGGGCCATGGAGGAATTTATCTTGTTCTAAAGCACTAACATCATTTAAATGTTCTACGAACTATCTATCATAACATGCATTTGTAGCAGTGCAGGACTTCTCAGTTTGAATAAAACTCAAACTAATGGGGATAAAGTTTCTCAGTATTTGCTATGATTTTAAATATTTTACAAAGTATAGGAATTCACTATTAATGTAAAATTAAAGACAGTTAAACATGAGACTTTTCATTTTAAAAGCATTCTATATGTTTTTATTTTAAATTATTTATTAGAAAAACCTCAAACAGAAAATAGTATAATGAACACCAGGTACAGCTCACACAATAACAACAATTATAACCAGTCTGCTCTTCTTGTTTCAGCGATAACCATCACAAATTTCTCTCTCTCTCTCTCTCTCTCTTTTTTTTTTTTTTTTGTTATGGCAAGTAGATGCTGGAGCATTTTAAAGTAAATGCCAAGCATATTATTTAAACCATAAAAACTTTGTACCTTTAACAGAAAGTGATTCTTCTTAAAACACACATATTCAAACTGGGCATGGTGGTGCATGCCTGTAATCCCAGCATTTTGGGAGGCTGAAACAGGAGAATCACAAGTTCAAAGCCAGCCTCAGCAATGATGAAGTGCTAAGCAACTCAGTGAGACTCTGTCTACATAAAACACAAAATAGAGCTGGGATGTGGCTCAGTGGTCAAGTACACCTGAGTTCAATCCCCAGTACCAAAAACAAAAACAAAAACCAAAAAACACACATATTACTAACCTTATCACACCCAAAACAATTAACAATAATTCCCTAACATCATCCAATACTTTTTCTTTATTTAATTTTTCCTAATTATCTCAAAACTATCTTTTCCACATTGGTAAGGACTACATATTGCAATGGATGGTGTTTGTTCTTTTTATTTTAATTTACTGGCTATCATTGTGTTCTCCCCATTTTTCCTACGGTCATTTATTTTTGGTGGGGAAAGAGAATTTTCTACTTTCTGGATTGGGCTTATTCTTTTTATGCAAATCAGTGTATTTTCTGTCTCTTTTTTTCTTTAAACTGGTAGTTATACCTTTAGGCTTAATTAGATCAAGTCCTTTTTTCAGGCATATCATCTGCATAATTTCTATAACTTCACATCATGTAGCATATAATATTTGTTTGGACTACTTTTGGTGACATTAAAATTAATTAGAAGGCTCAGGTGGTATCAACTCCGATCCATCCATTTTAATTCTCCATTAGCCATTCACCTAATGATTTTAGCGGCCATTCTTGATTGTTGCTTAGATCCATTATTTCATTATGTATTACAAAATTGCAACTTTCTAATTCCATCATTTGTCCTGCATGGATTTATTGTGGTTCTTTTATTCAAGAATAGTTTTCTTCAGTAGCTACTTGACTTCCTTGAAACAATTCACACAGGAACAAGACTGCTTGATTCTTTATCTTCACTTATCAATTTCCAAAACAATGAGTTGGTGCCCTATCTTGCTTTTATGCCAGGTTTCCCTGGGGATTTAAAATATAGTAATATTGCTTTCCACCTTCAGGTAGCACTCCTTTATTCTATATTGTTCCTTTTCAATGGTATCCTGATCTGATCTCAGAAAGGAACATTCTCTTAAATCTTGAATCCATAAATCATGACTCCTAAAAATTCTCCTGCTTTGTGTTAAGTCAGGAAAAAAAGTCATGCTAGGTTTTTCAGTCAATAGAAATTAAATACAGGACATTGGTTGCAAAAGTAATAGGAGGACTAAAGAAGTAAGAAGGGAGCCGCCGGGCGTGGTGGCGCACGTCTGTAATCCCTGCACTTTGGGAGGCTGAGACAGGAGAATCGCGAGTTCAAAGCCAGCCTCAGCAATGGCGAGGCACTAAGCAACTCAGTGAGACCCTGTCTCTACATAAAACACAAAATAGGGCTGGGGATGTGGCTCAGTGGTCCAGTGCCCCTGAGTTCAATCCCTGGTACCAAAA
>CM053409.1:43335975-43349262 GCA_028644305.1 Xerus rutilus | reverse complement strand
GAAGAAGGGTAAGACAGTAACTTTAGGAGGTGACTACCCACATGTACTGAAGGATAAAAAGGGAAGTGCGTATGCGGTGCCTCTAGCAATGTCGTCACTAAGCCTACTTGAGCATCTGCTGCCACCACGGAACCCAAGGCCACCGCCACCATTGTGCTCCCACATCCATGGACTCTGCAGTAACTGAGAAGTCCTCTGTCATCTGCTGCTGACGCCAGAGTACCTGAGCACTGCACCAAAGGGGATAATAAAAGAGCACTCATTTCTGCCTCCACTGCTGGAAATACAATGGCAGAGGAACCCAAGACCTGCTTATTTCCTGGGCAACTATCATTGCTACAAGAGCTGCCAAAACCTCACATAAGAAGAAAAAGGACTTCTCCCTCTGCCTCTCTATCTAATCTCCTACAGTGCCTTCCATTGACAAAACCTAACCAGAAAAACCATGCTGGCAAGGGAGTCCATGGAATATAGTTTTCAGCTTCTATCCATCTGCAAAGCAGGAAAGGATAGGATGAAGCAAACAGCAGACTGACAAAGGACCAAATATCCTTCTTTTAGTAGATCTATTATTGTGGAGAAAGCCAACTCCTCTAAGTCTTCAGTAATACATGGTGTCTTGACCTGTAGAAATTTTTATAAGTACTATGGTTTTCTTGTTTACTAATCCATAAATAGGAAGTTTTGTGCATGTCCACTGTGGTCTTAATGGTCAAACAGGGGTTAAAATTAATTTAGTAATTCCAGACTATGGCATAAAATGTAAAAATACATAATATTATCATCACACTTGTTTGTAGCTATGGTCTGTACTTGGACCTTCATATCTACAAAATGATATGGGTAACAGCTCTAAAGGAAAGCTCCCACAATACAAGATCTCTATTGACAATTTTTATCTGGATCCGAGTACAGCCTTTCCAGGTTCTCAATGTATTCTTATTACATTGGTAAACATAGGAGGAAGCCCAAGAAACATCCAAAAAGTCCCTCAGATTGTCCTTGCTCTCTATCTTTCTCCTCAATTGAATCAGCATTTGCCTCATAGATATATTCCAAATGCCTGGCAAATAAATAATACTTAGCTTTACTTATCAAAGCTGGTAAAAATTTTTTCATCTGTAGCTTTTAACTTTATATTAGCTTTTTATTTTATTCTTATTTAATTGATACATAATAATTATATATATTTAAGGGTTATAGTGTAATAATTCAATATGTAGAGAGAGTAATAATAATCATTACCTTTTTAAATAAAAATTTAATTAGAGAGGATGAGGGTTACAATCATAAAATCAGCTCTGCTGAAAATATACTTATTCTGTAATTATTATTTCAATACTTCTTTTTAACATGCTTAGCTATAAACCCATATAAAATCTATTTTTAAATGTTGCCATATATATGGAGTATTAATATTTGTTATCTAAATTTCACCCATTTACTGAAAAGGTAACACTTACATATAGTTGAAAATATTAAAATGGTCCATAGTGATAAGTCTTTTTCCCACCCTTGTGCTCCATCCATTCATCTCTCCAGATCCATCTCTTCTGTATCTATGCAAATACATTTTATGAATGGTAGCATAACATATCCATATGTCCTGTTTTGCACATTGCTTTTTGCATTTAGCAATATATACTAGAGAGCAATTCCTGTCAGTCCCTGGAGTAGATTATCTCAGTGAAAAGTCCATTTTGTTCCTTCCTAGATGTGCAACTCAGGTAAGGTGTATAAACTCTATGTGTAACATCTTCCTCCTAAACTCCTGCCCCCACACTCAATTTTCCCCATATGTAAACGTAAATAGTAGTGGGCCTACTTCATCACACTGCCCTGAGGATTGAATGAGATCACACACTGGACACTTAGAACCATGCTTGGCCCATATTAGATAGTAAGAAAAGTTACTGTTAATCTAATGACTGTTGTATTATTTAGTAGCTAATACAACATGTTAATGTGATACAAAAATCATTTTAACTTTCACTTTGAAGAAACCAGAGTTTTCTGTGTTTCCAGTTTCCACAGCTAGGATAGTACAAAAAGAAAAGTGTGAGCCAACCCTTCCTGAGCACATTCCAATGAAGTCAACCATATTTGTAACTAAGAATCTTAAAGTTACAGTATGTTTTCTGAATTTAATACTAAGCAATGAAGAGATATTCCTGTCTTTTTTCTGGTGCTTCTTCTATGTAGTATTACTTCTCCTGGCAAGATTGATGGTCTTCAGCGACCCAAAATTCTTTGTCACATTTGAAACTGACTTGAATCCCCTTTCCTCAGCACTTTATTATATCTCCTGAGTCAGTCCTTTCAAATAGTGAAACAAATGCCACCAGTTGTAATTATATTCTAGACTATAAAGTTAACTTTGAGACAAAGCCCTGAGGCTTTTCACTAAGGTCTTTGACATTTTGTTCTTTGTTCACATGCCTTGCAAAAATAATAAAAATGAAATCACCACTGGAACTTTAACACCAAAAGGACTATCTTATTCAGCTCTATTCCTTGATATGTCTACAACAAATAAATCTCCCCTCTTTACAGAGGAGGGAATTCAGTATCAAAAATGACTCATTTCTCAAAGTTATAGTCTCCGGTGTAGTTGAGATAAGCCCTGGGAAATACCAGTCTTCCATTCTCCAGGCAGTAGAATACATGCCTTGATGACCTTGACCTAGATATGCCAGACCTATGTCATATAACCCTCTGAAGTGATGTCATGTTGCACACAAGAAGACTTGGCCTCCAAGACTTCCATGTGGAATGATGGGTGCAGAACTGTATGGCTAAATGAGCGATTTTTTAGGGTCTGTACTTCAGGTCTTCTTGAATGATTTATCTACATATCTATCTCTGTATCTATCTACTTACCTAACTCATTCATTTGTTTATCTACCAATTCAATAAACAAACTTCTGGGTCAGGGTTGGCTAAGGCCAATCAGTACCCACTAACTATTTCAGCATCAGAGGATTTTACTGAAATCTAATTTTAAAACTTTTTTTAAAAACCTAGTGGAGAAGATCAGTAGATTAGAGAAAGGAAAATGAGGAAGAGAAGAGGGGAGGGAAAGGGAGAGGACATGAACTGAAATTGAATTCCATGGATGTACAAAACTTGTTGAGATGAATCCCACTACAGTGCATAACTATAATGCTCTAATGAAAATTTTTTTAAGTGAAAAAATCCTTGATGGAAACAGTTCCTGAGTCAAAGATATGAACTCAACTCAAATTGATCAAGAAATTGGGAATGTGTTAGTTCACATAAATAAGAAGTTCAAGGGAGAGCTGGAATAAGTATCCAAGTGAATTCATCTGAAATCGCTCTTTTCCTTCTTCCTTCTTTGCAAAGCTTCTGCTTTGCTTATTTGTGTGTGTATATTTGCATCCTATAGAAATTTATATGTTGAAATTTAATCCCCAATATGATGGTATTTGGACATGAGAGGTCTTTGGTAGGTGGAGCTCTCATGATGGGATTAATGCCCTTATTAGAAGACAAGAGAGAGCTTGCTTCACTCTTGGCTTTACACCATGTAAGAATACAGCAAGGAAGAGGGTTCTCACCAGAAGCCACCCATACTGGCACTATGATCTCAGATTTCTCAGACTCCAGAATCATAAGACATAAATTTCTGTCATTTATGCTACTCAGTCTATGGTAACTTATTATAGAAACTCAAACTGACTAGCATATTTTTGCACTTGGCTTCATTCTCAGCCATCCTTCTTCCATGGAGCTTTATTATAATTGCCAGGAATTCCAGGTTTAATTTTACTATCTTATCAATCTTCACATAAACAGAGTGACTCTTTTCCAGTGAGTCCAGAAAAACTCTTAGTATTCACTTAAACCAATTTTGTTTATATGCCTATCCATGAATCACAGGGCCATGAAGCACAGAAATATATAGTTTTGCCAGGTCTTAAGAGTGAAATCTTCTTTCCACCCCACTCTGTCCTTCAAACTACATGAACTGAGAGTGGAAAAAAGGATGGTTTCCCATAGGACAATGGAAGTGACATTTCCAGAAGAAGGTCTAAGGAATGCCAGGATGATAAAAGCAAATGTTTACATGATAAAAATGCACATTTTTATATGCATGATACTTTTAATACATGATCTATTATTTAATTTATTCATTAAGGAAATTAAATTTTAATGCACAATCCTTACCCTCATGGAAATCATAGACTTTTGAGATAGTAACAATTTTTTGTTGTTGCTGTTACATTGTAGGTTCTATTAGAGGTACACACAAAGAATGTGTAGCCATGGAAATATAGACTATGAGTATAAATTATGTTTACAGAGACCTTGCCTTTGACTTTGTTGGAAGTTTCACATTAAAGTCCACTAGTAATGTGCTAGCACACATAAATATAGGGGGAAAAATCAAACAGAGATCTCACTCGTAATTCTTGCTAAGGTGACTAACCTTACTTTAGATGCCTCTACAATCTGAAATGGAATCAACAGCTGAGGTAGTGATTTTTTTTATCATCTGTCACTGCTTGATGCTTTTAGGAAAAAATAAGCTGGCAGCATCTACAGCAAGAATTTGTTAACTTCATACACTGCAATTTACTTTTTGATGTACAATGCCACAACTACTATTGAATTTCACAGGATGGCAGGTAGTTATTTATTAGATAGAAAACTACTCCCTTTAAAAAATGTCTTTCACTCTTCTGCCACTTGGAAAGTACTGCAGTTTAATTGAAAATTGGTCTAGTCAATCTACTGCGGGCTCCTGAGAAATAATTTGTGTGAATAACTACCACCAAGAGCTTCCCCAAGGAAAAGCTTTCATTAGGGCTGAGAGCACTTTCTGATGATTCTAATAATTACCTTTCTTTGAGTTACCGTCTCACCAGCATGGTTATCATAAAGTGCTTTACTGATTTTCCTTCCTGACTCTTGCCTTTATAGCTCAAGTTCCCATGACAGAAGGAAGAAACTGTTTGGTCAGGACATGAATGTTTATTAAGAACCGCTTCACCCTAAGTGTTTATCAAAATTTGTGTAAAGAAAATTCTGAATGCAATGGAACATGGCTCCAATTTATGCTTCTAGGTCCCCAAGAATTTTCTGTGCTCTTGTTGTTATTATTACTTTAGTAAAGCTTGAGAGTATGGATGAGGAATCTCAGAATCAAGATGGGTTTAGATTCTGGTTCTACTTAAACAATAAGCTTATTTGGGGGTAATAAAAACTATGACTTCTATGGCTTATTATGAAGATTTAATAAGAGAGAATAGAGGAAACACCAAGAGTTAGGCATAGCACAAAGGAAGTGCTCACACATCTTTGTTGTTTCTGAGTAAATGCTACAAGAGTTGAGTTAGATCTTGCACCTTCCCAGCAGTCACTATTTGGATAGCAAGAGTTCATTAACACTAATGTCTTCATTCCATCACAAAGTTCAACAATGGAGTGCTTCCATTTACTTGGTACCATAATAAATGCTTGGGTTGAGAAGGAAGGAAAGAAGGAAGAAGGAAGTAAGGAAGGAAGGAAGGAAGGAAGGGAGGGAGGGAGGGAGGGGAAAGAAAGACAAGAAAAGAAAGGAAAAAGGCAAGAGAAGGAAGGGAAGGGAAGGGAAGTGGAAAAATGGAAAGACAAGAAACACTAGTCTTTGTACCAACATGTGGAAATCTGAGGACCTAAATATTTATATCATGTTCAGTATAAAACAGAGCATGAAGGATATATAACAAGGAACTAGGGAGTGGCATGATGAAAGTAATTATTTTTTCACAAAAACCATTCTGGCATCAGAGTTTGTATGCGTACTGGACTTGGAAATGAAGGAAATTTGGAGAAGATCATAATGATTCAAGTAACAGTTGATGAAGACCCAAATTAAAGCAAATCAATAGAGCTGAAAGAAGCATATTTGGTGAGTAATTTAGGATATTAAATTAACAAGATTCATGTTTCAGCATGTAATATTTCCATCACTATGTCAAAATACTTGAGAAAATCAATTTAAAATACGGAAAGACATATTTTGGATCACTGTTTCAGCCCATAGTCAATTGGCCCTGTGGCCTTTGAGCTTATAGTGAGGTAGAATATTATGTCAGGAGAGCATGGAAGAAAAATAGCTTATTACGTGGTGGATAGGAAGCAAAGAGAGGAAGGGACCAGAGTCCCAGTCTGCTTCAAGTGCACAATCCCAATGACCAAACTTCCTTCCAGTAGACCTCAAGGTTCCAGTACCTCCCAATAGTGACATAGGCCGGTGATCAAGCCTTAAATATGTAGACTTTGGGAGTCACTTAAGATCCAAACCATAACAATTATGAATGTAACTAATTCTATTTAAAAATTTTGCACTTAAAAATTGCTAAAATGACCAATTTTATGTTTTATGTTTCATTTTAAAAAAATGAATAATGCAACATGACAAAAACCATTGAAGTGAACATCTTATTTTATTTTATGTTTTTTTATTTTATGGCTGGGCACTCTACCACTGAGCTACACACCAAGACCCAAAGTGAATACTTTAAAAGGGTTTTATATAGCATGTGATTTAAATTTCAATAAGGTTGTTCCTAAAAAAGAAGAGAACTCTTAAAGGCTTCTGGAGAGTTACTTTTCCAAATATTCCTGATGGAGAGTGAGTTAGGAATGGGGAATTTGGTTAAAATATCTATATATATATATCTGTATCTGTATTTTAACACATTACATTCTTCATCAACATAAATGTAACATTTTTCATAAGCATTTAAATTGAGCACAATGGAGGACACTAAATAAATGAAATCACCATGTTATCACATAAAGTCTTAATAACATGCATGATACCTAAAAAATTCAAAACAGGTATTTGAGTCACTTAATTCAATCCCATATCAAAAATCACTCAGATGACAAAGGTAATTGTTGCTGGTCCATGCTGGGCAGGGGAGGCTGATCCAGAACAGCCCCGTTCTAAAGGTCCAACATGTAACTGTCAGGATGTGATGATGAGAGACCAGAAACAAATGCAAAGGCAGGAAACTGCCTCTTCCTTTCCACTTAAACTTCCCTCCAGCAATGCCAAAGGGTTATGATGACCATAACAAAGAAAAAAAGAAGAGGAAGGGTAAACTATAAATTCAAAAGAAAACCTTATAGCTCCACAAAGTTATGGCCCCATCAGAGATGTCAACTACAGAAGTAGAACTTTTGCATAAATTTAAAAATCATTTATGAGATAATTTAGTCTAAACACCTTATTTCTTAGATTAATAAACCAAAGACCATAGGAAATAAATAAGCTTCAAAATCACTCAACTGGTTAGTGGGAGGATAAGCCTCCTACCCATTCTTCTCATTTTTATCCCAGTGATTTTTCCCTTCCATTCACCATGCATCAGAACTTATTTTGGATAATGTCAAGCCCAACCTAATTCTCAGCCTCCTCACCTCAATTCCCTCCCACATGTTGCCATTTGATGCCCACTTAGTGGCTCATCTTTACTTCCGAATCTCAGAACCAACCCAGACTCTGCCAAGCCGAGATACAGTAATTCGCCATAAAATCCCCTTACTAATCAACTGAACCTGACCTTAAGTCCCTATTCTGATGACTGGTCTTATGTCCCAGCCCCATGTTCTTCAGTAAGTTTTCTAGAAATTTATTTCCTTCTCATTCACCACAGCTATCTCAGATTCTGAACCTCTAGTCTTGAGGTTATGTATTAGTTAATCTATCTCTGTGTAACAAATAACTCCCAAACATAGCAGTTTTAGGGTACCAGAAATTCAAGAGTAGATTTTCTGGGTGGTATAGCTCAAAGTCTCTTATGATGTTAAAGTCCAGACATTGGTCAGAGCTGCTGTAAGTCTGAGGCTGGAGAATCTGCTTCCAGGGTGGCACACTCACATTGCTGAGAACAAGAGAATTTGATTCCTCATCATAGGTTCCTCTCTCTAGTGCTGCTTGAATATCCTCATAACATGGCAGTTGGCTTCTTGGTCTAGATTCAAGAGAGAAGGAATGAATAAGGAAGAAGCCACCATGCTATTTGTGACCTGTCTCAGATATGGCACAATGCACATACACCCTATCCAGTAATTTAGAAGTGAGTCACTAAGCCCAGTTCATACTCAAAGGGAAGAAAATTAGGCTCCACCTTTTGAGGGAAGATTGTTGAAGAATTTCTAGAGAATATTTTTTAAATTACCAGAGTTCCTGCTTCATTACCATACCTGTTAGAAGCCGTCTGGTTCCCTGTAAGCCTGCTTGCTTGTATTTCCAATTTTCATTTCTCCTTCAGTTCCTGGGGCCTGTGGAGATGCTCCACAGCATTATTTTGAGTGTCACTCCCCCAGTTAAAGTACTGGCACACTCATCCAACACTTTACTCTTTTAATTTCTCAAACACCACAATTTTTGTCTGGATGCCCCATCAAATCTCATGATTGGACAAATTCCCTCCAAACCTCTGCAATGGCGCCATGGATAGAATTATATGACATGAGTAGCCTTGTTCTGTAAGCTTCTTTCACTTAGCAATATGCATTTGTTTATTTATTTATGTCTTTTGTGGCTTGACAGTTCAGTTCTTTTTATTACTAAATAACATCCCATTGTATGACTGTACCATTGTGTGTTATCCACTCATCTATTGAAAGACATCTTGAATGTTTCCAGTTTGGGGCAATTATGAATCAAGTTACTACAAACATGGATTTGTATATTTTTGTTCAGATGTAAATTTTCAACTCATTTGAGTAAATATCTAAAAGTTCAATACTGAAATCATAGAGACTGAGTCTAGGTTTAGATTTGTAAGAAACTGCCAAACTTTCTTCCCAAATGGCTGTACCATCATGTATTCCCACTGGCCATGAATGAAAGTTTATGCTGATCCATCTTCACCAGCATTTGATATAGTCAGTGTCTTGGAATTCAGCCATTCTAATAGTGATTGCTGTTTTAATTTGTAATCCTCTCTCTCTTCAAACACTTGTTTGTATCTTCTCTCTAGCTCTTTATTTTCCCTTCATTAGATTGGCTAGATTTATCAATTTTGATGAAGCTGTTTTGGCATCTTTGATTTACTCTAATGATTTTTAGTTTTCAATTTTTTTGTTTTCTGTTTTTATTTTTATTATTTCCTTTCAGCTATAAGTACTCTTTGATTTAAATTATTCATTTTTAGATCTTTAGTCTTTTATAATATATGCATTCAATGCTATAAATTTCCCTCTAAACATTGCTTTTGTTGCATTCCATAAATTTTGGTACTTAGTTTGAAATATTTTAAAAATTTCTCTTTGAGATTTTTTTATCAGATACTGGGGCTTGAACTTAGGGATTCACACATGCTAGGCAAGCACTGTACCACAGAGCTATAATCCCAGCCCAATTTAAACTTTTTGTTTAGAGAGAGGGTCTCAGTAAGTTGCCCAGGCTTTCCTGGACTTTGTGATCCACCTGCCTCAGCCTCCCAGGTAGTTAGGATTTTAAGTGTGAACCACAAACCTGGATTTTGAGATTTCTTTTATCCACTTGTTATTCAGAAATTTGTCACTTAATCTCCATTTATTTTGGATTTTTCAAACAATCTTTCTGTTATTGACTTCTAGTTTAATTTATTGTGATCCAAGAACATACTTTGCATGATTTTTATATTCTTCTAAATATATTAAGATATGTGGTCTGGCTCAGTTTGTGGTCTATCCTGATGAATGTTCTGTGTCTGCTTGAGAAGAATGTGTCATGTGCTATTCTTGTATGAAGGCTTTCACGAATGTCAATTTGATTCAGGTGATTGATGATGCTGTTCAGTTCAACTATTTTCTTACCAATTTTTCTGCCTGCAGGATCTTTCAATTGCTGGGAAAGGCCTGTTTATGTTTCCAAGTACAATAGTGGCTTCTCTATTTCTTCTTGCAAATCTATCAGTTTTACTTCATATATTTTTAAAGTCTGCTGTTATGTGTGTATATATTAAAGATTCTGATATCTTTTTAGAGACTTGACCCCGTTCATCATTATGCAATGCCTCTCTTTATTCCTGATGGTGTGCTACTTTTTTTGTTTTGTTTTTTATTTTCTGGGGTTTTGTGTTGTTGTTTTGAAGTTTTCTTTGTCTGAAACTAATGATTTAGGTAATAATTCTGACTTACATTTGATTAGTGTTGACATAGTATATCTTTCTCTATTCTTCCTGTCTGTATATTTATTTCTGAAGTTAATCTTTTGTTAACAACATGTATTTGGGTCTCATCTGTTTATGTAATAGTATCTTTCATGACATTCATATTTTCAGCTATTGGTATGCTTAGATTAGTATCTACTATGCTCATAACTGTCTTCTATTCTTTGCACTTTGTTTCTTGTCTCCCGTTTTGTTTGCCTAGTATGATTTTAATAGAATATTTTATATTATTTCATTTTATCTCCTTTTCAGTTTGTCAATAACATTTAATTTTTTTAGTGATCACCCTAGAATTTACAATATATATTAACAAAGCTAATCTAAGACCACTTTTAAATATCACTTTACCACTTGGCAGGTAAAACAAGTACCTTACAACACAGTATTCTCAATTTCTTTTTCTCATTCTTTGTAACATTGCTATCATTCATTTCACTTATCCATATGCTATCCTCAGCTAAAATGCTGCTGCTGTTATTGTTTTGAATAAACAGAAATCTATGGGATCCATTAAGAAGTGGAAAACATTTTATTTTACACTTGCCTTAGTTCTTTTGTGTGGCTATAGCAGAATACTAAAAATTGGATAATTTATAATGAACAGAAATTTATTTTCTTACAGTTCTAGAAGCAGCAAAGTCCAAGATCAAAGGGAAATATACTGAATTTAGGGGTACCCTCCTCTTGAAATTAGGAAATACAGATGCTGGTCTCAGGGAGTCTCAGGTCCTTTTGATGTGATAGGAAGGCTCCAGGGACTGGAAGGAGTCAAAATCTGTGTTACATTTTAGATATGAGGGCTCTCCCAAAAAGCTCCTGCATGAGACAATGCAACAAAGTTCAGAGGTGAAATGATTGGGTTATGAGAGCCTTAATCTAATCAGTGCATTAATCCAGTGATATGGATTGACTGGGCACCAACTGTAGGCAAGTCGGACATGGCTGGAAGAAACAGGGTCCTCAGGTGCCTGGCTTTGGGGGTTCTAGTTTGTCTCTGGTGAGCAGAGCTCTCTCTGCTTCCTTGTTGCCATGTTCTGAGCTGCTTTTCCTCCTGGGTGATGTTCTGCCTCACTTCAGGCCCAGAGGAATGGAGTCAGCTATCTAGGGACTGTGACCTCTGAAACTCTTGAGCCCAAATAAACTTTTCCTCCTCTACATTCTTCTTGTCAGGTCTTTGGTCAAAGAGACTGTGAAAAAGCTGACTCAAAGAACCAGTGAAATTCCTTTGGCTCCAATGACTCCAAAGTAAAACCTGTGTGAAACGCGTGAAATGCTGTCCTTTGTCCCAGTGTGTCCCTTCCCCCTTTTAAAAGTTTTTCTCCTCCCAAAGCTTTTTGGAGATGGAAAGTTTGAAACAATGCAGTTCCTTCCATCTTCCTTCAAAGATGGCTTTGACCAGCCTCAGCAACAGCGAGGCGCTAAGCAACTCAGTGAGACCCTGTCTCTACATAAAACTCAAAATAGGGCTGGGGATGTGGCTCAGTGGTCGAGTGCCCCTGAGTTCAATCCTCAGCACCAAAAAAAAAAAAAAAAAAAAGATGGCTTTGAAGCTGGGCGCGGTGGCACACACCTGTAATCCCAGTACTTGGGGAGGCTGAGGCAGGAGAATGGCGAGTTCAAAGCCAGCCTCAGCAAGGGAGAAGCACTAAGCAACTCAGTGAGACCCTGTCTCTACATCAAACATAAAATAGGGCTGGGGATGTGGCTCAGTGGTCGAGTATGCCTGAGTTCAATCCTCAGTACCAAAAAAAAAAAAAAAAAAAGATGGCTTTGAATAAAACCTATTTTCCTACCAGTGTGACTCTGAATATTGCTGGAGCAGTGAGAATTAAGGTCTAGCCTTTCCCTGCTTCTCAACGGCCTTCCTCTGCCAAAGCTGGGTCACCCAGTAACAAAAGCACCAGCAGATTTGGTTGTTTGTTGGTGGGTTCTCCAGGATCGTACCCTCTGGAGAAGAGGAGCTCTCTTTCTGCAAATGGCAGAACTTGAGAAGACAAGGCAGGAAGCTGGTAAAATGCTGTGAGAAGCTTTTTTTAAGGGCCTTAATCCCCAGCAAGAGAGAGGAGCCTTCATTGCCTGATAGCTTCTTAATGGCCCCACATCCAAATATTATCACATTTCCAACCCCTGAATTTTGGAGGGGCACATTCATATCATAACATCTTTGTATATTTCTTCTCTGATGTTCTTCATTTCTTTATGTAAGTCTGACTTTCTAACCTATATTATTTTGTTTCACTCAAAGGAGAAATGAAGTCAAAGTAAAAACCAAAAATATTGGCTGGGGTTATAGCTCAGTTGGTAGAGTGCTTTTCTAGCATGCACAAAGCCCTGGGTTCAATCCCCAGCACCACCAAAAAATAAAAATAATAAATAAATAAATAAACCAAAATGACTTGGAATACAAATCATGTCTCAATAATAACCCTGAATGTAAATGGCCAACACTCATGAATTAAAAGACATAGACTAGCAGATTGGATTAAAAGAAGACCCAACAATATATTGCCTTCACGGAACTTATCTTACAGGAAAAGACATCCACACTCAAGGTGAAAGGGTGGGAAAAAAACGTATCACTCACATGGACTGCATAAACAAGCAAGGGTTTCCATACATATATCAGATAAAGTGGACTTCAAACCAAAGTTAGTGAAAAGGAATAAAGAAGGACATTTCATACTGCTTAAGAGAATCATACATCAACAAGACATAACAATCACAAATATCTATGCCCCAAACAATGGGTCATCTATATATATCAAACAAACTCTTCTCAACTTCAAGAATCAAATAGACCACAACACAAGAATATTGGATGACTTTAACACATCTCTCCCACCATTGGATAGAGCTTCCAAACAAAAACTAAACAAAGAAACTGTAGAACTCAATAATAACAATCAATAACAGACTTAACAGACATATATAAAGTATTCCATCCATCAACAAGCAAATACACTTTTTTCTCAGCAGCACATGGATCCTTTTCCAAAATAGATCATATGTTATTTCACAAAGCTAGTCTTAGCAAATACAAAAAAAAAAATAGAGGATGTGGAGAAAAAGGTACACTTAAACATTGCTGGTGGGATTGCAAATTGGTGCA
>CM053409.1:43311752-43335475 GCA_028644305.1 Xerus rutilus | reverse complement strand
ATATATATATATATATACTGTTCATTGAAAGTGCATATAAAGGTGTTTAATATGAAGAATGTAATCTGCTTATAATTTTGTGCAAAGGTAGAAAAATTATGATTGTAACAATTTTTTTTCTATTTGCCTCGACAAAAGTTTTCAGTGAACAGTATGTACAGCTTCTGAAAATTTGCTATTTTTCTGTTATGTTTGATAACATGTATTAAAATGCAACTTTTGAGAAAAATTTAAAAAAAAAAGAAAGAAAAAAAAAATAGAGATACTACCTTGCATCTTATCTGACCACAATGGAATAAATTAGAAATAAATGATAAAATTAAAAATAAAAACTACTCCAATACCAGGAGACTAAATAGTACTCTATTGAATGATGTATGGATAACAGAAGACATCTGGGAAGAGATTTAAAAAAAATTCTTACAGGTAAACGAGAACTCTGATACAACATATCAAAATCTCTGGGACACCATGAAGGCAGTACTAAGAGGAAGGTTCATTGCATTAAGTTCATTTATTAAAAGAAGAAAAAGTCAACAAATAAATGACTTGACACTACATCTCAAAGCCCTAGAAAAAGAAGAGCAAATAAACACCAAAAGAAATAAAAGACAGGAAATAATTTAAATCAGGGCTGAAATCAATGAAATTGAAACAAAAGAAAAAATTCAAAAAATTGACAAAACAAAAAGCTGATTCTTTGAAAAAATAAACAAAATTGACAGATCCTTAGCCACCCTAATGAAAAGAAGGAGAGAGAAAATCCAAATTACTAAACTTTGTGATGAAAAAGGAAATATCATGGTAGATACTATTAAAATAGTGAGGATACCTTGAAACTATTTTGAAAATTTATACTCCAGTAAAATAGAAAACCCTGAAGATACTGACAAATTTCTAGAGGCATATGACCAAACCAAACTGAATCAGGAGGACATACACAACTTAAACAGATCAATTTTTCAAGCAAAGAAATAGAAGATGCCATAAAAAGCCTACCAACCAAGAAAAGCCCAGGACCAGATGGATTCTCAGCCAAGTTATGTAAGACCTACAAAGAAGAATTAATACCAATACTCCCAAATTATTCCATGAAATAGAAAATGAGGGAACTCTTTCAAACACATTCTATAAGGCTAGTATCACCCTGATACCAAAACCAGAGACACATTAAAGAAAAAAACTTCAGACCATTATCCCTGATAAACATAGATGCAAAAATTCTCAACAGAATTTTGGCAAATCATATACCAAAACACATTTTAAAAATAATACATCATGATCAAGTGAGGTTCATTCCAGGGACTCAAGGTTGGTTCAACATATGGAAATCAATAAACATAATTCATCACATCAATAGACTTAAAGATAAGAGTCATACAATTTTCTCAATAGATGTTTAGAAAAAATTTGACAAAATACAGCACCCTTTTATGTTCAAAACACTAGAAAAACTAGGGATAGTAAGGACATACCTCAACATTGTAAAAGCTATCTATGTTGAACCCAAGGCTAACATCATCCTAAATGGAGAAAAATTGGAAACATTCCCTCTAAAAATGGGAACAAGGCAGGGATGCCTTCTTTTACCACTTCTATTCAACATAGTCCTTGAAACTCTAGCTAGACCAGTTAGACAGACAAAAGAAATTAAAGGGATATGAATAGGAAAAGAAGAACTCAAACTCCCACTATTTGATGACATGATTCTATACTTAGAGGATTCAAAAAATTCCACCAGAAAACTTCTAGAATTAATAAATGAATTCAGAAAAGTAACAGGATATAAAATCAATACCTATAAATCAAATGCATTTCTATACATTAGTGATGAATCCTCTGAAAGAGAAATTAGGAGAACTACTCCATTCACAATAGCCTCAAAAAAATAAAAATTAAAAATAAATAAATAAATAAGAAAACCTTGGGAATCAACCTAACAAGAGAAATAAAAGACCTCTACAATGAAAATTACAAGATACTAAAGAAAGAAATTAAAGAAGATCTTTAAAGATCTCCCAAGCTCTTAGATAGGCAGAATCAATATTGTCAAAATGGCCACACTACCCAAAGCCCTATACAGATTCAATGTGATTCTGATTAAAATCCCAACATCATTCCTTACAGAAAGAAAAGGCAATCATGAAATTTATTTGGAAAAATAAGAGATCTCAAATAGACAAAGTAATCCTTAGCAAGAAGTGTTAAGCAAGAGGCATCACAATACCACACCTTAAACTATACTACAAAGCTATAGTAACAAAAATGGCATGGTACTGGCACCAAAATAGACATGTAGACCAATGGTGCAGAATAGAAGAATGTTGAGAGCCATCCACGCACCATATATGGACTATCAGCATTGCGGTCAGTGAGGGGATAGGTCTGGCATTGGGAACTCCCATGGCACCCCTGCAGGGATAGACCACCTGATGCAGGTGAAATTCCTCCTCAGCTCTGCCAAAGATCCCACACAGCACCATAAATGGGTTGACCTGCTGTAGCCACACAGCCCCTCTGATATGGGTGTGATCTGCCAAGATGCTAATCAACCTACTGACTGAAAGATATTAGGAAGCAAGACTCTGCCCTTGAAACTTTATCCCTGCCTTTTATGTACTCCATTAAATAAACCACAGGGGCCATTTTCTTGTTGTCTAGTTCCAGCTCTCATGTGGACTGGCCTTACCAGGGGCTTCAACTTTTGAAACTATCTTTTCTGACTTTGTCTTTTGTTCTTTACTAATTATTCTAGACTTTAATTTCTCAGGTGGCTTACATCCTCCTCAGCAGGAAAAAGAATCCCCCAAAGGAGATGCTGGCCATCTCCCCTTAGAAGACACAGAGACAAACCCACATAAATACAATTATCTCATACTAGACAAAGGCACCAAAAACATACATTGGAGAAAAGATAGCCTCTTCAACAAATGGTGCTGGGAAAACTTGAAATTCATATGCAGCAAAATGAAACTAAACTCCCATCTCTCACCATGCACAAAACTCAACTCAAAGTGCATCAAGGACCTAGGAATTAGACTAGAGACCTAGTGCCTAAATGAGGAAAAAGTAGGAGCTGAACAGAAGAAGATATACAATCGATCAACAAATATATGAAAAAATGTTCAACATCTCTAGCAGAGAAATGCAAATCAAAACTACTCTAAGATTTTATCTCACGCCAGTCAAAATGGCAATTATCAAGAATAAAAACAATAAATGTTGGCAAAGATGTGGAGGAAAAGACACACTCATACATTGTTAGTGGGACTGCAAATTGATACAACCAATCTGGAAAGCAGTATGGAGATTCCTGAGAAAATTTGGAATGGAACCACCATTTGATCCAGCTATCCTACTCCTTGGTCTATACCCAGAAGACTTAAAAACAGCACACTACAAAGATGCAGCCACTTGAATGTTTATAGCAGCTCAATTCACAATAGCTAAACTGTGAAACCAACCTAGATGCCCTTCAATAGATGAATGGATTTAAAAACTGTGATATATATGTATATATATATATATACACACACACAATGGACTATCACTCAGCAATAAAAGAGAATAAAATTATGGCATTTGCAGGTAAATGGATGGAGTTGGAGAATATCATGCTAAGCAAAGTAAGCCAATCCCAAAAAACCAAATGTCAAATGTTCTCTTTTATAAGTGGATGCTGATCCATAATGGGGGAAGAGGACACCGGAGGAACTTTGGTCAAAGGGCAGTGAGCAGGGAGGATGCATGGGGGCTGTAAAGATGATGGAATGAGATGGACATTATAGCCCTAGCTTCATGTATGACTGCATATGTGATATGATTCTACATCACGTATAACCAGAGAAATGAAAAGTTGTGGTCCATCTGTGTACAATGAATCAAAATTCATTCTGCTATCATGTATATCTAATTAGAATAAATAAATTTTTTTACAAAAGAGGCCTAGTGGGAAGTCCTTAGATCATTATAGATGTACCCTCAAAAGGGACTGCTGAACTCTAATCATCCTCTCCGCCTCCTGGCTTATGAGTGTGCACATGTTCCAACCTGTGCACCCACCACAATGTGCCGCCTTCCCTAGAGGCCCACACCAGTGGGGCTGGTTGATCTTGGACTGAAACCTCCAGAACAATGAGCCAAAATAAATTCCTCTTTTCTTTATTTAAAAAAAATGATATTAGATATAGCTTTCTGTAGATATTCTTTATCAAAATGAGGACATTACCTTCCATTCCTAGTTTATTGAAATGTTTCCTTTTAATGATTTTTTAATTTTTGCATTTTAGTGTTAGAAGTTTCTACTGACATATCACAAGCCCACTTTTCTTGGTAGTGACCTGTCTATTGATGAGCATATAAGAAATAAAGGTTTTTTAAATTTCTTTTACAAAGTTTTTGATTTTTAGTGTTTATCTTTCATTCTCTTTTAGACTTTCCATCACTCTGTTTAAATTATTCATTTGTTCTTCCATATAGTCTACTTTTTCATTTGAGTCTTTAATATATTAGTTATGGTTATTTTAAATTCCAAAATATATGCCATACCTGAGTCTGGTTTTGATGCTCATTTTGTCTCTTTAGACTATTTTGTCTTTTTCATGCCTTGCAACATCTTGTTAAAATCTAGACATGATATATTGAGTAATAGGAACAGAGGTAATTAGGCTTTCATTGTGAGAATTGAGGATATTCTGAAGGAACTTAGCTGTGGTAAATGTTTGCTGTATCTGTAAACACCAAAGGTTTCAATTTCCTACAGGTTTTTTTTCCTTTTTTCTATTTTTATTCTCATCATTGTGCTAAGAACTCCTCTTAAATGGACTCAGCATGTTGTAGACTTTCCACTGATATTACTCTAGAGCTCTATTGATGTGACGGTAAGGTGTTGTAAAAACAAAGCTTTTTATAATCTTTGATAAAATCTCTCATGTTTTGAGGAATCCTGAGTTCCTGGGCTTCCATCTTCAGCAGTAGTTCTTAGTTTTATTTTCTTCCCCTTTTACCTGTTGTGAGGAGGCTATAGGGAGCTAAATACAACAAAGTGCCCCACCCTTCAGTCAGATAAGATTCTCATAATGTAGCTTCCTTTAGAAGGCAGGCTTTTGTTATGGAAGAACTCTGGGTATGTTCCAAAATTATTGCCTTTTTACTCTCTCTGTTCCAAACACAGAAGAGAATTTTCCCCTCTTACAGGAGAGAACTTAGAGAGGTTGCCAGAGATAAATCCATAAACATTTGGAGGTGTTCCTAAGACTGGGTCTCTAGGAGTTTTTAACTCTCAAGCTAGTACATACCCAGCCTCTAGAAATTCATTCAAAATTATCATGTATTTCTACCCATTTGTGGTTCCAGTTCTTTCTACTTCAGCTGATCCAGGCCATAATTCTCTGCATTCATCAACCTCACCATATTTTAGAGTGAGAGTTTGCCCTATAACCTCAATCTTTGATGGATTTAAGAAAAATCATTGATTTTCAGTTTGTTCAATGTTTTTCTTGTTGTGAGGTTGGGAGTGACAATTTTCAAAGTCTACATGTCAGGGCTATAAAATATATTTTAAGAGCTTGATTGAGTTATATTTTACATGTTATAAAACTCATCTGTTGGGTTAGGGTTGTGGTTCAGTTGCAGAGTGCTTGCCTAACATGTGTGAGGCACTGGGTTTGATCCCAGCACCACATGTATATAAACAAACAAAATAAAGGTATTTTTTTTAAAAATTCACCTGTTATAAGTTTATAATTCAATTATTTTAGCAATTAAACTGAGTAGAGCAGACATTACCATAATTAGTTTTAAAGTACTTTTATCCCAAAAATAGGGGAGTGTGTTTTCTGTATCACTAATCCCTCATAGAAACTCACCCACATGTCCAGGGCTAAATGCCCTTGCTAATATTCCCCCCAACTTTTACTCTATCTGTTAAAATACTATGTGTTGGAGCATCTCCTTATCCCTGGCCATGTTTATCTCAAAGACTAGATTTAGAATTATAAGGTCTCACACTGCCATTTAATGTCTTTACCACCTTAGGCAATTCACTTTAACTTGGGAGACTTAGAAAAGAACATAGAAATCACTTATCCTGCAACTAGTAATCAATACCTTGCAACTAACAAAACACTGGTCACAGAGGCAATAAATATTCATAAATGATCAATAAATATTTTTAAGTAAATGAATCTGGAATTGGTTTCAAGATTTCTGAAAAAATGAAACTGACAAACTCAAGAAATATGTCCATGGATCTCTGAATATCCTCTTGAGGGATACTGAGTGCCCTCATACTTGATAAAAAACATTGTCAGTAGAAACTTCATAAGATTTTTGAAAGTTTCCATGTCCAAAAGTGTTAACAACAATGCAATAGATAATATCCAAGGACTTTTTAAACTCATTTATTCAGCCAATTTGTGTACTTCTATTTGCTCTTCCTAACTAAATATTTTTATATTTCAGATGTTACGCTATTAAGAGCCTTTCCAATGATATTTTTCCTCTTTGAGGAAGTACAAAGGCACACAGTAATAATTGACTCTGGTCAGGTACATCCCTTTATACTTTAATTCTTTGTTTTTGAAGTTGTCTTGGCTACTCTTGGCTCTTCTCTCTTTCCCATATTCATTTTAGAAACTGCTTCATCAGCTCTATGAAAAATGCTAATTAAATTGCCTTGCAATTGCATTTAATGTACATCTTAATCAATATCTATAAATTTGAATTTTCTCATTCAAAAATCTTTTTCTCTAAAACAAAGCTTATAAGTTTATTCATAAAGTATTTTGCATATCTTTGTAAAATGCATACATATGAATTGCATAACTATATTGTTTCTATAAATATAATCCTTTTTTGAGTTATATTTCTTCTATTATTTTTTGTGATTAGTAGGGTAAAATTGTACTTCTCAGTTCACATATTTGTATTGGCTGTTTAACTTCATTCTCACCCTCAAATTCCAATACAATCATTCTGAAGTCTTAGTGCTGGATGTATTTTATTTGGAATTAACTAAATGTTATGGACCAGGAATGTTTCACTTGCCTAGACACACCAAGTGAAAGAAATCAGTATTTGGGCAACTATATTTCACTTTGGAGATTTTCCTAAAATTTTTCTTTGGACTTCTTTTTATTGTATCCTTTCTTTTGGCATTTTTCTCTAATTACTAATAATAGTTTTTATTACACTATAAACCTGACTCTGTACAAACACTAATAAAAGGCTCAAGGACGGCAAGGTGCTAGTGCTAGTTCAAATATAAATGTTGGCATTTTGTCACATCTAGCTGACCATGAAAATGAAGGAAGTTGAATGGGAGAAGGGAGAAAAATGACTGGGCATGGCTTAACTAATCCAAATAACTATGTATGGAAGAGATGGAAATGAGAGAGTCCCAAAGAGGCAGACTCTGTTTTGGCCTACTTAGCACTTCAAAGCAGGACATAGGAAGTAGTGATACAGATTCATACCTTAAAAGACCACCATGAATCAGGTTGCAATTTTTCATCACTTGGAGAGCAAACAGATAGGCGAGCTAAGAAGAGGATAAACAGAGGAGTCAGGTCTGATACAGAGATAGGGACCAAAAATTTGTCTCCCTTCTCTCTTGGACATTGTAACTTACTTTGATTGATAGGCTGCTATTCATCACTCAAGCATGATTTCCCCTTGAGCCTGACTTCAATTTGATAGATGCCTTGTTGTCATAATAGTCTTGTTGTTCATAACCTTTCCTGAGGCCAACTTCTTCGATGTGACCTTACTCGGTCATGCAGTCACTGCTAATACCTAGATTCTTAATACACTAGAGTTATACTTAATCATATTTTTATTTATTCGTATCAAATATGTAAATATATATTTGTTCCCATATGTAGTTAATAAATCTTTCTCAAATGAATACATAAATGTATAAAGGAATCATTGCTTAGAGCATTTAGCTCAATGGACTGACATCATCATACATTCATATGTCTAATCAAATCATTCTTTTTCATCCTTACACCCAATTCATACCTGGTAAGATATAAAACAGTATGAGAGGACAAAGGACAGATGCATTTAGGAACATAAGAAGTCAATATCAAAAAAAGAAATTTCCATTTTCTGAACCCTCAGATGCCAGGAACCATAATGAAATGTTATCTCCTGGCTCTTTACAGCAGCCTGATGGAATAGGTAAGGCATGATTATATTTATTTTCCAAAGGAGCTTAATCTAAGTGAAAATAAAAGGTCAAATCAATGCCAACTCCAACTTAGCACACAGCAAGCCTCCCTCTGTTTACCCAATGCCTGTTCATACTTTGAATCCAGGGCTCAAGCCATAGAATAGGTTGACCCACACAAATGAACCAGAGGAAAGTTATTCTTTAGTTCCTGGCTGCATTGTAGCCCATCTCTGAGTGAACTGTCATGACGGCAAAGACTTGTGACTCAAGCATTTTATGCTGAAGAATCTTGCTTTGAAACAGCTGGAGTTTAAGTTCCTTAGTAATAAATGAGCTGCTGAACCCACAACTATACCTCTTTTTCATTTGACATTCTTAATTAAGATTGATTTGCTTATAGTTTCTAAAAATGGCACTACAGTAGGGGGTAGATTCTGAGATGATCTTACCTATAAATAGATACGCCATTAGCATTCTAGGACAGGCTTCTACCCATCTATGTGGCTGCTGTGGGAGGGCTAGAACTAAACAGATTTAGCAAAAAAACCTTTCTCAGAAAAAGAAGAAAAAAACATGGCTTATTTTCCTTGATAAATCAGGATCATTTGCCTAGATCAATAATTAAGCCATAGGATCACCTGGAGGCACTAGTTAAAAATATAAATTCCAGCCAGCTCTTGCTTGAAATTCTGATTATGTAATTCTTGCATATATATATATATATATAAAATAAATCTGCATCTTTAACAAGTACTACAGTTGATTCAGACATAAGTGCTAAAGCTGTACTATAGTATAAGCCCAGTTCTAAAAAAGTTAGCATTCATTCAAATAACAGATTTATGAATAATACAGATTTCATTCTAAAGAGATGATGCAGATGTAGTCATGTTAATATATATAAAGTTCTTATTTAATTGGACTAAAATGATGAAAGAAAAAGTGTCAGCTTCTTGTCTGGAGAATTTGGGGAAGAATCATAAGTTTTCCTTTTTTGACAATATTTCTGCAATTTTAATCCCATGTTTCTGTGCAATTCAACTAAATATTTCTTCAGTACCTACCACATGCTGGTACCTAAATCTCTTCCCTCTCTTCCATCAACTCTAGTAAAGGAGGCAAACACAGGTAGATATAAATAACTTAATACTGGCAGGACTATAATCAATAAAACCTGAAAGATCGTAGATCAGAGTAAATGCCTGAAATTTCAATTGTTAGCATAAGTCCTTGTATCCTATTTCAGAGGTGAGTTCTCCAAAAGAACCAACAGATTGGCATTGTTCTTGGTATCCATATGTTCAGTAAATATTAAACGGATAAATAGAACTGATTATCTAATTAGCTGCATAACTCATCACAAATTACCTTGGTTAATGGTTTCAAATGTCTTATTTGCAGTGCACTCTTTTCTAAAAAAAAAAAAAAAAAAAAACATGTACATGATGGGACCCTTACCTGCATGTCTTCACATCTCCCAAACACTCTGCCAAAATGTCTCTGAAGACTTCCTCTAGGTGTCCTGGAGAGCAGTCCAAAACCCATTATCGAAAAAAGGAGAGAAAGAAGCACAGAAAGAAAAAAAGAGAAAGCACAGAATAAGTAGTTAGAGACAAATTCGAATTATTAGTAATTATAGTGAATATGAATGGAGTCACATCTGCTTCTAGAACGAACGGGGTAAGAAGGGAACCAGGTTTATATGATGAACTTTAAATAACTAGAAAATCACTGGAAAAAAGTACACAGAATCATGGTTTCCAGACACTGGACAGAGCAGCATAGGATTTGAGGAAGGAACACAAACAGTATTGCACTAGAGGACTGCCTCAGAGCAATTTCCATGATGTACGCTGCACAAGGTTAGGGGACCTGAACAGAGCCCGTTAGTCCTGATGAGTTGAGGAAACAGAAGTCACAGTGGCTAGAAATTATGTGAAGTATACTGTAGAATAAAGAGCTAGATAGGAGGTGAGTGTGGAGAGAGAGAGTGCTAACTCCAGAGATCTGTGGAGGAGAGCCCTCTTGAGCCTTTGGCTGGTTATGATATGCACATGTATGAGAGGAACAGAATGGAAGTAGGATCCAAGTTGAGGCATCTGGCAATATGTCAAAAGAGCTAAAAATTGTCATATACTTTGACCCAGGAATTCTACTTCTGAAAAACACTATGTATATCCACATACCCAGAGTTAGTTTAATGAGAAAACATTAAAAGAAATCTGTCTGTCTAAAATTGGGGTAATTATCAGGTAAACTATGTCACATAAACAATGATAGCCTGAGTCCTTGAACCCAAAGGATCCATAAACTCTGCCAAAGTATGGTAAATTTTTTTTAATTTTTTTAGTTGTAGATGGACACAAATATCTTTATTTATTTTTATGTGGTGCTGAGGATCGAACCCAGTGCCTGCCACATGCAAGGCAAGCGCTCTACCACTGAGCTACAATCCCAGCCCAAATTTTAAGAGCATATATGTGGCCATTTCAGAAGTTCTCAATCCAGAATTCATTAAAATAATCTGTTTGTTTTTAAATGCCAGTGCCAGTGCCCTGCTCCCAACTGACCAAGTCTGAATTTCTAGGAAGAAGTCCTGTGTGGTGATCTTTCTAAATCTCCCACCTTCTTCTGAAACACACTGGGGGATGAGTGCCACTAGAATAGAAGATTCATCATATTTAGTCATTGCTCAAGGTTTGTTACCTAAAATATAAGAACTATTTTGTGCTTAAAAATGATAAACAGTATGCAATGATTAAAAATTCTTATTAAAATATTATGAGAAGCATGGAAAATGCTTTGAAAAATGTTGAAATGTTGAAAAATACAATGCTAAATTTTATGTATGTAGTGATTACAGATATATGAAAGAACATATGTGAAGGTAAAAATACTAGAAGGAAATAGGACAAAGTGTTGCCAAGAAGGATTTGATTAACACATGCATATCCTTTTTTTCTTTTTTCCCAAATTTTCTGACTCATGTTGCAGGAGTGTGTCCCTGAAGGGCACATGGAATGGGTGGAGACTCTGGTAGATTGCCCTCCTGTGGAGCCTTCCAGTATCCTTAGCCTTCTGATACTTCCCTTTTAGACTTCTATGCCGTTGAGTTGTTGCTTGGCCTGCATCAATCTGAGTGTTATCTTGTTAAATCTAAAAGACAGGAAGACCTAACTTAAGGGTTTTCTTACAGGGTGTCTGCCTCTACCCACTGCCCTGTCAGCATGACTTGTAATCTTTCAAGCCTCTCAAATCAGAGGTTTCAGGTCCAATATTTCTTTGGACTCAATGTTATAGAATAGCTATTTTTCTTCCCTGAAGATACTTAAAAGATGAACATTTGGGACTCTAAACTCTTTTCTCAGAGAATGTGGAAAATCTCCTTTTGTGAAAGCTGGGAAATAGCTGATGCCAACCATAGCAAGGCACAAAGCATGCAACTTTTAACTACTGTAAGACTAATGGACTGATTATGACCTCGTTCCTGCTGGGCCTAAGAACCTGCAGTCATTCTTCTTTTTCAGAGGTTAGATAATAGCCACGGTTGCTCTTTCTTTTAATTTCATAAAATAGCAAATCCCTGTAGTCCTTAGTGATTTAGCCAAGTAAGCAATTACGGGAGATTGCTGGATCCCTCTGCTTTTCCCCAGTAGATTTGAGGAGGAGAATGAGTATGTTCAGTTTTTCATTCTTCCAAAAAGTCAATCAAACTCCTACTGTTTTGTAAGGTCATTGAATATCTCCTGCAGGCTCCTTCTAGAACTCTGACTGAGAAGCTTCTCAAAACAGTCATTATAGGCCAGCACTATCAGTCAGGTCTCCTTTACTTGTAAATGGCAGAAGCCTCTCAAAGTAGCTTACGTAAAAATAAGCAAATAAATGAGAGGAGGTACTATTTAATAGCTCACATGACTTAAAGTCAAGAAACAGGCTGGATCTAAGATATCAAATCTCTCTTTCTCTCAGGATCACACTCCTCTGTGTTCACTTCATTTACCACAGTCTCCCTCCAGGTGAAGGCGAAGATGGCCACCCCTCACCAAGCTTCTACTCTAGGTCATCCTTGTATGTGATCTCAGAAAGAAAGAAATCCTCTGCCTCCCAGCACCGGCATCAACTTTTGCAAAATTTTTTAGTCCTACTTAGATCATACAAAGCCAGTGTTTTACAGTCTTAACCCTAATAAATGTCTAAACTTGATCAAATGCCCAAACCTTTCAACAGAAATCAAGGACTTGTGGTTAATGGTCTTACCACAGGGCAGGAGCACTGTGTGTGTTAGTCAGTTTTGAATCACTGTGACCAAAATACCTGACAGGAACAACTAAATGGAGGAAAAGTTTATTTGGGGGCTCACAGTTTCAGTTTCAGAGGTCTCAGTTTATAAATAGCCAGCTCAATTACTGTGGGCCCAAGGTGAGATAGAACATCATGGCAGAAAGGTGTGGTGGAGGAAAGTAGCTCAGGATATGACAATCAGGAAGCAGAGAGACTCTAGCTCACCAGGGACAAAATATATACCCCAAAGGAATGCCCTTAATGATCCACCTCCTTCAATCACAACCTACCTGCCTATACTTGCAACCAAGTATCCCCTCAGGAGATTAGTGTGCTGGTTAGGTTAAAGCTCTCCTAACCCAATAATTTTAACTCCAAACTTTCCTGCATTTTCTCACACATGAGCTTTTGGGGGACATCTCATATATAAACCTTTAACATCCATCAAATGAATTTGTATAGTGATGAGTTTACAGCTCTCGTAATCTAATTGTTTCCCCTGTGAACATTCCTGCATTGCCTAACAGAATCTTCTCGGGGATACCTCATATTCAGACCATAACACCATGCCTTCAGCACAATGTATATCCAAAATAATAGTTATCTATTTAAACTTAACAGAAACAAAACAGAGAGGAATGGAGAAAGAATTTTATTTGAAAAACTAATTGTAGTGATAACTTGTCACTGAAGGATAGAGGTAATATAATCATGAAAAGGGCTAGGGAAGAAATGTAAAGTACTATAAAAACAAGTTGATTGAATTATCTCAATTTTCTTATCACTTATGTTCCTCTTTGAGTCATTGTTTCATGATGGTTTGCAAGATTATGGAATATTTCAGTCTATCTTTAGATTTTTATTTCTCAATGCATATGTATTTATTAAACAAATATTATAGCAATGCAAACATAACATCAAACTAAAATAAAGGAAATTTCTATCCATAATCTTAACCCTGAATAACATTCATAAAATTCAAATGAAAAACTTTTGATTTATTCTTCTTTTCCGTCTTTGTCCATGCAAATATTATGCTAGGTCTAACTGAAATTTAGATAAAAATTCACATTCTAAATTTGAATATAATGTATTGTATTTCAATGCTGCAATTTGGTCTTTATAATTGCAATACCTGTATAATATTTATTGATTTTATAGTCTATATTTAACTTAACCAGCCCCCAATCTAAATATGAGGTTACTTTCACTTTTAATATTATTAATAACATCACAATAAACATCATCATGTATAAAGCTTTATGTTTCTTAAAATTTATTTACTTAAATTCCAAGAATGGAATTATTTTGTTAAAGGTGGGAAAAAATTTAATAAAATGATTCTTGGTACATGTTACTATGATTATTTCTTAAATGACCACACATTTATTTGAATGTATTATGCATTGCTATAATATTTTTTAATAAATAAAAAAATTCTAAAGATAGACTGGACTATTCCATAATCTTGCAAATCATTATAAAACAGTTCTTGAGCCAGGCATGGTGGCACATGCCTGTAATCCCAGCAGCTCCAGAGGCTGAGGCAGGAAGCGCTAAGCAACTCAGTGAGACCTTCTCTCTAAATAAAACACAAAATAGGGCTGGGGATGTTGCTCAGTGGTCGAGTGCCCCTGAGTTCAATCCCCAGTACCAAAAAGAAAAAAAAAAACAGTTCTTGAAATGTACTAATGAATGGATGAAAATGTGGTATACACACACACACACACACACACACACAATGGAATAGTGTTAAACTATAAAAAGAAATTAAATACTGTCATATATGACAACATGGATGAAACTGAAAAGCATATGTTAAGTGAAATCACAAGGCACAGAAATCAAGTACTGCATAATCTCACTGATGTGAATCTAAAAAATTGATCTCACAGAAATCAAGAATAGAAGGGTGATTGCCAGAGACTGGGGAGAGTTTCAGAGAGGGAGAGATGGGAAAGATTGATCAATGATGCTAAGTTATAAACAGATAGAACTAAGAAATTGTGGTATGCTGTTGTTCAACAGGATGACTGTAGATAATTATAATGTCCTATATATTTCAAGAAGCTAGACAAAAGGAGCTTCAGTGTTTCACCATGGAGAAATGATGAATGTTTGAGGTGAGAGAGAGGTTAAGTCTGATTTAAACATTTAAAAATGGATATATGTACTGAAATATCATGTGATATACCATACATATGTACAATTCTTATCTTTTATGTATCATATAAAATAAATTTAAATTTATAAAAATAAATATAAGGTACTCTTTTGCTATAACTACACTAACATTGGATACTATAAAACTTTACCACAATCCATTTTCCCAAATTAAAGTCACACTTCCTAATTTGCACTCTATTCTCACATCCTGCTTTATTTTACCTATAGCATTCTGCACTATCAGACACCATATTCACACTTAGAGTTTCACTCTTCATTCATACTATTCATATAAATATATGCTTTTGGAAGTCAGAATGTTATCTGTATTATGCATGCTATCTCACTACTGCCTACAATAGTGCATGGAAACAGTGGCATATCAATATTTTTTCAGAGCTTATTTTTTAATAAAGGTAAAATAGGGTGAAATGCACATATCATAAACATACAGTAAAATGAATTTTAATAAGTGTTACACCAAGGTAACCAACATACTATTAAGATAGAGAACATTTCTATAACTCTGGCAAGTTCCCTAGTGCCCACTTGCAGTCAAAACTCTCCCCTGACTAACCTCCTATTATTATTTCTATCACCATAAGTTAATTTTAACTTTCTTGAAGTTTATATAATTGGAATTACTCAGCATGTGCTTTTCAATATCTAACTTTTTCACTCAATGTTTTTTAAATATATTTTTGTAGACATCAATAGTTTGTTATTTATTGATAAGTATGATTCCCTTGTATCAATATCCATGTTTCTATTGATAGACATTAATGTGATCTCTAATGCAGTGATAAGTAAATCTGCTGTAAATAGCCTTGGGCATATTTTTTGACCATATATTTTCATCCCTCTTGAGTACAACCCTAGGATTGAAGTTTCTAGGTACATGTTGAGTATATTGACTATATGTTGGTTTTTTCCTGAACTTTCTATAGTACTTATTTTAGTCAATTTTTGCATTACTATGACAAAAACACCTGACAAGAACAACTTAGAAGAGGAAAAATTTATCTGAGGATAAGAGTTTCAGAGTTCTCAGCCCATAGGTGGCCAACTCCATTGCCCTCAGCCCAAGGGGAAACATCATATCATGGGGTAAGGACCCCAAAAGAGGAAAGCTGCTCAGATTATGGTGAGTTCAAGAAGCAGAGAGAAGAGAGAAAGGGGTCAGGAAGAACAACCCTTGCAGGCTATGTCTCCAGTGACTCTCACCTCCTCCAATCATGACCCTCCTACCAACAGTTACCACTCAGTTAGTCCATTCAAACTAGGTTAGGTCATGGCTCTCATAATCTAATTATTTTACCTCTGAATATTCCTGCATTAAGGGCTTTTGGGAGACACAGCATCTGTTCCAGGTCCCAAAGGCTCATGTCCATCTCACAACGCAAAATTTCGGTAGTCCATCTCTAAGAGTCCTATAGTATTGATAGTTTCAGCATTACCCAAAAATCCAAGATCTCCTTTGAGACTTAAAGCAAATTCTTGTCTGAGAGTCCCTGTAAAAATCAAAAGCAAGTTACATATACCCAATATAGTGGCATAGAGTAGACATTCCCATTCCACAAGAGGCATAGAAAGAAAGGATGGGGCCCAAGCAGGACAGAAATCCACCCATGCAAACAGGTTTCCTAACTCTGAGTACAGCATCTAGAACACAAGGCTGTGCCATACAGTCTCGAAGGGGCTTGGGCAGTTCTGCCTCTTTGGCTTTGATGGTCTTTTAGCTTGGCTCTCTCCACAGCCAACATCTCTTTTTGGCAAACAGACAATATTACTGAGGTCTCTTAGTTCATGGGGTCTCCTTGCCAGCTTTGGCTTCACCTCACAGTTTCATGTTATCACTCTCTCAGGTAAAGCATTCAGGAATTCCGACCCTGCTACACTTTGCCTGGTCTTCAAGGTCTTCCTTTGAAATCTCAGTGGAAACTTCCATGATTACTTAACTTTAACATCCTGCATTCCTGTAGAATCAGCACCAAGTGGACGGTGCCAAGGTCTCCTACCAGCTTTCACAATACTTGGGCCCCCTGAAATCACACTTTCAGTGACCTCAGAGTGCCTGTGCAACTCAGCATGGTGAAACAAATTTCTAGGCCCTTCTGTGCAAGCAGGGTACCCTCACAATCTCTTCTCAAAGGAATATTCCCTTCTACATCCTCAAGACTATAATGGGTGTGGTCTTACAAATTCCTAAGAAGCCCTCAAGTCTCCTTATTGTCTCTGTGCAAAGTACTTAGCATCTCCTTAGGGGCTATAATTCCTTCAACAAGTATATCTTCCTTGGCCCCAGCTTTGCATAAACTTTTTGGCCAAATTTCAAATTTCAAAATCCTCTGTTTTCTGCTCCCAATTTTCACAGCAAATCTGGCTAGAAGCCAGCAGCAATATCCATGCCACTGCCTGAATGTTGTGCTGCCTTGAAATTTCCTCTACCATCTTAATTAGCTCATCACTTTTAAATTCAGTTATCATACAGAGTCTCTGGACATGGGAAAATGTCTCCAAGTTCTTTGCCAGAATAAAACACATGGCCTATAATCCAGTTCCCTACAGAGTCCTCATCTCCCTCTGAAACTTCATGAGTACAATCCCCATTCAACTTTCTAGTCTTCTGAATTCCCATCAGAATCATTAAATGGAGTGTAATCCATTAAACTCTGCTTACAACATTCTAAAACTTTTCCAACTTGCATTTCTAAATTTAGAAATTTCTCCTGCCAAGATGCTCCAAATGCTTCTGAACCACATGATCAGATTAGTCACAGCAACAACCCCACTTTCCACATCTCAGTACCAATTTCTGTTATAGTCAGCTTTTGCATTGTTGTGACCAAAACACCTGACAAGGACAACTTAGAGCAAGAAAGTTGTATTTGGGGCTCTTGGTTTCAGAAGTCTCAGTCCAGAGATGGCCAACTCCATTACTCCAGCCCAAAGTGAGGTGTCATAACATGGAGGAAGTACCCAATAGAAGAGAGCTGCTCAGATCATGGTGAGGTCAGAAAGCAGAAGGAGGGAAAGAGGAAGGGGCCACATGAAGAACAACTGTTCCAGGGTATGCCCCAAATGACCCATCTCCTCTAACCACGCCCACCTACCACTCATTCCATTCAAACTAGGATGCAGTGATTAGATAATGGCTCTAATAATTATACCTCTACATATTTCTGCATTAATAGAAATTTTCAGGAACATTCCATATCCAAACCATTAGAGTATTCATATGATTTATCAGTCTTATTTACTCTAATATCATAGTATGACAATACTATAGCTGTATACTAAGTTTTAAAATCAGGTAATGTGTTTCAACATTGTTTTTATTTTTGAAGATCTTTTATATTGACTAAGATTTAATTCTGAAATATTGCAAAAATGTATTTTTTGTTGTAACAATTATTTTGCAGATTTTCTACAAATTCAATGATGTCATATACAACTAAATGCAAATTAATTTCTTGCTTTCCAACATATATGCCTTTCATTCTTGTCTTGTATCACTGAATAAAACCCCTGGTGAAAAATGCTAAAAAGAAGTGAGAACAAATAGCTTGACATTTTTCCCAATCGTGGAGGGAAAACACTCAATAACTCACCATTAAGTATCATATTTAATATAGATTTTTAGAAAATACTCCTTATGAGATTAATATTTTCTTCTGTCCCTAGTGTTCTGAGAGCTTTTAGTTATGAATAAATAACTTAGTGTTTGCATGACATATTTTTTCATCTTTTATTTTCAACCTGAGTCTTTATTAGATAGTCTTTTTCAGAAGCACATGTTTGGGTCTTCCCTCCTTTATGTATAGTCTAACATTTCCATCTTTAAAGTGGAACGTTCACTCTATATACATTTTTATTTTTTTTTTTTTTTTATTTTTGGTACTGGAGATTGAACTCAGGGGCACTTGACCACTGAGCCACATCCCCAGCCCAATTTCATGTTTTATGTAGAGACAGGGTCTCACTGAGTTGCTTAGTGCCTCGCTGTTGCTGAGGCTGGCTTTGAACTCGCGATTCTCCTGTCTCAGCCTCCCTAAGTGCTGGGATTACAAGCGTGAGCCACCGCACCCGGCTACTCTATATACGTTTAGAGTAATTATCTACATGGTTAGTTTCAAGTCTGTTTGATTTACTATTATCCACTCTGATCTCTATCCCTTTCTTGCTCATGTCTTACCTTCTTTTGGATTAATTGAATATTTCAGATTTTCATTTCATTTTGGCTATTTACATTTTAGTTATGCAGTTCTTAATATGTACCTTGGGTAGTAGCCCTGGTAATTATGATGTATATCCTTTACTTACTGTTGTGTGTTGGACTTAAAGGTTTCACTTAGTGAAAGTTCAGCCCTTATTCAAAGATATGAGCAAAATCACACAGACTTTTGGAAATTCCCGATGTACCCAAACTCCTTATCTCCTATCTCAATTACACGAATTTCGGCCATTTCTATAGCCCCGAACTCTAATCTCTGCCCCTCGAGAGGCTGATCTCTCCTTTCCATTTGGGATCAGCCTGTCTGTACTGTAGTCAGGAAGTTGGCTCAGGGTAGAAAGCTGGGGTCAATGCAGAGCTCACCACGTGTGCTTTCCTTTTCTCATGGGTCAGTCCTGCACTACCTGTTCACCAGTGCCTGAAAGCAGAAGCTTTATTTATTTTGTCCAGTTTAATAATTGTTAATGTCATAAAGGTACATCCAAAATGAATATCTTAGTCATGATTACACACAAAAGTGTCAATGAACTTTTTAAAAATGAATACATTTTCCCAGTATCAATAACTATTACTTTTTTTTTTTTGGTACAGCGGATTGAACTCAGGGGCACTTGGCCACTGAGCCACATCCCCAGCCCTGTTTTGTATTTTGTTTAGAGACAGTGTCTCACTGAGTTGCTTAACACCTCACCGTTGCTGAGGCTGGCTTTGAACTCGCGATCCTCCTATCTCAGCCTTTTGAGCTGCTGGGATTATAGGCATGAGCCACCATGCCTGGCAACAACTATTACTTTTAAGGTATGTTTTGTTGTTAATCTTCCTGGTCACCTCACACAAATTTGTTTACTTATAATGTGTACCATTCCCTAGAAAAATATTTTTAGATCCAATGCCCATTAAAGAATTAGGATATTTGCATTTCCAAAACTTGTACTTTATAGTAAAAAAGCCTTACAAATTTAAAAAAATCAAACTTTTATGTATCTTTACTAATTTAAAAAAAAAACAGCTAATGGACAACAAACAATCCTTTTGATTCTCAAACTCTCACTCTCTATTTTCCCCATACTTTGTCTATAATAACTTACAATTTTAAGTACTGCCTTTATAGCTCAAAATAGCAAGTATATTCAGATAACATCCTTTATAACCTCATCACTTTTTCCTATAGATTATGGGGCATTGCTTTGCTTATGTAATTCTCTATTTTATTTTTATTTTTTAATATTGCTATTAACTAACAGATGATGGGAAGAATGAAAGAGGTTAAAAATACTTGTGCTCATGGGAACATTGTCAGCATGATAATTTTTTCCTTCTGGGTTATGAGGCCTTCTCAGTTGATATCCATATACTGTATTTACCAAATATCTAGGTAAAGGGCACTAAGTACAGGACAGAAAATGAGGAATCAGAAGATCTTGGTCTAGCTTTCTGACCTTCACTAACCAACTGTGAGACCACAGGTCATTTTATTTAATGTATTTGATGCCTTCATCATCTGTAATATTTCATCATCTGTAAAATGGTTGAGCTGCACAAATTATAGTATTCAGCATTTACTGAACACTTTATATGTGCTGGGTACTGTACCAAGAATATGTACAACATTGCTTAATATTCACAAGTCTATGAGAAAAGTATTGTTTTTATTATCCCATTACATAATTGAAAACTAAGGTTTGGCATCATTGGGATCTCTTCTAAGTGGTAGGTGGAAGAACCAGTATTAGACTTAAATCTGTTTGACTCCTAAGCCTAAGATGATAACCTCCATAATTCCAGGTGAAACAGATTCTAAGCATTCTTCTCTATGTTTTAAATTTAATAGTTTATTGAGAAAAGTCTTCATGCAAAACAAAAGGCCTCATGGTTCCCCCTTCTGTCAAGCACAATCCTGGCTTGTACTGTGTTTGCATGCTGTCTGTCAAAGTCAGTTTTCAAGCAGAGACTTCGTCTCACACATCATTCTGCTTAGAGGTTCACAGATTGCAGGCACTCAGTAGGTGTTCATGATAATTGGAATGGCATCTCTTTAATAAAAAGAAATTTGATGTTAACATTTCTTCCTATTAGTTTGATATATGTCTAGTAATCCTAAATGTACATATTCTATTCTGTTTAATACTACAATATATACATTTAAAAGATTATTTGCACACATATTAGCCCATAATAGACCAGATTTGTCATAGTGTGGTCTATATAGACTTCACCTCTAGTAAACATTCCACCTCAAGATTTCTTGTCAAGAGTCTAACCCATTCAGTCATTCATTCAGTGAGTATTTAGCACTTAGGCTAAATATTTAGGCATCTTATTTGTCTAGCACTGTATACAGTGCTAGAAAACAAAAATAACAAATACAATGCATGCTTGTTTTAGTTTGGCTCTAGAATGTCCCACTGAGGCTTATGCACTGAGGCTTGGTCGCCAGCTGATGGTACTATTGGGAGGTAGTAGAACCTGTAGGAGGTAATGGCCTAGTTGGAGGAAGTTGGTCACTGGGGAAAAGTCTGAAGGGTATATTTCATCTCAGGCCCCTTTCTTCTGCTCTCCTCTCTTTGGTTTCTGGCCACCATGAGGTGAGCAGCTTTACTCTACTACATACTCCCCACCAGGATGTTCTGCCTGGCCAAAGCCCAGCAACCATGGACTGAAGCTTCTGAAGCCCTGGGCCAAGATACATCTTTCCTTTCTTACATTGTTTTATCACAGGTACTTTTTCACAGAAATGGAAAACTGACTAACATAGTAAGTACACCAGAGGAGGTATTTAAGCCAGGATTGGTGATCCAATAAATCATTCTATACAAGGGCTATCTCAATGAGAGCTGGAATGTTCTCATAAATTAGCCAGGTAAAGAGAAAATATGTAAGAATTTCAGAGGGATAATGTCCAAAGACCCAAATTGGGTAAAAGAGGAAGCCAATATTCCAAAAACTGAATATAGTTAAGAATAGTCAGATTAATGAGGAGTGGTAAGAAATGAGATGGAAAGGTGGACAGGTATCATTCTAAAGAACTTTATAATACATGGCACAGCATTTGGGGTCTACATAACTTGTAGATCATTGTTATGGTTTGGATATGAGGTAAACCCCAAAATCTCCTGTGTGAGACAATGTAGGAATATTCAGATTAGACTATGAGAACTGCAACCTAATCAGTGGATTAATTCATTTGGTGGATTAATAATTTGAATGGATCAATGGGTGGTAACTATAGGATGGGAGGACATAGCTAAAGGAAATAGGTCATTGGGGCATGACTTAAGAATCATATTTTCCCTAGCTCCATGCACTCAAGCTCTCTGCCTCCTGGCTACCATATGCTGAGCTGCTTTCCTCTGCCATGCCCTATTACCATTATGTTCTGCCTCATCTGGGGCCCAGAGCAGTGGAGTCAACTGTCCATGAACTGAACCTCTGAAACTTGGAGCTGAAATATACTTTTCCTCCTCTACATTGTTCTTATCAGGTATATTGCTCACATCAATGGGAAGCTGACTAATACAACTGCTAAAAAGATATAAGTAATGAAGTACAATAATCAGATTTGCATCACAGAGAGGTTATTTTGGCTATGGTGTAGAAAGCAAACTACAAGGATTGTGTTAGTTATTTTTCTGTTATTGTAACAATGTATCTGATAATCACCTTACCAAGAGGAAAGGTTTATTTTGGCTCACAGTTTTGGTGACTTATGTCAATGTTTGGCCCCATCACTTTGGGGCCTGTGATGAGGCAGCGCATTGTGGCAGGGAGCATGTGGTCAAGCAAAGCAGCTCACTCACTCATGGTGGTCAAAAGTGAAAAAAGAGAGAAAGAGGGAGGGGGTGGGGCCTCAATATCCCCTTCAAGGACATGCCCCCAGTGGACAAAAGACCTACCTGCACCCACCTCTTAAAGTTTCCATCACCTCCCAATAGCATCACAGGCTTAGAACCAAGCCTTTAATTCATGGGCCTTTGGGGGACATTTATTCAAACCAAAGCAAGGACAAGGATAGTTACAGGAGAGGATGCCTTTTAAATGATAATATCCTTAATGGTAATAAAAGCAGTGGATGGACTGGCATCAACTGAACAGGTACAATCAATGGCACATGCATGGTAAGTTGTTAATTAGAAGGGAGTTAGCTGGGAAGAGATAGAAGTCAGGGATGTGCTCCATAAAAATCTGGATGGAGATAATTCTATTCATTGAGTATCAGAAAAGCTAAGTCAATGTCAATTGTGTACAGACATAGTTTTGTCTTTGTTACTGCTGCTGCTATTGTTTGGAATCTTTTCTGGAACTATTTCAATCCTGGTGTGCTACTAATTTATAACACGGATTAGCACCTGTGAACCAGAGGAGATCCAGTTTTATCTTTTTCCATCAACTCTGTCAAAAATACCCTTTGATCACTGGAAAGGTGATGATAGGAAATAGAGATTACTCAACTGGAACCACACTGATTCTTGAAGCTGGCAGCAGTATATACCTCACAGACTTCACCAGATCCTGTTGAGAGAAGTAATTTTTTAGGCAAATCAGGAAAACTTATACACTCTCTTAAGGTGGCCAGGGCACATCTACTACAATACGGCTTTTGCAGAAAATAACCGAGAAAGAAGGGCTATAGAAGTTGCAAGCTAATCTCAGCTGATACAGCATTTCTGGGGGAAAAAATCTGCTTTCATTGAAATGGACAAGAGACCTGTTTATAAAAATTTAGCTAAAAATCTCAATCGAATAGCTTTCATTGCCCACTGCCATGGGATCCCTGCCCCCACCAAAAGTCTGGACCAATTCTTTGAATGAAATAATTATATAGACTACCTGATAAACTTCCTATCTGCTAAAAAATGGAGATTATTC
>CM053409.1:43241830-43311252 GCA_028644305.1 Xerus rutilus | reverse complement strand
CCCAGCCCTATTTTGTGTTTTATGTAGAGACAGGGTCTCACTGAGTTGCTTAGCGCCTCGCCATTGCTGAGGCTGGCTTTGAACTCGCGATTCTCCTGTCTCAGCCTCCCTAAGTGCTGGGATTACAGGCTTGAGCCACCGCGCCTGGCTCAATGTAACCCCTATTTTTAAGCCCTCAGCCTGGTCCCAACTTCCTGCCTCATATAGGCCACCTTCTCTACTTGTTATACCATCCCCACTTTGCCTAATTCTAGTCTCAAAATCCACTAAATTTATGATTTGCCATTTGGGTTTTCTGTTGCATTTTGAAATGCGTAAGTAAATTTTTAGTTCTGTCTTGTCTTTTCAATTTTTTTCATTTTAAAGTATCTCTATCATTGCTATACATTTAGGATGGCAAGTGAAGAGTTAGAAACATGAAATCACAACCTCATCTTGAACAGAAGTCATGGATTCTATGCCAATTCTAAACCTTTGTGAGTCATATCAGTTAACTGCTATGAACTTGGTTTCCCCCAGCCTAGTGTGAGAACTCTGTTGGCTTGGAATGGCCTGTGTGACACAACATTTGAAAAAATCAGGCCAAGATGGGCTCTATTTGTTTTTCCAGGTTGATAAAATACATACACCACCACCAATGTGCAATATAAATAAGCATAGACAAAGAGTGTTCCTTAATTCTGAGGCCTAAGCTGGTATTACTTTTTTTCCACAATGCTGATACAAGTTTCTTGGTCCTTACCACCTCAGCACAGAAAAGAGAGACACGTCCACTTGCCCTGATCTTTTAACTTTCATTCCACAAGAACTCTTCCCCTAGCACTCCCAGGCTACTTGTTGCTGTAGTATCTGAGCTCAATTCTCCTTTCTCCTGGAGTGGAAGAAGTAATGAAAAGAAGCCTGGAATTCTTCTGTAAAGACCAAACATTGGATTTTCTCAAAATCTTTTTTTTTAATATTTTTTTTTAGTTGTAGATGGACACAATATCTTTATTTTATTTATTTTTATGTGGTGCTGGAGATCGAACCCAGTGCCTCATGCATGCGAGGCAAGTGCTCTACCACTAAGGCACAATCTCAGCCCCTCTCAAAAATCTTTTAATGTTGTTCCACTATCTTCTAGTAAAGCTGAGAAGACCCAGGTCTTACTGAATGTTTTCCTGTGACGGATGTTCCACGTCTTGTCAGTCTAGTTTAAGGACTCCTTCACTTTGTTGAACTTCACTAAGATTCTATTCCTTGTTTACTTACTATTTTTTGTTTACAGTGTATACAGTCACCTACTTTTTGAGCTGGAAACCTAGTATTCAAGTCTATAGCTTTCAATTAGTCATTCAGTTACTGGAGGCTTTGTGAAGAAACTGTCTATTTCTATGAAAATCTTTGGATATTTTACATAATCCTAAAGAAAGGGTACCTTGTGCTCTGCTGTGCTCCAGCTACAAGATATTTTGCAGATTTCACTAATTTACTACAAATCTACTCACTCCCCCTCCAAGTATTATTTACAATCTCTTTTTAGGCTTAAATGTGCCTCCAGTCATGACTGGATTCATTTTTTATTATTATTAGAGTATATACTTATATATACAAGTTGGGTTCATTTTGACAAAATCATGCGTGATTTTGCATGGAATTCATCCATTTCAGTCATTTCAATTCCCATTCCCCATATTTTCCTGTCCTTCTCCCTCGCCCTATTCTCCTTCCTCTGCTCTACTGGTCTTCCTTTAGCTCCTTTATTTATTTATTTTTGATTGGTAATTTAAATATATACATAAAGATGAAATTCCCTTTGATACATTTATATTTGCACATAACATGATTTTGTTAAATTCATTCCATATTTCCTCCCCCTTCCCATCCTTCCTCCCTCCCTCTTGTTCTCCACCTTCTACTTCACTATCTCTATATCTTTAAGATACCTGATGACCTCTACTTTCTTTCCCTTATTTTGCTCTAGCATCCACATATGAGAGAATGCATTCAGCCCTTGATTTTCTGAGTCTGGCTTATTTCACTTACATGCTGTTTTCTATTTCCATCCATTTATCAGCAATGGCTGGATTCTTATTAAAAACTCACCTAGGAAGTTAAAATGTAGTATTCTATGGTTTTTCCATTGGACCTATATTCTTCTCTTCCTCTGTAAAGGAAGGATAAGTCTCAAATAGACCACTTCCTTTTATCTCCCATGGTTCTTTCACCAATGGAACTTCCTCATCTATTACCAATCCAAAACTCAGTGTTTTCATTTATCTTCATGCAAATGTGTTACATTTGACAAAGTTCCAATATGACTCTATGGCCATACAACTGGTATTCCTAAAGTTGAAGCTTTAGCTCTATTTTTGTACTTGATGTTTTTGTGATTAATTTATGTAATTTCTAGACAAAAGGGTTCAAATTATATAAACATGCTTGACTCTCCACTTTCTTAATAAACTGGAGTCTAATTTAGGAATTTAATATGAAAAGTGAGAACTAGTAAATAACCAGATGAAGAACAGGAAAAGAATAAAAAGTGTTCAAAGACCCTGAGGAGGACTCTAAGAAGTTCAGTTTGGTTAAAACATAGATTATAGCTAAGGGCATCATAGTTAGTTCTTAGATCTTTATCAGAAGGATTCATAGATAAAATAAATATCAATACTATCAGTCATTTTGTTGCTCATTTTGTTATGATAGTACAATGCATTTAACAACATATTAAAGAAGAGCAAAGGAATAGGAATCGTGGAAACTTGTATATTTTAAACTAGAAACAACTGCAATTAAGTAGCTCTGTGTGTTTGGAGGTGGACCCTGACATGTCTGGAACTCATTTACTACAGCTGTCAAAGAAAACAGTGAAATTCTCTGTTCTCTGGGACCCCCTAATGATGGCTTTATTCCTGTATAAGGGATATAAATGTGACTTTTTATCTGTAGGTGAAGTCACATGCCTATAGAAAATATATTTTGATACCTGCCAAGCTGTTTTTTCAGGATTTTGTGACCCAGGGTATCACAATCAACTATCATAAAAATAACTGGGAAACCTTAACTGAACACATTCAACACTCTTCAAGCAAAACCTATCAGATTTCAGAATTGCGTTCAGATGAAATGTTTATCTTTTTAAAAATTTCTGTTTAAATGTATTCTGAAGCAGAACTGTATTTTTTATTTGAAAGTGGAGTTAAGAGAACCATAATAATATTGTTTGCAGAATAGTTCATTAACACACAGCTTAAGTTCATGAAGTAACTTCTGAAGACTCTTAAAGTTCACCTGCCTCTGAAGTGAAGGACATTTTACACAAGCACAAAGTGGAACAAAATGTAAACCATCATGGTTATTAATAGGAAGGCAGGTGGCATTGATTAAAAGAAAACAGTAAAAGATTATCATTTGGGAAGCAATTTCACAATTACATGCTATGGATTAATCCAGCCTAAAAACCAGTATATGAGAGTAATGCAAATTTTGCTAAGCTTTATAATTGTGAAGTATTTAAGAAGAAAAAATAGCAGCCTAATCACATTATCCTATACACCAAAGTACATGAGATATTTTTGCATTTGAATTTCTCTCCAATCATAAACTATTGCTTTGTACCATCTTCCAAACAGTAAAGTTCAGAAGAGGGAAATGGCAGTGTTATTTGTCATTCTGTTCTGTTTTTCAATACAAGTACAAAATGAATGCCCAGTAAATACTGATCAATAATGTCTTTAATGAAAATTCAGATTAAAATAAATGTTTAATTACTAATAATCTTTCTTTGAGTACAGTGCAGCTACAAAGATCATCTTGACATAATTTCACATAGATCACAAATTGGACAAGTTTGGGAAATAAGCTCACATTGCCACCTATGATTTTCAATGTTGTTATTATGAGCTCTCCTTAGATAAGAATAAAACTGACCTTTGGTATAGTGTCATCTTCTCTAACATCTCATAATTCACTCATGTAATGTATAAGTGAAAATATTCTCAGGTTTTTAGATAATGTAACCTTTGACCAGGGGAAATGACTTTGAGTAACAGAGAGAACAAACTTTTCCCCATTTGCTCTTCTTTTGGATGACATTCCCTTTTGCAACATCATCCATTGCCTTCTTCTCAAAATCCATTGTGAATAAAAAGAACCTAGGGAGGTTAAAAAAATCAAATTCCTGAATCTGACCTAAAGAGATTCTAGTTAACAAGGAGATAATGATAACTACCTTGACCACTTCATAGACTAGATACTTTTTAATTTGAAATTTTAACAAAGTATAAAATATTATAATTAATGCATGTAAAGAAACTCTATAGTAAAAGATTCTAATATTTTTTAATTATAGGAGAACTATATGATTATTATATTAAGTTTGGGAAATAATGAAAGACATAAATCAGCATCTAAAATTTTCCCATATTCTATTCTGAAGAAAGAATAGCATTAACTTTTCTTTCTTTTCTTGGAAAATTTAATTGCTATATAAAAATACAAAAGAAACCGCAATAATCTTATGTATTTAGTGGCTTTTCATGGGCATCTCACCTATACAAGACTCACCCAGCATCCAGATCAAGAAATAGCATATCACCAACATGTGAGAATTGTCCCCATTTCATGCCCCTCTTGCTACCACCCTCCACCAAAAGACACACACCACTATCTTGATTTGTAATGTCATAGCAGGTTTCATATGCTTTTGATATATATATATATATGTGTGTATATATATATATACACACACACACATATATGTACATATATACATTTTATTATATGCACTTCCTTTCAACATCAAGTTGAGAGACTATGGACATTTGCAAAATTTATTTATATTATTTTGAATACTGATAGGTTCCTTCACTCTCCTAATACCACAAGTGTGGGGCAATTACAAATTGTTCCACTGTGAACATTCTTGTACATGTTTTGTGGTGAACATACATATCCATTTATGTTGAATATATACTAGAAGTGAATTGTTGGGTCTTTGATATGCATAGGATATATATACATTTAGTTTAACAAATACTGCTCAAAGGTTTCCAAATTTGTTAGATAAATTTATACTCCTACTAGGAGAGTATAAATTCTAGTTGCTCCTCATCTTACCAATACTTGGTATGTTCTGTCTTTCACTTCAGTCACTTTTAGTGACTAAAGTGTCATCATGTTTTCTTTTTAATTCATGTTTTCCTAGTTAAGCTCCTAACCATTCTTGACGTTTTCATGTATTTTCCTATCTTTTCTCTACATGTATGTGTATACTATAGATGTGATATTTTTAATTTAAGATTATGTTGCATATGAAGTTTGTATATACTTTCAATTATGAGAATTTTCCAAATTCATAAATATTCTTTAGAAATATGATTTTTAGGATATCAATCTGAACTAATGCACTAATGTCTAAATTAAAATATGTCAGAGGAAATATACCAAGATTTCATTGAATAACTGATTTCACTAGTTTGGTTTTAATTCCTCTTTTTACTCTTGTCCAAATAATGCACATTAAATTGTTAAACTGAGATCATTTTTTTCACAAGATGAGAAGCATCTTGTGACCTGTGGTGGCCAAGTCACGTGAAGATGATGGTTGATGCTTTGGTTATACTGAAAGGGTTTTGAGCAGACCAAGAGAAGGTCCTATGAATCCGAAAACATGCATTATGGTAATTTAAAGATTAATATTATAATACTAGTACAGCATCTTTTAACTAAGAGTCTCTTGATAAATGGTTGTTCAGAATCAAAAGTACAGGTAGCTAGGCTACTCTACAAATAAATGCTATTCTGAGAGTTCTATAGTTGCAATGTTAAATATGCCAGACACTCTACAGATGCCATGAGGATTAATTTCATTTCTAATCATTGTAGAGAAATTTAATATTGAACATAAAGTTATCGCATTAGAATAGACATAAAAGATTACAAGATTTCAAAATAAAAACACTGTTACTAGCAAGAGTTTAATTTTAACTTGTCCACCTGACAAAAGTAGTCCATTACTTTTTTACTCTCTTAGTTCCATTTTCATTACTACAATGAAATACTTGATGGAATATACTATATAAATACTACATAAGTATACTATATAAATATTTGGGCTTACAGTTCTAGAGATGCAAGAACTATGGGCCTTATCTGGTGGTGGCCTTCTTGCTGACAGTCCAAAGTCAATGCAAAGCATCACATGGCAAGAAACAGGGAACACATGTGTGTGCATATGTCCATCTGCTTTCTCTCCTTTTTCTTATAAAGCCATCAGGATTCAATTATTGTGGCTCCATTCTATAAATCTCATCTGATACTAATCAATTCAAAAGGACTCACATTTAAACACTGTAGTTAAGTTTCCGCCTTCTTAATACCTCACAGTCAGGATTAAATTTCAATTCAGGAAGGTTTTAATACAGGAGGACACTCAAACAATAGCACTGCCTCCTAGAACTGATTTAATAAACTCATTTTGAGGGGCAATTCTCAGCATCAGATTATCAATAATATGCTGGGTATATTAAGATGAATTGTAATGTCTTCACTATAGCCAATGCTGGCTCGGGAACCAGGCATTGTACTACTTGTATGCCTTACGCGTTACAGTAACATAGCAGAGTTCCTTTTCTGGGTGGAGAGGCTGCTAAAAATATATATCTGTATACTTGAAAGGAAGAATCATGTTCAATAAACTTCACAAGGTGGCTTAAATAACCAGTGTTTAATTTAACTGGAATGTGTCACCATGTGATAGATCAGACTTAAAACTGTGAGCCTTCAAAACATTGAGGTAGCCATGATACAACCTGTTAATGGAGAACAGGTTTGCATTTGGCACATATTTCAAACCTCATTGGCTTATATTCTTTTCCCTTGGTTTATGTGATTCATAAAGCTGCACCTAACACTTGGCACTTTCTTACCTATGCGTTGGCCCATTTATTAATGACGTGCGTTTCCCAGATACTAAGCACCATTCTTTTTCCCTTTCCTCTTATGTAATTTTGGTATTCATCTCACCTATTGATACATTACATGGTGATAAGATTTTGGGTGTACCTTGGCCCACATAGTGACATATCCAGAGCGAATATGTTCCATAGGTCAAACAGAACTTACAAGGAAAAGATAAAGCTACTAGACCAAAATCCCAAATACAAACATTTCTGAATTTGTAGTAAATATCTCATTTACAGTTTAGCTTAATCTAATCCTTTCCAACCCTTCTAATACAGTAAGATGTGGATTGTTTTGGTGCTAGAGAACAGGAAAGGGTATATATAATCAGTGTTCCAGATCCTCAGAATCACTCTCTCAGGGCTAAGCCAGTAAATTTTGATTTCTGTTAAGTTCTCTGGATGATTCCTGGACATGATAAAGTCTCAGCATCTCTGCTATAACATATAACAATATGTATCAGAGTTGCCTTCCTGAAACTGGGCTTCAGACAGTGCCTGACCTCTTAGCATAATAAACGGGGCACCATCCACACAGGTCAGGAAATTTTTTTGACAGTCTTCAAACAAGCTCTTCTTTGTTATCATGTCTTTATCAGGATGCTCCAGGAAGACCAGGCCAACTAACAGCAGGTCTTTAAGGCAGTAACAATGGGTTCCAGTTGGCAGGTCACAAACTCATTTATGGTACAAGTTTCCCTTTGATGTATACATGGAGAGACACACGCACAAATATATGAGACACCATGGAGCAGTGAAAAATAGTGTGTCACTACTAAATCAAGGTTTAAATCCTATCTCCAGTAGTTACTATTAGATGATCCCTTACTCTGTCCAGTCCTGAGACTTTTTTATGTGATCTGAGAACCTCATATTTTTGTTTTTCTGGTTTTTGTTTGTTTGCTTTTTCACCAGAAAAGCAGATTCATAGTAATTATTACTTCAATGACATTAGAACTAAATGAGTACCAAACACAATTCTTGAAATACAGCAGGTGCTTATCAAGTTCCAAAAATGTCTTATATAGACTGTACCAATTACCAAGCAATTTATGGAAGAATGCAGTGAGTGGTCAGAATGAGCAGGATTGTGACAAACCTGCGACAGAATTGCAGCTGTCACCTTCTGCTATTCAGATAATGTTGGGCAAGTTCCCTGACCTCTCTAGGCCTCACTTCCCTCATCCGTAAAATGGCGATCATGGTAGTAACTATCTTATAAGGCAATTTAAGAATCAAATAAGAGAATACATGTAAATCCCTTTGTACAGAGTCTGGGAAATCATAAGTACTCAGCAAATGCTCACTATTTTTATGTTAATAGTGTCAGATATTTTGATGATATTGTGTATTCATTATCTTTATTAATGTCCATATAAACTGTTAAACCAGCCAGCTAAGTGTGCTTTCCTTGTTTTTACAGATGAGGACACTGAAATGCATAGGGTCCAAGAGCATTGGTCATCACACAACTAATAAATGGCTAGAAGGTGTGAACCTAGATCTTCTGCCTCCAAGCTGATTGTATCTTCTCCCTGTTCCTTTTTCTTTAGTAGCAGCAAGTATCTTCAAATTATCTGCACATTTATAGCAAACCTTCATTTTACTTTGAGTGTATAAACCTATCTTAGAACTAGTAAAACACATTGTTTCATATTTATTTTCAGAAAATTCCTTTCCATAAGGATAACAGTGAGAAAGTCCTTCAGATTGGACAGAGTAAAGAATCATCCCTGGTTTGTCTCAAAGACATTTATATAGTGCCTCCATTGTCAAGGAGCCTGGGATTTTCTGTTGAAGATGTATCCATCTCTATGTTAAAGGCCATCTGTAAGACTACTTTTATCAAATTAGCTCATAGGATTAGTGGTTCTCTCACAGATCTCTGTCCATCTCCTTGACTCTGCTCTAGATGCCTTATTATCACTCTCCAGAACTAGTACCTCTTATTTTCTCATTCTAGTCCAGTCAATCCCACACACTGATCCCAGAAAGGATCTAAAAATTAAATATTATAAGGTAAATATTATAAATATATTATAAAATTATTTAAAATATTATAAAAATATTATAAGGCTAAAAAATCTTTGTTGCATACAACATTTACTTTTTTAAAAAAATCCTGTTACCTTGACTGACCCTTAGGACCCACAACCCAGCTTTCTCTACAGCCTTGTATTTTCCACTCCATTCTGCAGCTACATTGAACATACAAGAGGTTTCTCATACTGTTCCCACTTCCTGGAATGTTCTTCCATGGAAACACTCCTCTACCTGGAAACCACTTACCAGTCGCTCCCAGCTCAGAATTGAACCTTCTCTATAAGACATTTGCACAGAGCTTTGTTGTACATGGAGAAGTGTAAAAACATCTTATTGCTTCAATGTGCATAGTCATTCCTATCTCTTCTGGCCTTCCATCGATTAATCCAAACCCCAATGCCTATTAATTACTATGTCTCCCACAGAGTAGATGCTCACTACACAGTCAATATACAAATGATTAGACAAGAGCAAGTTCGAGCAAGGCCTTGTGGGAATAAATCTCAGGACTGGAAATAGAGCTAGGCAAGGATGCTGGAGAAAGGAGGCAGGAAATAAGTCAAATTTGGCTTTGTTGGAGTTCTGCCCAGGATTGACATTTGAAGACGTTCTTTTGGAGTTCAAAGAAGTCTTCTTGAATTCTAGTTCCCCTTTAGCTTCTCCCACCCAGAAAGGTTTGGGTTACAAATGTCTGTAAAGATTCCTCTGAACCAGATGAATACCAAAGTTAATAGCTGGAAAGCAATTTTTTGCAATTATCATAGAGAGGAAGGTTGCCAGGTTTAGCAGTGTTATGTCCCAGACTTATATTCTGTTTTACATCTGAAAACTCTGATTTTCTCTTTTTCTTTTCCTTTTTTTTTTTGTTTGTTTGTTTTTAAATCTGGCAACTGTAATACAGGGCCACCAATTTAATTTTGTGATGAGTATTTTATTGAATTTGTTAATGACCTTCCTTTTTCTTTAAAAAATATTTAAATAATCTTAAAGCAAAAAACATAAAATAAGTTGGTAAATTAAAAATAGAAAATCAGGAATAAGTAAAATCTATAATTAATGTAGGCTTTAAATTTTGCCCTAAGCTTTCTGAAACTGTGCAAACAAGTCATGATAAATTACACAGGTCTCAGAATTTCAAAAGATAGAGAGAAAACAGTAGTATTAACTAACATAAAGAGGAAATGTGCTGTTATAGACCATATTTCTATTAAGTACCTTTGGATTTGAGTCCCTAAGCAAGTCACAACAGCTCTTTGAATCTCAGTTTCTATAAAGTGTTTCTATAAAACGGGATTATTATTGTCTATTCTAGTTATGTACCTATTGCCATGTAACAAATTACCCCATAAACTAGCAGCTTAAAACAGCAATAATTTTATTATAGCTCATCATTCTGTGGGTCAGGAAATGAGGCAGTTCTGAGTTAGTAATGTGTATTCTCCATACAGCATTGAATGAGGCCATTCAGTAATGTTCATCTCAAGGAGGAAGTTTTCTGCAGGTCCAAGATGCTGCCATTCATTCGTCTGTACCTTAGCAAGGTTGCTGTTTTTCTAACTTAAATGTTCTTTCCTCAACACACCCCTTTACTTGGGGTATGCCTTAACAGGTTGTGTGGAAAGCCAGGCTCAGCTGGGACTGTGATCCAAATAACAATGTGTAATCTCCACAGCATGGCAGTCTCAGAAGCTTGGATCCCTAATATGCAGTCTAGTGTGCTCAAAAAGATTTGTGTCAGAGACACAAATCTACCTCCTCCATATTATACTAGTTAAAAAAGTGACAAGTCCGACCCAGAATAAAGAGATAGGGACACAAAGCCCACTTCTCTACAGAAGAACATTTAAAAAATTATATGACCATCTCCTATGGTCTAAATATTTGTGTCTCAACAAAATTAATAGATTGAAGTCCTAACCCTCAAGGTGATCCTGTTAGGAGATAGGGCCTTTAGGGAAATAATTAGGTAATGAAAGCAGAGGTCACAGTAGTGGGATATTGCCCTTACAGAATAGGCCCACAGGAGTTTGTTGGCCCCTTTGGGATGTAAGGACATAGTAGGAAGTCACCACCTATAAACCAACGTGTGTGTGTGTGTGTGTGTGTGTGTGTGTGTGTGTCCCAGTTGGTGGCATTTTGCTACAGCCACCCAAATGGACCACTTTTAATCTGTCACTCTGATTGTTCACCAATTCATGAGAAGATGGAATGAGGTAATATATACATAAACACAGGTAATGTAAATGTCCCAACAGGACCTGGGGTGCCAGTGCTATCATAGTTTCCTCTATCCCCCCTTCCTAATCCCTGCTGAAGACCATCCTTTAAGCCAGGGAAGGGTAAAAATGTTCTATGTAAATCTTATAAGCATCTGATTATCCTCACCAATACCCATTAAAATGCATTAACTCTGAATGTTAAAGTGACTGACAGGTATATACTTTCAGCTTTCAGGATACTGAACCTTGCCATAGACCGTGGAAACAGAATAACTATTTTGGTTTTCTCAATAAATGACCCAAGTGGTCAAGAGAATTTATATTAATGGTAGTTCCCAAGACTTGGAAAAAATCCTCAATTACTTTGGTGATAAAATACTGTAATTAAAAAAAGAAGAAGAAACAAGGACTAAAGATGTAGCTCAGTAGTAGAGTTCTAGGTAAGTGTTCTTACCTAGAGGCATGAGGCCCTGGGTTTAATCACCAGTACCAAAAATAGATTAGATAGATAGATAGATAAATAGATAGATAGAAAGTAAATAAGTACCTGGTTCTTAAGAAAACAATTTTTGTTTCTTTGTGTGTTTTGTGTGTTTTTGTTTGGGTTTGTTTTGTTTTGTTGTTTTTTTTGTAATGCTGGAAATGTCTGATAAATGCCCTACTTCCAAGCCCAAAGAAATCATTTTCTTAATAAGAAGTCTAGTGCTTTTTAACTAACAAAAGAAAACTTTAAAACTTCACATGATGAGCTGTGCCTATACATGCAGAACTGACTCCCTACCACCATGTTTCTCCCAGAATGTCAGGCATGCTCTTCCTAACTCCACTCAACAGTAGCACAAAGATTTGAGAAGAACCAAAAGATCTTCTCATTGCTCTTCTGTCCCAGAATAGTTCTGTTATCACCACTGAGTCATTAGCAGAAAAATTTGGCATTTAATCTCTGCTGCAAACATAGAACTTCAACGCAGGAAAGGACTTTAGTCTTCACTGTGAGCCAAGGAAAAAGATGCTCAGTGACCTGTGTAAGCTCACTAAACTTTTTAAGTGACCTGTGTAAGCTCACTAAACTTGGAGTGCTGGGGCAGAATCTGATCAAAACAAGTCTACATCTATATCATATTTAGTAAGCCATAAATTTCTTCTGCACATTTTTGCCATTTGATCCTCATATCCACTTATGAAGTTCTAGTAGCCAAAGTAGCCAAAGCACCTGGGTACTGGCCAAGGTTTCTTTCCACTACATACCTACACAACATTTGGGCCCTGGGAAAATGGGACATGGGACAGCGTGGCTTTGCAGGATTGGAGAGTGGTACAGTGATGAGTTGGTCCATGAGTTGGGTACCTCAGCAGAATAAGGAAAAGGATGAAGGTGAAGACTGGAGAAGTAGCCCCCAGAGAAAAACAAGCATTTTCCAAATTTTCTCCAGGGTTAATCTGAATGGCTTCTTCCTTTTCTACAAGTTCTTTAAATGGCCTTAAAGTATACCTGGCCTCCTGTGAGCATTTCTACAAAATGACTTAGCCAAACATAGACTGTTTAGTCTTTTTTCCTTTTCTTTAACTGCTTTTGCTGAACTGTCAATAAATTCCCAAGTGTTTGAGCTCAGCAATTATGGGAATTTCCATATCTGCTTTTCTCAGCATGCAAGAAGGCAATCTCTTTCCAATCCAAGGAACTTGGTTAGCAAATGTTAAGAAATAGCAGAAACCACCAATTTCTCTGACCCTTTTTACTTACTAAAATGCATACTCACACATATGCAGTATGGTTTTTGTTTGTTTTGCAGTAGGAGGTATTTGTCCCCAAGCTTCTGAGATGTTACTTCCAGACTTGTTATATCAATACCTGATGAACACATCACTGCATATATACAGATAGATTTTGGATGCACAGAGGTGAAAATGAACATCATAGAGACCCTCAAGGACCTCTATAGTCAGGGAGCCTTAGAGTATGCTTTATATCTGTCATCAGTATCTAGAGACCCTAAGTGGTGGTCTTTTATCAACAAATCCAGCAGTTGAATTTCTAAATTAAATAGTCTGAGGTTATTTTTCAGCATCTAAATTTTAATAAATAACGTAGAGATAGAAATAAAGAAGGAAGGAAATTAATTAGTGTATATGTTAAAATTACAGACTATTATTCAATGATTTTTTTAAAATCCATAAGGTATAGCCAAAGATAATGATTGATCTCCATGAGAGAAAGAATAAGGAAACAATGGTTCCATGTGTCTTTGTGCTATGGAAATAAATAACACGAGATTGGTATGAACAATAACATTAATCCCAAGAGATATTATTGTACCAGATATTTCAGATGCTGTCAGGAAGATATTTTTTAAATTAAAATACTTATTATTTTTATTATAAAATTATTTAATATTTTTGCCTTCAAGTATCAAAAAAACTACTTTTAGATAAACCAGGAGGATTCCTCTTTGCCTCCATATCCTCTTCCCATCCCTATCATATATACTTCCTATAATCCCAATCCCTAGAGTCAGCTACAAAGCCTTCTGAGTTTTTATGCACAAAGATTTTGTTAGTATATTCATACTTTATGAAATATTCTATAATGTGCTTAACATCATATATTCGCTTCAACCCATAATAAAAATCATCATTAAATTATTATTTATTTATTTATTTTAGTTGTTGATGAACCTTTTATTTTATTCATTTATTTATATGTGGTGCTGAGAATCAAACCCAGGACCTCACACATGCAAGGCAAGTGCTCTACCACCGAGCCACAATCCCAGCCCAAATTATTTGTAATGATTACCTACAAGTTAATTTCCTGAGGTCCACTTAATCAAGAACCTGTTGGATTTAGAGGATTTCCAAATGTTTTGTTTCAAAGAATGCTTCAGTGGACATTCTTGATTTTATGTCATGATATACTTTAATGCGCATAGTCTTCAGGTAAATTTCTTATAATGACATCTAGGGACAAAACTTGCATACTTTATAATGTAGTATATTTTTCTAGATCTTTGTTTTTAAAATTGTAACATTTAGCACTTGCACTAAGAAACTATGAACATTCCCAGGAAATCCTTGGTGTTCTCAGTGGCTACTTCTTGGGAAAAAAAGATTGTCTCTGTCATTCAAAGACTATTGAGAAAGTGCTTATTCCTCCAGAAGCCAAAGAATCAATGGATAAGACATCATGGACCAAAAAGCTGGTTTGAAACCCTAATAGCTTTCTTTGAATCTGGTGCCATTTAAGACATTTGGTTCTTTGAATAGTTTGTGTTCCCATGTCTTCACTGAAGGCTGTAAAGCCTCCCCTCCTCCTGCCAAAAGCTACTTGATGGAATATATTTGGGTTATTTTCTTTCTACTTTCCAAGCAGAAGGCACTTAGAACACGAAATACTAGGTGAAGCACTGGACAAAAAGTTCTAATACATGAAGTTGGTATCAGTTGTTCACCTGTGAACAACCAGCCTATAAAGTCCATAGTGGGGCAATTGATCTGTCAAGGCAAATCTCAGATCAGGCCAGACCTGGACAAAGCTATTTAAAGTCAGGCAAGCATAATAGTCATAAAACTAGATGTGATTAGAAGTGACATGAAGCAGAAATACTAATTTGTATCAGCAGAAATCAAAATTGGGTGAGAAAATTAGAAGAATGCACTTCAAAGCAAGAAGAGCAAGAGGCCATGTGGAAGAAAATGCTTCACAGAAGTAGTCTAAGTCCTGGATACCTCCATAGATCAACATGGTTAGACCTGGTTGAAGGTCTTCTGAATTGCTAACTATTCAACAAACATCTGAACACACACGCACATACACACACATACAAATATACATATACATATGTGTGTGAATGTAAGTACATATATACACATACATGTGTGTGTCAGAATAGAGCAATAATCAGATAAAGCCTGTTCTCACAGACCTCTACTTCAGTGAAAGGACCCAGAAAAATAAGCAAAGTAAATTACATTGAAGTCAAATGCTGACAACTGATACGAAAAGAATTAAAGCAGAATAAAGGGCATAGAGTAATTTAGGACACAGGAATAAGGGACTAGAGTAATATCAATAGAATGGTTGCAGAAATCTTTGATAATTACTTTTAAACAAAGACTTAAAGGAAGTGAGAAGGTGAGCCATGAGGATATCCGAAGGAAGAGGCCTCTGGGGTTCAAATTCCAAGGTTGGTGTGTGTTGGAGTGTCGAGCAACAAGGAGGGCAGTGTGAGTAGAGTAAACTGAGCAAAGGGGAATATAGAAGATACAGTCTGAGGGGTTACCTGGGACAGATAGTGGAGTGTGGCAGGTTTGAGTGTGAAAAGATTTGAGCAGAACAATGTTTTTCTGTTTTTTTGTTTTTTGTTTTTTTGTTTTTAAGATCATTTCTGGCTTTTGTGGAGAAAAGCTATAGAGGAGGAGGAGGAGAACAAGAAGAGCAGTTCCGAGGATTTTGCATATCAAGGTGGGAGATGACAACCACCTAAACCACAGTGGTAGATGCACAGGTGAAGAAGAGCCTGCCAACTTCAAAGGTGAAGTTGAAAGATCTGCCCATGGATTGGATTTGGATTATAAAAGAGAAGAGTCAAGGATGATTCAAATATTTTTGCTTGAGCAACTGAAAGAAGGGGATTGTCATTTTCTAAGGGGAAAAGCTGAGACGACAGCACATTTAGAGAGAAGTGGGAAGCAAGAGTTTGATTGCAGGGGGTCTGTTGGGTTTGAAACGTTTGTTAGACATCTAAGTGGAAATGTCAAATAAGCAGTTGGAAGTATGAGTCTGGATTTCAGGGACAAGAATAGGGCTGGGGATAAAGATGTTGAGTCATCCATGTGGAGAAGCCAGGGAACTCGATGAGCTCATCCAGACAGTGACAAGAGGAAAAGACTGGCACAAGGATTGAGTGAGCCCCAGGTCACACAGATGATCAATGGGATGATCTGCTGAGAAGGAACCAGCCCAGGAGAGGGGGAAGGGGCAGACCAGAAGTAAGAGGAAGCCATAAGAGAACCCACAGGTGAAAATGAAGGAGTTTTCTGAAGGAGGGAATGACAGTCTGTACCTAATGCTGCCAACAGGTTGAGTAAGGTGGGGGCTGAGAATTGACCATTACATTTGATGACATAAAGGTCATTATCAACCTTGACAAAAGTAGTTTTGGTCTTTCAGGGTAGAAAAAAAAATACTGAATAGCTGAGATTCTTCAAATGTCTCAAGGAGCCTAGCTATAAAGGATCAAAGAAACGGCTTGGTAAGTGGAGGACACTGAGGAGTCAGGAGAGTGTGCTGCTGTTTTAAGATGGTAGACACCACACATGCTTTTAAGCCAATGAAACTGAGCCAGTAGAGAGGGAACAAATTACAATGTAGGAGACAGACAGGAAAAGTGCAGACATGAAGTTCTTGAGCTGACCAGAGAGGACAAGACCAATTCACCAGTAAAGGGCTGGCCTCAGGAGAAGGAAGTCTATCTTTGAAACAGGAAGAAAAGTCAAGCTTTCAGACTCAGTTACTAATAGCTGCATGGATGCGATGGTAGGAGGTTGTAGAAATTATCTCCCAGGTTTTTCCTATTTACCTATTGAATTTAAAAATGAAGTAATCATTTGAGAGTGAGGAGAGGAGCAGAGATATTGAGGATTAATAGAGTAAAACAATGATTAAGGAAATGTAGCAGAATGTATTGGGCAACCCCAATAACCTACTTGAGCATGTGTAGGTTCCCCCCCACCCAGTGCTGGAGATTGAACCCAGGACCTTGCACTTGATTTCAATACTAAGTCCAGCAATGTCTTGCAGGAATGAAAAGAGTAGAAGATTTAATCAGAGCTGGCTTTTTTCCAGGTGCTTGTGACAGAGGGAATGAGGAGCAAGGGAGTTAAAGATGTACTCCTCACCATAATTATAATCACAACTCTCATAATTCATTCATCATCTATGATGATACTAAGTACTAAGACACCATGCTTAGTGCTTTACAGAATTTATCTGTAATCTTTTCAGTAAATCCTAATGGTAGCTCTCAGGACAAGATCCGGTTTATCAATGGAATGGCTGTGCTCAGGACTTTGAAACAAGAAAAGTAAAGCATTCAGACTCAGAAACAAATAGCTGAATGAATGTGTCCATCAATGATGGGGGAAGAGAAGACCCATCTCACATGGTATTCTGCAAGAAAAACAGGAGAGTTGGAAAAGGCAGTGTCGAATCCCCTGCTATTTTACTTCTTCTATAACCTAAACCCCATTATGTTAACTTTAAGCCTTTGGCAAGGTTTCATTTAAAACCACAGCCTGTTCTTACAGATTTGAAAGATTTAGGATGGGACCTCTGTCCACACATGGGGCAAAGTGCTACGTGAACTATTCCAGAAGCCTAAAGAAACTGTTACAAGAAGTGAAGAAACCCCAAAATACCATCTAGATGAAGAGGAGACATGGAATTATTCCCTGGGGAATCTTAGATAAAGGAAGTAAGTAACCAAGTAAACTGCCAACCAAGGAAGATAAGAAAACCCTGCTATTACCATAGGAGAAGAGCTCCAGAGGGCTGATAGCAGTGGAATTACACAAACTACACAAAGTCTCTACCAAAAATTCTTAGCAGTACTTGCAAATATTCATGTTAGTTCCTTACAGATAATATACATACAAGATATCTATCCTAAAGTTAAATGGCTTTGTGATTTGTCACTTAGATTTTTGTGGTCCTATCCTATGGTTCATAGTACCATTCAAAAAAGACACAAAGTGACATGGAATGCTTCCAATGCAAAGAGAAAGAGAGTGTTGCTAAGCAGTTATTCACAACCCTTTTCTCAGAACCCATGTCATATACTCTGGGTTTCAACCATGACAAATTTATGTAAAACTCAATTCTTCCCATACCTTCAATACAAATATGACACAACCTCTTCCTTCCCCGCTAAACTCACTGAAATTGAATTCTGAGGCCCTCCTCTATCTATTTTCCTTTCTCTTCTTTCTTTTGTCATTGACAAAGTTTCATGGCATACCTCATTTTATAAAATTTGGAAAATATGAAAATAGAGTGTAAAATTCAACACAAACTCAGTGTCATAAGCAAGACACTGATAACATTCTTGATCAAAAATTTAAGAATGCACACACGCACACATGCATGCACAAAGCATCTCTCATCATCTTCAGTACTTAAATGTAATCTGCTTCTCAAAAAATGCTGAGTAGCAAATTTTCAGTTAACTGGAACCTATATTTCATTACTCAAAATACAAAAATAAATATGTTCTCAGCCCATCAAAACCCTCTCAATAACTTCCTTGAAATCATTAAATTAATTCTTTAGCATCAATGTAACAAGCTACCAAGAATTTCTGCATAGTACAGAGCATATAAAACACCAATTACTTAATTATAAAACTCTTAATGAACTCATTAGTATGCATGTTTGCATGCAGTACAAATGGAGATGTACATTAGCAAATACAAATTACGTTTTCCTTCTACACCACAGGAAATAGGTACTATAATGCAAACAATAAACTAATGAATCAGAAAATAAAAATAACATCTGAATTGAGCCTGGGCTGGTAGACCCCTCAGGTGTCTAGCAGAAGAAATCTCTGGTGTCCTTGAACGTGTAGACCCTAAGGGAAAGGGTGGAGAAGACAACAGCAAAAATGCACCACACGTTCAGACCCCTATCAAGAACAGGAGCAAGGGGGCTGGGGCTGTAGCTCAGTGGTAGAGCGCTTGCCTAGCATATGTGGGGCACTGGATTTGATCCTCAGCACCACATATAAGTAATAAATGAATAAAATAAAGATCCATCAACAACTAAAATTTATATAATTTATATAAATTTATAAAATAAACTATATTATATATATTATATTATTATTATATATATAAACAAAAGCAAAAGCCTGCAGGACTCCATGCATCCTCTTGCCAGGAGTCAGGGCAATTTAAGAATTTTCCCTAGTATTTGCAAATTCCTCATACTCTTTAAAAATTACCATTTTGACAATGAATTTGAATAGAAAACTAGTTAATCAACTTTTGATGATTTTTTCACAAATGATTACAGTGAATATTCATGTAGTATGATTCAAAGAGCAAAACATTTGACATATTATGCATCTGCATGTACATACACACATAGACCCCACATACATCCATACACATATTGCCATGCATATTAAAACAGAAATTATTTTTTCATTAATACTTGCTAACACATTTTCCATGCCATCAGTTTCCAAATCATTAGTTTTAATAATGAACGGTGTTCCATTATACCCAAATTAATAAATTAACAATTTCCTATTGCTCATTTGTTTCCAGTTGTCTATTATTATAAAAATACTTTTTAAGCAAATCTTACTGAAAATTCGTGATTTTCTTAAAATTCTTGAAAGTAGTAATACTGAGTCACTGGATATAAACATTTTTGATTCTCTTGATTCATTTTGCCAAATCATCCTTCAAAAAAGTCATACTAATGAAATTACCCCTGGCAATGTAGGAGTTTCCACCAACCACTTCCTCTAAAATGTGCATTTTCTTAAAAAAGAAAAAAAGAAACAACCTTGCTAGCTTGCTGACAATGATGTTCCTATGTTTAAGTAGCCTTTCTTTTACTAGTTTTACTTTATTTTTTGATCATTCATATTTATTGAACATTTATATTTCCTTATTTTATGAATTTTCTGCTCATGTTTTGCTCATATTCCTGTTGGACTGTTTGCCTTTTAAAATTTTATTTAGAAAAGGTATTTTTATATTAAGTATAATTTCCCAATCTCTTTCATTTATGTCATGAGCATTTTTTTCTTCTCAAGGCCTAAGTAATTCCAAAGTCTGAGCTATATTGTCATTTTCCCAAGTGAATCGGATCCCCTTAGGAGTATCTGCTAGTAAAAAAATAAGCCTCGTCTATTTACAGTAGATAATCTATCAAAATTTCCCCCACCTCACTTCAAAAGCTTTGCTCCTTCACACTGTAGTAGAGCCACATTTTTAGCACTATTCTATGCCTCCCTGGACCCATCTTGGTTTTCAGACAAGTCTAATAGTATTCTCTCAGAAGCACTCACTTGCTGAGATTCCAGGTCTTTCAAAATAGGCAAAAAGGGTCAACCACAACTGAAGCCTTGATCAAGTTTGTCCCTTGACTTGTTCAGGCCTCACTCTGCTGTTCATCTGCAAAATAAAGAGCAAGACCCAGGTGATTTCCAACATCCCTTTCAGCTCCACCCTTCTAAGCTCTCTTATATAATTAATATTGCATGTGCCTGCAAATCACTTTTCATTAAAGGGTTTAAAACAGTTCATTTGTTTTGAATGCTGAATTCTTTATTTTGCAGAGTGGATAAAATCGTTCTGTAGTATGTGTCCTGAGTAATATTAACATGTTTCCACATATTTATTCACTGAAAATTGACTATCAGTTTAGAAAACTGAATATATGTCATCACAGGCATTTATTCATTCAACAAATATTTAATAAGCACTCATAGTGTGCCAGGCACGGTACTTAGCCCTGAGGAAACAATGATGTATAAGAATAGCTGCTGCTTGCTAGGACATGACACCCTGGTGAAGGAGGATGATTTGTAAATAAACAACTACCATCTTGCAAGATGATACTGATGACAAGTGCATAAAATCACTCTGCAATCACTAACAAACCATGCAGAGTAATGAAAACTTCATGGTGCAGCTGACACTTGAGCAAAACCCAGAAGCAAACATATGGATTGCCTAGCATGGGAAGGAGAAGGAAGGGAGAGAGTTGCAAGTGGAGGGATCATAAGCACAACGCATCAAGGTGTGATTCAGCCTGGCACATTTTGGGGACTGTAGGCCTGGGTTTCTCAAGGACTACAGGACTTGTCAGAGAAGAAGCTTGGAAAAAAATAATGAAAAGCTTGACTTGCCCTGAAAAGGATGTAGAAGTGTTGTTAGTAGAGGAAATTTTATTTATTTTAAATATTTACATATATATAAGTAATTTACACTTATTTTCAAATATCGACTCTCATTACATCATAAAAACTAGAAAGAAGGGAGAGGGGAGGGTTAAAATTTTAGGCCTTTACAAATAGTCCAGAAGGCATATAATAAGAAAGTAAACTAAGGTATGATGGATATTTATTACAATCATATACAATTTTATAGTGATTTGCTCTTTGTGGAATTAAAAGAAAAATAGACTGTTCCATCCAGCTGCAAAATGTCATAGGCTATCATAAACACTAAGATTATTTTGTTTTAAAAAGTTATAATTTTACAAACATATACCCATAAGCATTATTTATAACAACAAAATCTTCTCTTTCAAAAATAGCCTGAGATTTCATTTCCCCATGTGACTATCTGTTGAAATAGCAGATAAATTGGAATAGTATATTCTAAAAGAAAAATAACCAGAATTTGAAATCATAATTTCTAATCTCATATAAGATTATATCATCTCTGTAATTGTTTCAGGGCTGCTTGTGCCTCCTTCTGATATGAACTCTTTTAAGAATCAAATCGTCTGTCTCTGAGGAGCAAGACCAAGGTCATTTTCATTGATATAAAGTAGAGATCTGATTCTGTAGCATTCCTAAAATGAGTTTCCTCAAATCTTCACACAGCTAGCTTTCTCCAACTATCCATCCATTGCATTTCCTCCCTTAGGGTAATAGTTCATCCAAAAATCTTTCAGATATAAGCATTTTGTGATATCAGCTGAATTTTGTGTGCTAGTAATAGTGTACTTTGAGTTAATTATAACCCTAAGTTCCTTTACTCAATCAAAAACCTTTTTCCATCAGAAAACACTTCAAGAATGAAGTATTGGTCTTTTATATTCTTTTGCAAAAGGTGGAGGTTCATCCACAAGAGCGATAAGCTTTTCTTTCAGCTTTAACATTCCGCGATTATCTATAAAAATCAACAACAGTTTCATTTATATTTTATTTTAAGAAACTGTATCTGAAATTTGTCTTTGGAGTAAATTGTTTTTTAATTATTTTATTTTCAGAATTTCCAAATACTTCCAAAATGATTTGTATTCTTCAATAATTACTGAGAATATTCTACATATAAGATGTAATTTAACAAAAAATAAAACAATTTTTTTGTCTCCATCTATCTTCAATAATAGGGAGACAAAATAGAAATAATTTAAAAACTATTAAGAGAATTTCATATTATAAAGGAGTTTTCAGCAAAGGGTGGGCATGGGGGTTAATTGAAGAGTCATGAAAGCATTCGTGAAAGAAACGGAATTTGAAGCCAAATTTGAAAAACGAATCGGCTTTCATTCAAATGGAGTGGAGAGAATGTGCACATTCCAAGGAACAGAAAGTACATGAGTATAACTTGGGCTAGCGCTGGGGAATACTACAAAAGCAGGGCAAATGCAAAAGTTAGAAAATACAAAGAGCTGAGAATAGACAGGGATCAGAAGGGAAAGCCACTGTATTTGTAAGTATTCTTTTGGTTGTAACAGAATATCCAGCTTCACCAGAAAACAGAATGTACCTGCTGAAATAATGGAAAGAGGCTTGCTCAAGGTGTGGTTCATTTAACAGCAAAAATTCCATCGTAGGAAACCCATTCAGATTCTTTCTCCCGCAGGTTGGTTTCTTTATCAGATTGGGAAATCTAGACACTGGTAGCTTCCAAGTTTGTATCATTAGAGAAACTAATCCAAGGAATAATCGCTACGCTCCCAAACAGTCCCGGGGCTGAGTCCGTGTGCCCTGGTTGACTCACTGGGGCCATATGCCCAACCCCACTGTGACCAATAGGGCTTGAAGGCATTGGTTGGCTCAGCTTGGGTCATATGTTCCAACACGAAAGCTTAGAAGAATAATATTTCCCACCAAAGAGGCCAGGGAGGACAAGAGACCAAGGGTTGGTTTTGTAAGCAAAGAGGCTTCTTCCCCCTAGAAGAATATGTGAGTCTGGGCAGCAAACTAGAGTCCATGACTGTGAATAAGAAGCTAAAGATTTGGATGTTAGTAGGCAACAGGAAGTCATTAAAAGTTTTTGAACTGGATATCAACATGATTAATGCTGGCCTTTATGAAATTAATCTGGCTGCAATGCATATGGTACATTGAAATAGGAGATAGAAGGAGGTGATAGCACTGAGATGGGTGAGAGGTTTAGGGAATCTAAACAGATTGCTGGGCAGTGGTCAGAGTAAAAAGGAAGAGCACAACAAAAGACATTTTTGTTTGCGAATGTTTTCTCACCAGGACTAAGAAACTCTGGAAAGTACATTTAATATTAAAAGCAATACTGGGTTGCTGAAGGAACACTGTCATAAAGAGTGAACAAATGCTCATTATTTCAGTGCAATTTCTTAAATGGGTTTAATAGGAGGTCCGAATATAAAGCGCCCAGCTTGTTGCTCATTTGGAAGAACATTGCTGCCATCTCCCAGTCACCAGAGTCCATGGACATTTCCTCATTCATAACTCCCCTGCCAGCGTGGGGTCAGCTGTGTGGGCTTTCCACATTCCTTCCAGATCCAGTGCCCTGAACACCAGCTAATCCCATTCAGTGTGTCAAAGAGCCAGAAAGGGTAAGTGGGCAAACTTTAACAAAATGTTCCTTCCTTTAACAGAAGAGTAAAAACCAATTAGTCATTTTAATTTGGGTCTACAGTTATTTTGACTTTTGTTCTCTCCCACACCATCTTTCAACAGCAGGGTTTGAATTGTAAAGATTATAAAAGAATGTCTGAATCACCAAAAGATTGTCCTTGATTATTTTTAAGTCTACAAGAACACTAATTTCATCATTTTCAAAGATTTAATCCTGAATTTCAATGCCCTTTTAATATGCAGGAGGATTCACTTACTAACAAGCAAAATTTAATTTGATCAATACAAGATAGATTCTACTGCTACCTCTCAACTCCTAATGTTATTATGGTTATTAAAATTTCAGTGGTATTAGCACAGTTCATGTTGTAAGAAAGCAGGTGTGCTATGATTTTAGGGCAAGTCCACTGACCACTCAAAACACAGTGGCATTATTTTATAAATGGAGAGAGATACATGTTATTGTTTTCTCTAGGTACATGTGCCATCATTGCAGAAGATAAGAGCCAGCTTCCCCACAAGTTTACAGGAACAAACTTTTGAAGTTTTATGGTGCATATGAAGCAGCTGGGGATCCTGTTGAAATGCAGATTCCAATTCAGTAAGTCAGGAATGGGACCTGAATCTACATTTCTAACAAACCCCTGGAGGCACCCACATTGCTGTCCACAGACCACACTTTGAGTAATAAAGTTCCTTGAATTTAATTACAAAATGAGAAAAAAGTTCAGCACCTGAGATCTGGTATTAAATTGTACCTAAGCTAGCTTGCAAAATAACAACAAAGTAAAAGGAGCAAGATGTGGGTTTATCTTCCTCCAAAACAAGGCATCCCTTAATGAATTTCTCCACATTTAGCTTTGCTATCATGGTCCAGTCACTTTAAGTCAGATATTGCGCATGGAAACATTGCTGCCAGTGAGATGTATCCCTTTGTGTAGGCTTAGTTAGTATGATTCATTAGTAACTCTATCTTCCAAGTACATATGTAGACCTTATTATGATAGATGCAATTGTTGGAGTTTGATACACATTACAAATTCATCTTCCAAGTTGTTTTTATATAATTCTAATCACTAATATGAAAACTAGAAAATCTTGTGAAAGGTAAAGTAGATGTTTGGCAGAAATTTCCATTTTTACTCAAATATTCCTGGCATCAAAGTAGATAAATAGCTGTTGTCACTTGCCTTTGTTCCCAAAAAATCACACTCTTTCCTAACTCTGGTGTCTGGTTACTTTGCCTTCTGTTAGTTTACCATAATGATTCCCTGCAGAGAACAGAGATGTTTCTTAGTATTATTGCAGTTACAGAATAATAAAAGCTATGAATTTTTTTCTTTTAAGATCTCTTAAAAACAACCAAGTTTGCAAAAATTTATTTCTACAAATATATTATGATTCAGTTTTTCATTATATGTATACTGTACAAATGTTTAGGATTCATCAAAACACAGTTCACACATGCCCATTTCCCCCCTGGTATATCTACTCGAACATGAAAAGTTTCTTTTTGTACCAAAACACCAAATTACTTGAGCTAATATGCTAGATTTGGATGAATATTTCAGTCTATCCAAATAGGACACATAAAAGGCTGGATGGTTCTGTAAATCTATAGTATCTTAAGATACCGAGATTTGAACTGATAATCAGCCAAGTGACTTTGCCTACAAAGCTCATCTTTATAAGCATTGAAGAACATTTGTACCATAAAGATCAAAGTTCAAAACTAGGGTGGAGGGTAACATTAGACATTAGATGCAAACCCTTAAATAAGAGAAATTGTGGAATCTCTGCATATGTTTTTAAAGAAGTTTAAACAGATTGATCTTTCTGATATGGTAAATGTCTTTGTGTCAGGAAGCTGAAGTATAGGTTCCACGGCCCCTTGTACAGCATTCTCACTAAGGTGTCAATAAATATGAATGAACCAATGAACAGATTGTTCAATTAATGAATGGAAGGCTATTAGCATGAAATGGCTCTAACACTCTGAATTTCTATGTAAGCAAACAAAATCCCAACTTGATGTATACTGTCATAGTCTACAAAAATAAACCTATGCTTAGCCAATCAGAAACCACCAACTAACCTCCAACTATGGACTTTCCATTGTAACAATCCAAATAAGGGCACTGCTCCACTCTAGTCAAATAATTTTTTTCTGTGCTAGCACATTCACCCATAAAAGCTTTCCTTTCAACTACTGCTGGCAGTGTCCCCAGTTACCCAATTCGTGAATAGCTATTTGCTCAAATAAACTCTTTAAAATTTTAATGTGCCTCAGTTTATCTTTTAAAATAATGAATGAATGACCACAGTGAGAAAGGCTTCACAGAGGCAATCTTCCATTCCTGAGATTTTATGGATGTAGGGAGCAACTAAATGAGTTACTTGGGTTTAAAAAGAAGGTATGCTGAGTTTTATCTTCAATTCTATGTAGTTGTCATGCTAATTCAAATGCTTTTATGATCACTGGCTCCTTGAATCTGTTAGATAATAATTACTATATAACAGATTAGAAAGCTTTTGCCTCACTGTTATTTCAAAGATTTCTAGCACTTTCAAATCAAAACATGGGAATTTTCCCAATATTTTTAGACCAATATGCCCCTATAATAAATAATCCTTTTTAAATTTGTAGTGCTTGAGGTTTCCAGAAATCAGCATTCATCTTTTCTGGACTGGAAAAAAAAAGTCTATTTACATATTCATATATGTAGTGGTTTATAATTTATAATCCTTTGCATATATTCACTCTTCAGCAGCCCTGTGTAACAGATTAGGCAGATATCTGCCTTATTTCAGAAAAGTAAGAAAAGAGGGAGTTCATACATTTGCCCCAAAGAGCAGTGACATAGTGAGATGGAACAAGCACTTCTACCTACTGATTTCTGGTCCTGTTTCTGCCCTATAAAGGACAATAAAACAAGAACTGTATGGTCCTTTACAATTTACATTTGTAAACATAATCTTTAGGATAAAATAGTGAGTTTATCATGCAGGGTTTAGTCGCAAAAAATGCTGAAATCCAAAGAAATAAAACTGTCCAAGGTTAACTATTGTTGGAGTCTAATAGGAATCCACATCTCCTGCCTACAAGTCTTGTTCCTTTGGTGTTTATGTGGGTGGTCACTTGCTTGGTTGTTTTAGAACCTCAGATGCATTGAATTATATTAATCACTTCTTGGTTCATTTCCCATTCTCTTCAATGGTCCATGCATGGTTCTGTTTTATTTAGTTACATAATTATTTTTTAAAAGGGTAGTAAGTGTCCTGTGAATCACCAACATAAAAGCTAGGATGCTGACAATTAACCTTCATATAAAATATTTCTTCATCCCTTGCCCTTGCCTCCCCTCCCCTGGCATCAACGTTCTGAATACTCTGTTGTTTTACTGCTTTCTTTTTCATGTAGTCATATGGATACCTGTGACTATATGAATACATATTTATATTTGTAGGGAGTTTATAGTTTCCTCTTTTTAGCTTTGTGAAAATTATACCATGCTATAGGTAGTATTTTAGGGACTGTATTACACTGTACATAATTTGGGAGGTATATTGTATGATTGGAGATCCTTCTGCCAACCAAACTAATCACAGTTCACCCACATACACCAGCTCTGTGTATGCATAATGAGCACCTATAAACATTCAATGTATAGATTACATAAAACTATTCAGTCTCTTCAACTTAAGAAATATTAAATGCACTCCAACTATTATGTGGCAAAACTCATTCAACAAATATTTATTAAGTGCCTACAATGCTCCAAGAGGCACTGGGATACATCAGTGCCAGAACAGATTCAATCTTTTCTTCCTCCATTCCCCTCCCCCAAATCCCTAACTCATGGAAATAACATTGTATAGGATAGACAATAAATAAAAATAAAAATGGAAAATATAGAGAATTGAGGATGATTTTGAGTGCTAGGGAGTACAAAACAAGTGTGTAAGGACCTTGAATACTTTAAATAGAATGCTCAGCTATGTACTGTGGGTGGGCCGGAAGAATCCTTATTCAGAGGATGATATGGAGGTAACTTGCCCGAGAGCTGAATCAGAACCAAGTAAACTCTTCTAAACGTCCTCACGTTTAGCCTATTGTGTCTGCAGGATACGGGATTAGCGGACACGAACGCCTCCCAAGAGACACAATGTATTTCCTCCCACGTATCTTCCAGCTGGTGGTCCTCTCCATTAGAATCGCCTTCGAAGCCCAGGCCACACCTGAACTCCAGGGGCCAAGCGCTTAACACTAGCGGGACCAACGCCCGCGAGCACCCCCGAGCACACGCGCGAGGGAGCGCGCAACGCCCAGGACCGCCCTCGGGTCGCTCCCGGCCCCACCGCGAACGCGCGCGCGTACTGAGCCCGCGGCTCTCGGCAGAGACGCTGCCAGGAGGGCGGCGCGCGCCCCGCTCGGCAGCTGCGGCGGCGACTGGTGTGGGCGCTCACGTCAGGGCTGGGAGGAGGAGGGGGTTCGCGGGGAAGAGAGTGAGAGAGACATGAGGCAGCCTAGCAGGCAACGAGAAAGAGTTCAGTGGAGAAGTGAGTTTTAGAGGCGCCCGGCAAGCAGGACCTGCGCCTGCTGGAGAGCGTGGCCGACTGGGCTCGTCGCTTCCTCCACGCTCTGCTGTGTCCGCTTTCAGCACCCTGAGTGGAGAACAGTTCCCGGCAGCCCGCAGCGCTGCCAAGGGGCCGCTGGCCAGCCAGGGTACCTGGAGCCTTCGAAGGGTCTCAGGGGGACCCTCTGAGAACCCATTGTGCACTCCACCGTCTCCCCTATTTGGTGTGCAAGTAAACACGGGGGGAAAGCATCCGGCGGCCTCAGGGAGCCCTGAAGAAGCTGAAGCAGAATGTACCAGGGACACATGCAGGTAAGATATATCCATGGTACTGGCAAGAAACCTTGGAGCTAATTTAAGAGCAAGGTAGTTCACCAAGTTACTATGATTAAGTACTGCCTTCACACAACTCAACAAGTGAAGTGGTGCAACATGACCATGACATTTCTGTCGGGTGCTGTCAGTAGAACTGGACAGGTTTCTGAGGGTGGGATGGGGAGGAAAAACCTCAGAACTTCGATTGGGGAAGTTTGTTTTCTGGGCATTCCCTGAGCCTGTTCCTTTAAACAGGATCAAAGAATCCAAACAGAGGAAACCCTGGAGATGACCGTGTTTCCGTTGTAATCCTATTGATGCATCTCGGCATGTATGTCAACTGAAGGGCAAACAATAATAGGAAAGACAAAGCTTTTTCTTTGTCCATCTGCAAAGGTTTCTTGACAGAACACTTTACCACTTTCGCATTATTTTTTAAATGCTTTTTTTAAAAAAACGGTTTATGCTGTATTTTCCCCCTTCAGATGATGGGATGTTGTCACCTATCCCAATAGTCACAGAATGATCTGGGAGAATGAATTTCCAGCATGTGTCCAAGAGGCTCTAATGTTTTTCAAAGGGGAGATGCTTCCCCTGCTTGTTATTAATGCTCATCTGAACTGAAGCGCTGCCTCTTTCAGATGCAAGCATGCTACTCTTTTGGGCAAGATTACTTTAACCTTGACTTCAGTTCTCATTCACAAGATTGGTTCCTCCTTATAAAGGCAGATGTATGCTCTGGGAGAAAAACGAAATACTAACTCAGCTTCTTCAAGTATGAACTGAGCTTTTTTTGTTGTCCCTGAATGCTTTAGTCATCAGGTTTTGATGTTTGGGTTTCTTTTCCACTCCAAAGATGTTCAAATACAATCATTATATGAAGTGCCTTCACCCTGGTGTGCAGCCTGTGAATACCTAGGATGCTGCTTCTGTGTCTTTTAGAGCAATTGGAAATAGATAAATAAATATGTTGTTGCATTCATGACTTAATGTTAATATTCAATTTCTAGGTCTTAGGGAAATTCTTTGGAACTATAATTTACTTTTATGTAGTGCACAGTATTGTATCATATTCCCAAGTTTTGTAAGAATTCTGAATCAGCACTACCAGAACTCTAAAAGTATTTCTCATAGTGCTGACATTCTGTTTTGAAAATTAATGAAGTTATATCACATTTGATGAACAATAATTAGTGACTGAAATATATTTATAACTATATGATATAGTAAATATGCTCTACATGTTTCTTATAAGTGCTGTACTAATTGGAAAGTTTAGGATCAAAGAAGCTAGCTTTCAATTAATGACTGCTGAAAAAAGTTAACAAAGGATTATGACTCTAACTGTATGCTTCATTTTCACCCAGGACTGATACTTAAATTTTTATTTGTTATCTATTTATTCTTCCTAAACAGCTTCTTCATGAGGGCAAAGTAGGAAAGTTTTAATAAATAGTCAATTCTAGAAAATTGCTCATCCACAGAAAATTCATAGTTGACAACTTAGTGCAATTTACAACAACTTTCCATCATATTTTTGTTTGAAAAAAATGTTATTATGAATGAAGAATTCAAGCAACAATCTGTTAATTTCATGCCCCTTCAAACAACTATAACTCAATTTTCTGAATAGATCAAGGGAGAGTGTTATTGAAACTTGAATTGTCTAGAACAATATCTGAGGGTTGAATTTCACTTTGAGAAAATAGACAAAATACGACTCTGCATATGCTCCCAACTTGATGTTTCTTGCTTGTGCTCTGCAGTAACAGCAAATATGATGGTTTGCAGTAAAACTCGCAAATCTTTTCTGCCAAGCTTAACTTGAAAATGTTACTAAATAAAGACTGTAATCAATATACTTGCCAAAATTTCAGAGCTCAATACTTTTCCCCTCTTTACTATTGGCCACTAATGTTAAACATAAAATGTCTAAGGCTGTAGTAGGTATGCTTAGTATGTACTCAATGATATGATCTAAATTGGAATTCATCTCACCCAAAAAACACCCATTGCAACCCAAATCGATAAACTTCTGTTTACATTTTAAACACCAAATCTCTTCCTCAAAGAATATCATTTAGCTCATCAACAAAATCTCCATTGTGTTGGTGTATTTAGATAAAGAATGGCTCCTTCTCAGAGATAGCATCATCTTGTGTGTACCTGACTCTGAACACAGATGAGAAGAAACAGTCCAAAACTCCAAATGCATGTTAAAATCTGAACATGTATTTGATAAAGTAGACTAAGGATGAGCAAAATTTCCTAACATTTCTTCCAACTTTGGAGTCATTTCAAACACCGGTATTACTTGGCTAATACCTTAAAACAGGAGTGAAACAGAAGATGTTTGCAATCATTCACTATGCCTTCTAATTCTCTTTTTTGTACCCAAGGTATTTCAAAATAAAGCATTTTAGGAGTGGAGGGAGGTGTTCCCCTGAAGCCTTTAAAATAGTCTAATTTAAAACTCCTGTGGTACCTTTGTTTTTGCAACTTAATGATTTTGCAGATAAGGTCTATTCATTCTGATACACAGCTCATTCATGTACTTTGTAGTAGAACCTACATTTATTTTAGAAGCCACAGACTAAAAAGCAAACATTTGGTTTGTTCTGATAGTTCATTAGAAGATAAAAATTGGCATCTATTGCAAATATATAGTGCATAAAATGGTAACATATATTTCTTGATTTCATAGTAAATGCCACAAGTATATTTCTTAGCTATGGGCCCTAGAGCTACGTTGTTTTCCAACCATCTTGCCAACTTTCTCCAAGGGGAATTAATTACCCCAGCAACTTAAGCAGAGGTGGTTTCTTTAGTGACTATTTTAGATTGCTTCTTTTTCCCTTTGACCAGGCGGGCCAATGATGATTAAATATACTTTAGCATTTATTCTGACAAAGACTTTTATTACTCATAGATGACTTATGGTTTTAAGAGCACCAATACCCCTGTGTGCTCAGTGCTGAGGTGTTTATATGTATGTGTTCATTTGAGTTAACACTGTCAATTAGAGCAAAGTTGTTCCCTGTCTCTGAATATTTCATTAACCAAATTTGATTTTTTCTGCAGTAGTATAAATATAGAGCAATATCATTTCAATTTTAAACTGTTTTTTATTGTTAATGAAGCATCCACAGTCATTTCTTTTTTGTCATAAAAGAAAGTTATGTCAGAAGGCAATCAAATAAAACAATCTATTTGTGAATATAACCGATCTTTACCATAGGCATTGAAAACAGATTTTTTTTTGTCTTATTCAGGCCATATAAGGAATCAGTTCACTCCCTCTAGCTTCACAAGACACCCAAGTCAAAAATTTCTAAATGATAAAAAGTATAAGATTATTAACAGCTCTAAAAGGGGTTTGTGCTTGCTTTTATTTATGACTTTAACTTTTTCTTAAAATCTTCACCAAGGGGAACAGCTTAGGTAATATAGATTATGTTTATACATTAGATTTGGCCACTGAGAGTCATTTAGGTTCACTGAAAATGATGCACATAAGAAGTCAGTCCAAGGTAAGGTTGTAGGATGCTGTTTTTAACATCTTTAAAAACAGCTTGTCATGGTAGAGATGCACAGAAAAAAAGCTGATGGTATTTATCCTGGGTACTTCCACCTCTTCAACAGATACATTCCCCCTCCCCACCTGCCACCCTTTTCTATCCTGTGTCATTTATTAACCTTTTACCAAGCTTTTAATTGCTAATGAAGATGTAACTAATACCAATATATTGCACTCCCATGCCCACACAACACAGTGATGTTTGGATTTTTAGAGGAGAGTCTTTGAGATTAATTTGGAATGGGGCAGGGTGTGATATGTTCAGGCGAATGAGCAAAGCTGGAGTTCATTATGTCATTTGTGTGGAGTGGCTGCTGTTGTCCCCTGTGCCTCCAGTTCAAAGGGTACCTGCCCCTCCTCCTCACAAGTCTTCCCACAAGTAATGATGAGCACTAGTACAATGAATTTATTGTCAAGAATATTAACTAGGACTTTATTGAAGGAAATCCGTGTACAGTTAAGCTAAAGCTCAATATTATGACGAAAGCTCCAGCAAGAGTCTGAAGTGCCTTTCTACATGTTTACAAGTAAATCATGATTGGTATGGGAATAATGTTGAGCCTTTAACATTTAAAAGATACGATAGTTCTTATCTGATACTACAGGATATTTGATGAACCTGAAAATCTCATGCCCCAGTGACAATGACCAACAGTTTACATTATATACTTACTTTCAGAAATATAATATGAACTTCATAGGTTTATTTATGATTTACAAATATTCTAAAAACATGTTCTTGAAAGTAAAAATTCCAGTATATAAATATTTTGACTATAGAATATTTTTTAAAGTAAAGACTGAAAAAGAAGGTTCAAACAGAAGTTGTTAATTTTGAAATCCTGAATCTCTAGTATTACCACTGCCAGCCCTGGAAACATTAAGATGTGATGCACTATGTAGTCAAAACATCTGGCAGGCTGGGCTTTTTTTTCCCCTCCTGCTTTTTATTGAGATCACATGTTTTCAACACTGGCATCAGCTAGAGCTCTTTAAAGGTTTTATATTTTAGTTCAATTCTTAATACATTTTTAGAATAACCAATATGCATTTCCTGCACTAAAGGTAAGGGTCAACCTGTATATCATTTCCTTATTAAGATGCCTAAGTACAATTTGAATCTCTGGAACCTCTAAAAATTATGGAATTTCAAATAAATTGATAGAGAAAATGAGTTGCCAAGTTTCTAAAATATACAGTACCTCTTCATAATTCAGGATTTGCAAAACACAAAATCATCTTGAACTATAGTATGTGCCTGCAAATCAGAGACTGGAGTGCTATGAACAGGGGATCATATCTCTTTCAATGACTCTTTTCTTCACTCTCACCTGACCTGCTTCTACAACACCTCATCTATAATGTACCCTTTCATAAAGATACTAAATGGAAGCTTTCTTTTCCCAGTCTGCTATGATTATTATATCCTATATATTATATACTATGTAGTACAGAATATAAATAGGAAGATAGTTAACACACTATTAGTTCAATATCAAGACACTTGCTAATTATTCAGAGCTCACAGTATAATGCAACACATTGACAATGTTGTCTCATAAAATGTCATTTTTTTCTTTTTCTAACATTTTTTATTAGTGCATTATAGTTATACATAATAATAGGTAAAGAAAATGTGGTATATATAAACACAATGAAGTTTTACTCGGCCATAAAGAATGAAATTACAGCATTTACTGGTAAATGGATGGATGGAAGTGGAAACTATCATGCTAAGTGAAATAAGCCAGGCTCAGAAAGTCATAATGTCATTTTTGACTGATCCTTATTAGGAACCAACATAGTACTTCTATTCACATTCCATTAGATAAAAAACCAATATCATACTCCATGTGAGATTGCACTAAATAGATCATCTTTATGGATTGTTTTTTTTAGACAGTTGCTGTTAGAAATTGCACAGATGAAAAGTAATGAGCTCATTTAGATAGGAAGAGGCTATTTATTCACCATTTCATTCAAGAGAAATACACAGAACTCTGCCAGCAGCCGACAATGGGGTAAACCTGAGCCAAGTGAGATAGTGTGCATTTGCAGGTGTATATTCAACCCCCTCAAACCCACCCATGCACAGATACCTCTGGAAAACAAGAACAACCCTACAAGTGAGACCTGGTGAGCAACATTATTTTCTTCCCAAATGAATACCATATGGTGATCTATGAATCATAGAGATTCCAAGAGAGGATTGGTACTGTTCTGATGCCAAAAATCTACCTAGGGAGTCACAAATTCTCACTCCCATACACACACTTAAAAAATCATGTGGTTCTTTAAGCAACTAATATGGTAGAGGAATTCATAACCATGTCATCTGAGTAATGACTAAAAGATCTGGGGATGTTTGGCTTGGAAAGAAAGACTCAGAAACCATGATGACTAAGTATAAAGTATTTGAAGTGTTGTTATTTAGGAAAAGGGTAGAACTGCTCTGTATAGGCTTGAGGGTTCAAACGGTATATCAAGATGAGGCAAAGAGTTTCTAAAAGCAATGACAGAAAGAAGACACTGCATGTAGCACCCAGGTGGCAAGATGCCAACCTGGAGAAGGAGGCCTAGGTGAAGGGAAAGCTGATAGCTGAGCACAGCAGTGTCCCTGTGCACACACAGGTGCCTTATCTAAGAGCAGTATGCCCTATGGAAGAAATCTAATAAAAAGCACCCTGAAGAAAACCCTGAAGAAATGACTAAAAGATCTGAGGGATATATGTAAATGTGCATGTGCATGTCCATGCATCCAATAAAAAATAGATGTAGTGAATTGCAGTAAGCACCTAAAATAAGCAAAATTCAGCATTTTCTGGGGAAATACTTCCTGGCTAGCTAACAGCATATGAGTGGCCATTGGTCAGAACCCTGCCAATATCATCACACAATGTGAGCAGATGCAGTTGACAGAAAATATGGAACCTCCTTAAGGAAATAAAAAAGAAGAAAAATTAAAACACCATTAAGAATGAAAATCAAAGGCAGATCAGTAAAAGAGAAGAAAGGAATCAAGAGGAGAGAAGAGGGAAGAGAAAGGAAAAATGCTGGGGAGTAATATCGGCCAAATCATGCTGTTAAACTATGTGCATGCACAAATATGTTAAAAACAAATCCCATCATATGTACACTTATAATGCACCAATAAAAATGTGGAAAAACACTGTGAAGAAATGAAGCCATTAGGGGCTGCAATACATCCTTTCACCTGCCTTCACATCGGTATTAACAGAAACATGTGTGCTGCTCCTGAGTGGTATCTGGCTATTCAGTCATATTTGAGTCAGCATGTGAGTACATGCACATGAAATACCTGAGAGCTTGTTAGAAATGCAGAATCTCAGCTCCTACTCCAGACATACTAAATCAGAAACAGATTTTTTTCAAAATGCCAGTGATTTACATGCACATTAACATTTGAGAAATACTGATCTGAATAACCTTTATTTAGAAAACCGAGCCTGGTCAATTGAGCTGATGTTGGGTGGCTTTCTGACATCACAGAGGCAGGATAAGGTTCCTGAAAGAGGAGCTAGCAGAAGCAGCTATCCCAATCGTTATAGTGTAAATGTCGTCCATATATTGATGTTATATTCATCATATTGACAGCATGACAGCCACCTACAGGGGATTGTAGTTTTTCCTTCTGGGGAAATGCAAAATAAACCCATTATGTTCCATCTAAATAAGACAAACCTTCAAATATTTAGAGAATTATTATGTCTTCATCCCCTTACATTTTTTCTTCTTCCAGATAAACAGCCCAGTTCACTCATTTGTTTCTCATAATTACATTTCTGATGTTTTAATGAATCCATGAAAGTATGGAAATGGCTGTCCAAACAAGACACACTGCTCAAGGTCTGACCAGTGCCAAGCACTGTGAGATTATCTCTTAGGAAAGACGTCTACTCACACAGCCTAAAACTGCTGTGGCCTCTTTTACTAAATTGTTTTCTAAATTGTTCTGATGTTTCTATTCTCTGAATCACTTGGAAGTTATTTCATAAGTGTTGGGTCTTTATACCAAAATAATCTTGGATTCAAATGTGCTGATTAGAATATTCTAGGTTAACATTTCCTTATGTCTCCAACAACTGTGCTAATGTTAGCTTTGAGGTCATAGAATCCTTAGTTGGAAGAACCTTTGAAAAAGTTCTGTTCAATTATCTCATTTCACAGACGAGGAAACTGAGCCCTACCCGCCACACACACACACATACACAAACACAAATTAAGATAATTGCTCAAAAAATCCCACATTGGTTAGTTAGCAGAACTAGTATTGGAATGAAATCTGCCTTACTCTGGTATGCTATTTCCACTGCACCTTTATTCTTTATTTCAATGTTTATTACATTCAAAAATTGAAAAGTAAACATTATAAGAAACCACTACATGTTTCCAAATATCCAGGTGTTTGGTGTTCAGTCACTCAAATGGTTATTTCCCTGTTTTTCCATTGTAGTATAACTACTTGATATTTATATGTTCCATTTTAGTAGTTGTTTGTTTGGCAGTGGAAGAAGTCTGGCATGGAAGTGTGTTATTTTGGAAGGGGTGTACCAGGGATTGAACTCAGGGGCACTCAACCACTGAGCCACATCTCAGCCCTATTTTATATTTTATTTAGAGACAAGGTCTCCTTGAGTTGCTTAGCACCTCGCTTTTGCTGAAGCTGGCTTTGAATTCTCAATCTTCCTGCCTTAGCCTCCCAAGCCACTGGGATTACAGGTGTGCACTGGAAGTGTTTTATGAGTGCAATCAACTGTCACAAAGAGTTGTATTATTTCTTGTCCTAAAAATTTTAACACTGTGTCTCCTGCCTAGATTGACCATTTGAGTGAACTTGTTTGATAGCTTCTGGAAACTAGTTGCCTAAACATAGAAGCCAAGGGTTCTTAGTTATAAGAAACTGAAACCAACTCTGTCTCTCACTTAAGCAGAAAGAGGATTCATTAAAATTGCATTCAATCAATGCACATGGAAGGAATGATGAAGAGAGAAAAAAATCACCATTTTGCAATCATCATTTAAAAATGAGTTCAAACAAGAACGATCAACAAAAGCTAACTCAGGTGGGAGGTAGTTTGATTGCAAGCAGGATATTAATGTAACATCAAATTATCACTCATAAATTTAAAAAAGAAAAAAGTAGCTTTTAAACAGCTAAATTGGTCAATACCTTACCTATATAATCAAAATGAAGATCACCAATAAGCGACAGATGGATGTCATGTGCTCTGGATGTGATGCCCTGAGGAGACAACTGCTCAGGAAGTGGTCATGCCAAAATGCACAACTTGAACCTAATCATGAGAAAAACCCAGACAAACTCAAAGTGGGGAATAGTCTATAAAATAAATGGATTATGTTTTTCCAAAATATCAATGTAATTTTTTAAAAAGCCTGGAAAAGCTGAGAAGTTGTTATAAATTAAAGGGAGACTACAGAGATAAGACAACAAAATACAATATATAATCCTAGGTTGGATCATGGACAAGGAAAGGAATTTGCTATCAAGAACACCGTCAGTCTGGGGTTGTGGCTCAGTGGTGTAGTGCTTGCCTTGCACATGTGAGGCAGTGGGTTCGAACCTCAGTCACATAAAATAAAGGTATTACATTCATCTACAACTAAAAAAAATGTATATAAAAAAAAGAACACCATCAATGCACATGATTGACAAAACCTGAATGTGGACAGGAGTTTAGGTTGGTATTATGTCAGTGTTAAATTTCTTGAATTGGATGACAACACCGTTGTTGTGTAAAAGAATCTTCTTGTTCATAGGACCAATGTGCTGCAGTATGGAGGGGTAAAAAGGCACAGTGTATGTAATCTGCTCTTAATTGATTTGGAAATGATAATAGTAAAATGCATTTATGGAGACAGAGAGAGTAAGGGAGAGGGAAGAGGGAGAGAGATAATAATAAAGCAAATATTGCAAAGTATTAAAAATTGATGAATCTGGGAAAAAGGTATTTGGGAATACATTGTACCGTTGTGATTTTTCTGTAGGCGTCAGACATTATTTCAACATAAAAATTTTGGGTTTTTATTTGTGTGTGTATGTGGGTTTTTTTTTTTTTGACGGGTTGGGGGGTGTACTGGGGATTGAACTCAGGGGCACTCGACCACTGAGCCACATCCCCAGCCCTATTTTGTGTTTTATGTAGAGACAGGGTCTCACTGAGCTGCTTAGCGCCTCGCCGTTGCTGAAGCATGGGCACAAGCAGACTTCTAGAAGTAGGCTAGGGATAAAGGGACCAGGCAACAGGAGGGGACACAACCCAAGTTAAGCCCTGAGCCAGGCCAAGATGGGCCCCACTGCTGCCCTCACAGGACAAGGAATGCCAGAGCTTGTCCCTTGGCAACACAGACTGAGACACTAATTTAGCCACTGCACCACTGCTGCTGCTGCTCACAGGAGCCCTGTGCTGGAGCTTGGGCTGCTGTCTCCCACTGCCAGGATGGATTCTCTACAATGGATGATTCTGTGTGTTCAAATCCCATGTGAAAATGGGGGCAGGCACGGCTGATTTGTAGAGCCAAACCATACGTTCATAACCTAGCTGCAAGATAAACTGGAAAAATGATTATCTGCTTCCCACTGAGATTCAAAATCTGGGCCATTTCTCAAATGTAGAAAAACAATTTAGATTTTGAAACTTTTTTTTTTAATTTAAGCTGTGAGATGTCCACTATAACATGTTCTAGGTATTGCTTGAAAGTAAAGCAACACCTAGCTCTCTATCTTGAAAGTAAAATAAGCACCCAGTTCTCTGTTGACTTGACTAGAGTCCAGTCTGCTTTGAGAGATGAATTAAAGGAAAATAATTCTCTTTAAGCCCAGGTTTATTTAGTACCACCTGCCCTTGTATATAGGCCTCTAGAAGAATATGATAAAACTAGAGTATATTGGCTTATTAAATCATGCAGCAAAGAAGACCAGAATGGTCCTGCTATCATTCAACAATGTCCATCTATTTCTCACTCCTATTCTTTTTGAGAAATTGGAGAAAGCCATGTGAAGAATTCAGTAATTAATTAGGAAATTAAATATCAAGTACCATAGAGATAAGAACATCTTTTCCTTCCATGTGCAGGAATTTAATATGAAAAACTGGGTACGTTAGTGTTACATATTCACCCAAAGGATGATTATAATCAAGACGCCCTATGCATTTGAGTCATTAATATTAATATGCAATTTCTTATATAAGTCTTTAGGAAGATTTATGTAAGACCCCAAAAACTGTTCTTAAGCTTGGGGAAAGATTTAATTAAAATAGAATCTTTGAAGTATAAAAGTCTTTAGAGTTCACATAGCACAACTTTGTCATTTCACATATGAGAAAACTGAGTCCTGATGGCTCAGACTTTCTGAATTAATTTCCCCTTTCCAAAATGAAAAGAAAAAAAGTATGCTGAGAGACGTTTGGTGGCATCATATGATCTCTGGTTGCTCAATAATCTCTTACCTTTGAAGAAGCAGCAAAACACGTTGGTTAAGAGCTTCTTCCGGAGGAGCGGAGGAGTGGCGACTCTTAAGTTCATGTCCTGGCTTCACCACATGGGGTCTGTGTGACTCTGCTCTAATCCCCCATCCTTTCTAACCCCCACTTTGCTCATCTCTGACAGGGGATAATAAAGGTACCCACACACTCTAATGACTTCGTAAAGATTGGACAGGATTGTGAAATATAAACTCTATCTTCCTAAACACACTGGCCCCCAGAATAAGATATAATTTAGAAGGCCTACATCTATATATTTAGTACTTGGCGTGTGATGGGATATACTTGCCTAGTAGAGTACAGACCAACCATGGCACATCCATCTTTTTGTACAGAAAGCTTCTCTAGAATCAGAAATACCCTGGAGACCAGAACATGAGGCTGTGAGATTAACCAAAGCCTAGGAGCCTAATGTAGAGTTGCTTTGTGTTGCATGTGTGTGTGTTAACACGCACTATAATGACTTTGTAAGGATTAGACGGGATTGTGAAATACAAAGGGACTAGCATATAATAATTTCTCAGTTGATGCTGTCTCATGTTTTTATAAACTGGAAAAATATTTCACATAGATCATGTGTGAAAGGAGGTTAGTCACTGCAATGTCTGCTCTACCCGGTAGTTCACAGTGGTGACCAATGCTTGCTTCTCCTGTTCTCTCACAGTTCTGGATTTTTTATTTTCCCCAACCCCAACCTTTGCCTTCTGTATCCTGAACATTTACTCCTCCTTCACTGTTCCACTCATATGTCGCCCCCTCAGTGAGTGTTGCTCCTCTGCCCATCAGCAATGCACAATGAAGAGTGTCTTCTTCCATGTCTCTTTAGCGCTATATGTGCATCACTAATGCCACAATCAATATATGGCTTTAATTTTTTGTGTTTGTCAATCTCCCCAACTACTTATAAGCCCATCTGAGGCAGTGACTGTATTCTATACGTATTTGCACCCTTGGAGACTAGTAGTGCCAGGTGTGTACTCTCACCGCAATATATTGAATAAGAGAAAGAATGAAAGAGTAAATTAATATATGATATATATATATACATATATATATATATTCCAAAGAATCCATCAAGAATAAGGACTCCAAAGTATAGTTAGGGTGGTCTCCCTGATTTTGAGACACACATGGCCCCAGGATCTAGTCTATTCCCATGAGTTTCAAAAGCAAATGCTTATCAAGTGAAGTTTCCACACACTTGAAAGGGAATCAATTACAGAGAAAGCTTATAATTAGATTGCCCCTGTAATTAACCAACACTCCGCTGTCAAAGCAGTCTTCGCAGTTTAATGGGTTCAACCTCTTTAAAGCCCGAGGACAGTCTGGGGCTGCAGATTTAGAAATATAATACATTCCTTTAGAAGTTTCTAACTCTATCTTTAAATGGTCATGGTCACTTAGAATTAGAATACTTCCAGGTTCTAGATACCTCCTTATCGCCTTAGCTAGTTGTAACAATTTGAATGACAATGATAACACACATCCCTGAGACCATGGCTGATTATTATAGTTAGTTGGAACTACTCTCAAAAGGCTGTTGTAAGGGTTGCTGACCTCCCCAGTTACACACATACAGACCAAGTCCCTTGTGGAGGAGACCTCCTTCAGAACCCTACATATATCTGTGCAAGGATGTTTGGATGAAAGGCTACAGGTTAGATCTGACCTCCAAACCTCTCCACATGTCAAGCTGTGTGCTAAGAGGTGGGATTGTGTGTGTGCTTGCATGTGTGTGTGCTTGTGTATAGGTGAAGTTAGCTCATTTTTACCAACTAGATTCACACCCTGATTGGATGTTTGTTAAGGCCTCCATAGAAGATGATCAGTTTATAGGACTACTGGTTTTCCTTCCAGCCCTAGGATTCTATTATTATCAGACCTTTAATTAGTAATACAATATAGTTATGAGTGCTTGGTCAGGGCAGATTTCTCCAGTTTACTATTAACCATATCATGAAAAAGAAACTTAGAAAAATTTTTTTTAATATTTTTTTAGTTGTCAATGGACTTTATTTATTTATATGTGGTGCTGAGGATCGAACCCACTGCCTCACACATGCTAGGCAAGCACTCTACCACTGAGCGCCAACCCCAGTCCCTTTTAAAAATTTCTTATGAATCCAAAGATTCCCCTAATCCTTCAAAGAATATGCAGCTTGAGAAGATCCTGCCAGACTTCTCTTTTTCATTCTGCAAATACTGAAAAAGATACCTTCCTACAAAGCTATCCCCAATATAGAAGATCCCTGGTTGTGATAAAATACTGATATCTCTGCTACATAGTCACTTTTGTGAGTACCTCGTAAGAGTTAATCTTTAGAGTGCCTCAGTGAGATTGGTGAAGGATAGATATTTTATCTCTGTCATGCTGATAAAGAGAATTCACCATACAGGGTCTGACTGTCTCAACTAAACTTCCTTGTCAAACCAGTTGGAGATTGAGGACCAGAATCTGGGTCTCCAGGTTTTTACTCTATTGCTTGAGCTCATATAGCAAATTCAGGCCATGTCTCCATGTCAGTTCTTTGGTTACTGAAAAATGATTCAACCAACAGGGGAGAAAGGATTTTACAAGTTTTCTGGAACATTGCAGTGGCCTTAGAATATAGAAATCTCTGGTGCATTCTGCTGTTTATTCAAGATAGACGCTAAATCCATACAGCTTTTCCCTTCTCTGATTCAACATCTATATATTTAGTACTTGGCATGTGATGGGGTGTACTTGCCTAATAGAGTACAGACCAACCATGGCACATCCATCTTTTTGTATAGAAAGCTTCCCTAGAATCAGAAATACCCAGGAGACGAGAACATGAGGCTGTGAGATTAACCAAAGCCTAGAAGCCTAATGTAGAGTTGCTTTGTGTTGCATGTGTTGTATGTATAAATATACATGGATTGCATGTATAAACTAAGCCAAAATAAACCCATTCCCAAAATTCTGTGACTTACATAAATGTTTTCATTTTTTTATTTATACTTTTCTTGCTGTTGTAAAATATTCAATAATAATATGGCAGTTATGTTCGTTTTCAATCACTAACAAAAATATCTGAGATAATCAAGTTGTAAAATGTAAAAGTTAATTTTTTCTTCACGGATTTGGAGGTTTCAGTCCATAGTCAGTTGGCCCCATTGCTTTGGGGCCTGTGGTGAAGCAGAACATCATACCAGGGTAGAACAAAGCTGCTTGCTTCATGGCCAAGATGCAAAGAGGAAGGAGAAATCAGGGCCTCATAATCCCCTTGGAAAGCATGATCTCAAGACCTCCTACTAAGCTCTACCTCTTAAAGTCTCCATCATCTTCCACTATCTCTGATCTGGGGATCAATCCTTTAACACATGGATCTTTGAGGGACATTCCAAATTCAGACTATAGCCATGTTTAACCAAATGTTTCATGTTTTACTTTAAAGTTTTAACCTCTATTAAATTCATCTTTTAAATATCTGACTTTACTATTTAAAAATTGGTTGCTATTTATTTGAGGGTGTTTTATTAATTCTGTATGCTCTTAAGCATCAATTTTATTCAGGAAAAAAGAAAATAACAGCCTTATTGAAAGAGAGCTATGTCTAAATGTCAGGCTTAAGGTGACTGTGGAGGAAATATGCCTATATCTTACCTATCTGCATTCATATTAAAATTATATTTTAAACAAAACCATAGTTCTCTGATTTCTTAAAATTAATTTTTAACTTTCAATTAGCTTAGACATAAGAAGACCTAGAAGTAAATTATAAAAAATGGAATGTGATAGTATTGATCAATTAATCCAAAGTAAAATTAAACACGTCAAAATGAAATCATGTTTTCCTTCATAGACAGTTTTGTTAAAATTAATATTTTAGTGATCATCTTCTAGCACAGTCATGTGAGCTGACTTCAAGATTAATAAGTAATATCATTTAAATGTTCTATTTTATTTTAAAGAAGCTCTGATTGTCTACATTGAGGTAGAGTACAAATATTCTGCACCAAATTGTCAAAAATTATTATTCTACCTGTGGTTTGTACTACACACAATTCTTCTGTTTTAATAAATGTTTAAATCGCTGTTTGTAGATAAAGAAGTGTTGAAGTGTTTAAACTGAGAACATATCTTATCTGGCATTTAGGTGCATCTTCAACATTTATCTGCAAGCCAGTCACAGCACCCAGCTGATCACTGGTGCCACTAGCTGACCACTTTACCTGGTCCAACTCAAAGTGTGCTCAAACGGGCACTCGAAGCACCCCCACCTCCATGAAGCCGATTGTCTCCTCCCGATTTCCTCTATTGTTGAACTGCCCCATCCCCACTCCATCACCTAAATCAGAAGCCTGGGTATCATCCTTTTCTCTTCTTCACCCCTAAGTCAAATGTAAGGGTTCTAGCACTTTCTTCCCAGTTCACTCCTCTACACTCTCTCCTCCCCAGCTCACTGTCATTAGTTTAGATCACTTTATCATCTTTACCTAAAAAATCACTAAAGGCCCCCAACCAATCCTTTTGCTGCCAGGTTCACATATTTCCTACCACTCTTTGTTGCTAAACCATTCATTTGATCACATCACCTGTCTATGAAAGTTCTTTCATGCTACACCAGCATTGACTCCAGGATTTCAGGTGCACTCCTCCTTTAAAATTATCTTAGAATGCTTGTTGAAAACGCAGATTTGTGGACCCCACTAAAGCCCTGATGAATCAGATTCCCTAAAGATGAAAACTGGGAATCTGCACCTTAATACTTTATAGGTGAACTTAATGCACACTGAAGAGTGAAACACACTGGCCTCCAGAATAAGATATAATTTAGAAGGCCTACTTACCTGGCCATCTCATGTACAGGTCCCTAAAGCACCCATAAGCCTTACTAGATTTTGGAGACTTCTCCAAAATGCACCTGTATTTCCATACTTCTATCCTTCTTTAATGGTGTTCTCTCTGACTGGAATGCCCGTCATCTTATCCCCTGGCTAATCCTTGCTTATCTATCAAAATCCAGTTAAATGTTATTTCCTAGAAAGCAGTCTTCCCTGAGCCTCCAGGGCTGGGTTAGACAGCACCTCTTTCTCTGGTGGGGTAGTTTCCTTGGCCGTTTCTCTTTTATCTCTTTAATTCTGAGGCCAAGCACAGAGCCTGCTCGTGGGGATGAACAATGCAGCCATCCCCCCTCATTCACAGAGGATATATTCAAAGACCCCAGGGGATTCCTGAAACCACAGATGGTACCAAACTATTTACTGTGATTTTTCCTGTATGTATATATCTATGATAGTTAGTTTATAAATTAGGCACAGTAAGAGATTAACAACAATAATTAATAATAAAATAGAATAATTATAACAATATAATAGAAGTTATGTGACATGTTCTCTACTCTTGCATAATACCTATTGTATGATACTCACTATATTCTTGAGATGACGTGAGATGACACAATGCCTATGTGATGCAATAAAGACGTGTGAATGACATAGGCATCTGTGACATAGCATTGGCCCTCATAAAAGGGATACTCACAAGCACTGTGATGCCATGTCAGTCAACCCAATAATCTACGTAGCTCTTCATGAATGATGGGCAGATGGAGTATCCAGAGTGGCTCGCATGCCAGTTGGGACAAAATAGGATGGCATGAAGTTTCATCATGCTACTCTGAGGAAAGGGCAATTCATGCTTATAACTTGTTTGTTTCTGGAATTTTCCATTGAATATTTTCATACCATGGTTGAGAACAAATAACAGAAACCATGGAAAGCAAAGCTAGGAAATAAGGGGGGACTATAGGACATGTGGGATTGAGTGAAGTCTTGGAACTACTTCGTTTTTTAATTAGCCTTAATTAATGCTCTTGGTTTGATTTAAACTTCTGAAAATTCCCATAGATGATGTAAGTTAAGCATTTTATTTGAGGTCTTAGAAGATGAAATTAAATTATTATGAAAATGCACTATTTTCTTTAAAAACCAATTATTCTTGAGTAATCTATTCAAACTCCTGTCTGACTTAAAAAGGAAAAAAAGCAGATGTGAGGAACCAAGAAGAGAACACCCTGGCAGGCAGACGCACAAATCCCAGGCCTGTTTCTGCCACGAGTGTGCAACTTGGGAAGCACAACTTACTCTCTGTGGGCCTCAGTTTTTTAATCCACAAAATGGCTAGATAGAACTTTAATCTCCTGGACCTCACTTTTATTTTCCAAACCAAAATGTATTCAATTAGCATTTTAAGATAGTACTTAATATAATAAAAAAAGCTATTTTGAGAAATGATATCTAGTAGAGTTTATCAAATATATATGTAATTGAATTTATTGTGGAAAATCTATTGTTTCAATATTAGACCAATATTACATTAACTCTTTCCTACTTATTTATACTATTTTGTTATGTGGGTTTGGATTTTTCTTTTATCAGTTAGTTGCACAATTTGCATATTAAATGCAACAATGATCATCTGTTATTCAAATTCATGAATTGTATTATTTATAGGTGAAATGAATGTAACAGCATTATTTGAGAAGATGATCTTCATATTTGCCATCTGGTTTTCAAAGACATGGGAAAAAGCTTGTAGTGTGGTACCTCACACCTATCTGTGTGACCTTGGACAAGTTTCTTAACCTCTCTGAGTATATCAGTTTAGAAAACTGAAGTGTGCATTGAATACTTTATTCCAAAGTCTTGAATGAATCTCTGCCCCTTAACAAGGAGAACATAGATTTGTTATTAAAATTGTAAGATCCAATTTTAATACTGGATTTTCTGCTTAAGAAATACCCTTCTATTTATTGAGGGGGAACATTATTCAATTACTGAAGATTATCTCATAAAAACAGAGACCACCACTTCCCAGTGTTTAAAATTTTACAATAAAATGACCAAAATGGAAAATTATAGCCTCAAACTAATTAATCAAATAAGTTGGTTGCAGTGGGAAGTATTTATATTTCATCTGTCTAATTTCTTTAGTCCCAAGGAAATTCATAGACAGCTATATCAGAGGCAGGCTCTTTGTAAATGCCTTTGTTATGCTCATTTAGAAAACATTGAGGAAGGAACTTAAGGATAAATAAAAATGAAAAACTAGAACCTAAAGCTATGTTTCTACCTTAAATCACTGAAATTGCCTGTTTGAAAATTTAGAATGAGATGTTCTCATAAGTCTGAGGTAAAGATTAGAAATTAAAACTTTAGAGCCAGGAGCACTGTTTTATAGCAAGCTAGAAAAGTTAATATCTTGGGGCAGTGAAATTTTGGGGCTAATGCTGATTTATTAGAGAATAGAAAAAAAGCCTATCAAATGGGAGGAATATTTATGCATTTATTCATGCATTCTTTAGTAAGCATGATTATATGAGTAAATCACTGTCTACATTAAAACCTAAACTCTCAGAAAATTGGAGTTCAAGTTATTGTCTTTATTCCCAACTGTGACCCAATCTGGCCTTAAATAACCTACTTGATCCGTTCCCTGTCCTCATCCACAGCCTGTCGGATGCCGCCCCACTTAGTAATGGAGAAGGCTGTCACTCTTCCCTCTCACTCTCTGCTCCTATGTGCACACAATTAAAATAGACACCAGTCCACTGAGCCAGAAAAAAAATAGCTTGCTACTATTGACCATCCACACTTGACAGTGACATGGAGTTAGTTCTATGGATCTCTGTGTCTCCAAAGACACCTTTAATGAAGTGAGACCCCAACTCCAGCCCTACTCTTCCAGATCACAAAGAAACCCCAGAAAACTAGATCAGACTGAGTCTGCAGCAATCTCAGAGAGCCATCCTAGAGGCAGGGGGAGCCCTTGGAGAAGCAGAGCAACTGGGTGTCAGCAGATGAGACAGGAAGGCCTGGAGGAGAGGTCTCTTGTAACTGTCTAAATGTCACACTGCAAGCTCTCTGTGAATCTGTGTGCTGCTCTTCAGAGAAACAACCACTCTCCTGTTAGACTGAGCAAGGTCCCCCGCCAGCAAAAATGTTTCTTCCTCTAAAAACAGACTACGTGAAAAGTGGCTTTGGACATGGCTGCATAGCCACAAATATCAGCATCATCTTTAACCTGAATTTTTCACTGAAAAAAAAAATCATGTTTTGATTTAAATCATAGTTGATATTTACATTGCCAAGTCAGAAAAACAGACCATGCAACTAACCAAGCAGAGATTGTTACCTCTCATCCTCAGCAATTATTTGTCACAACAGGTTAGTGGTAAAGCAGGGGGAGCCTCCCAATGCTACCTTCAGGGTTAATGTCCTTAAGAGTATTCTTACATGAGCTACACACTGGCCAAAATTGTTCCAGCCTGTTCAAAGGCTAAGGTTAACACAGAACTATCAAATGAGGGTATAAATGCAAGCATAAAACTAATCACAACAATCTATATGTACAATAATAATATCTGAACCAAAATAGCATATATGGATTTTTTAAATTTCTGTAAGGAATATGGTATGCAGATATATATAACATTTCCATATACATTGCCTTTGGAGGGAAAGGACATTCAGTGCAATATATGTGTTCCATACAGGGCCTGACACACTATACAACCATAATAAATATAAATCACTGGAATCCAATTTGTTTTCTGGCCACACTCCCAGGAAGGCTTATCTGATTTCCAAACTGTGGGTGCTAAAATAAAATCTGAGAAACAGAGCAGAATAAGAAATAGATCTCTTCCACATATCTGATACCACTCACCCTGAGTCCTCATTCTTACTTCTTTTTGAAATTTTTAACTTTGATCCCTTTCTCTGAATCTGAACCTCTTTTGAGAGATACTTATCCAACTTACGTTTATAGAAATAAATATTAATTCATTATCAAATATTTTCAGGCACCACCCTCTATATAGAACATCAGTTTAAACAAAACAATTGTTATTTGAGAATTTTCACAAGGCAATATAATTAAGGGTAAAGAGTCTGGAAAACAAGCATTTAAAAACTGTGGCTCCATTGAGATGACTTGCAGAAGTACAGCAATCAGTTTGAATGTGAATTAGTACATCAGACACACAGTGTTCTGAATGAAGTATTGAAAACCAGCCCCTAGACCATAAACATTCACTCATATATATAAATGTCTGTATTGAAAATGGTAGCTTTGCACATAGTTCAAACTGACCATGCTGTAAACACATTTAGGCACCTATAAAGGGAGAGAAGTTTGCAAAAGCATTCTGGCTTGCCTCGGTAATCCATATATTTTTTTTTCCCCACTGTTATTGCACAGCCTAGATATTATGTGAGGAAAATATCCTTTTTCCAAAACAGCAGAGAGAAAATCATAAAAGATAATTTCTATCTGGGGATAGGTGAACATTTGAGTTTGGTAAACAGCCATTTCAAGCTATTCATAAGTCAAAAATGTTGTGGCACAGTGGTTCTTCCAATTTCATTCAGGCCGAAAAAAAAATTAGACTCAAATTCACAAACATCTTTTTTCTTTTGATCAGGACAACAGTGACTTACCTATAATACTAATCTAGTATAAAATTTCATTGTATAAATGTAACTTCACGTACAAATATGACATGTTAATGAAGCTTACTCTCACTTTTATGAAAAAAATTAGTAATAAAATTTTGAGTTAAATATTTGCCTTCATGAATCATTAATTCTCTATCTTTCAGAATTCCCATGGAATTGTGTTTATTAACAAAGCAAATAATCCAAAGCATAAAGGGAAAAATATTTCTATTTACAAAAAATGTGCAGATATTGGTGAAAATAAATTCACTAAATTAATCACAACCTTTAGGAATAATACTTCACAAGTAAATATAGTACTTTCATCAGAAAATTGATAAAACCCACTAGCAGTCCTTTGAGTTCTTGGAAGCTCAGTGTCACTCAATTTGTGGGTGAAGGTCCAGGCCTGGTGTTTACATAGAGCATTGTCGCCTCTGGAGCTAAACCTGCTCTAGCTATTCTGGTGGAAGGCTGCTTCTTTCAAGGTAGAAACCAGCAAGAATTTTCTATATTGCTTATTTCTACATGCTAACCCAACCAGGTATATTTAAGGACAAATTAAATAAGCAAATTGAAGGTTATTCAGGGATAAGAGCTCGGTTTAGGACCTTGTCAATCTCACCTTTTAACAATTACAGGTTCCTTAAACAGAAGCAGGACCATAAACATTCACTCATATAGAAAGATATATATAGAGAGAGATATAAAACTCCTCATAGCACTGAGCTGGTATCTATTTAATAAGAAGCTAACTTAAGCATTAGCATAGTAAGCAATTATATGAAACTTTTTAACTGCTATGATCTAACCATTCATCAATGACATTTTTCTCCATAGTATGACCTGGCCATATTCTCCTGGGGATAGGATCCACACACTAGGATAAAATTAAAGATAGAGTTAAGGAGAAAAAAGGACATTGCATGTTGATGTTGATGTTCTTATGGCACTTATTTCCTTGCTTTTAAATGGAAAGGAAGTCCTTTTTCCTTGAATTAGTCTTGCCTGATCACCGTGACCTGAATCACTATCAGTCATTATTTCTGTCTTTACAGGTTTAAGTCCAAAAATCCTATTATATCTTTTTATAATTTCACATGATTATTCATTCTACTCTTACCCTTTTGAGTATCTTCATTGAATACCTATAATGCGTGAAAAGTCCAGAAAATTAGTTTGGTCTTTCCCACCATTGCCGTCCATCCTTCCAAACGAGGATCTTCTCTACAGCTTGGCTTCCTCACCAGTAGTGAGGTGACCAACACACAGAGTGGTCTGAGGTCCCCTGGACTCTAGAGTTCTAGTTCATGAACACCTATCACCAACCTGACTTCCTTTATTTTGTGAACACACAGAAGTCCATGAAAATACTAAGGAAGAGTTCTCTACAACTGGGCATTAGAGATGTTGAAGGTTCGGGCTTTTAATAATACAGGCTGTGTTCAATTATGAATGCCTCTACCACAAATGGAGTCCACAGTTGTTTTCCTTGTGTTTTACTGACAGCATGACATCAGAATTAAAACACACACACACACACACACACACACGTCATTTTGAAGAAAACACGTTTTCTGTCATGATTAAAATCTAGGAGTTCATCACCTAACTTGGCAGAGGTAGGATATGAACCCAGAAAATACGGCTCCAGAGTCAACTCACTTGTGCCCAATATTATTGAACTAGTGGGTTTTAAACATTTGCTGAATGTGAGCAGAAGAGGTACAAAGACGAATGAGGCCCCATTGCTGTCCTCAAGGGTTTTGCAGAGCCAACTTATCTTTCAGCAAAGCATCTCTCCAGGGCTCTGCTGAGGAAGAAAACACAGTCCTTTCTGCCCAGAATCCCCACAGCACTTCGTCTGCTCTTTCCTCACAGCACCTTAACAAGCGTGTCACTGCTATTTGTGTTTGTCTCTCAGTTCCCTTCCTCAAAAGGGAAGTACCACATTCTTGTTTGTATTGTGTTGGTGCTGAATAAAACAGCTTTGAAATAATGGAAGGAAGCACTGATGTTCACATGTAGCAAGCAACTTATGGTAAGTGCCCTCCGTGCAGGGTAAAATGAAAGGCTTTGGTGAAATAGCAGCAATTGCAAGATCAAAATCACTGTAATAATCCCAATTCAGATTTCAGATTTATTTGTGGTTTTTGTATTCTTTTTCTTTTCCCCCCTCTACCAGAAGAAAAAAGAATTTAGCAGGAAAGGGTTTGGCTTATTTTTCAGTAAGCATATATAAAATAGAGCACATTTTTATTTTGCATTTTTAAAACTATCTTATACAACTTAAGAGTTAAACTTCCATGAAACCAATTAATTCTTATGACTTATTTTGTCCTTTTTAAAAACCAGTTCCCAGAATTAAATTTTAGACATGCTTTTTGGAAACTATAACCCTTAGGTCTGTTTTCAAAGTTTTGATTAAAGTAATAGTTGCACTTGCCTATAATTTGGGAATTTTGTGTCTGCATTCTTGGCCTTTGCTTAGTACCAAAGTCATGTGCATTGGACCTTGTCCCTTAACTGAAGCCTGGGATTGAAAAGAATGGATCCTTCCTCAGCTACTAGTTTCCTAATAGAGAACTGCTGACATGTCACAGAAAACAAAAACACACTTTATTAATTTTGATTCTGCCCTCAGACTCTTCAAGGGCATGAACTTGGATGGATTCTCTAATTTCCCAGACACTGGTGCCAAGACTTCTTGGTGCCATCAGTCCACACTGGTAGCTCTGGCAGTTCACAGTGGAATATGATAAACACGCTTGCTAAGGAAGTTCAGAAATATTTTAAAAGCCATGACAAATTAAAATTGATTTTTTTTCCTAATCACAAAAGTCTTACATGTTTTTGGTAGAAAGTTTGGACAATAAAGAAGTCCAGAAAGAAGTTTAGAAATGATTTATAATACAATCATTATTCATATTTTCCTCCAGTTATTTTTCCTGGTACAAGTTTCTGCACAATTTTCTGAATACCTTCGGGAAACCATGAGATACGAATTCTTTTGTATGCCTATTGCATGAATAACAATCATACTGGCTACATTTTATAGAATGCTGTCTATAGGCCATGTGTTCTACTAAGCCTGTCACATACATTATTGATCCTGCGTCCTCTCTGGAAATGGCATCAGTTCTAAAGCAACACTTGGAGTTCCAAACTGTGGTTGGAGACAAGTTGAGTCAAGATTTATGGAGCCCATAGTCCTGAGTAATCTGAATATTATGGAAAATAAGTATTCACATGGAAAATTAAAGATTAAGACATTGATTTAAGGAATTAGTTTTGTAATAAAAAAATTCAAACATAATAAACTCTGTATTATTATTGCCCAAATATGCTCATTCCCATTGCCTTGACTTACACCTAACTTGAGTGTCAGAAATACAAAGGTTTTGAGAATGCTGAGCACACACATGCACATGCACACATAGAGACTTAGAGGTGTTGCATTTAATGCTTTAACATCACGAATGTATCACTCACAATGCATCACCGTGGCATTTTCATTACTAAAAACCAATCTTTTGTAGTTTTGTAGTTGTATTTCATGCTGGTTTAATTTTATATAAAATAAACACCAATTTACTCAAGAGAACAAAACTGATCATTTTTCCTAAAATGAAAACAATCTAGGAAAAAATACACTATGAAAAATACAGAAAGCTCAGTTGAGAACCATTAGCAATTACTTACTAAAGATTGATGAATAGTTAAAAGAAATAAAAAAAAACCTTTGCAACATAACTGTGAATAGAATAGTATTATTTTTATCTCCCTGGAATGAATACTTGATTTTTCAATGTGACTTGGAGATATATTTTTTTAAATCAACTCTGCATCCCAAATAGTTTGATCATATAGGCTATTACAAAGATACACCAAATTAAAAGCATTAGAAAGGATTAATATAGGTAATTTAATTTATTCTTTCCATGTATACTACACATTCCATATATTGAAATCTATTGTTCTCTCATATAAGAGATATATATATATTCCACCAAATGAGTATCAGCAACTTTTTCATTTCCTCCTTGTTAAAATTCAGTTATCTTATGTATTTGCATTATTAAGCAAAGTATGTTGAACATGAAGTTAAACATACAGCCCCTTTTTTGTTGTATCTAGATCAGAGTCAATATTTTATACATTAATTCTTCTAGCTGACTGCTGTAATTATCTTGAGTTAACTTGTACTGACTCCAAAATAAAAATTAACAGATTGAAGCTGTTTCTTTCCTTTGTTAAAAAAATAAATTCCCTATTACCATTTTATTGTGATAAAAACAAAAGACAGTGTATAAAAATACTCCAGTTAATTGATTTTTGTTTAACTTAGGGTCCAGGTAACTCTAAATGGATCATGGTTGACAGACACTAGCATTAACATATAGCTAAGGTAAAGTATTTGCCATGGTAAAATTTACAGATAAATTAAATTGGGAACCCTTTTCCTCCTTGCTTATCTCAGCATAGTGTTTAAAAGTCTAATAACAGATCCTATCACTACTCTCTGAGGGGTATCTGCCAGTCCTGAGTCAGATGGGATTATGAAGATAAAGCCATTTAGGGATTAAGTTATTTTAGGCTCCACGATTCCCTTCCACTGAACAAATTGCCATGAGGTGATAAGAGGAGGAAATAAAATTAAGGGGCAAGATTGTTTTCTTTCTATAAGAATGCCAGTTGCCAAGTTAGATATTGAGCTTCATGGTTTCTCCTCAGACAGGCAGTGCTCAGAAGCTGTGCTCATCGTCATTCTTGCCTTTCAGAATTCCTCAGAATTCCGTGTCTGGTTACTTCCTGCCTTTGAAAAAGTCTTGCTTTTTCAGTCTTCTAGAGTTTCAAAATATAGCCCCTTAAGTGTGGTCTGTTGTCATTTATTTTTAAAAGATTAAAAGATGGGGGAAGAGGAAAGGACGAAAGAGAGAGTGAGAGAGTGCGCTGTCTAGTTGAACCTTAGGGTCCTGGGGTAGAAGACTGCATTAGCAAACTTTATCTCATTTGTATTCAAAATCAAATATTCTGTTCCTTTAAAATTAACTTAAGCAAATTATCACAAAGACCCACTGAACAATGCTTTTTGTAATTTCCTATAAAGGCAAACGATAGGGAAGAAAGAAATGGCCATATTATCAAAATGCTTGGCAACTTGTGAACGATCAAGTATCTTAGTAACCATAAGTCACATGCATTTCCCCAGGCGTCTTCCTAGGAGGAGTACACTTCTGTTTTCTTACAATATAGCTTACACTGCCCTTTTTGGTAATTAGTGTAATTTGACACATTTTAAGATAATGATGCCACCTGCTCTGAATAGCTACATCACCATTAATGCTTAGAAGCTGTTCCCTCAGCAACTAAAAGATCTGAAGGAACTCATAATCCAACTTTGTAAAGTTGCATTTTCCAGAGAATTTTTAGAATCATCACAATTCAGATTTCAATAATACACTGTAATTGACAGTAAACTTTGTTTTCAGGTGGAGATCTCCAAGGCAATTTTTCAAGGTGTAATAATATTGTGTAATTTAGAGGGTAGTGATGGAAAAGAAGTTGGTGTACATGGCTGCAGATTTTTATTTTCCTGAGCTCTGTGTGAAATGTTCTCACATTTACATCTATTTAAATGGCACACCTTGCCCAGGGTCACATGAGCCAATTGGAAAAGGACCTTGTGTCTGAAAGACAGGTCTCCTAATGACCAATATACCCTTTCTACCACTTCTTGCCCATTTTCTTTTGTAACTTAGTTCATTTCATAGATGAGACTAAGAACAAATAATGTTAAAGAGTAAATTTTTAAAATAGTTGAGTGAATCACATAAAATTAATAACAATGCCACTGAATGTGTGTAAGAAAAGGTGGTCAGGGTGATGGGATGTGGCTAAGATGATAAGAACAAGCTTTGGTGACGATTTTAATGCAAGGATCATTTCATACAAATAAAAGTATACGATTGATACCAGATGAAAAAGAAGTTACTGAAGACAGTTTTAGCTCTCTTTTAAATCCATTTGCCCTAAAAGTAAATGAACTAAGAGAAACCATTGGTTGTTGAGTCATCCAATAAACCACTCTTACAACTCAGTTTTGCCTCACTGGAATAATCTATATATTTTCTCAATGGACAATAAATATAGAGGGTAAACCAGGCTTTTTCAATCTTGACAGTATTTTAATATTAATGTTTTAGGACAGATTTTTTTGTTGTCATTGGGGGGTGCTTCCTATGCACTGTAGGTTTTTAGCAGCCTCCCTCTTGTCTGCCCACTGGATACCACTAATTTCTTCCCAGTCCTGACAATCAAAATATCTCTAAATATCACCAAATATCTCTGGAGTGGGGGCATTAAATCACCAACTGTGGAGGACCACTGGACTAAACAACTATTATTTTCAGCATTTACTATTTATTGTTCGGGCACACAGAAGTGAACTAAACAAGGCCCTTTCTCTCATAGACATTACATTTTAGAGAGGGAGACAGAAAATAAGACTAAACTATATATTGTTGTGACTTGTGTTGAAGAGGTTCAGTATGGACATAATGGATGCTGCAGACAGACTGTGCATGGTGGTACACACCTGGAATTCTAGCAACTCTGTAGACTGAGGAGAAGGATCTCAAGTTCAAGGCCAGCCTGGGCAACTCAGTGAGACTTTCTCAAAATAAAAAATAGAAAGGCTGGGGATGTAGCTCTGGGTTCAATTACCAGTGTTGAAGAAAAAGAAGAAAAGAGAAGGAAGGAAAGAAGGAAGGCAATGCTGAAGATAACATTTAAGATCAGTCCTCTGCCAGGTGTGGTGTGGTGTAATCCTAGAATCCCAATGGCACAGGATGCTGAGGTAGGAGGATCGCAAATTCAAAGGCAGTCTCAGCAATTTAGTGAGGCCCTAAGCAACTTAGTGAGACCCTGACTCAAAATAAAAAGTAAAAAAGTGCTAGTGATGTGGCTCAGTGGTTGAGTGCCCCTAGGTTCAATCTCTGGTACCAAAAACAAAAACAAAACAAAACAACAACAAAAACAATCCTTTGGAAGCAAGTTTTGAGCAGAAACCTGAAGAAAGACATGAACACCTGGAGCACTAGGGTTTCAGCTAGATGGAATGGCAAGTTGAAGCTCCTGAGGCAGGGAAGTTTGGAGTGTCTGGGAGTAGCAAGAAGACAGTTGTCGCTCTAGCTGAGAGAGTAGGGTGAAAAGAGGAAAAGGGTGAAATTAGAGAAAAGTAAGGGGCCGATCATGCAGAATTTTAGATCAGCTCTGTACAACAGACATTTCTGACACACTGAAAATGCTCTCTATATTGTATGCCCAGAACAACAATCTCTGGGCACCACGTGGCTATGGAGTCCTAGCAATGTGGCTCTGGTGACTGAGAAACTGAACTTTAAAAAATATTTTTAATTGATACATACTAGTTGCACTTGTCTATTAGATATAATGTGACATTTCAATACATGTATACAATGTGCAATGATCAGATCAGGTTAATCAGTGTGTCTCGTTTATCATTTCTTTGTGTTGAAAACATTCAAAATGAGAAACTAAATTTTTAAGTTTAATTTACTGAAATGTACATAAACACATAGTGAGCTACTATGCAGGTCTTGATTACAAAGACTTTGAATTTTAATCTAGACATGATAGAAAACCACCATAAAGTTTTGAGCAAAGGAGAGACATGATCCTTTTAGCTTTAAAAGGATAGTAAAATTATAAAATCCAAAAAATTTCTCCTCATTTTAGGAGATCAGATTTAAATCCAATAGGAACTTAAACTAAATAACTTGTGCTGGGCTTCTGGGGTCTTCTACTTCCCTGGTCCTTGTAGCAGACTTTCCTCTGTTTTTATTTTTTAATGTTGTATTTACTTGTTTGCTTACATTGGTGGAACTGTTTCACATATTTTTCTTAAAGAAAGCTGAATATATAATCTTAAAAATGTTAAGAGAGTAGGTAGGCATAATCCCCATTAATTAATGGTTGGGAGAAAAGAATTAATTAAACTATTGTGCCTTGTAAGATAGAACCAAATATTAAAATATATGTTAAGGAAGGTGATCTGAAAACAACCCCTCCACCTAACACAATGTAATAAATTAATTCATAAAGAAATGCAACCATCAGTTCTTATGGTCAAGAAAGTCATGAAGAAGTGAGTATAAATATACAAAAGTTAAACTGATGAATGGGAAGATGAATTATTTAAAAATCATCCCTACACCAATTAGAAATAGCTAAAATGAGGAAATTATCATTTCTTCATCAAAACCACTTTTATACATAATAAAATGAGATTAAACTTTGGAAATTATTTGTTTAATCTAATGCATGAAAAAAAATTTATCAAAACATTTGGTTCTAACCAGGTACGAGTACGGTGGTGCATGACTGTAATCCCAGCACTTTGGGAGGCTGAGACCAGAGAATGGCAAGTTCAAAGCCAGCCTCAGCAACAGCAAGGCGCTAAGCAACTCAACGAGACTCTGTCTCTACATAAAACATCCCCAGCCCTATTTTGTGTTTTATGTAGAGACAGGGTCTCACTGAGTTGCTTAGCGCCTTGCTGTTGCTGAGGCTGGCTTTGAACTCGCGATTCTCCTGTCTCAGCCTCCCTAAGTGCTGGGATTACAGGCTTGAGCCACCGCGCCTGGCTAACAAAATAAATTTTTAAAAAACTTTTAATTATAGAAGTCAACTGTTTAAGTTGAATGAAAAAGCAGGAGATATGATATCAAAAGAAACTAGTTATTGGTAAATGTGATTTGAGGGTTTCTTTCTGCTTTCAATATTCTCTTTCCCAGTGCATCTCACCCATCTTCCTCTAACTTTGCCACTTTTCAAATACCGAGGTTATTTCCCTTATGCAGATTTAGGACCTGCTCTTGTCCTTGTATATTTCTTCACTGCTGAAGGGATTGGACTTATGTACCATTGTAACAAAAAAATTAATTAATCAGGAAGGAAGTAGTGAAGGAAATATAAAACCTTGGTATGAATGGCAATGAGGCTGCTGAAGCGATTAATTAAAAATGTCATAGACTGCCATCAAGGGAAAGATCAGCAATTAAAGCAGAGAGGTTTTGTTAATTACTCAAGGTTGAAGCACAGAACAACTTCAGAGCAATGCATCCATTAAAGAGTATTATTGCAATGGAAAACCGGTAAGTTTTTGTGTCATTGATGAAAGTTGTACTGAAAAGGCTTAAAGTAATAACAATAGCAGGAGGCTTCTACAAGATAAACACAGTAAGAAGGATGCCCTTATGCACAGATACTTTATGTCTAATAATGACAACACATTTGTAAAAACTTCAATTTTGAATGAAAGGCCTACTTGTTTTAGGAGTAAAATAAGATTCATCAATTCATTTACAATTAGCTATTTTCAGTTTTAATATTTCTATTCTAAGAAGTCATGATTTAATGAAAAGTAATTAATTATAAGTTCACCATTCTCTATGCTATATTTAACACATTCACTTCCAAACAGAAAAATTACACATTCCTATTATATATCCTGAGAGAAAAAAAGTCTTGTGTTTAAACATTAATATGATAATAGAAAAAGTGTTCCTGAGTCAAATATTTATTTTGAAAAATTTTTAAAAAACCTCTGACAGATTTTGTAGAGTCACTTTACAGTAATATACTCTGAATTCCACATTTATATAAATACTAAACAAAATTTTAACTAGTCAGGTTAATATGAAGGCCCTAATATGGAGTTTTAACTAATGCTAGTCTGTATTTCACATTTCTTTTCTTCAAATTTTTACGAGATGATTCAGATAAAACAGTCAATAAAAGCAAATAGATATTCTGCTTTATCTAGATCACTGATATTCAAATCTGCTTGCATGAATGGCCCACCCACAGCGCTGGCTCCCTCTGTTCAGTCCCATCAACTTAATACAATCGGGGTACAGTCCAGGAATGTTTTTTTTAAACAAAAATCCAAACATTTTTGATACAGCAAGGTTTTGAAGCTCTGAAAAACACAGCAGGTTAGATAACTCAGTACCACATTTTTCATTTCATGTAATTTGGTAAGGATTTGGGTCTCAGTGTAGATCTGATACTATTTCATTCATATTAATAAGCCCAGTTGTTTGATGTTATCTCAATATTTTGCAAAACAAATACAGTTCCCTTTAGCTTGACCCAAAAGTTTTATCTGCAATTTGAGGCTACATTCCATCTTATATCCAAAATTTATCAAACTGTAACCAGACAGCAAATATTCTTTAATAATAACTAAATTTGACTTGTATATCATGAGGACAAAACTATAAAAATGCAATCTTCCAATATTTTATTAAACTTGATCAGCACTAAAGCTAGCAACAGAGACCTCTCAACATTAAGGACCATAGAAACTTTCTGGTAAGTATATACAGAATTTAATTTTCCAGCCAAGGTTTTTTAGTGAGGTCAAGAGAGGGGATAAAAAAAATTATAGGATGAACTTGCTAAACCCTTATTAGTCAAATAATATTGCTCCAAAACTGGAAAGGGGCTACTTCAAATGCCACTCTTTCTTCATGACTACCTACGATGGTCAGATCCTTTGGGGAGGGGTAAATAGAAGATGTGCTTATGTGAATGGTCAGAGGAGAGACTGATGGGATAAAAGCAGTGCACTATTGCCCCTAAAGCATTTCCTCACACGCCTCATTTCCCAGTTCAAATCACTGCTGGGTATATCCATCATTTGTGTGACATTTGTGTGACACAATTCTATGGGATTTGAAGTATTTTAATTACTCTTTTAATATCACTAAATAGCCACAGGAAGCCAAAGTAATCTTTTAAGGAACATTAGGTAAGATGTAATTATTATATAGTTGCTTTTTGTTCTTCTCGGAAAACTTGTAGGTAAATTTATGACATTTTTATATGACATAAGTAAAATCCTTTTCCAAATTGAAAAACAGTTGTATATGAAATCTAAATTTGAATAAAAAACCCAAGAATTCTGGAACTTTTATACACATTAATTAAAATCTATGTTTATTTTTATTGTCTTTTAAATAAAATTTATGACAGCTTTTTTTCTCCTTTCCTTTCCTTTTTTAGTGCCAAGTCTGAGGCCACATAAGTTAGACAATCTTTTAAAAAACCTAACATACTACCCATTCAGTAACACATAAGTAAGCATGGGACATAATACAAATTGTACTAATAATAAATGAAAATCCAGATGTTTTCTGTGTTCCACATGATAGAATAGAGTGAACTAAGCTCTCTTTAGAGACTGTTTTCTGAGTCAGCTTGTTTATAGAGCTGCTAAGACTTCAGGTTTTATTTAGAAAAGTCTCCATAGAGTATTTGAAGCCAGTCCCCAATCCTCACCTGAATTGTGTCAGTTTTCACCTCTCTTAATAGCCCAGAATGGATTTGATTTCTATCATTCTTTTCTCTGTTTGGAAAGAGAAGCTCTTTGGTCTCATCTATCATAATTTCCTTGCCTATGAGATGAGGATTTATCTAAAAGTAATATTTAACATTCCCTCCAGATTTAACATGCTATAAAAATATGAGATAATTTAAATTTTTATGGGACTTTCTGTATTGCTTTTGCAAGTGTTTTCTGATTTAGCCAAATTATCAACTAGACTGCCGATTTTTCCTAAAAGGAAAAGGTTTGTTATGTTTGCCATTATCTCAGTCTCATACAAAATGCTATTTGGCAGGTAGTCTCTCCACAATTCTTGGGCAACTGAATTTCAAGCAGCAGTTCAAAATTAAGAAAATGTATTTCTTGATGAAAAAAATTAAGACTATGCACCCAAAAAGGATAGACAAATAATAGATTTGGAAAAATATTTGTAACCCAGCAGACAAAAGGTTAACAGTCATGCTATGCAAAAAGTTTTCACAATTGCCAATAAAGAGGCCAAGGACCCAATTTAAACTGGAGAGAGGATACAAGGCAGGAGCTTCTGGAGAAATGGAGTTTCTAAGAGAGAAATGGATTTTCTAGGGGAAAAGTCCAAATAATCATCAAACACCTAAAAAGATGTTAAATTTCAAATACAATGAACTGTATTACTTTACACTCATTAGACTCAAAATGTTTTTTTTGTTGTTGTTGTTGTTTTTGTTTTAAAGCAGTAATGTTCATTGCTGTCAAGGATGGAGGAAATGTACAACTAAATATTGCAGGCTACCTGGCTATATTGTAGAATAATTTTAAAGAGAAAAGTATGTCCATTCCTCTACTCAGCTGCTCACCCCTAGGTATCTTTCCCATGGAATGGAAACAAATCAGAACTTAAGAAGATATGTGCAAAGATGCCAACTGCAACATTGTTCAGAGTTGGGAGAAAAAGAAAACCAAGGGAATTTCCAGTTTTAAAAATGCTTGAAAAGGTATATCCATACTTAGAATAACATACAGGTATTAAAAATGAAATGGAACTATAAAAGTTGACTTAGATGATTGTTTATGAAATAGTTGAGAAAAATAAAAACAAGAAGTAAGTGTAATGTTGTACTTGTTGTAAAATTGTGACAACCATAGCAATGTATGCATGTATATTAGTAAGTATGTTCACTGTAAGTATGTGTCTGATTATGACAATGGATAGAATAAATATTTATTAATTATTAGTTATGCACAAATGGAGAATACGTGTTTGAGCAGGAGGCCACGGCAAGCAACAATAACACTAGGCTCAAAAAGTAGCATATTTGATAGGATCCTATTAAAGATTTTAGGTTAAGGCACATATGTTCATAAAATATATGCATAAAATATGTAATTGAGGCAGGTGGTGGCTCAGGAGGCTGAGACAGGAGCATCACAAGTTCAAAGCCAGCCTCAGCAACGACGAGGCGCTAAGCAACCCAGTGAGACCCTATCTCTACATAAAACACAAAATAGTGCTGGGGATGTGGCTCAGTGGTCGAGTGCCCCTGAGTTCAATCCCCAGTACACCCCCCAAAAAATTAATTGAAATAATTAAAACTTAATAGTTTCAGATAAAATCCACAGTTCATTAGCTGAAAGCACAATGAAAAATAAATGTAATTCAGACTATTTATTGACACCTTGTTCAGAGGGTGTGCACATAGGTCTAAGTACAATGGTATGGTTTGAAGCTTTATTTTATAAGCAATGACATCAAAAAGTTGTTTTGCTTTTGTTTGACACATTCACAAAGAGTTCTTTTACCAGGTTTGTTCTTTTTTGAGAGAGGGTGGATCTGAATAAAAAAAGAGAAGTAACACAGAGGCCAGGGAGAAATGCTGTGACACCTTTCCCTGCAAGTGAGCAAGTGGTCCCCACAGCCTGAAGGCATCATGCTAGAAGCTGGCAAAGGTCTACCCCAAGGTCAGAATCCAAATCAATCAACTTTTGGTGTGCATAAAACCATCCAAAAATGTAGCAACTCAAAACCTCAAATATCTGATATTTCCTATATATCTTTAGTTGGCTGGGTGATTCTTCTAGTCTAGACTGGCCCAGGTAGTAGCTAGATGGTCTTGGAAGGTCTTAGACACCTGCATGGCAGTTGACAAGCAGGACAACAATAAAATTCTCTAAAAACCTAGCTGTCCATCACTAGGAATAAACTATGTAACACTACATAGATATTTAAAATGATGTTGCAGAAGTACACCTATTTACAAGGAAGGAAGCTAATAATATAGAATATTAGAAGTAGGTTACAAATGATATATACACAATGATACCTTTTAAAAATCATTTTATATCTATCAAAAACTCAATAGAAATATAAGAAAAGATACGAGTAAACACTTCACCAAAGAACTTATATAATTGACAACAAACTTGTGAATTATATGCTCAAAATCACTAGTAATAAGAGAAATGGAATTAAAGAACAAATACTTACATAAACATTAGAAGAACATGTGAGCAGTGGCAGTTTTATCAATTTAGATTTCTTTATCTTACCTGTTTTCTAAAATAAATTTGTCACTGTTGTAATAACAAAGGAAGCTACTTTTTCCACATTTTATTGATGCATTATAATTATTTGTAAAGGTGGCATTTGTTTTTACATATTTATACATGCATACAATGTAACAATATAATTTGACCAATATCATTCCCCAGTATTTTCCTTCTCCTTTCCCCCTCCCTCCTTCTGGTCCCTTTCCTCTAGTGACCTCCCTTCAGCTTTCATGAAGTAACCACCTTTCTTTTCCTTTTACCTTTCTAGCTTCCACATATGAGAGAAAGCATATAACCCTTGACCTTCTGAGTTTGGCTTATTTCACTTAACACTTAATGTTCTCAAGTTCAATTCATTTTCCTGCAAATGACATAATTTCATTCTTCTTTATGGCTGAACAAAACTACACTGTATATATATATACCACATTTTTCAAAATTTATTCATTCATTGTTTAGCTATTGTGAGTTGTGCTGCTATAAACATAGGTATGCATATTTCACTATAGTATGCTGACTTTAATTCTCTAGGATAAATACCAAGGAGTGATATTTATTTGGCTGCGTCCTGTGGTGGTTCCATTCCTCGTCTTTTGAGTAACCTCCATACTGATTTCAATAGTGGTTGTACTAGATTATAATCCCACCAGTAGTGTAGAAGTGTTTCTTTTCTCCCTGTCCTCACTAGCATTTATTATTGTTTGTATCTTGATGGCTGCCATTGTAACTGGAGTGAGATGAAATCTTAGTGTAGTTTTGACTTACATTTCCCTAATTGCTAAAGATGTTGAACATTTTTTCATGTATTTGTTGATCGTGTGTATTTCTTCTTGTGAGAAGTGTCTGCTTAACTCATTTGCCCATTTATTAATTGAATTTTTTTTTGGTGTTATATTTTTTGAGTTCCTTATATATTCTGGATATTGATCCTCTGTCAAGTGTTACTTGCAAAGGCATTCTCCCATTCTGTAGGTTCTCTCTTCACATTCCTAGTTGTAATGGAAAGTTATTTTTTTAGTGTCATCCACACCCAGTATATATAATCATATAATCCTTTAACTCTTATTTGTCATCACTTAAGAAACAGTTCAATAATCATATCAAATTAAATATGATTTAATCATACCAAATCATTCCATCTCACATTGTTATTAATGATTTTTAGCATTCTTATTCTTATGTATATTCTACTCCACATAGTTTAATGCCTGCTATTTTTAATATTTTTTGTTTGTTCTTTTAGTTATACATGACAGTAGAATGTATTTTGACATATTATACATACATGGAGTATAACTTCCCATTCTTGTGGTTGTACATGATATGGAGTTACACCGGTCGTGTATTCATATATGACCATAGAAAATTTATGTCTGATGCATTCTACTGTCTTTCCTATTCTCATCTCCCTTCCTGCACTTCATACCCCTTTATATAATCCAATGAACAAAAGTTCCCTCCCCACCTCCTTATTGTGCATGAGCATTTGCATATCAGAGAGAACATTCTGCCTTTGTTTTTTGAGGATTGACTTATTTCACCTATTGTGATAATCTTCAGTTCCACCCATTTACCAGCAAATGCCATGATTTCATTCTTCTTTCTGGCTGAGTAATATTCCATTGTATATATATATCACATTTTTTTTATCCATTCATCTGTTGAAGGGCACCTAGGTTAGTTCCATAGCTTAGCTATTATGAATTGAGTTGATACAAAGGCTGATGTGGCCGTGTTATTGTAGTATGCTTATTTTAAGTCCTTTGGGTATATGCTGAGAGTGGGATAACTGGGTCAAATGGTGTTTCCACTCCATGTTTTCTGAGGATCTCCCTACTGCTTTCCAGAGTGGTTGCACAAATTTTTAATGCTTGTCCTTTAATTGCTTCATTATGGGAAATTTTATTTATTCAACAAGTCATTATTGAGGATCTTAGTGCTCCACATGGTACCTCCTTGTGAGAGGGGGCCTTTTGTCACCTCACACTTCCATTGCATCTCCTATGTTCCCTGTTCCAGCTCTGGCCTAAGATCAGAGTTTAATAAACACATAGTGGCTAGAGATTCCCATAGCATCACAAACCATGCATGATAATTATGTCAATCACTAAAATGAAACCTTGAAGAGATTGCTCATCTGAACAAAATAGGAAGAAGCTCTCTGAGGTGACAGATTCTAGGACTTCAGAAACTAGCACTTTCAGTTGTGTAACTTGAGTGAAGTAAATCAATGAGCCTCACTTTTTCTGTAACATGAAGGGGACCGAAGTTGGACTGAGTGTTCTCAAGATTCTTTTATCTCTAAAAAAATAAATAATTTCATTTCTACATTTTTACAAATACACCTGACAACACCTTGTATGAGGCTGGGCAGAAGATTTTGCATGGAGCATGACATCAGAGTGTCTGCTTTGTGTGTTTGTTCTCTGAGGCCATACTCTAAGTCTTATTCCTCACAGACCCTCATACATGAATGGAGCTCAGGAGATGACATTGTTAATATCTCCTTCTATTTTATGAGAATAAAAACAAATGTCTAATTCCTACTTTCATAAGTAAGCACAATAGTAATTAAAAATCTAAAAACCAAGATAAAGCTTATACTAAATTTGTTTTGTCAAACAAATAACTAAAGAAAATAGTCTTCATGTTTGGTATGATTTATCTTCTTAGATTCTCATCTTAAATACTATGGGGAAAAAGAAATACTGGTTTTAGAGGGAAGAGGGAGAGAAAGAAAGAGACAGTATGCTACAGTCTGAGAGATTATTTATGCAGAAGAGCTGTGCCTGAGTGTACACAGAGGGAAGGAACAGAGAGAGAGAAAGTACAGGTGAGAGAAAAATTGATGAAGCAAAGCAGCAAATAGGTGTGAGGGCGGCAAGATTCAGACCACAGGAAGAGCTGCGCACTACCAGACAACGCTTGCTCCTATAAGACAGACAAGAAAAAGACACCTGAAGATGAAGACCCAGAGTTGAGAAGAGAGGGAAGAAAGGATGCTGAGGCCTTGAGAATCTCAGCAAAATAGCCAGGTCATTCTGAAGAGGGAGGAGCTCCCACCAGCAAAGGGGATCAGTCTTCATGGCAAGGATCAGAAGAAATTGCCTGGCAGCTGTGAGGACTCAGCTATTATAAAACAGCATGAGTCTGCAGTGGATATAGTCACCTTGGCCTTGTGACTTTGTTTATAAACCTTGATGATCTGGAAGAGGCAATGCAGCCAGGATGCAGTAAACATACCATTGAAATGACTTATGGGCAGCCCCGGAGCTATGCTGTCAAGAGATACCAGAGGTGGAGCAGGGAGGTGGCTAGGGCCTCCAAGTTAAGTTACAGACAAAGAATTATTCATGCTATTACAGTGAGGGTGAGCAGCAAGCTGATGGAAAACCAAGCTGTTGTGGTGAAGGGGAACTCTGACAGGACTTCTCCCTGCTTTTCAGATATACACAAGGATGTGTGTAGGATGCAAGGGGCCATGCAGTCCCCAAGACTTAGCCACATTCCAGATTTTTCAAGGTGCAGGAATGACAGTTCTTTTATCTATCGGGAGTATTATAGGAGTATTATCAGAAGTATTACAGGTTGTGAATACGGGGAGATAGCAATTACATACCTGGGTTTGAAGTATGCTCCAAAACTGAGTAGCAAAGTGAGCTAATGGAAATGTACTCAATACCTTTATGTCTCAGTTTCCTCATCAATAAAATAGGAGTAATAAGAGTATTTACCTCAGGATGTTATGAAAATTAAATGAAATAATGGAAGTAAAATGCTGAACAATGATCCTGGCACAGGTAAGCACTCAGTAAATTACTTGTATTAGCAATCAACTGTAAAGATCTCAGGATTGCAGAACAGGATGAGAAAGCAGAACTCAAGGGAAAAAAGATTTCGGACTTTAAAATGTGGGGGAAAATGTAAAAAAACATGAGCCAAGATCTTGTCTACATTAAAAATGATTGATAATAATACCTAGTGAGATTTCAATTGTGAATTAATCTTATTTGATCCACACATTTTACATATGAGGAAACTGAGGTTCAAATGTACCAAGTCACTATGTTCTCACTATCAAGTCATTTGACCTCCTGGCAGTGTCTTGATACATTCAACCTTCAGTTTCCTCACATGTAAAATGCATGGATCAAATGAGATTATTTTTAGTTTCTTCCAGCCCCACATTCTATGCACCTATGGTTATAAAAGAATGTTTCTCTGGTTACAATTAGAAATTCACTACATCACCATGGCCCCTTAAACTGGGGCACCCACAGTGCTGTTGCTCTGGTATAGTAAATGGTTCATCCATACAGTCCAAGGTGAAGAATTCCTACACTATTGCTTAGCCCTCTGTGGACTAAGCTGGTTTCTGATACATTGATCTGTCCAAATACTCTACCACATATTCTATTTAGGTAAGCTCCTTTATTATTGCCTAAATAAAGAATAAAACTAGTGGCCCCAGGTCTAAGAACACTGAGTCTTCAGGTGAACAAGGGCAAGTTCTTCTTGAAAGCTGGCCACAGTCCTTCAAATGGGAAATACATAAGAATAATCTTAGTCCAAGGAATTGTGGTAGCAACTATATAGGAATCCTGAATTCCTAACCATGCCAGTTTATCTCCTTGGTTTTCTGTGATGGTAACTGCTTCTGTGTGTGCTCTGGAACATTTTCCTGAGAGACAATCCAACTGTAGCATTCCACCAGTTTGGAAACTCATGCTCTAATCTCAGTTTGGCTTTACCCCACCTAAGCCTACAAATAAATGACTAGTGGAGATACTAATCCATCCTCATTTACACTGACCACTCCCTATGGCAAAACATGTAGAAGACACCTCCAATTACACATCCCCACATTTAGGAATTTGTGCCAAAAGGGATTTCAGTGCATTCATTTATTGGACTGCTCTTATGTAGGGAGCAACTGAAACCAAGGAATGTGGTGCTCATGAGCCATGTGCTCCCGTTTCCCAGTCTTCACCTCTAACGTAAGCACTAACAAATCTTCACTGTGCAATTCAGCTAGTTTCTCAATACAGTAGATTCTTGGATTTCATGAGGTCTGTGGACAGGTCTTCTAGATTTCCCCAAATTTAATCATTTCCTACATTCATCAGAAATGCAATTGTTTGGGTTGTAAATCACACCTCAGTTGGGGGCATTATTTTGGCCACATTATTTTCAATTTTTGGCAAATCACCTAAGAAGTTTTATAAAGTAACATTGATGCCCAAGCCTACCCCATACCAACTGTATCATAATCTCTGGGAGTAGAACCTGACTGCTGTATAAATTCAAATCCTGGTCATTCCTTGGGAAAGCTACTTAAATTCTTTTTCCTCAGTTTCTTCATACATACTATGAAGATGACAAAGTTATCATGTGGTTATAATGTGAACTGGATGAATAAATATGTGTAAAACATTTAAATATGCCTGCCTCCATCATAAATACTCAGTAAATGTTAGATGTTATTATCACCTCATAGGGTTATCCTGAGAATAACATAAGCATTCAATAAGTATTAAATCACCAATAAAAGAACTTTGCAAACACTAACTTACTATAAATATTTGTAAAATTTTATATTGCATGTAGTGTATGTCTAAATATTTCAGAAATTAGTTTATTTAAAACTTGTATGTTTGCCTTGCAAAGCACAAAATACCTACTAATAAATTTAAAATTGATTTGATACATGAAAAGATCATGACCACAAGTAATAATTCTAAACTGACTATTGACAATATATTGACAATACAGTGGAATAAGAAGTTTTTGAAAATTGCTCAATATATAGTTAAGATCCTTGAGAATAGGGTACTAGACTGATGCACTTTTATGTCTCCTGAGTATTGGACCATGACTGAGACTGACTAGGAATTCAGTTAATGAGAAGGAGGTGGAACAGGTATCCATCTCTTAGTTCAATGTATGAACCCAAAGGGATATATACATGTTGTTAAATACATGCATTATCTATTTTTGTTAACTTGGATCTCAAATAAGTTATTTAATCTTTCTGTGTGATTTGATTATTTCCTCTTTAACGTTAATATTGGTATATAAATTAGCACAACTGTACTACCTGATTTAATTATTTTAAAGTTTAAATAGCCTTTAGTACAGCAATGGAGAGGGTAACAGAGAACTAGAGGAGTGCCTTGATTTAATTTAATTTAGCTGGTGTCCTCAGTGTTACTTAAGCTGGGGTA
>CM053409.1:43125843-43241330 GCA_028644305.1 Xerus rutilus | reverse complement strand
GGGAGGTGAGGGTTAAGCTTAGATGGCCTTGCCTGGATTCTCAAGGCTATTTCAGTGGCTCAGGTTGGGATAGGGAAGAAGTCATTAAAGTTGGTGACATTCAGCAACCACTCAAAGCTGGATTGGGCCAGTCCTGGCAAGCAGAAACATGATGTTTTGACCTACCTGGTCACCTCTAAATTTGAGCACAGAGTTGAGGTGTAGGTCAACAGTATATATAGAATGACCTTTGGCTTCCAGCCTGGAAAAGGCTGCATTTCTGCTGTTGCTCAGCCCTACAATTGTTCTGAAGCTTTTTTCATATGCTGTTCTTCTATTTCTGTCTTATTGACGGAGTGATTTCATATTTGACCTAAGAACTGAGTGAAACCAAAGCTACTCTGGCTATGTGAAGTTACATTGTTATGCTAAAAAGGAAAAATTATAACAGAGACTACTATATATTAAGCACTATTCTAAGATGTGTTGGAATACATTATTTCCCACACTTTTTATACAACAAAGGAAATGGCCTGGCAGAAGTCAGGAGCTGTGCCCAAATCCCAAAGGCATCTAAGTACCCAACCTTTGGTCCTATCAGACAAAAGCTAGGCTGCTCGCTCCCTGTTAATGATAGCCAAAAGGCTCATTTTGTTCCACCCAAAGATGAAAAAGATTATAAGAACATAAGGTCAAAAGACCTGAATTTGATTCTGTGTTCTAGCAGTTTTTAGACAGACAAAATACATTTCTTCTCTTAGAATCCATTTCTTTAGCTAGAAATAAGGAGGATAATACATAGCTTTAAGAAATTGCCTATGAAAATTAAAGGAGATAGCTCAAATATAAGTGTAAACTCTAAAGATATAATCATTAAATACAATTCAAATGTGCACTAAGTAACATACTATTTTATTATAAGCTTAATTGGATAATTTTTGACATGGCCTGTTCTTAGAAGCTAAATTAGGTAAATTGGTTTTGTTTATCGTTATTACAAATAAGGAAAAGAAAAACTAATTTTTAAAGGCAAGTTTTCTACCATTTCAGGAAAATTTTGCATTCTTTTCAGTGTAGCAGTGGTTTCAAATATTTGTCTCAGTGCTCCAGTCTACTCTTTAAAAGTATTGAAGACCCCAAAAAACTGTTGTTTATGTGATGTATCTCTATGGGCATTTACTACAGTAGAAAAGAAACTAAGAAAAATTTCGACTATGTGCTTAATTCATTGGAAAATAGAAATGACAAACACATTACAAGTTAATTCAGTAACATTTTTATCTTTTTAAAAAAAAAGTCCATTTAAAAATTTTTCAGTGAGAAAGCATCGTTGTACATTTTTGCAAATCTCTTTAATAGAAGAGCTGAATAGTAAAGTATCAGCTTCTTCATTTGGTCTATTGCTATATGCTTTTTTCCATTGAAATATAAGAAGAAAAATTAATCTTTACACAGACTTACAGTTGAGAAAGAAGAAAGTATTTTCATAGCCTTTTCAGATAATTGTGGATATTTTTTGAAGCTACATCAAAACTTAACAAATATCATTACTTAAAATGTAGAAGTAATATGAAATCTGAACCTAAAATCTATTGCTCTGCCTTACACTTTGAATGGCTCTTTAGTGCATGCATGATTTTGGTAACATGCTAGGTGCTGATCATTTGGAAAATACTGGTTCACTGGTTCATATCTGTCATACTTCATTATGCAACATCAAAAATACTCTATTAAATCACCTCTGATCTGATCCAAAATGAAAGTTTTCTAAAACTCAATTTTTTAATTTTTATTTTAAAATGAATAGTTCTTTTCATTTATTTTCCGGGGGAAAATGCCAGATTCCTAAGTTTGGATGACCATAGCTCATATATTAGCCATTCGTTAAAGTAAAAATGGTGTTATATATTTTTTTAAAGTGTCTAGTACTGTTCCCAACTAGGACAGTTAGTTGTCACAACCTTGATTTGTACTAAGGTGCCAAAAGCTTGACTAACATTGCTTTTACACCACCGGTAAAAATGTCTACACAGTGAAAAAAGATAAATAAAATCTGGGTATTATTATAAAAATAGTTTTCACTTTGCCAACCTGAAAAATTCTTGTGAACCATCAAGTCTCTGCAGACAATATTTATGTGCTATTATTGTTTCTTGAATGTTAAATGAATTCTGTATCCTGACGGTTTTCAGGATTTCTTAAACTTTCTTCACAAAAACTGTTAATGTCAGGTGAATTTAGATGTGTAAGGTATATGTGGATATGTATTAACAAGAGAAAGTACTCACAATATATTAGTGACTAAAAAGAATAGACTAGTATTTATACTACAATCACATGTTTATCACAAAGTAAATATATGTATTAATTTATATGTGTGCATATATATTATGCATATGAATGTATGTCTATGTATCAGTATCATAGTTTTAAAGTAGTTATATCCAACTTTGTTTTATAATGGTACCAAGAAACAATAAGAAAGGTTAGGAATAATGGCAATAATACTTTTCTTTTTGATATAAAGCAAAATTTTTAATGTAAAAACATTTATTAAATACCTGCAATATGATAAGCACACCTCTATACTTTAAGAAAATCAGTGTTTCTTATAAGGAGAAGTTGCTAGTTTTATCATTTTAAAGGTTTTGTTCCCACTTGGGGCATGGTACCATCCATGGTAATTTAACTGTTCCTTATTAAAGCCTTGCTTCATCTCTCCTTAAAACCCCCACGCTCACCTACCCAGGACCATTTTATAAGAATGCACAAGTTTTGAAAAGATTTTTTGTCAAAGTCTTTATCTACTTCCAAAGATACATTTACAATAATTGAGTACTCATCATTTTTCTGTCTCTGAGTGCTATATTATCAATATATTATTCACTTTGGGGTGTTAATCAGGCATTGTGAGTCTTCCAAAGAGCCCTTACAGTGTTATCAAGTTAAATGAGTTTCCTGCTCTTCATCTCTGAAATTTCTCTGCTCTATATTGTGCAAGAAACTTCTGCATTGTCTCTCTAAAATTTTGTGACAATCTCCCTAAGTGAATCATCTAAGATTTGAAGTTTGATTCCTGAAGAGAGAAAGGAAAAATGTAAAGATTAGAATTACAGATTGTCAGTAATCATCTGTATTCAACATGATACCTCATAGAGAAAAGTGCCTTCTGTCACTCTGAGGTATGCTCACATGTAGTCGACTATTCTTCAATATTTTCCATATAACATGTAATTATTTTATGTTTTTTATTTTTTATTTTTGTAATTGTATATGGACAGCATGACTTTATTTTATTTATTTATCTTTACGTGGTGCTAAAGATCAAACCCAGTGCCTCACATGCTAGGCAAGCACTCTGCCACTGAGCTACAGCCCCAGACCAATAATATGTAATTATTTTAAATATGAATAACAAAAATCTCCTAAGAAGCAACAATTCTCAAACTGAGGGAGAAGATGAATACCATGGTTGACTCTCCCTTGCTCCACCTGACCTTACTCAAGTTTTCTTCCATCTTAAAGTTTTCTATTCTGATATATTAAAAACAAGTGAAATGCAATGAAAACACCTGATTGTTGTTGTTGAAACCAAGCTCTAAATGTGCCATCTCAATTCTTTTTAAAACACGTTATGCTTGACGATATCACACATACACTTTAGTAAATACATTTCTTTTCAATATTTCCTACTCCCTGGGCAGTTCAGTTCTTAGATTTGCATAAAAATTCCTATTGTTGGTACCCAAATAACACAATAAATCCTTTAAGAGGCTCTACAGTCCTGAACAATATCACATTGTATTTTTTTAAACAGACTCACTTTGTTTTGGCAAACATCAAGAAACAAAAAATGTTGAGATATTTCTTAGAACATTACAGAGGGCAAAAATATATATCCGTCACTAAATACTATATTTTGTCCTTTTGGTCAGAGTCCTCTCTCTCTCTCAATTTACTTGTTTTATTAAATTTCTTCCTGAAATAATTTTACATATTACGAAGTTAAGTGAGTTTCCAAAGATATGTCTAGTCTAGGCACATTGATGGCAAATTTAATTCCTGACTACAGAAAATATGGATATTTGTATCACTTTTAGTAGCCAGCATTAAAAAGTAATCTCATGATACACAAAGTGATGAATGAAGCACATCTTTCTGAAATTGGTATGTGGTCATTTCTCTGTGCCCACCTGTGTCTCAGCAGGCTGCTAGTGCCATGCACTGACTGATGGCTTTAGTTGTTTCCAGCTGCTCTCCTTGCCTCCAGCCTCTTCCCTCCAATCCATTTCCTACCCTTCCGCCAGAGTGGCTTCCTAAAACCCCAATCTGGTAATGTCTCTCTCCTGCTTAAAGCCTGCAATGGTTCCACACTGCCTATATCATCAAAAACTAACTCCTTGATGTGATTCTCAAGACTTTTTCTCTCCAGCCTAATCTGGCATGGTTCCCCACAACCCTGACTTTGCTCTTTCCCCATTTCCTCCTGTCAGACACTAGAAGACCCCAATAATCCTCCCCACTGGGTCTTCCCTCTGTGCCCCTCAAGCTCCCACACACGCCAGCCTCTCTGCTCACTTGGAGAGCTCTACTCATCATTCACATCCCAGTGTCTCCTCTTTTCCTGACCTTGACCAGAACAAAATCTTCTGTGTCCTTCAGGCCTCAACTCTTCTGTCATAGGCACCTCATACTTTTATAATGGTTTGTTTAGTTACCTCCCTTCTCAAGAAGGCATCAAGCATTCTGGGGACAAAGATATGGCCCTATGTGCTCTAGAGCCCCAGAATTTAACACATTCATAGCAGCTGATCAAAAACATCTATAGAATGAATGAGTGACACAGTCCTTGCCTAAAAAAATAAGAATATGATATGGTAGTAAGGTATACCAAAACAATCTCGAACTCTGTCTTATTATCACTTTATATGTGATACCTAAGTACCTTTTATGAAAAATATCCAAATAATCTCAATGTGTAGGATATATTTAAAATAAAACTTCAGCCATACATTTTTATAACTTTATTTCGTCTTATTTTTGTGTGGCACTGAGAATTGAACTCAGTACCTCACACAGGCAAGGCAAGCGCTCCACCACTGAGCTACAACCACAACCCCTCGCAACACATTTCATTGTGAAATACAAAATATATAGAGTGTGTGAAGTGCAAGAATACAATGAACATATCCATACTCACAACAAAGCAAAATAAAATCACCATATTTAAGAAGTTCCCCGTGTCTCCCTTATTTAATCACCAAATAAAGGAGAGATTTTCTGTTTGGTTTTACAAGATCAAATTCTTTGTTCTCAGCTGATTCAGTCATATGAAATGTCCTATAAAAGCCAACAAAATACCAAATACCATATGTATAAATGCTTTAGTGATGATTTTCTCCATTAATAAATACCATATTTGTTTAAAATATTGCAGGTAATCCAGTCTCTTTATTTTGGGGAGGTAGTAATACATGACCATATTCACCAAATCTGGCATCCCTACTATAAAAGGATGATCATGTACCAACAAGAAGCTACCTTTGTTCCATACTAATGTGACATTGCTTAAACAAATTTATCAGCCAGTTGAATGTGAGACATTGTGATACATTCTGTCTTGCATCTTCTCAAATTAATCTTGCCTTTATGACTCAAATGCATGATTTCTAATCAAACCCCTTTTTACTTAAGCCAAGAATTCACAGAATATTCAAACTCAATTGGTTGGTGGCAATGCTTTCTATAAATTATTCAGACTTTGCCTTTCATCATAAGCCACTATATTTTCCCCTCATTTGCAAGGATATCATCTCTATCAAGTAAAGTTTCAGTTGATGCTTATGTTAAAATAGTGTACATGACTTGTATTTGCCTAGGGTTCTCTGGTCTCTGCTGTTTGAGTCTCTTAACTGATTATCACATGTTCCGTAGATAATTAAGCCATCTGTGATCCCAGATCTTTCTTGTCCCTGCTCATCCTATGGCTTGGAAACTCTCTCAACAAGAAGTTGCCCAGATGGCTTTATTCATAGAGGAATGGATAGAAATTCCAGATAAGCCCACCCTCTAGGAATGGTCATGTCATGTATAACATGGTCATCATGGAAAAATAGAATGAACAAAAGAAGCCATAGAAAGACTGATGAGAAATGACAAGAATTCTGGCACTGGGGTGGGATGCCTGTGGGTATGGGGGCCGTAGACAGAGCTCATAGGTGAAAGTAGTGAGTTATACCTCCAGGAAATGTTTACCATAATAATCCTCAAAAGTCATTTGAGCCATAATAGAAATGCTGATTTTAAATTCATCAGTCACATAGATGTAACTTAAAGGTAGACAACTGAAACTTTCCACGTGAATTTTATGGCTGAAGCACAAACATTGGGTTGGCTCTTGTCAGAAACAAAATTTCATAAACAACTTTTTCTCAAGCATGTGTCAATGTGTCAAAAATGTGCTGGCTTGGAGAAAGTATGAAAATAGAGAAATAATATTAGAAAGCGGAATGTATATAGAAGTAGTTAGGATTTTTTCCCCCTTTCTATTTATTCAAGTAAAAGGATTGCAATTTCATTTCACAAGGTCACAAATACATAATGTGCAGATCAGTTGTTTAAAAAGAAGTCAGCTGCAGCTGCGGGATGCCAGGTGTGCTGACTGCCGGTGGGAAGGGAAAGGATCCACGGGAGAAGCCAGTGATAAGTGCACCTGTGTTTGAGATTGGTGTCACAAGCTCTCCTTCCCCATGGAACAGGGCCAACGCATATAAGAAATAACATCAAGAATGTTGTTGAAGCAGAACATCAATCATTAGGTTTCAATTTTAAATGGATTATTTCTTGTTGTTTTTTTTATGCTGCAAGGATACAGAATATGCAGTTTACCTTTTCCTTAGTTGCCAGGTTGGAGTGGGGGTGTGAGAGCAGTGTTCACTCATCATTTGGGGATCCAAAACACTGAGTCTGTTCTCTCAGACTCATTATTGTCTTACACCAATCACCACTCCAGCCCTGCAGTATGGGTGATGGCAAGAGTAAAACCACGAAATGACAGTGCTTCTTAGTATCATCTTGCCTTGGACATAGCAGCAAGACTGTGTAATGTCAAGAGATCAGCAGATTAAAATATATAATTTTTCAATCATTAATGTCTTCAGCAGGAAGAAAATAATTTTTATATATCAGCCAACACATGTCATACATTACAGTTACCAGCTTCCAGTAAGGCCACATCTAGAGGAATTGAGAGGATGATTTTTGTGAAGAAAAGACCTTCCAGATTTAAAGAAAACAAAAACAAAAAACTGGACTCAGAATTTTCCAAAAAGATTATTCTTGTTTCCTTTTTCTTTGAATGTGGTTTTGTTTGACTTTGTGGGTGGGAGAGTGTTACAAGTTTACTTATTGTCAGCGAAGTAATGCAGAACATTGCTGAATCTGACATAATTGAAATTCAAGTTTAAGTTTTGTTTTCTGCCTACTCCAATCTCAATTTTCTACTCAAGCACTATTCTGTAAAAAAAGTGACCCCTCTGAGAAGCCACTAACCATCCTAGCCCCGTCCTGAGGCTTGCTACTTTTATTGCATGAACCTGGGGTAAATACTTATTATGTAGCCCAGACAAGAGTGGTTTTCTATTTTTATATATGCAAGAAATATTGATGATCAAAGGATATGAAATTAAGGACAAGGTAATTAACATTTACTCAAACTGCTTATCAGACCATGGATTTGTCTCAAAAAGTCAAGTTGTTTGATCACTTGCTTTTGATTGAGAACTATGAAAATCCTAGCCCTTTAATCATAAATCCTCTTTACTAATCTTTAGAGATAGGACTTATCACTAGCACTTAATACTAGAAATGCACTTTGTTGATTTGTTTTCAAATAAAAGCAATGATTTGCTTAGAAAACAAAGGCGGAACATTTAATGCACTTATTTGGTGAGTTTATTGAAGCAATCATCTTGCTCTTCAGCATTACTAAAAGTAAATTAAATGAAATAAACCTTAGAGGAAAGAGTGTGTAGAAATGTGATAGTGTAGCAAGTCTGTAATTTTGGAAGACCTTGTTTCTAAATAATATATTTCAAAAGAGTTGGGGATGTGGCTCAGTGGTTAGGAACCCTGGGTTTAATCCCTAGTACCAAAAAAAAAAAAAAGTGGCAGTGTAGGTTAGGTTATACTTCAAAAATATGTCACAGATAATGGATACATAGGGGGGGAAAGCAAGTACAATAAAAGATTAATGGTAAAATCTAGAGGGTAGTATTTAAGGACTCATAAAATTCTTTTAATTTTGCAGTATGTTTAAAACTTTTCATGCTAAAATACTGGAAAAGATGTATAAGAAAGTGCATACCTAAAATTGAATTTTATGTACTTAAGAAAATTGCCATTGCACAATTACACAAAATTGAGTGAGCTTAATGGATAATATGTCAGAGAAGTCTTGTTTTTGGAAAACTTGGAAAAAATTAAAAAGTTCTTTAAAAACCTGTATAACGTCTTTACGCTATTATCTTGTAGATCAAGACCTACGTAAAGATAGAAAAGCCAGCATTAAGGGGGAACCTCTAGGATAGAGTAAAAATTACATTGTTCATCTCTGCAATTTCATTACCTAACCAGTAAGTAAATGAATATCTATCTTCCCAATTGGATTGAATCTTAATTTTTTAAAAATTTCTAAGCATCTGGGCTTATGCATATGATTTAATATTCATTCAAAATGACACAATATATTTGGTGTGTTTACCTGCTATTTTCACCTAACACTATACCTTTAGAACTGACTTTGTTGGCCAGACCTGACCCAGAACTAAAAAAGAAAGAAAAAAAATGCACTGTAGCTATTCAATTTTACTCTAATAGGACCACATCTGAAGAGGAGGAGTCTTCTGTGAATGTCTTTTAAAAAGAAAAAAATAGTTCATTAAAAATGACTTTCCAAAGCAATGACACTTCCCCTTTAGAAAGTTGATTTCTCCCATACATAAGAAAAATCAGAGATTTGACAATTATCTTCATAACTGCTCAGACACTTTCTACGTAAAAGGTGCTTTTGGATTTATGCCCTAAAAGTTCTTCTTCCGGGTCACTTCCTTCTCCCTATTTTTTGTTTGTTTGTTTTTGTTTGGTTTGGGGGTTGTTTTTTATTTGTTTGTCACTGTTGTTTCTTTGGCTCCCACAGCAATGGTGTTTATGGCTGTGCTCTCACTATGGGTCTTCAAAAAACACAAGGTAGTGGGACCAAAATGTCAAACAATGAAGAAGCTTAATGCTACAAGGGAGAGTCAAGGGGAAAGGGACAGATTAAATGCAACAAACAAAACACTCACTCCACCCTCCTCCCACACTTGCCACAGGGACACAAACAATAACTGCCACACACATCTCTACAATGAAACAAAATTTTATTCCCAGAAACATAATAAAGGAAGAGTAAAGCCCTGACCCAGTCTTTTTTTTTCTGCAAAGTCGTCTTTAAATAAATCTTTTCTATGGCAATTTTATGACCTCCATAAGTAATCGTATTTTGTTCCCTTTTTAAAATGATAAAATTCATTTTTATTTCCAAAAAGTACTCCCAAGTATAAAGAAAATGCATAGATCACACATAATTCCTTCTCTCAGAGAAAAAGACTGGGTATTTGGTATATATTCCTCCAGGTATTTTTCCTAGAGAGATACAGCACATAATTGAAGAGAAACAGTTTTTCTCCAAAAGTCTTTGCTTCACTAATTATCCCAACTAACTTTCTAGTGTCTATGTTTTCACTTAAAACAACAAACTAGCTGCTTCTTCTTGAATTGTCAATATGCTAAAGACCTATACTTAAAGGAAATGGCAGCAGGGACTATAACTTTCCCAGCATTCTTTCCCCATTCTAGCTTTCTTGCTTCCTCCTTCTCCTCTCATTCAAGCTTTCATAAAATATAAAAGCCTTTCGTCCTTATCTTTACTTCGTGCTCCCAGTGTATTGAATAACTAGTTTCCATCTTCACCACTCGTTCTCTTCCTAGTCATGGATGATTGCCAATGCCAAATACAACAAAAGTTTGTAGGTAGTATCCTTTTTATTTCACCTCTCATCAGCATTTAATGCAATCTAGAAGTCTTTTTCCTTTTGTTTCATTGGTCCTTCTCCTACACTCATGACCTCTCTCCTCTTCCTCATCCTTTACTGTGTTCTTTTCTTTTGCCCATTCTTTGAATACAACTATTCTCTAGAATGGACTTTGATTTTAGTCCTCATCTCTTCAGTCTCTCCGTTTCCTTCTTTAATGTGCTCACCCACTCCTGCAATTTTAATTATTTTCAGCACTCTGCAAGCCCTGCCCTTATCTCTCTCCTCCGATATGAACCCATACATCCGAATGTCAACTGGCTCTTTCCACTTGGATGCACTTTCCAAAGACACCACAAATTCAACAAGTACCATGAGTAGATTATCTATTATCTTCATTTCTATTCAGGTTGTTCTAAGAAAAGAGTGGTAGAGAATTTGGTAATGCATCCTGATGATGATTGGTTTAGAAGGGAAGCTAAAGTAAGGAACTGTTCCTAGTAAGTGTAGACCACTCTTTCAAGTTTAACAGCAAAGAGAAAAGAGAGATTAGTCTTTACAGAAAAACAGACATGAAGAAGTCACCTTTTAGGACAGGGAAAATCTATGCAATTTTGAAGTTGTGGGAAGGCAGTGGAAAAGAAATTGAAAATAGGGAAAATAAGAGGCTAGGCACTGAATCCTGATAACTACAAAGAAGACAGTAGAAAGACCTTTACTTCTTTTAACTATGTTATATATTCTTCATATGACATTTGCTTTAATAAATTCATCTCTAGTATGCACTTCTCATTGCAGTAGTAAATCAATTATTATAAACAATTTTTGTAATATTTATATGATATACTTCACCTTTACATTTATTTTGGCATCTGCAGTTAGGCAAAAATTGCACTTGGGGCTACTCTGTACAATTAGTTAAATCAAGCATTCTTTTCCCTTTGATACTTTCCTATGTATATATTCCATTCCTAATCAACATGAAGAATTCTTTTCACTCAAACCGTACACAACTGGTATCTTTCAATTAAAACTCTAATGTTTTAGAAAACTCATCCTCTGAGATCAACATGTTACTTTATTTTTTTTTTCAGGTCTCTATTCCATGAGATTTTGTTGTTGTAATTTACTTGTCAAATTTTCCTAGGTGACACCTTATATTGGTAGTCATGAAAATTGTTTTCCTATGCAGTTTTCAAATGTAGTGGCTTCTTTAATTCAAGTGAATAAACCCACCTTGCCATTCTACTTTGGGTGGGGAGACAAAAGGAAGGGAGCAGAAGGTAGACAGGGGTAAGAAGAGCTGGTGGAGTCTGTACAAACCAGAGGTTCCCCTTTAGGATCAATGTTCTTAAGGAAAAAAGTTCTGACTGAATAGTATTTAAAAAGTTATTAGCACTAACAAGGCAGATAATTCTCCATCAGGTTTCTCAGAAAGAATTGCTAACGATGTAGGGAAGTGGGAGAGACTGTTTGGGGTTTCAGAGACAAGACAGCTACCCTGAGCTGAAAGCATTTTACAAGGAGTAAGGCATTGCTAGCCAGCAAAGACAGGCTACTTTTTTCTCCCTTCTTTTCTGCCCCCTCAAAGTCCTCACCATTTTAGCTCTCTTGCACTAATGCTTCCTCCTCAGCTGCATTTAGAGAGAAATGCACAAAATTGGCCATAAGCAGGCAGCATGCTTGGGGCAGAGAGAGCCCTAACCTATTGCCTCAGTTGAAATCCTCAGCTCCAGTGTCTGGACAGGGAGGTGGGAGGAGCACAAGAAACCATTACCCTCTGGCTTCTCCTCCCACAGAAGCCCTGCCCCCTCACACTTGGACAGTGGAGAGATTAGCTTTCTTCTTCCTTCTAGTTCAGCCCTTTGGCTAATAGGAAAGGCCACGCAAAAGCTATGGACCTGCTTCTCTGTGCTTGATAAAAGTGCATAGATAGAAGACAGGGCTTCCCAGCTGGGAGGAGGGAGGAGAGCGAAGATCCCTGCCTGGGCTGGCTGATCTAAGCAGTCAAAGTGGGCAGCTGAGTGCTTGAAAGAGGATTATGCTCGCACTAGAAATAAGCAGTAAGTGAGTGAATATATGGCTTAGAAAAGGATTAATCCCCCTGGGGTTATGGGGTAAACTAGGAAATATTGCTTAATTCTAGAGTAAAACTGTAAGACTTCCTTCTCTTTGTATTGTGTGTGCCGTTTGGAGACTCAGAACTGTAATGCCTCCTCCCACTCTTAGGAAGGGCCAACTTCTACTTGGAATAGTTGGGGATGTAAGCTCTTTCTGTGACCCAGCCTCTTGCCAGGAAAATTCACTACTAAATCAGAGAAGGAGGTGCTATTAAATTGGAGAGGTGGAATTTGATATTGGCAGAAATTGCAATTTTGAATTATGTCTTGTGAGTGCTGATGTTATTATATCCATTAGCAGCGATTGTCAAGAAAGTCTGGGGCAGGGGGTTAAAAAGAGAAAATCAAGAGCTTTTATGATAAAGAGGCTGAGCAGTCCAGATACAAAGGATTAAATGCAAAAATTATATAATAAACAATAAGTGAGCTTTGAAAAAACATTAAACGGGAACAGGAGTCAGAGAGCATAAAAATACATAGATTAAAAATTAGGAAAAGAAATTCTCATTTCAATGGTTTTTTGCGCTAGCCAAAAATTTCACAATGTTTATAAAGTCAAGACAATGATTCAGGAATACATCAATTATTGTTGTACATTATTAATACTGTTGCTGGGCAAGATCTGTGGTTCTCTGGTCAGCAAGTTCTGGCAATGAAGCCACCGCCGCTGGTGCAAAGAATTCTGGGATGTCTGACAGTGAAATGGATGGAAAGACTCACATTCCATCTCTACTTAATGTCCTTTTGTCCAGAAATCGGGTCATGCAAATGAATTACTTGGTACGTATACAGATCAATATTTGAAAAGGCATTTCTAAATGTTTTGTTTTAGAGGGTCCCTGGACAATATCTTATGGCAACCAATAGACTAAAAGGATACAAAAACAAAGTGACAGGAAGGAAGTCAGCTTGACTGAAACCAACTTTGCTCTTTTTGTTTTCCATCAATCCTGAAATGGAACCTCAAATGAGGACAAGAGTCATAATAGAGAGAAATATTGTGGCCATCTGTTCTGTTCTAAATGGCTGAGTTCATTAATGTATGAATGAGAATTTGAATTTTATTTATGCATTCTAATACTTGAAGATTTGGAAGTATCTTATTACAGTGATAAATACAAAAATAAGGGGTATGTTTATGGGGGCAGTAAGTATGTAAATCTGGCTTTTGAAATGTTATAAAAGAAAAATAAACAGATAAGAGTTGTGTCCCACAATGTAAATATTTATATCATGTGTTTCCTCCCCAAATAAGATAGATGGGGATCCTAACATGACACAGTAGATTGAAGTATACAAAATATTTTAATTATATTAATTCTAGTTGATGCAGTTAATATTTAAAGCAAGGTTTCCAAAAACTTGGACTATTAATTAAGTATGATAAGTATAATTAAGTAGTGATTTTTATTATACATTTGTTACTGATATGAAGAAGAAAATGGCATTGGGTGTATTCCCATCAGCCGTTGCGTTGGGGGAAAAAAAGAACTCAAACATATCATCATTTTCCTGTAGTACAATTGTTAATTGACTGTCATGATCTATGTTCTTTTCCAACTTTAGAACTTATAATTATAGATATTGCTATGGGGGAGTTGGATGGGAGTGGTCATTGGGACCAATAATAAGAATAATAACAAAATGCCAATAACATGCATTTTTTAGATGTACTTATTCTATACTCTTCCAATGTTTTGAACTACCTAGTTTGAAATTTATTTTATCTTTGAAAAGTTACTTGAGTTGTTTTTTCCAATGTTAGCATCCATCCATCGGATTTATAGACAATATTGAAAATCTGAAGATTCATTATCTGAGTTGTGTGATACTTCTTTTATTCCTAAACATATTTAAGGCATTAAAATAAATCATTTAATAGTTAAAGCCTTAAGCATAGTATAATTATAAATTAAGTTTCGATCTTTAAAACAATGTGAATGTGCTAGGATTCTTCAAGGAATTGCTTGTTTATCTCAAAGTGTTAAAGAATCTTTTCTGGAACTACAAAATAAAAAAGAAACATAAGAATATTAAGAAAATGATTAAAGACATAATTTGAATGGGGGAGGCTAAGTAATGATAAGCCAGCAGTTTGAAAACATTTGCTGTTGTAATGAGAGACGGACAGAGGATGATGCATATGACTACTAATGAGGATAAGTAAAGACTTGTATCTTTGAAAAGTATTATGTGGGTATTAAGATTATTAATGGAAAAAAACTAAATGATCATTTAAAATTATTCTTTCACAAGAAAAGTAAAGAACAAGGATATGGAAAACTAAGCAGTGATGAAGACCTCGAAATAATTGTTGATCAAAAGCAGGTAAGTGAATGCTTACATACATTTTCTATTGTTGCACTGTAGATTTTTGACACCTGAAGCCCTTTGGGAGCTCACCCTTCCCTGACAGCTGTATTAGCCTGTCTAACTGAGGCCTGCCTAACAAGATAGATTGTGAGAGCAAATAAACCTCTCCCTCTGATGTCTCTGACCCACTGACTTCTTTCTGCATGATGCCAATATGTATGTATGTTCTGTATGTTAAGAATAATGAAAAATAAAGTCAGAACAAGATAAATTTGAAAAATTATAATCTCCATTGGTAAAAAAGAGTCAGAACAACAATGATAATTTGGGAAAATAAAAGATAAGAATAAAAAAGTACATCATTTTGAAAATGAGAGACACTACCATTAGTGTATCTTATAAAACAACAAATATGATTTTAAAAGAAGGGGATAAAAGGTAGAAAATTGAGCACTTTAAATATATGTCTTACTAATTTAATTCCTCAAATTATCTACAGTTTAAATTTAGAAATGACTTTTAAAAACAAAAGAAAAAGACTGCTTAGTAGTCTTTAATATCACCCATAATTTGAGAGACCTCTAGCTTGGATGTTATATGGGCCCATAAGGAGAAATGAAAACTGCTTAATAGACCTTAAACAAAGACATACCAGGTAGTGGAAGGTATCCAGCCTATGACGCCAAATTGGCATTAGTCCTTAACATCTTTGTTAGTTATCAAGAAGAAAAGTGGGGCATGGTGGCACTTGCCTGTAATCCTAGCAGTTTGGGAGGCTGAGACAAGAGAATCGCGAGTTCAAAGCCAGCTTCAGCAATGATGAGGCGCTAAGCAACTCAGTGAGACCCTGTCTCTAAATAAAACAAAAAATAGGGCTGGAGATATGGCTCAGTGGTCGAGTACCCCTGAGTTCAGTCCCTGGTACCAAAACAAACAAACAAACAAACAAAAGAAAAGACATGATAACTGCACATTTACTTAATGTATTAGTGGCACTGAATCAAGTGACTAGTGAACCCAAGCATTAATAGAGTGATAATTCAAAGGGACTTGAGTAGATTAGGAGATTAGAAAGAAAGTCATCTGTAATTTACAGAAAGAAACTGAATTTGGACTGTTTTCTAATCATGCAGTTCATTTTGCGTCGAAGTGATTACATTAAAGGAGCTATTGTGTATATTTCTGACAAAAAAGAAAATGGCTACCCAAAGATAGAAGCCTGAAACAATGGACTTAGAGACTTGTTTGTTAAACCTGGAATAATTAAGGCAACTGAAGAGGTCTTCTCACCTCAACTGGCTACACAAAGCAGCTCTGTGGAGGTGCAGAATATACTGTCTTACAGGGTTCACTCACTCACTTTTGCCTTATCACCACTCTCTGACTCCTGAGTAAACAGGGTAGGGGGTGTGTGGGTTTGGCCCTGTTTTTTGCCACTTAGTGCCAAACTGTCAGTTCAGTTAATAAGTGGGGCTGGAGCCCAGGTGCTCTGCTGAGCTATTAACTCTTACTTTAACTATGCCAGATAAATTACTTGGGCCTGCAATCTCCATCTCCTGCTGATCCTACCCATAGACTGGGATTCTGATTAAAGGACCAGATCTACCTGGCGAATAACTAGTAAAATATAATTGAGTATATTAAGAGAATATGAATATGTATTTTTCTGTTTTTATATATATGAAATTTTATTTTAATCTCCTCTTTAATCATATAGAAGGCAAATTTTTATCTTTTTATTCTATACTGTCTTTACTATCTATCTCCTCAAAATTTTTACTCTCCTTCCTTCCTTTTTTTTTTTTAACTTTTTGGTTAAATTTTTGTGTTTTAACTAAATTTGGGTGTTCAAAAAACTACAAAATTATATATTGAGATCACTGGAGTAGAAAGACCAAGGAAATTATTGTGTCATTTTTATCTTATGGTAACTTCCACAAACTTCATATTGTTGTGACTAACTACAGCTTATTAACTGTTAAGGAATCTTAAAGAAAAAAGAAAATCAACTTTCCTGCTAATCAGAAAATCGCACTTTCCTTGCTAGAGGGAATGAGGGTGGGTTCAGTGTGCTCAGCGTCCTTAGGGGCCTCTGCAGGTCTGCTTCCTTCCAGGACCACTTACACAAACTGGTTCCATTTGGTGTGGCTTTGCTGAGTCATTCATGACCGCATATAATACAGAATATGAGTGATTATGAATGTGAGCTGGCTGTGGTGTTGGCCTTTGACAGAAAGAGTGGTCGGTCCTTTTTTGTTTGGCAAGTTTTTCTGATGTTCACGTTGTGAGCAAATCTAAAGTCAAAACGACGACCATGTTGGTACCTCACATTGTAATTAGTGTTTATGAAACTACAAAAAAAATTTCTAAGTTTAATAGATTGAAAAATTGTGTGTGTTTCTGTCTGTGAAAATACATTTATTTACCAGAAATGAAATAGTACTTCATCTCATAGATAAGACGTTATACATATGATGTCATTAACACGGTGTATATAACAAAATTAAAGCGCTATAGCCCTATATATAATTTTGTTAAGAATCTTTAAGTTCAATCTGTATCTTTTGCAGAAACCTAGTAGAAATTGGTTTGTCAATCTTTATGTAATTGCAAATAGCTTTTTTAGTAACTGATGCCAAAAGGAAATCTAAGGAAGATAAACAAAATAATTGGAGTGCTGTGATGGGCACAAGTCAACTAATCGCATTATGTCCATCACTCAGAAGCTGTGGCTGTACACATGCTGTGCAAGCTATATGCCATTTATCAGTCATGTGATTTGTAAGTCTCATACTTGTACAGAAAGCCCACAGTCTTGCTTATATAAGCAAATAAATAACAAAAGCAGTGCATGGTATATGCATTTTTTTCTCCCTGGCTGCCCTCATCCAAGGAGGTAAAAGATGAGTCTGTGTTATTTCAATATGGAAAAAAAAAGGAGAAAATTTTGAAAATGTGTAAGATTTTATTCTTGAAAGTCAATATTGTGCTTCTCTCTTGGTGAAATTTTACTGGCAAAATTTATTTGGGATGCACTTAAAAATATCCCAGAGAATTCATAAATTATTGTTGATGTCCTAAAGTAATAGATGCCATATAATATGCAGAATCCATATTTTCCTCCAGAAATCCCCAGAGTTTTTAAACTTCAAGCATAGGTAAGTAAATAAAGTGTGTTGAAATAAAATCTTAATGCCTCTAAAACCCAGACATTTGGCATTAAGATAATAAATCTATAATTAGTGAATATAATATTTGGCTTTCTAGAATAAATATTAAAGAATAGATCTTAAATATACATTTTGGATGATTTTTATTATGAAAATATTCTTTCCTGATTGGAGGAGAGAGGGTCTTCTTTAGAAATGTGTCTCAGGCGAATATGAATTTTCTTCTGAAATTACTGAGATTTCAGAGGGGAGAAAGAGAGAGTAAATGGTCAAGTACCCTTAGTAAAATTTAAAACATTAACCTCTTTGAATAAATAATCAATTTATTCTATTTTAAATTACTATTTTAATTAGAACCAACTTAATTCAAAGTTTGTCATAGGCTAAACCTAGACAGCTTTTCCCTTCAAATATTTTCAAATTCCAAGTAGATTTTAAGGAGGTAACAAAGACTAACATAAAACTATAGAATATTGTGATTACATGAAGGATTCAATTATAGGTTAATAGGTTCAATCATTGCAAAAATGAGTTTAGCAAAATGTGATGGATTAGTTGGTTATGAGACTCAAATTTGTAGCTGCATATCCTTCAGTGTAGTAAAATGGGAAATGTCACATGTCAGCCAGTTACATGCGGAACAAGTGTACCAAGGTCAGAGCAGTAGTGCTCAAGCTTCCAAATCCCCTGGAGGGCTTATTATAGTAGAAATGTCTGGGTCCCCCTCCACGGGTTTCTGATTATGTTTTATAGGGTAGGGCCTGAAAATGCATTTCTAAGTCCTCAGCTATTGCTGCTGATTGTAGACCATACTTGAGAACTACAACCAGAGAAAATAGTGCAGTCTTTTTATTTTTGTTTTTAATAATACTGGGGATTGAACCCAGGGCCTCACAGCACTATACCACTGAGCTACCTCCCAGACCTTTTAATTTTATTTTGACATGGGTTTTGAGTTTTTGCTAAGTTGCCTGGGCTGACCTCAAATTTGTGATCCTCCTGCCTCAGTCTCCCAAATAGCTGAGATTACAGGCATTTGTCATTCTGCTTGGCACTAATGCCATTTTAAAAAGGAAAAGTATATATACATGACTTTTGATAAATGTGACATTCTTCAACAGGGTATTATCTGGAAATTTTAAAACCATAATTCCTAGGCAAGCAATGTAATAATACTGAAGCAAAGAAAACCACAGCCATTTACAATCAAAGGTAACTTTAAAGACCCAAGTTTGCCATCTGTCTAAATTCTACATGGTAGCCTTGTGATCTTGAACTTGTCTGAGCTCAGTTTCCTCATTTGTAAAATACTCTGTTCTCCCTATCTTCTGAAGTTTATCTAAAATAAAATACATACAGCCAGTCCACAGTGGCGCACGTCTACAATCCCAGCGGCTCAGGAAAGTGGGGCAGGAGGATCCTGAGTTCAAAGCCAGCCTCAGCAACAGCAAGGCACTAAGCAACTCAGTGACACTCTGTCTCTAAATAAAGTATAAAATAGGGCTGAGGATGTGGCTCAGTGGCCAAGTACCCCTGAGTTCAACCCCCAGTACCAAAAAAAGTGAAGACAAGAAAAGAAAAAGATAAAATACATACAAATACTTTATAAGGTGTAAGTCATGCAGGTTATTTTAATTAGCTGGTCACCCCCACACAATGCACCTCCCCACCAACTTCAGTTTAAGAAACAGGAATTCTGAGATCCAGAAAGGTGAACAGAGTTTCCCAAAGTCACTGGTTAAGCACAAAGAGCACAGGAAACCAGCCCTCCCTCATGATGCTCTTCCTATACAATGCTCTTCCTGTCACCTCCCAGAGCTCTGCACCATCACCCATTACTGGTCATACTACAAGTGCATTAAGAAGTTGTTTTACAGCCGGGCGCGGTGGCACAAGCCTGTAATCCCAGCACTTAGGGAGGCTGAGACAGGAGAATCGCGAGTTCAAAGCCAGCTTCAGCAACGACGAGGCGCTAAGCAACTCAGTGAGACCCTGTCTCTACATAAAACACAAAATAGGGCTGGGGATGTGGCTCAGTGGTCGAGTGCCCCTGAATTCAATCTCCAGTACCAAAAAAAAAAAGAAATAAGAAGTTGTTTTACCTTGTGCTCTAATTACATAAAATAACTATCTATTGGGAATTATTATAGTTGGCCAACATTTATTTATTGAACCCTCATAGGGATACACATTCCCACAACCACTCCTTAACTATTTCCTTCCCTCCTGACCCCTAGGCATTGTCAAAAGAAATGCCCCTCCATGCAGACATATACACAGTGAGGGCTAACAGGGGTTTGTTGAGGACCACTTACCTTTCCTCTCACAATCTCAGGGAGGGCTTCTACCAGACATGAGATGCCCCATGAAAAGAGACAACACACACTTTTCTTAGCCTAAATCCTTTCTGAAAGTCTCTTTTAAATTCTGTAAGAGAAGACTAAATAGAAAGTGATGGATATTAGGAATTCTGTGATCTTTTTCTAAAGAAAAAGAAGAGACAAAGTAGAGCCACCCCTTGTGTCCACAATAGCACATAAGCATTTGAGCAATGATGCCTTTCTGCCCTAGTGATTGTTCTAGGGATAAATCCCAAAAAGGAAATAAAGGAAATTGTGAAATTAAAATGGAAGAGCAAGTATAGCAGATGAACAGAAAAGATACAGAGCTTCCTTCTGGTTATAACAGATAGCATGGTCCAGCCATCATCTAAGCAGTTGACCTCAGTCTCAGACTCATAAATAGCAAAAAGGATGAGAGTGATATGTGTCACTGCCTTGCACTCTGTGCTTGCTTAGCCATATCAATGTGGTAGCTTAAATATCGTTCAGATCCCATTTACCCTGGCTCTTGGTATCATGTACACAGTCTCTCTTAGTACCTACTTGGAACTTTGTACTTGACCAGCAAGAACAGAAACCCTTCCAGAGTTGCAGAAAGGAGAAAACCTTTTCAGCTTGGAGACTCTGAAGCAGGGGACCCCAGGGACACTCAGAAGACAGAGCACATTATGCAGTGTGGTACCCTCATCATGCTCGCAGTAGTTGGAGGTTCATTAGTGATTTCCTCACAGAAGACTGATCAATGAGAAATGGCTAAATGAATAGAAGCCAGATTTATTTGCTATCCATCTGAAATCAGCATCAGTGTAAATAAAGACTCCCTACTATAATCCAATCAATTCCATCTTGTCTGCAAAGCTATTTATCATCAATATATACTGTACAAGGAAAGGGGAAAGTTTTTCACTAAGTTAAACAGAAAACTTACTGAAATGAAAACAGTAATCCTGTATTTTATTCCTAAATATTCCCCCATTTGTATCAAGGAATATAAAAAATCCAAGTTACTGATAATTTAGGGGGCAAACCATAGTAATGCAAAATAATTACTTTGTGTTTTCCATGTAAACTCAAAATTTTTTATTGTTCCTTTAATTTTGTGCATTTCAGTTTCGTGTACCAGTTCCCCTGAGCATCACCTGACTCTAGAGAAAACACAAAAGGCAAACCCAATACATTCATTTCAGAATCCTCTGAGAGCTTACTGAAAGCTGAAAGTATTAGGACAGAAAATCCAAAAGAGTCACTGTTCACAGAGTGGCACAGACCAGGCGGGAGAGTTAAAGTAGGGATCCGCCGTCCTAGTTTCTAGTCTTGGCTCTGCTCCTTACTAAGCAGAAGACTTTGGAGTAAGCAATTTAAGTTTTCTGAGTTTCCGTTTCTTCATCTGTGCAAAGGAATAATACCATCTGGGTCGCACGTCTGTTGTAAGGCTCAAATGGAAATACTTCCTTGGAGGTAGCTCAGCCTTCTCTGGTCAGAGCCAGGAGAAGCAGCCAGGGCCACGGTTGTTTTGTCTGATACTCTCTCACTCATGTGTCCCTAGTGATGAGCTGGAACTGGTGAGATCCTGACATCTTCACTTTGGTTGTTTCCACCAGTTTGCTCCTGGGTGTTCTGCACACCTTCCACGAGAGACTAGCAGATACTTAGGTCTGATGCATTTTCAGTGATGCCAGCTCCAATGTCCTCAGCATTGGGACCATAAGACAGAATGTGTGCTGGCCACTCTAGCACAGTGGGTAAGATCAGGATTTTTACAGTCAGAGATTTAAGAGAGAACAGGCTATGGCCACATAGCAACTGTTTGATTTTGGGAAAATTAATGGGCTTTTCTGAGCCTCTGGCTACTCTACCAGAAGATGAGGAAAATAATATCTACTTCATAAAGTAGTTGGGAGAATTAAATAACTTCCTAAATATGAATGCTTAGCCAGGTGTATGGCAGGTAATAAGTTCTTTATAAGTGGCAGACACTGGGTGGTGGTGAGAGCAGTTGGTACTATTCATACATTTATTAGCTGTAGGATCCCCTTGAATGGAGGGGGGCTGAGTTATAATGATTTTAAACGCTGCAGGATTTTTTTGTGGTCAGAGATGAAAACACTTCCTCTGATGAGCCAGATTCAGAAATCCGGGTAGCAATTGAGAGTGAGGAGGGCAGTAGTTACTTGGCATGAGCTGGCTCCCTAGGGAGGTCAGCACCTACCAGCTCCAGCTGATTGCTACCTTGTTGGAAATGGCCTCAGGCCACACTGCACATCCTAACTTCTCAAAAAAACACAATCTGCTTCTTTTGGTATTTACAATCAATTTTTAAAAGCTTAGAATGTGTGTAACTTAAATAACATGTGCATTGCCCTTGGGGTCCCAATTTATGACCTATTGTTAAAGGAGAGCAGGGTGTGGACATAGGCCTTGGCGGGTCTCTGCTCACCTCTTCTGTCTATCTCCTGTTTTATACTTTCCAACTTGAAAACTGACCTAACCTAGTTGTCAATCTGATTTAAAAAATGGGCACTAAGGTAAAATTGACAGGTAGCCTTAAGTCCTCCAAGAAGTTCCAGTACCTTAAAAGGGAAACAGTTAATCCAAAATGTTAAGAAAAAAATCCATTTGAAAATGAGTAGGACAGATATTAATGAGCAGGAGGTAGTCAGGTCTGTCTTACCACCTAGTACCAGCACTGTAGAGTAGCAAGCAAGCACCCCGCTTTCCTCTACCAACCCACCTCCCCCAATTTTCCAGACAGTAATGCAACTCATCAGGCTCAGTTAAAAATTATTATCACCAAGAGAGAGGTTACGAGTTAATTCAACACGTCCAATTCAACAAATATCTCAAATACCATTGTATATCTTTATTTTAAGATATTAATGTATGGCCAATGTTCTTACATGCAGGGGGGAAAAAAAAGGAAAAAACCCCTGGGCTTTCAAGTTGAAAAATGCATAGGAATGAAGTCATTTTCAAATAGTCTGTGTTTTCTTCTTTTTAATCTAATAGCAAAAAGTGGTACTTGCAGCATGTTTAGTCAGTGAGAAAATAAATGCATAATTGAAATGATGTGAGCTGACATGCTGAGCGTAAAAATGATGTGATATATGAAAGTAACAGACAGAGATGGTAGTTCTTAAAGTACTCAGCCATTCGGAATATAACTTGAAAGGAGATTCATTCAACCTCTCATAGTGGAAGATGTGCTGTGGTGCTTTTAGTTTTTGTTAAATAAGTTCATCTGATCAATATGAGAACTGTAGACTTCAAAGCTAGAAGGAACTTTAGAAGATAATCTAATCCACTGCTCTGTAGGACCATTCCCAGCCACCCTGAATGAGAGAGGGGCATCTATGTGTATGGTGTCCCAGGAGCAACTCAGGTATGCATGCATACAAGCTTTGTGTGATAGAAGGGGGAGCAGCTTCCAGGAGTTCCATTAGGTTTGGTCCTAACTCAAGTGAAAAAAGTGAGTGTCAGAGAAGGGAAGTAGCATCACTGTGTTTACCAAGTTATTTTACATAACAGGCAATATTAGAACTCCAGTCTATGGTGTCCAGTGTTAGTTTCACTCCTCTACCCTGTAACTGCCTTCCTAATTTTCAAAGCTTCTTATCCTCTCTTGTACAGTGTCTTGTGTTAGTTAGCTAAGCATCCAAGTCAAAGCCAGAATACTCACCTGAGAAAAGTGTACATTCCAGGAACACAGCTATGTGATAGATGATTATGAAAGGTTTATATAAGATGCTTCCTAATTCTTCAAAAGAGGATCTCACAGACCCTGTGACAACTTCTCAGAACACATTAGAACACAGATACTAAAGATTTGCAAAGCAACTTTGAAGTCTCCTGGACTACCCAACCAGATGGGCAGTGTTTCCTCCATGTTTACACAGATGGTTTTTCTACAGCTCATCTTGCAGGGCTTTCCCACCTGGTTCAGTGTGTCATCTCCCTCGAGTTGGTCATGAGACTATGAACCAATCCCCAGTTGGGCATCTGGCCTCCCAGCCCATGCCCTGGAAGTGAGGCCAGTGCTCTAACAAACCCCACATGGGAATTCACTGACCACTGATTCGGTCAGCCTCAATTGTCAGGAGGGCTTTGAAAACCAGCTGGGGCTGGAAATATTTGAACTAAATAATTCATGTTCTAAATTCAAAACCTGAAAAAAAAAATGACAAAGAAACAGGCAAACTGAACTAGTTTTTTTGCTTTGTTTTGTTATTGTTGCTGTTAACACTTAAGCTGCAGGGAGAGTATGGAGCACAGACTTCCCTTTCTTCTCTTCTGATTTAGGACCTAGATGCCTGTGCTCTGCCCTGCCCTTGCCCTGACCTTGTCATTTCTGTGGCTGTGCTTTCATTTCACTCCCATCCAGACTTTGCAGTCGCGTCTTTTCTCCTCTGTTCAGCACCACTCTCTGATCCTGCTTCTAGAATGCCTCTTGTTCTGACACTGCATGTACAAGGTTTGACAGAAGCACAGTTCTTGCAAACCTGCTTCTTTTAATGCTCCACTGCTTCCTTTCCTTTCTCCAAAACAACTCTACAGTTCTGTCGTTCCCATTTTTAAACACTAGTTTTGCACATGGTCTACCCCCAATCTGGGTAAGTACCACTTCCTTCCGACCTTGTGACCTAAGACACACACACGCAGATGACCAGTCAATACAATTGGTATTTATTCCTCATCAGAGTATTTTTTTGGCCAAATGATCTCATTCTTCAAGTATATGAATAAGTGACTTATTAAAGAAATGGTGAGAGAATGTACCATCTCGGCTTTGTGCTGGATGTTCTGAATAGAAAAAAACATTCATTCATCCCCTTTTTTTTTCCTAATGAAATTATCTCATTTGTATAATTAGTGGATAATTAATGAATTTTTGTTGTAGAGAAACACTAATCATAGAAGTAGTTTTCTTCCAGTCAAGGGTTGTCCAATTACTACTTCCCTCCACTCCTAGCTTCTGTCTTTAAACTTCAAATATATTCTCAAAATTGACACATTAATTTTTGTGAATGATGGAAGTAGTCCTAAAAGAAAACTAAATGTCACTACATCAGTTAATGGATTTTGTTAATCAACTTGTTTAGCACAGGATAAAGGAAATGAAAGCTCACAGACAGGGTTAGATATTCTTAAATTTTTAAGCTAAAAGTCTAAAATCTAAAAAACTTTTGATTTTTTTAAAAAAGCAATCCATTTTTCCCTAAATCAATGGTCAATATTATCTTTCTGTTCAAACCCCAAGGAACTTGATTTAAAATCATACCCTTGGGGTCAGGACTTTCATGAATTACAGTCGTCTTGCCTGTGGACCCCAGTACTGCATGGCTTAGTAGTTGGTACCTAAGGCATGGAGAGAACAGTTGATTCCCACTGTGTGAAATAAAAGGCAAAGTCCTCATTGGGCCTGCAGGCTGTGCCTGGCCGTCCAGCCTCTAACTCTCTCATCACCCTGTCCCGTGCCACCTTGATGCCAACTCCATTCCAGCTTAAGGAAGATGCTCTCTCTCCCTCATACCTCAGCCCTTGCTTCTCCTTCTGCCCTTGTATGTGTACAAGCATATAATAAATAACAAATATTTTGATAGATTTTCTAGGAATAATGAGGTATACATTAGAGGGAAGAAGACCTCCTCATAGTCCTGATTGAGGCCCCTTGGAGAATCAGAATGGTAAGAGATCAGAGCGGTAAAGAACAGGTCCCTGTTGTTTCTGTACATAAGCAGACTTCTCAAGTCCTATCAATATGAGGAAAAATGAGCAGGAAAAAGATAAACAAAAATAATGCCTGTTCCTTAAAAGAAGAGGGAGCGCCGGGCACGGTGGCGCATACTTGTAATCCCAGCAGTTTGGGAGGCTGAGACAGGAGAATCTGGAATTCAAAAGCCAGCCTCAGCAACAGTGAGGTGCTAAGCAACTCAGTGAGACCCTGTCTCTTAAAAAAAAAAAAAAATCACAAAATAGGACTAAGGACATGGCTTAGTATCCCTGAGTTCAATCCTCAGAACAAAAAGAAGAAGAGGAGGGAGCAAATAAACAGACAAAAAAATCTGATAATCTATTATGTGGGAAATTTGACAGAATTTTGCTGTGTGTATTCTGGGACAGGGTTGTGGGAGGAAATGTACAGCTACATTTAGTATATGAATACTTTTTGGAGTTCTGAAAAAAAATTAGGTTTAACTCTGCCCTGTTCCCAAGATCCTTCTTCCTGTGTGGTAAGCAAGGGAAAGCAGTGAAGAGTCTGGAGGGCCAGGTCAGGGGATGCTGGTGACCTTAAACTTTCATGTTTCAGGAAAGGGAACTGTTTACTTTTAGAAACTGCTTCCAAAAGAAACTATGTGGAAAAAATTAAGTTTTCTTTTATTTTCTCAGTTATGAGTAACTTGAAATAACTTCAGGAGGAACATAGGATGTTGATTTTGAAAAAAAAAAGTAATATTATTTTGGTGGAAATGATCCAACATGTCTTGCTTATTTATTGTACACAAACATATTTACAGCTTTTTTTTCTTTTATAAGTTTTTTCTAGGTGCTAAGACTTAGAGACGACATAGCCAGTCATGGCCCTTAACAAGCCAGTAGTGTCATGAGGCCCTGCTGTCCATAGCCAGTGCTGGTGCTGGCGCTGATGCAGAGCTGCAAGTCAGGGCTGAGGGGCACTCAGAAATCTTAAGATGTGCATTATAGGCTCTTTCCCTAGTCAGAGTCCTGGAAAAGCATTCCTAGAGCTCGGTATGTTCTCAGGAGGGGACTTGGGCTTTGAGAAAAATTTCCGAAGTTTTTCTTTTTCCCCCTAAACTTCCTTTCATCATACTTCCCTGATTTATCAAAGAGATTTGTCACAGTCTTAGCTGTGCTAGGAAATAATGTAACATGGTAAAATTTGAGAGAAAATTCCTGATTGCAAAGAAAAGTATGATAAAGAAATGCATCAATAAATTGAGACAGGTAAACTGGGAAATATACTCTTCCTTCAAGAGAACGTATTGGGTTAGGGGAGGAGAAAATACATAGTTATATACACACCCAAAAGCTAATCTGCAAAAAAGAGAAATTGCTCACTCCTTGGATACATGTCCACCTCTGAGGCCATGGGACACTACAGTATTCTCAATGGCCAGGACCAGGTATCAAGACAGCCCTGTCAGACCCTGCATGTATTGCCTTTGGGTTGCTCTCTGTGTTTTGAGTCCTCCAATCTGAGGTACTACTCCAAAGTTAAACCTTACTAGGCATGACAATTACTTCTGCATCCACCACATTTGTAAATTTCCACACCTGGCACAAAGCCAGCAAGTCCGTCACTTCAGCATTTGTTGAGAAGCTTTCTGTGATGGGAGTAGATTGCTGTGCTCTGAAAATGTCATTCTCCCCACCACCCTACAGGAGCTGACCTTTCTGCTCAAACTGAAATCCCTGATGAACTGTTCCGTGGATCTAGTTTATCCCAGAATGTTGACAGATCTTTCATGTTACTGTCTGGAAAAGATGTCTGAGAACTGATATTCTACCCCCCATTTAAACTTCTCCTGACCCGATGGTCCCTTCCAGTTCCTTGTGATTCCTTTTGTGATCCTCCTAAATTCAGCCTCCAGCCTTCCTCTCTGTGGTTGACCTGTTAGTGGTACAGGACTAACAATCATCTCTGGAGTCTCTGGTTATAGCATGCAAAACCCTTCTCCAAAAATTTTAGACAAGAGATAACGTATCACCATAATCCCAAGGACTCTTCATTTTCTATAGTCTTATTTTTGCATTATTACAAACATGATTTTAAGTTTTTGCACAGTTGCAGTCAGTATCCATTCAATTTTGTATCACCTTCTTCATGTAAAATTTTGTTGAGCTTATTTTCCAAATTGCTAGTTTTTATAAACGTCATTTTAAGAGGCACCTTCTGTTGATTCAAGATGATCTTTAGGCATTTTTCCCCCATGATTTCCCTTACTCATGCAGTGACTGTTCAGATCTTTTCCTTTCAGGATGCAAGTTATCAAATTAAAGACAAAAACAAAAAAGGATTGCAAGATTCATGTACATTGCTATGATTAGACATATACTGATTTTCTATGAATTATGCATGAAGTTTATGAGAATTTACACAGTGTAATCTTTTCATATCCCTGATGTACCTTTAAGCACCACTGAAGATGGCCTCATGCATGTTGCATTGCTCCATAAAACTTCAGGTTTAAAATTTAAACCACATTCCATGTGGCAGTTATAAGCATCCTGCTTCCTGAGGCTGACCAGAGCCAAACCACAAACGTGGATTTGCATAAATTCAGTTCACATGAATTTTAAAGTTTGCTAAGATAGGAAACTGACTAAATATTGTTAGAGCCACAAATACCCTGGGAGATAATTTACTCAGGTAGCATATTCATTGAGGAGACAGATGTATAGATCTGCTAAGCTATTCTCAAGCCAAAAAATATACAGACTCTAAAAACCTGTTATTGAAGTCTAAACAACTTATATGAAGTGGGCTTAACTTAAGGGGTTATAGAATTAGGCCATATGACTGCTTCATATTGAAAGGCAATGACAGAAATAAATTTGAATCTGTTTTAGAATATATAATTCTGTAAGCATTCTAGATTTTAAATGTTTTTCCTAGGATTTCAAAATGCAGGAGTCTTAAGTTAATATAGAACCAAGAGTACAGAATTAGAGTCCATGAAGCAGAGCTAAAATACATGTAAGGATGCTTAGGGTTCAAGTTCCTGATTCTGCTATGACTTTTTATTTGACCTTGAACCTCTAACCTTGGCTTCCCTATCAGCAAAGTAATACTATTTTTCCTACTTCCATCTTATGAGATCTGGAAGAATTTCCAAAAGAAAACTGTAAAAATAATCATTTGAGCCACTCAAGAAGATTACTTCCTGTGAATACATCTAAGATGGTATCTGTAGGGAAGCCACTGATGCTCTAGGGTTATGAATCACCTTCTCATGTTAAAGAGTAATTTAAAAATGAAATCCCCTGTAGAAAATGAATACATTCATAATGATTACTTTCATATCTATAGTCCTTGGGAGAGGGCAGAATGTAGCTTGATTTTATTAATTTACAAGTGATGGAATTACATAGGATTTCTTTTTGAGTGATTGTTTAGATAAAGTACTCATATTTATGTATTTCAACTGCCTCAAAAATATTGCACTGTAATAATACTTATAAAGAAATAACCCTGGCATTTTCTTCACTCCTGATCATATTTCTTAAATGAACACCATTTTTTCCTGGAAAAGTAAAACTTATGCTGAGGCTTCTAGACTTTATGTAGCATTCAAGAAATGACATATCCAAGTAAAAGCAACATAACAGTCTTTGTCCTCCAAGCCTACAAAAAGGCCTCCCTGATATATTTTATTAATGCTGAGCCATCTATATTATTTTTTTAAATAAAATTAAAATTGAAAATAGAAATTAAATTAAAAATAAAAATAAAATTATGCAGAATTCATAATGAGTCTTTAGCAGAAAAATCATATAACATCTTTCAAAACACAAAGAAACCCAGTTAGCTTCAGCCAGGTACAAAGAAAAGGAGAACTTTCTCTCAAAGAGCCAGTTGACATTTAGAAGTGCTCAGTATGATTCTGAGGGGAATCCGGACTCTATCAATAAGCTATCTGCAGAACAATTATCTCAGGCTATACTTACACCAACACTTAGTAACCACAAATAAGTTCTTACTATTCTCGCCTATTTAGACATCTGCTTCCATAACATCACAAAGGAGGCTTGAACTTGCTTAAACTAGTTCAGAACTTTCAGCCAGTCAGGAAGAAGAAACAATCCAGAGGCTCCAAAAATACATGGTTTAAATTTCACGGTGAGACCAGATTCTAGGACAGATGGGAGGCAGGGATATTTAGGCAGGTGTGTTTTGCAGAGGTCACAATAAACACATCCATAAACATTGTAGGTTAGGACATTGTGAAGTTGAGTAGGTCAAACTCTATATCCCAATTGTCCCATGCCGTCGTGTTCTGCTGGGAATGAGGAAGAGGTGAAAATAAAAGGGAATTCACATTGTTAAGCATCTACTATGTGCCAAAAAACAAGGTATTATCATTATGAGGATGATAATGCCAACTCTTCAGAATGGGAAAAAAAAAATCTCAGAAGGGTTGAGTATCTGAGAAGAGTCACAGAACCAGTAAAACAGAAAAAATGGAACATCGAGTCCATCTGTCTCCAAAGCCCAGGCTCTCCCTCTGTCAACTGCCTTCCCACAAGCCATCAAGAAAATTAAACTGCACTGCATCTTGTTTAACTTAAAGATACAGTCAGTAGTTACTCCATAGAACCTAGCACCCATAGGAGTTTAAGTTAAAAAGCCTCTTCAAGTTAAAAACCAAAAAATCACAGGAAGCAAAGAAAAAGGTAAAGCTGTGTCAGAGCAAAGCCCTGGCTGGTCAGCTCCTGCCACTTGCCAGCTCCCTCCTGGTGGCTCTTTGGAAGAAACTGAGAACTGAATTATGGAATAGAGCAGGCAGAGGTTTCCCTTGAAACATAGGAAACAAAAAGGAATACATTGTCCTCTTCCCCAGTTTGCACACAAATAGGTCTATATTTTACTCATAATTGGCCTAAAGATATATTGTACTAGAAAATAAGATGACTTATATCACCAGCTTCTCTCCCATTCTATGAGAGCCAAATCTCCTTTCTTCATGGAGGATTTTTGTTCCCACTAATAGTTAATTCTTGTCCTTGTAGAATTTAAATAGTAAAAATACCCAAGCCTCTTTGGGACTTAGGAAGCAGCAGTTTCCAGTGGCCATGGCAGATCACCTCTTACATCCCCTCTGGGATTTGTAGAATTGACAATGTTGAGAGATGCAAGAATTAATTTTTCCAGAAGACTAAGGTAAAGGGGGATACTTAATCATAATATTTCACCTGTGGGGATATCTTGAATACCTTGCTGATTTTTAGCTTCATTAGTTACCAAACATTTTCCTTCTAACTGTATTCACATCAGTTGGTCATGGCCCCCCATCAGCTCTTCATTCCCTTTATGACTTAGTAGCATCTTGCCCTCTGAGTCTCCAGCTCTACTCACGGGAGGCTGTTTGCTCTTCCACTGTTTGCAGGATGACTTTCCAGTAACACTCCACCATTTCCATCCTGAGTATGGGGAGCCCCTAGTTCATGACCTAAGAGTCTCTCCCCTCTGAAGATGGGTCATTCAGGGACAGTCCTCACAGCACCATGGGTGCCAACTTAAAGACACTCACAAATGGTATGGCTGTCTTGCTTCTCAAAACAAAACAAAATAGAATCATTTAATGTTAAATGGACCAAGAATTTTTATTAAACAACATAAACCTCCTTGGTTACACCTGCATACAGATGAACTGAATGGCATCCACAGCAAAATCTTTAACTGAGAATAACTTTACACAGTGATTCAAGTTATTTTGTTTTCTTGTCGCTCATTTCATCATCATCTTCATCTTCATCATCGTAGTCATCATCATTGTCAATATTGAATACCCACCATGGGCCACATGGCATAAACGTTCTTCCTCATCTTGAAGAATGTGTACTTATTAGTGAAATCAATACTTAAAGGAGCTTAAACAAAGCAGCAATTTCTTTTTCTTTCTCACTTGAAAAAAATCTGGTGTTTTGCTATGCAGACCAGTACAGGAGCTCTCTGAAGTCATGTAGGGTGTAGCCTCTTCTAGCAATCTTCCTTGCTGTACCTTAGAAAAGGCCCAAAATAGGTGCAGACTCCCCATCCATCATCTTGGAGTTGCAGGCAGCAAGAACAAAGAAAGGTGGGGAGAGAAAGTAAAGTAACACATATACTCTTTGAAGTTCCAAAAAGTCCTTTTGTTAATATTTCATTGCCCAGAATTTAGTCAAATAGTAAAAACTGGATAATGGAAAGGGATTGTTCCCAGGAAATAGTCACGTATTCTGTGTGGTAATACATCAGCCTAAAAAGCATGTTGCTAAGGAAGAAAGATATTGGAGTAGAAAACAAGCACTCCCAGCCTTAATTGCCACTCTCAACCCACCAAAAAGGTTCTCCTCTAAAATCAATGACAAAGGAAAATAAGTATCTATCACACGTTTTCAGATTTTTCTTAATCTAATCTTACAAAGTCACAAAGCTCAGTATTGTTTTACTAACATGAGGGGCAGGAAGAACTGTTTTTAGGAAACATGCAAAGTATCTATTCTAACAATCTTCAGCATTTCACTGAGAAAAGGAAAAAGACTCACTTACGTGTGTTCTAAATTAGAAAAGGCCAAAACGATTTATGTCTTGTAGGATCAGTAGGTTCGGCGCAGTCTGGTACTTTCACCACATAGCCCTGGAAAAAAGTTTTGCTCCAAGCCCCTTCTTGGGTTTCCTGTTTCAGAACACTCACTAATGTGCTCTCAGCCCTTCCTCATCATCCATTGTTTCCTTAGCCAGGAGCCCGTAAATAGCCCCCCTACACTCAGTGGTTTCACTGGCTCTGCTACTTTTCCTCCTGCAGAGAAGGAAATGTACCTAGTATCAGTGAGGAGCAGGTTATCATGATCTTCAGTTTATCAAATGTTTTTAACCAAACTGAAAGTGCCCCATCAGCTCAGTCCAGTTCCTGTATTAATCTTCCTAGTGCTCACTGGAGGTAGTGTATACAGCAGGCTTTCAATAGATGCCATTAAATTTACAAAGAAAGATGTGAGAAGATGAGAAAGGAATTTTTTTTTTGAAATAAGGTTGTGCTAGTTATCCAAACTGGTTGGACTGAGGTGTGCTGGGGACCCAGCACCACAGGGCACTGGGAAAGGACTAAAGGCTGGCCTGGCACCAAGAAGCCAGCAATGCAAAGCCAGTGTCACCAACCCAGAAAGCTCAGGTGGCAGTGGGGCTTCAGGCAGTGGGCTATCTTTGAACCACAGTGCATGGTACTGGGAGAGCAGGCATTTAGAGTAGATGCTCCACAAAGGTGGATGGTTCTGGGAAGGAGGTAAGTGCTAAGTGAGGTGTCAGGGTCTCAGCCAAGATGAGAAAAGGGTTCCAGAGCAACTGATGGTGAGCCCAGTGGTGCAGGCCATGCCTATATTGCCTGGCTTTATAAGAAGAAACTGCATCTTGTTTATTTTTATATTCCCAGCACCTAGCGCTCTCTGGCCCATAGTAGATTTTAAATAAATGCAGTCCATAATCACAAGATGATTTCAGATTCCACCTGTTCATCAGCTCTGATTCCTCCTAACTTTGAGGGATCAGTGGGCCTCACTTGGCAGGAGGAAAGTAGCAGCCTCTTCATTTGCATCTGGAAACAAAATGCCTCCTCATCTCTGTCCAGCCATCCAGTGTCAACACAGTGCTTCTGTGAAGAGTTCTACCAGATATTTTATGGAAAAGGAGTACTTAATGGATTCTAAATTTTAAAGGTAGCAATTGCTTATGTTTAATTTTTTTTTTAAGGAAATAGTTTCTAGTGCATATGTATTGTGGAAGACTACATACAAGAAAACTGTGCTCCCATGAAAAAATGCTCACAGCACATTAAGCAGAAAACCAAGGCAAGACAAAAATTCAGAAAGATCCAACTGTATTAAAAACATGCTCAGCAAAAGACTCTAAGGAAACATTAAACATATTAATAGTGATGATCTCTGGATGCTAGGAAAAAGAGAGGTTTTTTAAATTGCACTTCTATTCTTTGAAGTTCTGTACTTGGCTGTTTATTAGTTCTCCCAGAAACAATGTTTTAAAAATAAAACATTGCAACATTGACCAAAAGTAAGAAACAATGAGAAAGACCTACACAATCAAACTAGAAATCATGCTGTTTCAAACATCAGCTACAAATACAGCCACGTGTTTCATCTAAATAGAAGAGACACAATGGAATTTTAACCAGGAACCTTAGTCATAGGATTTGCTTACTATTGATGTGGGCTTTAATTAAATATTATTAAATCTCTTTCCATGAATGTGATTTCTGCTGATTGCTTGTATTTAAAATCAACATCAGCAAAAAATGCTCTAAAAAACTTGCTAGTTGCCAGTTTATGTAATTGTTTTAAAATGGCATTTTAACAATGAACATTAATAGCTTTAGAGGCTTCCGATTAATAACAAGTCCAGTGCTTCCACAGAGAAAATCTGAAGTAGGCATTCTTTCTGTTTATCCAGTAATTTGTTTTTTTAGTGGCCAAAGGGGATTAGGGATTAGGATGAAGTACAGAAATAAACAATACACCTACTCATTTTAAAATTGATAATATCATTTATAATCTTACAGGATTGAACTGATAGTTCCTGCAGGGAGGGAACTTTGCTGAGCTCTGATTCTCTCCTTGGCAGCACACATGGACTTGTATTTCTTCCAGGCTGCATTCCTATGTGTCTGCTCATTCATCTTCTCCAGTCAGATGACAACTCTGTCAGTACTCATTTCCAAATTCTAATTTTCCCTCTCATAATTTCTCCCCTTGATGACCACAGTCAAACAGAAGGGGAACCAAGCTGCCATTGGTTGATGCTTTCTATAAAGAACCGACTCAAGTTTAAATCCTATGGGAAGGAAGACAATTTGCTAAATAAGATTGCATCAGAGTTCTATTCTGCTTTCCACCTTGTGTGTGTGTGTGTGTGTGTGTGTGTGTGTGTGTGTGTGTGGCCTGATCAGTTAATAAAGTTAAGAAGTGTCTGCCTCAAATGCAAAGACCATAATATGACAATGAGAACTGAAACTCCAGGTCCCTTGCTCTGAAATGTGAATGCATGAAATTTAGTTATAATTATGGAAAGTCAACAATGTTGCTATTTTTTCTTAGATGTCATTGTGTTTAATTAATAAGAAAAAGCATCAGGTCAATAATGATGCCCTAAATAGTAGATATGGCCCCTGTTTTTACTATTCATTATGTCTTCTTTAAAATGACATTTAAAATATGATTCTTGTTTTAAAAAATTGGAAGTTACAAAGTAACAAATGCTATTTACTTTGTATCAGTATTATCCTTATATTGTTTATATTGGAGAGTCAAGTAGAATAAGCCTACATTGTTGGGCACAGTGGCGCATACCTATAAAACCAGCAGTTTAGGAGGCTGAGGCAGGAGGATTGCGAGTTCAAAGCCAGCCTCAGTAACTCAGAAAGAACCTGTCTCTAAATAAAATATTAAAAGGGGTTGGGGATATTGCTCAGTGGTTAAGCACCCCTGGATTCAATCCCTGGTTAAAAAAAGAAAAATAAAAAAGAATAAGCCTACATTATTCTACTACTGTAATAGAAAAGAGCTGGGTTTTAAATGTAACTCTGCCACCTCCTAACTATGAATATGGACAAGTTCTTTAATCTTTCTGAAACTCTTTGGCTGAAAAATGAGCCAATCAATCATACATGCCTCTGCAGTTGATGTGGGGATTTGAAATAATGTATCCTGGACACATAATAAGTGTGCAATTAATGATAATTATAATTACTATTATGCTATAAAATATAATAATTATCCAATTACTAGTAATTTTAATTATCATTATCATCATCATGCTTTCTATCTTTTAAGTTCAAGAATCTGATTAAACTCTTTTACAACTTTTTTTAATGCTCAGGCACTTCAGTCTTGCTTCTAATAGATTACAATATAGTCTATGGAACTGAGAAAGGCCATTTCCAGGTTCTCAGATGATTATACTTGTTCAATGCCTAAATAAGGGATTTGATAAATCTGCCCTGTTCATTAACATATGAAAACTTCAATTCAACTGAAAATTACCCAACAAGGTGGGGTCCTGAGTCTCTTATACTACAAAGCTATGCGGCTAGACTACTCAATACATACCCACTGTTGCTGACATTGGCCCACAGAGTTAATAATACACATCAAATACTGATCATTGATTCTTCTCTTTTGCCAATGCAAAAATCCATGTGTATAGCAGCTTTGACACCATGAGAGGCAGGGCCCTGGTGTTCAGGAGAGACAGGACCAAGAAAAGCTGCCTCCACTAATAGAAAGCCTTCCTAGTGTGCAGGTGTGTACTGTACTGATGCAGGGGCCTCTAGCTCCTGGGTTCTCAGTCATGGATGCACCCTGAAGACATTTCATTGGTCTGAAGTTGGGCTCAGCCCCTGCTCCCCTCGCCCTGAGCTTCTGCCCTTTCAGTTCCCATGGAAACCCTGGTACTGACTCTCCTCAGAGTTGAGAGTCCATGTGAGCTTTGTGTATTGGTTGTGTAATCTTCTCCTTTTCTTCTTGCTTTTATCCTCACTTTTGTCCTAACTTCTCCACAGATGACTTCTCCATCTCTAACATTTTTCAGTCTCCACGTTTGACCCTTAATAAGCAAGAAATTTCAGTTGGGAGTTATCTGTCCAGTGAATTCAGTTTGGTTCGTCCCTCCCCCAGGGCTGAGCTCTTTGATTTAATCTCAGAGTTACTGCTTCATGCAGCTTAGTTCACTTACCCTGTATTTTGTGGCCAGCAGAGCCTGGATTCACATCAATCAAATCAATCAGATTTCAAAACACTTGCTCTTCCACTCACTATGGCTCACAAAATCAGAGCCTTGGATGATCTGGGGGAAGGTGGAAGTGATGATAGCCGAGGCAAGCTAAGTATAAAGCAAGAAAAGAGACATATAAACAGTGGTAAATAGAGAATGAACACTCTTAGAACATTCAGATGCAAGAAGTCTTCAACACAGCAGGTCAACATCACACATCTATTTAGACACTGAAATTGACTTGAGGGCCACCAACATTGAGCCCTTTCTTTCTCTTTCTTTTTTTTTTTTTTTTTTTGAGAATAATTGTCATACCTCTTCTCTCTACAACCACATAGATGAAGCAGAAAATATACAGCATGACAGTGAGTGGCATAAATGAGACTACTAGGAGGAAGTAAAAGGAAGGATAGGATAGATTTGCCCTATCAGAGCATCAAAGCAGAGAAACCGGCTGTCGGGATGCTGATACGCCACATCAGGACAGGGCCTGGGGCTGCACAAACACCAGCAGCACTTCTAAGGAAAGATTTCTCCCCATGGATGAAAGTTCATTGGTGTTAAACATTCCTTGAGCCTCCAGCATGTGCCATGCACTGTGCTGGGCCGGGCAGGAGCTCTCCAGATACAGAACTCCCACGGAGCCTGCAGTCTTATGAAATAGCGAGGCATCATGCTAAGGAGTGTATAGGCAGGTCTTCTTTGATCTTTATCAGAACCTTGAGAGGTTGGTGCCATCTCCTCAGTTAAAAGATGAACACCTAGATGAAGAAAGTTGTTCAAGGTAGCAAGATATTGAATGACAGAGAAAGGAGGAATTAAAATCTGTGTTCTTAATAACTGTTCCAAATATCCTACCTCATTGGGGACACTAGCTCAGAAAGCTGTCATCACTCTGGGAATCTGTCCCAGTCCTGGTGTCCTAATGCTCAAGCTTTCAACCATTCAGCACTGTCTCAAACATGCCCAAATAAGAGCAAGCTGAGAATCCCCATTGTGCCAGCCCCTTCCTGGGTACTGGCGATGGGATAAGAGAACTGCAGTGAGACCATGGGAGAGCTGGTTGCAAACTGACCTCAACTTTTCATTCCATTGCGTCCAAAGTAGACTGGGCATGGGAGATGCTCTGAGTGCAAGCATTCCACAGCTTCTCTCCTTCCAAATATGACTTGAAGGTCAGCAATACAAGAAGATATCAAGAAATAAACATATTGAAAGGCAGCCTTGCATTCTGAAGAGGACATAGAAAGCCCAGGATATCTGAGTTCAAGTCCTGATTCGGCCACTTACTAGTTTTGTGCTCTTGCACTTCACTGTATTTCAGTAAGTTTCTGTTTCTGTTTAGAAATGAGGCTTGCAGACTGTTATGAGGAAGCACTTCAGTGTGTTGTAGGTATGCAATAAATAATTATGTTCCTTCCTTGACCAATGGTGAAAAACTGCTAAAAGTACCTCAGTGTGGGCATAAACTGAACTCTTCAAGATTTGCAAGAAATTGGATTGGTTGGCCAACTCAACAGCAGGAACATGTGCCAAGGTGATCTAAAGGAGCATAATTAGTTTTATTTAAAAGCATTTATCGCAGGGCACGGTGGCGCAAGCCTGTAATCGCAGACTTTGGGAGGCTGGGACAGGAGAATCGTGAGGGTGCTAAGCAACTCAGTGAGACCCTATCTCTAAATAAAACACAAAAATAGGGCTGGGTATGTGGCTCAGTGGTCGAGTGCCCCTGAGTTCAATCCTGGGTACCAAAAAATAAATAAATAAAAATAAAAAAGTATTTATTGAACTGGAGAAAAAGGGATGTGAAGGAGAAACTGACATTTATTAAGTTCTTTGTATCTACTCGACCATGATAGACCTTCGCAGACATTTCATTTTTATCCCCATTTTCACAAATGATGAACTATTAAGACAAAAGTTAAGGAAACTGCCTAAGTCTCCACAACTGGATTCAAAATCAATTTGTCAGACTGGCTGAACCTTTCTAGTAAAGACCAGAGTGACTTTTGACTCTTGTTGAACAACACTTCCTTCTTACAAGGTTGAGTTGAGTACAAACTTTCCATCTTTCATGAATCTCCAACGCCAATAATCTGCTCTCATTGGAGTTCTTAGTTGCTCTTCCAACAAAAACTCCTATGAATATATTTCTAAAATTTCTGAATATTCTCTCTATTCCCTAAATTTTGGAATGGCTCCTGATGCAAATACACTGACATCTCAGTGATGTGTTTTATATTGGAAAGGCGTTTGTGCCTTCATCAGTGGTCTAACTGTAATCTGAGTGCAGTGAGGTTTATAAACTTTTGCAGCCATTACAATGTCTTTGGGAGGACATATTAATCAGGCAAGTTTGTTGAGAGTCCCATCGAAATGGGCATTTCTTGCTCTAAATGTTTGAATTACTCAGTTTTACTGGAAAGATTTATTTGGTCCTGCTTCCTTCTGCTTTCTCTAGGGAACTTGAACAGTTGATATGGAAAGGAAAGGGAGATGGTACACTATTGGAAGAATGAAGCATTGTACTGAAGGTTGTGACTGAGCCCTTCAAAAGACCTTTGTCTGACTTAAGCATCTAAGAATTCAAGCCTTGTTTTTTGTCTCTCATACATAATGACAGCAGTGGGCCACAGATGTCACATGCTTAGCACTCACTGCCTAGTCTGCTTTATTGTGATTCTCTACCACATGGTAGAAAAAGCATTGCTTGCAGAATTCAGCTTCCCAGAGAATTAGATTCCAGTGAGTAGAAACTTGAGTTTCCATATCTAAATACTATAGCAAAGCATTGGGCCCCTTGAACATGAGTTTCTGTTCTCCTCACAATAATTTACTCTTTCATCTTTGTTCATCAAATTCATTAGGTGATTTTGTTTTAGGAAATGAGGAAGTAGATGTGATTCATTGTATAACAAATGAGCAATTCATTCATTTTTGCAAGATATAAGTATCAGCTTGAGTGTCTCTGTGCTAGGTATACCATGAGAGCTTGTTGAAGGCAAATACTGATGACAGAGCTAACCTAATGTAAAGAAACTTGCTTAAAATGAGCAAACTTTATGTTCCATAAGTAGAAAATTAAGTATGGCTCTAAAAATAAATATAGAAAAAAGATAATCAACTCTAGTGTAGTACTTTACTTTTACAAGTGTTGACAGATGTGAATTTACTGGATGCCATGTGACCCTGGATGTCAGTGTTGTTGCTAGCCCCATTTTATAGATGAGAAGAGGTTCAGAGGATATTAATACATTGCTCAAAGACACACAGCTCATAGGTAGCCTAGCTAGAACTGGAACCCAGGATTTCTGAGCCAAATATTTACTCTCTTTCCATCATATCAGCTGTAATTATCATGAAAGGACAGAACAGAAAGCAAAAAAGGTCAACTTGATAGCTGTGTCCTTTGGGTGTTCTAGCTCACGTTACCACACAAGCTCTCTCTGTGTCTCATCAAGTGGCAGCTGCCCTCCAAGTGCCAGACCAGACTGTGGTAATAGGAAGACTCAGTTGAGAGGTGAGCTTTGTCCCTGTCCATTGGCCTTGATGTGTGTGCTCCAGAGAGGACAGAGTCTTGGAAAGAATCCATCTGTCTCAGGTGCCTGGGCAGAGAGAGGCTCTGAGTACAACATGAGGCAGGTGGGGGCCAAAAGATGCAAAAGGAAGGAGATTCAGTCCCTCCCAGTACTGATTGGTACCTCAGCCTTGCACCCACTGTGAGCTTTGAGCATGCGCAAAGAGGGAGTGGACAGAGGCTCCGGCCCTGGCCCACCACGTCTTCCATGCCTGTGGTGTGATCATTGCTCTGGCAACCATCCAGAGCAGCCACAAGATGAGCATGGGTTCAGAGTGACACTCCTCAGGCTGCAGGTGCAAAGTGCTCTACAACAAAGGAAATAGCAGCCGAAAGGGGCTTGGGGCTGGCGTGGATGAGGCCCTTATTTGGAGCAGACACAGAAAAGGCTGTCAAGATTATTTTCAGTCAGGTGACCACTTGATAAGAGACTAACTAGTAGAAATGTAAACATGCAGCAACCTATTTTTTTTCTCCAAGTGATAAAAAGCAAATGAACCTTGAATTTGAACCCTCTTTCCCTATCAACTTTCTCTTTGAAAGAACTAATTAATAATCTTGTTCTTTTCAAAGGGAGAGATGGCACATTCCCACAGCTCCTGTGAACAGTAGCCAAAAGGTAGTTTTAAAAAATATGTAAACTAAGTACCGGTGATATGGTTAGAAGCCCGGGCTTTGATACTCTTCAGAATAGGGCTCAAATCCATATCATGCTAAATGTAAATGCAGACTTTTGAACAAACGTCTCAAGAGGTTACCTCTTCTGTAAAGTAAGGGGAGGGCTACCAACCTGGTGGAGTCATTTTGATTATTCCATGAAGGGCTGTGTGAGACACGAACACAGTACAATACCACATACAAGGGCATCTAGGCTGGACGCTGAGGGCTGGACAGAGGGCAACAGGGAGTTCTTGCTTACTGGATACAGAGTTCTAGGTCAGGAAGATGAAAACATTGTAGAACCAGGTCGGCATTGATATTGTGGAACAGAGTGAATGTACTAAGTGACCCTGATCTGTACACATCAGATGGCTAAAATGGATATATGCTCTGTACATTTACTACAATAAATAAGTAAATGAACAAATTGGTAAACTCTTGACCATAGTACTTGGCATACTATAGATAATAAATGGTTCTAATCCAGTGTCCCACCTTTTACATACTTCTATCATATGCCATTTTTCATACTGTATTTTCTCCACTGTATTAGTCATTGTTATATTTCAATCCTTTCAAAAATATGGGACCAATGCTTATATCTTATTTATCTGGCCTATCTCCACCTAGCACCATATATGGCACATAGTAAGTGCTCATTAAATGGCTTGAGGAAAGAAAGAAGACTACTATTTCTATACCTTGTTTTTTTCCTGGTTTAGCCTCCCAGGTTGCTGGGATTACAGGAGTGCACCCCTAAACCCAGTTTTCCTCCTATTTTTTAAATCTTGAAACCTTGAATCCTTGTAGCAGATCACTTATTTCTTTTTGGGTGCAAGAAGATCAATTGTTTAGAACTAAAATAATGAGCCCACACTATTGTACAATTGCATTAGCTTCTTTAATCTTCAACAAATGAGGAGGAAATTTCTCTAAGTCTGTGAATTGAATCCATGTCATGCTTAAGGAGTTCTAGCTTTCTCTAAAACATAGGCAGAGCAAAAAAGGAGCATAAGGTCGTTGTTCCTTTAGAGAGAAATGAATTAACTATATGGAATATTCTGTAGCCAGTGTATAACTGGAGCCCCATACAGTCCGAACTATGCTCAGTATCACTTCAAAGAAGCAGTAGCCAGAGGCACAAGCCTCGAACACTGTAGGTCATTAATGAAGTTTCCTGACAGTGGTGACTGAGGGGACTCCATGGCATCTTGCACAGAAGGATTCTCAAAAGCTTTCCATAGCTCTCTCCCCGCTCATTAAGCTTTCTCACTCACACCATGCTCAAATCAATCTCCCTTCTTCCTTCTTTCTCTTCCTCTCCTCCCCATCCCCAGCCCCCATCCATCACCAGCTCCCATGCTTTGTTCTCATTCATGCCTAACTGCCATGCAAACTACATGCTTCCAAAGTCCAGGCTCCTTGTACGTGACCTTATCTATAGATCATCCTTTAGAAGAAAAATCAGGTCCGCTGTACTGATTGGTACCCAACAAAAGTCAGCAGGTATTCCAACCTTCTCTCCGAAATTCTAGTGAAAAAAAAAATTCAGTTCTACAGCTTCTGAAAAGCTGAGTAACACCAACACCAAGCATTTCTGGAATGAGCTCATGGAGAACTTTTGGGCTATTGTCATATCACTCTCGTTTTTTTTGTTTGTTTGGTTGGTTGGTTTGTTTTTGTTTTTATCCACCCTCATTTAGTGGACTACAAAAATGAACTCATTCTTTGTGTGGATTGGCACTTGCCAATCTGTGCATGTGGTGTGCACCATCACACACTGCTCTTCTCTGGCCACTCTACCAAGATGCAGACACTCAAGATCTGCCTGGTCACTAAGTGAGGATCAAGGGATACTCATAGCATCACTGAGACCTCTCCACAGCTGGGGGCATTTAAATGAGCTGTTTGGCTCTGAGTAGTGGAAGAAGTTTAGAAATGGGAAATTTCAACACATTTGACCTCTCTGCTTCTGTATAAATAAGGGGCATAAGTGGGCTATAAAATCTAGGGTAGTAGTCCTGGTAGGTAGGACTTCCAGTCCTAAGAAGCCTGTGTATCTGTGGTTAACACAGAAAGGCACATGCATGAGGAGTGAAAGCCCCAGCCTCCATTTCCTTCAGACTTCCTTTGAAGCTTCATTCCCCAACCCTAAGTATTTTATTTCCCCTCTTCTGAACCCTTTGAGGAGCTTGCTTTAGTTTAAAGCTTCAAAGATGTCCATGAGTACAAATTATAGGATTGCTGCCCTGTTTCCGGTCCAATAGAGAATTTGCATTTCTGACAAGTTCTCAGGGGTGCAAGTACTTCTGGTCCAGGGGCCACACAGTGAGAACCCCTGAACTATGAACCTTTTACCAACACTTCCTTGTGAAAAGTATCAGTCCTGCTTCTCAGAGATGTTAGCTCCTGGTTTCTTTTGCAAGCATCTTCATTTCTAAAGATGCCTATTCAAATAAAAATTTTTATCCCGGAACTCTCATCACCATAAAAAGAAGACCAAGTAGAAAACCTGATGTTTAAGACAAGGAAACTGAACCCTAATTCATTGGTGCAGTGAATTTCTCAAAGGAATTTAAATGGCCCCAAGTCAAATGGGGCACAGTTCCAACAGCACAAAGCAGGCATTTTCCCAATCAGTCCCTGAGCCACTTGCTAGGCTCACCATCCTTTCAGGGCTGGTGTTCTATGGTCTCTGTGAAGAAGTTCTGACAATTACAGCCTCTGAACTTAACCTCTAATACAATAAATAGGTGACAGTACACTGAACCACAGAGAAGATTTAAGACTGGGGTCTAATTGCTTAAGACAGCCCAGCACTAGTTTCCCAACCTGCAGGAAGCAGCAGTTGCAGGTCTGACAACAATTACTAAATGCAGCATGCCCCACAAGTCAGTTTCTGAGATGGAGCTGTGTCATCCATAAATTTTAAACACTCTAAGAAAGGCATTTAGAGCTTTTAGCCTACACCTGCATCCCCTCCTTGAGGCAACTCTACATTAAAGGTTTCTCTGTCCAGCTGAAACTATTTGCCTGTTTCATTGAGTTTCTTTGCGGTATTTTTCCTGTAAACACATTCGTGTGGATATGCTAATTAACTTTATAATGCCAATGCCAATGGACGGATGCAGATAGTTTTATTAGAAAGGTTATTTTCCTTACCTATCAAAGTATTAAAGGATGCTTGAGAGGTTTGGATTCATCATGCTGATTTAATTTTATACTAGACAGCTCTTGTTGAATCTCCAGAGTAATAGGATTTGAAGACGTTTTGGGCAAACGCACAATTTTGAAGGGATTAGCAGATTAAATGTCTTCTAACCTCTTATTCATCCAAGTTAGAAACAGGCAGGATGCCTCATTTAATACCTGAACTCCCTCAACTCAGTGGACACAAGGGTGATCCGCTGCGCTCACACTCACGTTTTTTGCAGACATCCGTAAGCAATTTCATCTCTAGGAAACTCGATTTCAGAAGGCTTGCTTCATTTTGTATTCTCACCTCTGCAGAATTCGTCCTAAAAATGTTTACCTCTTCTGAAGTCTTCTGTTGTCATACTTACTGTGGTGGTGATGGTGATGGTAGTGGTGGTAGTGTTGGAAAAGATGACATTGGAATTGATAGAGGGGGTGGTGGAGGTAATGTAGAGGTGTAGATGGAGGAGAGGTGGCTGTGGAGGTGGTGAAGGTGGAGATGGTGGAATTCATGGAGGTGATGCTGCTGCTGGGCATTGGACATAGACAAAGAAACCAGGCAGTGCTAGAACTAGTAGATATCATCCCACATTCCAGAAAAAGGAACTAAAGTCCAGAGAGGAGACAATACTACCACTTTCACACCTGAGAAACCTTACTTTCCTGCTTCAAATGCACAAAACCTCATGAGTGTCAAATAGCCCTAAGAAAGCAAAAAACCCTTGAAACACCAAAATCCCAGAACACCAAATCCTTAGAATAAGAAACTGACTCAGAAACAATGAGAGCATCCTACATTCAGCCTCCCCTATTGCTAACTCATTGCTGTGGTAGATTTGTCCCCACTAATGAACCAACATTTGTCCTTTGGAATATTGCAATTAACTAGTCTCCACACTTCATTTGGAATTCATTAATATTTGTCTAAATATAAAACAATGTGAAGTTTCTACTTTTGCAACGGGTAAACTCCATCACACCAGCTTGCTCAAAGCACCTGGACAGGGGTATCTACTTTTATATGTTCGTTTAGTACCTCAGACATATATATATACACACACACACATACTAGAGGCACAATAAACATATATTTACTGATATTGCTGTAATCTGCCACCAATTCCATTTTAGTACCAGATAATTCATAACCTCATTCAGTCTAGTGATGGTTTTATATGCCTGGAATGTAAGTGGGTGATGAGGGTAATTCATGCTATCACTGAACAAGCCGTTCGATTTATTCCACTTAGTTTTATTTTCCAAAAGCCCAGCCCATATTTTAGAGCTGAAGATAACAGTGATAGTCAAGGAGTCAGGGTTAAGTGTTTCAAGGTAATCCCAGAGAGAGCACATAAAGAAAGGCTGATACTTCAAGAGCCACATAAACCCCTGCTCGTCTTGATCCTTCCTGATGACTGGGCACAAGACATCCTATCCCTTCTCTCTCAAGGAAACTGCACATAATTATGTCCAGCCCTTCTAGCAAATTCTAATTTCTTGGAAGTTCAACTCTTTTGCAAAATAAAGATTTTCCTGAAAGTTAACAGTGAAAAATGAGGTTGGCCGGGGGAGGTGGAAGGGAGGTGGGAGAATGATTAGAGAGAGAAAGAGTAGATAAACCCATCTAAAATGGATTTACATCTTTCATCTTGAAAGATGACGAAGTACTTTGCCAATGTGGGAGCCCCATTTCAGAACTCTTGAAAGTTATGACTAGAAATGTCTGCAGTAAACAACTATTCAGCCCAGTTCCAACACCATCCCTAACCTACCCTATCTCCCTCTCCCTCCTTCTTCCCTTCCTCCTTCTCCTCCTCCTTTGTCTTTCTCTCTGACTCCCTTTCTCTCTCTCCCACACACAGACACACCAGGAGATACACAGTAGAAGGTAGACTACCATGATAATGACCAATAACTGCTCCTTCCTGTAAGACTTGATAGGTAGGGAAAAAATCAGTAGGTTAAGTATTTTTTTAATGTGCATTTCCTGTGATTAAAATAATAAATGCTTCCTTATGGCATAAAATAAATAGCCAAAAATTACAAATTTTAAAAAGAAAACAAAAAGTGACCCATAAACACATCACAAATACAACCATTACTACTATTTCCTTTTGTAGTTCCTTCACACCTTTTTTTGTAATGTACATATGGTTTTCCTTAACTGAAATCAAACTGCATATACACTTTGATTCTGCTGGTTTTTTACATTACACATTATCATTTTCCCATATTATAAAATTTTTAAAAATATTTCTTGGCCCCAGCCACAGTTGTATATTTCGTATTGTAACTTAGAGCTCAAGAAAATATTCTTACTTCAATTGCTCCCTCAGGTCCCCATCACACAGGACTTTCATAAGCTTGATTTTTCTTCTGAGTTTGATTCATAGCCAGGAAATTCTGCCAAACTCTGACCCCTTGTTATCTAAAACACTTCAAAATTAAAATATGACCATTTGTAATAGGAAGCCATATGAACACAGTGACTTTAATTTATGAGATTGCACTACATTTTTTTTTTTTTTGTACTGAGGATTGAACTCAGGGGCACTCGACCACTGAGACATATCCCCAGCCCTATTTTGTGTTTTATGTAGAGACAGGGTCTCACTGAGTGCTTAGCACCTCACCGTTGCTGAGACTGGCTTTGAACTCATGATTCTCCTGTCTCAGCCTCCCTAAGTGCTGGGATTATAGGCTTGCACCACCGCACCCAGCTGATTGCACTACTTTTTTAAAAAAATGTTTTAAAAGTATATTTATTCAGGGGCTGGGATTGTGGCTCAGTGGTAGAGCGCTTGCCTCGCATGCGTGAGGCCCTGGGTTCGATCCTCAGCACCACATAAAAATTAATAAAAAACCAAATATATAAAAAAAAAAGAATAATTTAAAAAAAAAGTATATTTATTCAATCAATTTCTACAACATAGGACAATCCATATTTTAGAGTGGTAGTTTCCTAACAATGAAGAATATTAGTAATTGAGCCTTTTTGTCTACTCAGCAAAACTCCACACAATCATAGTAGTAAATGGCCTATAGAATACAAATTGCTAGTAGATTCATAATATAATTTTTGGGGGGGTACTAGAGATTGAATCCAGGGGTTCTTAACCACTGAGGAAAGTCCCCAGCATTTTTTTATATTTTATTTAGAGACAGGGGCTCACTGAGTTGCTTAGGGCCTAGCTAAGTTGCTGAAGCTGGCTTTGAACTCACAATCATCCTGCCTCAGCCTGCTGAGCTGCTGGGATTACAGGTGTGCACCACCGTGGCCAACTTAATATTTTCTTAAGCATTTTTATTTATTCCATGATGTATAAATTGGTATATGGGGCAAAGAATAGAGATATGGAAGACAGTGTATTCTAATCCCAGATCTGCCATTCAGTAAAATCATTTCTGCTGGTCAAGTTGTTTTACTTCTGAAACTCAGAAACCTCATCCATAGAATAAAGATAGTAAGTGCCCACTTTATCATGTCACTTGTACTAAGTATTAATTGAGACAGTGTGTGTGAATATTCTTAATGAGCATGGTACCTAATAGAGGCTTCACCAGTGCTGAGTCTCTCTACTACTTCTTTTCCCTAAATTGCCTGGTTTACCCAACAGATGTTTAGCTTAACCCCTGGTTCTGGACACAAAATCCTTCCAATCTTATATAAATATATATTATCATACACACACCACCGATCTTGCCATTCCCCTTTATGCAGAAGTGTGCTATATGTAAATGCAACTTTTACTGTACTGCAAATCCGTGGAGGATATCCTTTGGAGCATCAGTTATTTATGTATGTGGACTGTGTGCCAACCTGCTCAGTCTGATAGAGGTGGTGCAGACTGGATGTGAAAGCAAGCTGGCCCAGGGCATCTGCTGTGCTCATGCACTGCCAGGCCAGATTTAGCAGATCTGGTCTAGAGAGTAGCCTCTTCTTCTTCTGTGTCCCACTGTGTCCTTCTTGATACTGGAACAACTTTCCCAGATAGAGAAGTGTTTTTTCTCTATCAGGCATGTCAGAATAGGCCATGATTGAAGCCCTCAGATGATAGAAGATACAGAGAACAGACTGCAATATAAGGCTATGCTAGTCAAGTGGCCCTAAGGGCAACAGACCAGCATCACCTAGAAGCCAATTCAGGGGCTCTCCAAAGCCCTACAAATCAAATCTCTGGCAATGAGGTGCTTTAGGTGGCTCTGATGCTTACAAAAGTTCAATATAAAGTGGGAGTACATTCGTTCCACAAGGGTTTACTGAGCTCCCTCTACTCTCCCCCTCTTACCCAATGCCAGATGCCTCCTTGTTATACCTTGAATACACAGGGAAAAGTAAAGACCTCGAACATAATTACATAGAACTTAAAATTCCATTTGTATTTTATCAACCTTTCTAAATTTCAGTGTAGCTTTCAATTTCAGTTAAAATTTTTATTTGAAGTGCTTGCTTTTTAGTAATAGATATTTCACTGGTGTTGAAATTAGATTTCTCAAAAAAGAGACTTGTGCATTGCCCCACTGCCTCCAGTCACTAAATCTAGGACAAGCTCTCTGAAGTGCCCCTGTTAGCAGCCTTGGCTGGTGCAATGGATGACAGCTTCTGCATGGAAGGCACACGTGCTTCTATCGGTTATGTGGCTGGTGGCCCTATCATTTCCCTGACTGCCATAGACTTCCTGGGAACCAGAGTCACTAGGTACATGAGCAGGAAGAATATGGGTGGTCCAGAACAGTCATCACTGCTGAAAATGATACAAGATGTATGCAGATCACAGTCCAGGGTCATTCATTGTGGACTGAGGGAGGGTGAGGAGATATTAGTCTAGGATACAAAATGTCCACAAGATAAGAGGAATAAGCTCAAGAGACCTACTGTACAACTTGATGACTATAGTTAATAACAAGGTATTGTGTTCTTGAAAATTGCTCAGAGAATAGTTTTTTTGTTTTTTGTTTTTTGTTTTTTGGTACTAAGGATTGAACTCAGGGGCACTTGAAAACTAAGACACATCTCCAGCCCTATTTTGTATTTTTTATTTAGAGACAAGGAATCACTGAGTTGCTTAGCACCTCGCTTTTGCTGAGGCTGACTTTGAACTTGCGATCCTCCTGCGTCAGCCTCCCAAGCCGCTGGGATTATAGGTGTGCGCCACCACACCTAGCAGGAGAGTAGATTTTAAGTCTTCTCACCACAAATAAATAACAAGTATGAGCGGTAAAGCAATGTGAGCTAGCATGATTTAGCCACTCCATAGTGTATATGTATTTCAAAACATCATGCCATACACAATATATACAGGTTGATTGGCCAATTTAAAAAATTAATTTTTAAAAGTCTGGGGTCACAAATTATTTCATCAATGTCATCCTTTTTTAAAAATTCAAACATGGTTGGAACTAACCTCTATTCTCCAACATGGAATGATGATTAAATCAAATGCTATGTGAAACCCCATCCCTTGTGGCTTTTGAGATGTCTTAAACAAATTTGCCTAATGCTCCTTCCTCAAAATATCACAAAGCAGAATTTAGCAACATCAAAATATTATTTAGTTTCATTTTGTTTAAAATAAGAAGATAGATCTTTTGAGTTCCTTTCTTTCTAATGAGAGCGCTTATACCTGCTTATGTATGAAATTCAAACAAACACAAAGGACAAAATAAAATTCAGGCATCCCAGGTAACATTTTAAGGGGAATTCTTATACATGTCTCTATAATCTCTCTCTCCCTCTCTCTTCTCTCTCTGTCTCTGTCTCACACACACACCACACTTTTACATAGAAAGGGTCATATTATATCTGAGGCCTTGAACCCTACTTTTTATCCTTCTCCCTGTGTCCTGAAGATCTTTCAATCTCAGTAAATGTGATTTATGTTTTTAAACAGCTACATAGCATTTTGTTTTATGGGTTATCATAATGAATATAACCAATTCCCTATTTATAAGTATTTAAGTTGGTTTTGGTTTTTCAGAACTCAAAATAAGATTGGGATAAACATCTTTGTTTATAGACTTTTTGCCCCTTTCTAATTATGTCATTAATAGAAGTAACTAGCAGTGAACTTAGTTACAGAAGGACATGTGCATTTAGAGGACATGTGCGTTTATAAGTTTGAATCTATCAACAAACTGCCCTCCCAAAACACTGTCACTCTTTATCTTTGTGATCTGATAGATAAAAATTGGCATTCATTTCTATTCTATTTCTTTCCTTTCCAATGAAATTAAAGGAAATAGAGTTTAGGATGTACATGAACTCACTGATCATCTCAGGAACCCTCTAGTTAACATTTGAGCTAATTGGGCCATGCTGTATCCAAGGAAGTCTTCATTTATAAGCTTGGAAATGTTGCTTCTTTCAATATCTTTAGGGAAAAAAAAACAACATAGCAAGTTTCTCTTAAAGGAAACAGATAGGAATAATTTAAATACATCAGAGCATACGGCTCTGAAGCATCTTGTCATTTTTAAAAGATATTTATAATCTTGAAAAAAGGATTTGGGAAAAAATGTCATCATTTCCAATGTGGTTCTATCATTATAAATAATCACCAGAAACTATTTCCAAAGCAGACTATGAAAAGATTAAAAGTCAGGAAGTGTAGACTCTGTTCTAGATCTGCCACTAACTTGGTGGCCTTATAAAATTGATTTCACTTTTATAGGCCTCAGTTTCCTCCTCCAAAAAAACAAAAGAGATTGAACAGAGGTTCTTTGAGGTCTTTACAGCCATACTGGCATGATGATCTGCATAAGGGCATGGCTTTGCCAGGTCCTTTATTGACAGAGACACCAACCATGGCACTAATTCAACTCCAGCTCCCCATCTCGAACATAACCAGAGACACTCATGGTCAAGTGTAAGCAATCCACTTTTATTTGAGTAGCATTTAATAATTTAAATAAACTAGAGAAAGATATATCTTTTATTTTTGTGTTTGAATGAGTGTATTATGTGTGTGTGCATCTTTTTCCATTCATTTCTTTCTTTCTCGAACATTTATTGATCATCTACCATCCTATAAGCTAGTGCTGGAAATACAGGCTGAACAAAACCAAAATTTCCTTTCTAAAGGGGCTCAATGTCTAGCAGGGAAATGGACAAATACGTAAGCAGGTGTTATCTGAAAGAAAAATTGAAGTCTTACTTAAATACTACTATTTCCTTCTCAAAATTCACATTTGTATGAGATGTCTTTGCTTTTTTCTCCATTTCATGACACAGATGAAAATTATGAAAGGTTTGAGCAAGTATAAAATGTCTTTTCACAAGAAATGAAGTAGTTGAGCCTCTTTTAGAGTAAAATTATCCACACTGAATGACAGAGTCTAACAATTCCTCTTATTTTAGCTGCTCAAATACAATTCTTAGCAACCTGCAAACTATATAGCTTATCTCAAATCCAAAGATGGTTGTTTTGTCCTAATATGTTTTAGAAGGACCAGATATAGGACAGGATAAGTCTTAGGAGTGGAGCTGATTAATAGGAAGTTCAAGTAGGTAGACAAAGCACTAAATCCACGGGGCGCCACAAACTCCAGTTGCTGTTGACACCAAAGTCCAGCTCCATGGGTTCCAACATGTGGGCAGAGGTGGCATTGTGGATCCTAGTAGCTGATAGCCCCATCCCAGGAGGTTGGAATCTGGCTGCTGGGAGTCATTCTACATATGATAGAGCCCAGCTTCAATTCTGGGATTAAGCTGAACTCGAAGATGCTAAAAAGGAAATTAGAAATCATCCAGGGAAAAAAAGTTTATACAGGCAACTGATAAAGTGAAAATCAAAAGAGAAACTCGGTTTTTATCATCTGGTCCGGCAATTCCCAGACTTTAGCATGTATCCAAATCACCCTGGAAGGCTTGGTAAAGCTCAGGTTGCTGGACCTTACTGAAGAATGTCTGATTCAGCAGGTTTGGAGTCCTGATAATCTGCTTTTTCCAACAAGTTCCCAGGCAAGACTGATGCTTCTTGTCGGGGGACCATAATTAGAAATCCATAAGCAAAACATATCAGGTTCTCACTTGGTCTCAGCAACTCAGACACAAAAAACCTTGTTTATGAAATGAGGACTTTGTCAAAAAGAGGACTATTGTGCAAGCCTGTGATTTTAGCCCCAGTTCTGTCCTGATGTGATGAACAGTAAGAAGGATCAGGACAGCAGGGTAGGTATTCACAGATTACCAGAACAGAATTTAAAAATGAGTGGGGACAACAGATACTATGGGGATTTGGGTTATCTGTAGTCCAGTTGTGGGGAGCAGGGAGAGGCAGATGCACAGGGAATAGACAGATATTGGTCTTATTATCCATTCAAAGGACTCACCACCATTTCCCTGAACCAAGGGCTGCTGCTGGGAGCCTACATGACCCTTCCCTCGTGCACTCTTGAAGAGTAGTCTTATGTCTCCATTCCATTCTAGACTGTTAGGTTTAACCCTATGAAATTTCCAGTATTTAACAGCTTTTGACCTACAGTAAAAATGGCAATTTCATGAGGTGCAACTTAATACCATAGGAATTATAGAATAAATGCAATGTAGAATGTGAACTGAAAATAATTCTTTTCAGAAGAATTCTTTTATACTAAACTCTGCTCGCCTCTTTTATAAAATAAATTTAAAATGAGGAATCAAGTCTTAGGTTTTCCATATTTAGATGTAAGTGCTTTGAGGATTTTTCCATCACAAATTTTCCATCCTTGAAACCACTTTCACAAAACTCTGATCTGCTGCCCCCTGCTGTCAGCTAGGGAAGCAACCTGATTTTAACTGTATTTAGGTGAGAGCTATTCTTTAAAAAAAAAATCAGGATTTCTAAACGTGTCATTTAGGATTATCTCTTCTTTCAAATAATCCATGCCACTGCTTTTCTCCATTAGAAGATTATTGAGGACTGGTGGGATAAGTCATTACCATGTGAGGCCCACTGGCCTGACGTGCTTCTCTTTGGGACAGTATAGAGTCAAAAAAAAAAAAAGGAATTACATAGCCCGGCACGGTGGCACAAGCCTGTAATCCAGCACTTAGGGAGACTGAGACAGGAGAATCGCGAGTTCAAAGCCAGCCTCAGCAATGGCGAGGTGCTAAGTAACTCAGACCCTGTCTCTACATAAAACACAAAATAGGGCTGGGGATGTGGCTCAGTGGTCGAGTGCCCCTGAGTTCAATCCCCAGTACCAAAAAAAAAAAAAAGAAATTACAGTTGGATTCTTGGTAACTCACACTAATGGCAGGGACAACTGCTCACAGATTTCAGTCATCATGCTAAGGACAATGTAGTGAAAGGTTTTGGAATAAAGAGTCTTGGAGCCTGGGTCTTGGTGGTTTTGCTGAAATGAGTTATCATTTAATTGCCTTTGACAAAAACTGGGGGTTTTGCTCTGGTAGTTTTGTTCTCGGTATGACAAAATAAAATGAGCATAGGCCAACTCTAGTCCTTTACCCTTGGTTTTTCTCCATAACATCAAACAAGGTCTGCAGAGTTTTTATAAGAATCATTGAGTTTTAGATCTAACACAGAGCCACATACTGCTGGTAGTAACTGATGGTTGCTTGTGGAAAATGAAAGCAAAGTGCTTAAGATTCAATCTAGAATCAGCTGGAGACCCAAGATAGTAACTCGGATGCACAACCACCCACCATTTGTTCTTAGCCATTTTTTTCATATTTTTTATTGGTGAATTATAGTTGTACATAATGGTGGGATTTATTGTTATGTGTTCTGGGCTTAGCCATTTTAAAAGACCACTCCACACACTGTTCAAAGCTGGGAATTGAAATGAGTACGTCCCCATGAGGCCCTGTCCTTACCCCACTTCCCCACTGTCAGCATTTGCAGATGGCCAGCCCTCCTCTCTCCTGGAACAATGAGCCTTAGACAAACCAGGGGCCCAAAAGGGAGTGGTAAGAGTGCTCCAGGGTCACAGGCTAAAACCTTCGAGAACGGCTGTTCTGAATTATATTTGTAATTTAATTCAGTAAATATTATTGAGTTTCTCTCTATAATAAAATAGGCTCTAGAGACACAGGAACACATGAGGCCATTCAAAGGCTCACAGTCCTACAAATACATATAACTTGGTTTTACTCAACCATTACTGTTGTAAAAGAAATTTTTGACTTAAAACTTCTCTCCTTCCGTTAAAACTGTCAACTAGTTTGCTAGCTACATGAGCATTTGCTGCAATTTACACTTATTTCTCGCACGAGGAAGACTGAAATCTTTCATTTGGTTCACAAGGTCTAACCCAGAGCCACACAAGCTATCTACACCAAAGGGTCAGTTTTGGTTTTTGTTTAGTTTTTAATGTCCAATTTCTTGCAGATAGATGACTTTATAAATACAATAAAAATTAATTACTCAAATAAATAAAAACAAAAAAAGCACAAAATACAAAAATAAACATTTTATTATTAGGTTTGACAAACATAAAATTATTTTTTGAAATTGCTATAAAAATTTCTATCATCCATGTTTTTGTTCCTATCTTTGCCTCATCCACAGCATGGTAGAAAACAGTTCACAGTCCACATAGCACACTTTGAGAAACATGGTCCAGCCCCTGCCTACTCCCAATCATTCCCTGCAGGCAGCCATGCAGGGTTGCTTCCCCTTTTTAGAGGGTGCTGCCCTTCTCACATTGGAAGGGCTATCCTATCTGTCAGGATGGTTTCCCAATCTCTCTATGGCCAGTTAACTAGAACCATCAGACAATATGAAAGCTGTTTTGGTTGATGAGCATTTCTATGAGCTGAAGCCATTTCCAAAACTATGCAAAAAGTTTGCACGATTAAACATTTTATTTAGTAATCCATCTGTTCATTCCACAACTATCTGTTCTACACCTATCACATGCCAGGAAATACTCTTAAGTATTGTGTACATAGCAGGAAATGAGAAAGTCCAGGATCTGCTGGACAGAGTCTCATTCTAGCATAAAAGACAGCAGCAAACACTTAGAAAAATATCCATCATCAATGATGAGTCCTCTGAACAAAGTTAAGTACAACACAAGAGAAAGATGGAGACACCATTTCTGATATGATCAGGAGGACACCTCTAAGGCAATGCTATTTGATTTGTTACGAAAGTCTGGTGAAGGCAGAAAGGGTAACTGCAAAGCCTCAAGTAGGAAACCAGTCTTGTTATGTTCCAGCAGCAGCACGTGTGAGTGGGGCCTGGTGAATGAGCTGGAGGAGGGAAAGGAATGTAGGAGCTGGTCTCGAGGACAAGGCATTGACATGATCTGATTTGCTTTCTCAAAAAACTCTCTGGTTGTTAAGGTGAATAGTGTGGGGTCAGATGGAAACAGGACATCAGTGAGGGTACTAGCCCAGTGGTTCAGGTGGAGGATGAACAAGGATGGTATCAGTGGTGGTGGTGGATTCAGGATGTGTTCAATCTGCTGATGGCTTGGATGTTGGAATTGAGGGAAAGAGAAGGCTCTGGATAATTGCTAGGTGTTCAATATGAGCAATTGAGTGAACACTAGTGCCAAAAATAGAGATGTTGAAAGACTCTGGAGAAGTATTTAGAAGGTGGAGATTGGTTTGGAACCAAGAGTAAAGCCATGGGACTGGCGCTATAGCTCAGAGGTAGAGTGCTTGCCTCCCATGTGTGAGGCACTGGGTTCAATCCTCCGCACAACATAAAATAAATAAATGAATAAATAAAACAAAGATAAAAAAAGAGTAAAGCCATGTGTGGAATAAATGATACATAGGGTAGGCCACAAACAGAAGATAATTTTTAATAAGGTTCATCAGAAACTTCATGACATTGACATTTTCTTTAACAATTTTCTCTGTTTATATGTTGTGGTGTAATTTATTCTGTGAGTCAGAGAAGATTTAGCAAGTATATTAGATAGAATAACCTATAGTGAAAACTTAACATTCTCATAGAGAACTGGTATAGCTTTTGTTTTTCATCTAAAATCAAGATAATTTTCCTAAATTTAAGAATAATAAACCTGCTCCTTCAAAATTGTGTAGCATCATGCACAGCTTATTTATTACAGCAATGATTATAACCATCAAAAAATAGAAAATAATCTATATCATCATCCACAAAGTATTAGATAAATAAATTAAGGTACAGCCTTACAACTGAAAATGATGCAGAAGTCAGATTACTGAAGACATCTTTATGTACTGATATAAGAAAATCTTTAAGATGTATTAAGCAGTTAAAGCAAAGTACAGAATAATTGTCATGGTATATTGCCTCTTGTCACTGAGAGCATAAGAAAATAAAATCATGTATAATATTTGATGGTAAAAGCATAATGAACCTCTGAAAAGACACCTGAGAAACTAATCAGTCATTACTATTGGTTGGGACATGATGGATAAGTGAACCAGGCAGGTGGGGGTAAGAGTGTGAAGAATACTTTTCTTGTTAAATTTTTTGAACAATGTCAATGCAACACCTATTCCAAAAAACTTAAGAAACATAACATTAGGCAGAATATGAAGAACGGCCAGGATTATTAATGAAAACACACTATGCTGCCACTGAAAACATTTTTAAAGGAGGCCCTTCTGGCCTCTGAGCACCCTCCTGGGGAAGGACCAAAAGTTTCTAATGTGAGATTGCCCTCCTGCTGAACTTTCCAGTCCTTACCTCTCAGATTCTGCACACAGCCTTCCAACTAGGGGAAAAGAGAGTGCTGGAATATCTACCTCCTAAGAAGAAAGTGATAAATAAGTCATCTTATTATATCTGCTTGATTGCTTTCTTATTGCTTTGCCAAGTTAAGTGCTTCACGGCCCTTTTCCTTTCATTTATTTATTCAACAACTATCGATTAAGTATTTGTTACGTGTGACACACTGCCCTATCTTCTAAAATATTGAAGATTAATCTAATTTTCTGTTGATCCACTTAATGTATTTAAATTTCAAAGGAGGCAAGGAAATACAATCCTCTTTGCAGGTGGACATATTTCTATGGTCCTAAGAGATTAAGTCACTGGCCTGAAATAACACAGAGTTTAATAAGGACAGCACACGCCTTGCTACAGGCCAAGTCCACACATGTCCATTGCTTCTCTAGGTGATGATAAGGATCAAATTGCACCTTGGATAAGATTAGACAGCTTGTCTCTCTTCCTACATTAATGCTTTTCTACTGTGGTAAGAGTAAGAAGTTCACAGTTTCAGCTTCACCCTCAGGTTTGAAAACATTCATTCACTCATTTCTTCATTCCAAAACATCCATCCTATCCCAGGGCTTAGGCAGTGATCATAGCAGCTAAGGGAAGTATGACTCAGATTTGGGCTGTGTCTCAAGAAGGTGACGTCTAGGTGGGGAGTGAGGGCGAGCTCATAAATATCATGCTACGTGGTAGAGATGATCAGTGCCCTAGGGAGGCTCAGATGGAGAGTTCCAAAGAGACGGGTATCAGCCAAGCTGGCAAAGCAAGAAGGAAGACCTCATCTCAGAGGTCACCAATATGGCTTGACCTACACTAGAAAAAAATGAAGCTGTTGAGAACTTCCACATCTGGCAGCAGCTTCTGCGTCCTGTGCTGTAGTGTGGCTGGCAAAGGATGTCTCATGATTATGGATATGTTTTTAGGATTTGTTAGATCTTTGAAATACATTACTACCTCTGATGCTTGAGTTTTGATATCTAGGTTTTGATATCTATGGCTTCCTTCATTTTATCTGATTAGAAATGAATACAGCTTCACTTCATCCTGCAAGTAAACAAAATCCATAATTCCCATTAGTTCAGTCACATAGATGGAAAACAGCTAGAGCTCCATTAAAAATAATAGCAAACCCTTTCTAAGCACTTACTGTACCTATTTTATAAGTGTTGCCTCATTTAATCCTGACGTTGAACATGAATTAGACAGCACTGTACCCACTGTGCACTAATCTACACAAGAGTGTTTCCTATTCAGCTACTAAGTGACAGAGCTGGGAGCTGAATCCAGATCTGATTCCAAACCTAGGATTTTAATCACTGTGGCCGAGGTTTTCAGAATCACCTGGAGGGCTTGTGGAGCCAGGGCTCACTAGCTTCACTCCTAGAGTTTCTGATTCAGGGTTCTTGTGAGCAGGGTCCCTGGGGTGGGCAACACTCAGGTGCTGCACCTTGAGCACCTCTGCATTCAGTGCACTTCTACACATGGTGGTTCTCCCAGTGCTCTTTGGAGCAACTTGAACCCAATCTCACTGGATAAATTCTTATGCCCCCCTTTATTAGAGTAATCAAGAATTCATATGAAGTCTTTGAATAGACTCAGAGTTTTTAAGGCGAATAACCAATATATTAAATTTCCCAATTAAATAATTTATTTTCTATGAAATGAATGTGGGATTCTTTTTCATTATCCTCCATGAATTATGAAGATTTTTAGATTCATTGAATTCCGTTCTGATCACCAGCTTATTATAGTTTCAGTGAATATTTTGTCCTTCAGGCAGACAAAGGATATGAGAACTAATTCAAGGCAAAGTAATGCTCAAACTTTCAAGGTAGCAGTGGGCAATCAAGAAAAGGAATATAGCTGCACATGGTGGCACAAGCCTGTAATCCCAGCACTTAGGGAGGCTGAGACAGGAAAATCGCGAGTTCAAAGCCAGCCTCAGCAATGGCGAGGCGCTAAGCAACTCAGTGAGACCCCGTCTCTACATAAAACACAAAATAGGGCTGGGGATGTGGCTCAGTGCTCGAGTACCCCTGAGTTCAATCTCTAGTACCAAAAAAAAAAAAGAAGAAGGAGGAATATTTTCCTGTACATCTGAATAAAGGAGGTATTTATCTTACGTGCTACTGTGGTCGCTTCTCACACCATGTGCTTCTTCTTCGTGCATTTACCATGCTTGAAAATATTTGTGTAATGTCTCTTGTCCCCTCCACATCCTAAGTTCCATGAGGATCACATCTGTCTGTCATTTAGTCCCCAGCCTGGTACAGTGCCTGGCAATATTTGCTGACTGGCTGACTTACTGCTCTGTAATCTACAATCTTACAGGCAACAAATCCTAATCACAGCAGTTACAAAGCAGTCCAGCTAACTTCAGAGAGAACTTTTTACAGGATATACACTGGGGGGTGTGAGGGAGAGAGAATTGTGTGAATGCTCCATAAAGCAGAAGCAACATGATTTCGTACCCCATTCCCCATCTTTTTCCTGAAGTACTTCTCTGAGACGCCTTCTTCCTGTTAAATGATTGCTGGGCTTGTATATAAAGAAAACAGGCATCACTTGAAGGGAACTAGAATTTAATGAGGCAAAAATAAAAACATCCGATGAATCCAATCCAGCTGCGTGGATATTTCTTGCCAAAGGTGTAGGAGTTGGAGTAGTAGGGGCTGTGCGTAAATGTGCATGCGAATAGATGTCTAGAGGCCCAGATGGGTTGTAGCTATCTCAGGGAGATCCAGTGACTGTTCCCATTGTCATGCTCCAGATGTCACAGTATCTGTCCCTTCCTTTGCACACCCAGAGGATGCTGACTGAGTCATCACTCGGATTCTGGGATCACAGATTCTTCATTCTCATTGCCACTGTGATGATAATTTTGGCATCACAAATCACTGACAAATAGTCATAAAGATTGAAGGGGTAGATATTAAAAACTTGAGATAACTCCATGCAGATCATGAACAGAATGCATTAGCAATTTCTTTCAAATGTGAATCGTCAGCATCAGAAAGATGAGTATTACTTGTGCAGACTGATACCTTAAAGAAAAGCCTGCATTCTGGGAGTTCCTTATGCCCCTATTTGATTGACATGGGGATGCTTGTTGTATTTTGTTCTAGTGAGATGCTTCCAGCCAATGTGGAAAGACACAGTAAGAAAAATAGAACATATTCATCATCATGCCTCCTTAAGGACAGTTTTTAGGAACTTATTATATTATCAAGTACTCTCTCTTAGGGTAGAATTCCCTATGAGAGGAGCAGATTTCTTTCTAGAAGAGCTACACATGTCCTGAGCAATTAGGTTTTTTACTAACTTGAGGAAACTAAAGATTATCTAATTAGGAGTCAGTGCTCCTAGCTACTACTGAAGAGATTAATAGAATTTATGACATTCACTTTGTATACTAGATTACTTTGCTATTGTTTTCTCCCTTCATTCTATACACATGTATATTTTCTTTATTAATTTTGAAAGCTAACATAGCCATTTATATAGCAAGATGCAAATATGTTCATTCAAAAACATTTTCTAAGCATCTACTAAGAGCCAGGAAATTCTAGGTGAGCGAGACACCGTGTTGAACAAAAACGATGTTCTTTCCACATTCATGGAGCTTAAGTTTGTGAAGGCATGAAAAGCTTATTAAGGCATGTTTAGAGAATAGATATTTATTCTCCTGATGTCCTTGGGCAAATGGTTTAACCTCTCGGAGCTTATCTCCTTTTTATTAAACTCAGTAAGAATAATACCTTCATTTTGTAAGATTTTCATGAGGATTAAATTAGGTCAACCACGTCATATAGCTGTCACAAAAAGGTTCCCTGTTAATGCTCAGCTCTTTCCTCGCTTAAAACCATGTTTTTTTGAAACGCTTCTAATTTAAACTCTGCATCAGAAAAATGGATGATTCAGATCCTCTGCTAAAGCTAAGGGAAGGATGCTCAAACACAAATTTTATTTTATAAAAGGCCCAACCTGACTAAATAAAAATGAGGTTGAGAAAGGAGAGAGGGGGCTTACAAGAGAGCCCCTCTGGAATGGAAAGGACTAAGGAAGAAGCTATCTGAGAGAGTGCTGGTTCAGACCAGGAGGCCGTGATGGCAGCCGTCCAGGAAGTCCCACCCGATCACAGTCTAGCGGGTTCCTCTTCCTGCCTGCCTCCAGACTGACTGTAATCATGTACTGAGCATCTAAAGTGTATCAAGTACTATGATTAACACTTTGCATGTACTCCAATAGGACTTAAGTCACAACCACTCTTTGTGGTGTATACTCATATCACAACCATTTTTCAGATGAAGTGAAACACAGAGAGATAAAGCAGGAAGAAATAGAAAGTACCTGAGCTGGGCCAAGAGCCCAGAGTTTGTACTTTTTCTTTTTTTTTTTGCTACTGGGGATTGAACTCAGGGGAACTCAGCCATTGAGCCTCATCCCCAACCCTGTTTTGTATTTTATTTAGAGACAAGGTCTCACTGAATTGCTTAGCACCTCATTTTTACTGAGGCTGGCTTTGAACTTGTGATCCTCCTGCCTCAGCCTCCTGAGCCGCTGGGATTACAGGCATGCACCACCACATCCAGCAAGAGTCTGCACTTTTAACTCCTTTGTCTCATCCCCTCTCTTCAGTGCTGTGGTCAGCAGCCAAGTCTGTCTGGTGCTGGGCCCATACTCTTGGCCATGCCCTTTTCTCCTTGTGAGTTCCACTTAGTGGTACTTTAGAATTTGCACTGTGGTCCATTTTCTTCTGGGGAAATGCACATGAATTCTGAGTAACTTCTCTGAATGAATTCCTACTGTCACACAGGACACATTAGGTGGGTAGAGTGAGAGCCAGGATTAAGGCACAGATATCTTGGACCCCAAGCTCTGTTCTCTTCTACTCGGCACCAGATATATTTATGCTGAAAGCCCTGGAAACACTTTGGTACAGAAGCTTTTTTAAGTGTCACTGAAGTGTTTCATTAGTAAAACTCCCTTTCTACATCCCCCTGGATCAAGAAGCAAAAAGCCCAAGTTCAAGTTCCAGCACACCCACTTAGAAGGAGGTGACTTCAGGGAAAGTTGCTTTTCTGAGCTTTTCCATTCTCATCTGTTGAAATGGGGATAATGACACCTACTTCACTGCTTTGTAGTGAAAGAGCTCAGGGCAAGGAGTTAGCACCATGGACAGCTGAGAAACATTAGTCTCCTTTTCTTTCTGCTTTGTTTCTTCTTTCATCTGTCCCTTCTCTTGGGCAAGATAAAAGCCATCACCATTTTTAAATCCCATAAGCCTATTTAAAGCACTCTGCCACAGTTGGTTTGTGGCTGCTAGCATGCATGGGACACATCCACAGGCAGTTGGCAGGGAGAGGCGTCTGGTAGAATAAAAGCATTTTGGACTTGCTTCAGAGTCCTCCAGCGCTGCTCCATTCTCCACCGAACACTGTATTTCAAGGACAGCTGAGGATCTGGAAGCGCATTCCATAGACACTGGTGTTAGGTCTGGTCAAGGTCTAAGATGCTCAATTAAGGAAACCGGTCAGGAAGGGGAGGGCTTGGGGACAGGAAGATAAGGCCAGAGTCCTTCCTGAATAGGTCAGGAAAACTCGCTGATTGACAGGAGGCGTGTCCTCGGCTAGTGACATCACATCCGACTTGCAGCTCCGCTTCCCAGCTGCTGACCGGTTTCCTTAATTGGGCATCTTAGACCTTGATCAGACCTAACAACTGGGACTTGGGCTCATTCTATGCTCTAGTGGCTTCTCATCTATACATCCCAGATTCTTTTTGTGTATAGCCGTCACCAATAAAAAGGAAAAGGCAAGATCTGTGAAGTAACAAGACATCCTGCCCAACTAACTCTTCCTGTGGGAGATCAAGCAGAATCTCTAAAGCACTTGTCCAAAGTGGCTTCTGATACTTCCTTTAATGACACTGCAGTGAAGGGCAGTGGCGGGACGTGAATCTGGATTTAACGCTCAAGTTGAAGATCTCCCCACCACTACAGCAAGCTGCCTCTTTCTACGTGCTTGATAAGAATGCATGAAACAAATAGAAACAGTTTTTAGGCTGTGAAAACCTTTCCCAGCCAGGATCAGTCCTTGTCAGGAGCTGGGTCTTCCATTTTGGCAAATGATAATGGGCCCCTTCACAGGCACCCTTGAATCATACTTGATTGAACTTAGGCTGCTTCTGTGTCCAAGTTCACAGGGTCAGTGTTTGGCACATGTTTTCTCTTGAGCGATTTGCAAATAGGATGGGCTGCCACTGGGTGAGCAGTGGCTGTGCCTTGGGCTGGGACCCATGGGCAGAACACCTATGCATGTTTCTGTGATGAAGGGGAAGGTAAGGTTGGTAGAAACTTCTGCTTATGTTTCATATAAAAAAATAAAAAACTGAAAAGAAAAGAAAACTTTCTTAAAATAGTTAAGCATCAGCAGTGCTTGCTTTTCTTATCTCTTCTGAGATACACTTGACAAAATGTTCATTAGGAAGAACAAGGACTTCCCCTTCCAAATTCTCTGCTCCCTGCTCACTTGTCTCAATTTATTCATCTATAAAATGGTCATGATAAAAGTATACACCTGGGCCCAGTGCAGTGGCACTTGCCTGTAATCCCAGCAGCTCAGAAGGCTGAGGCAGGAGGATCACTATTTCAAAGCCAGCCTCAGCAACTTAGCCAGGCCCTAAGCAACTCAGTGAGAGTTGCTTAAAATACAAAAAAGATTGTGCTCCATTTGTGTACAATGAATCAAAGAACATTCTGCTGTCGTGTATAACTGATTAGAACAAATTAAAATATATAAATAAAATACAAAAAAAAAGGGCTGGGGAATGTGGCTCAGTGATTAAGCACACCTGAGTTCAATCCCTGGTTACCAAAAAAAAAAAAAAAAATACACCTGGAAGAGTTGTTGTGAACTAGGTAACATTGAAATAGATATAACGCATTTGTCACAGTATCTGATTTTAGATACTAAATAACTGATTACAGTCACCCTTCATTTGCAGGGTTTCACATTAGTGAATTCAAACTCAAGTTGAAAATATTCAAGAAAAAACAATCTCATCTGTATTGAATATTTAGTTTTTTCTTTCTTGTAATTATTCTCTAAACAGTACAACTTTTTACAAAGCATTTATATATTAGCTATGATAAGTAATCTAGAGATGACTTATGGCATATGGGAGAATACACATAGCCTTATGCAAATACCATGCCATTTTATGGAAGGAAATTGAGCATCCATGGATTTGGGTATCCAAGGGGGTCCTGAAACAAATCTCCCATAGGTACTACAAATAATACTACTACTATTGCTAGGTGCCTGTCCTTGGGCAACTGGAGGTTTCAAATACTTCTATAAAATTAGGATATGATCATCACCACTCTGAAGATGTGTCTGTGAGACTAGAGCTGTAACATGCTTAATACCATTTCAGCCATTATTTTCATTGGCTGCCACTCCAATGGACATCTCTTTTTTTGGACCATGACACATTGCAAAAAGCTTACAATTCTGAGCCAGAAGTAGAAATTCTTATATTCATCATTAAACATCAAATAAAGAAATGTCTGGTTCTCAGGAGCTCCCAACTGGAGAACACATCTAATACTCAGCCACTTTCTCCAGTGCTGACTTCATAAACACCCTCTCTCTCCGCCTTCATTCCCATATTGTTCAGGAAATTGTTTAACTCAGAAAATCAGAAAGTGCTCCCAATCCTCCTCTGGGCAGAAAACATAACACTATATGTTCACATAAAACATCATTGCAATTTTCAACTTTTTCTACTAATCTTCAAAAAAATGGGTGACTTCTCTGCCCGTACCTCATCACTAAGCTAATTTGCATTGGTTTCAATATCACTGAACATGAATGTACTAGTCTTTCTTTAAAGCATTTTTTAAATTCAATTATAGTTTATTTTCTTCTGTTTCATTTAACCTCTATGCTGCATGGTCTCCCTGAACCTAAAGATAAGGATAAGATAAACTGAAAGCACTCCTGAGCTGTGAAATTTAACACTTCCCACCCCACTACACAAGATTTCTGCGAATTCTCTGGTTCTGAGCACCTATTTCTGCTTTATCAGTTGTGAATTTTTAAAATTCATTCAACAAATCTTTAGGTACCAAAATATCTACTCTGCGCCAGGCATTTTTTTGGACTCTTCATGTACAACACTCAGCAAAACACACGACACCACCCCTCTGTCTTCTCTTCTTCCTCTACGCTTTGTCAAGTTGAACTTGGAACTTGGCTCCATCCCTCAAATGCAAGCAAAGAGCTTCATCTATAGAAGATATTTGTGTCTGTGTCTGTAGCAGATATCATTGGAAGTCTGAGAGAATAATTGGGGACAGGAGAAGGGGTGGGGGAAGAAGACTAAGTTGCCACCAAAAAAAAAGTTTTAATTTTGTAGAGTATTTTTAGCCAATCTTCATTCTCTCCTCTTCCACACTGCATTCTCCTTCTTCCATGTTGCTATTAATTTAAATCCAAATGGAATTTCTACCACCCTCACAAGGGCTTTGCAGAAAATATTAAAATGGTCCGTGACTGTGCCATACTCTCCTAACAACCTTTTCCTTGGCTAGTGAAATGAGACCAAAAAGTTAGAAGTTACCACTGGAAAGGACTCCATGAGCTTCTATCCTGGAGCCATCGCCATCCCTCGCCTCTGCTCAGATGTTGGTGGAAGAATTTGAGGAGATGGTTTTATCCACTGTAACCTCAGTTTGGAAGAAACCTCTAGAAGTCTTAGGCAGGCAGAACCATGTATCATCTGCCAGCCTCTCCAGGTCTTCATTCATTCAATAAGCTTTCATTTTACAACCTCTAAGCCACAAGACCTTGTGTGTGTGGCAACACAAAATAGAATAAGACCCAATGTCTTAACTCCAAGGAGATGGCAGCTCAGACTTCAATAAAAAAAAAAAAAAAAGGTGGCAGTTGAGCTGAATCTGGAGGAATTGATGGAATTCACCAGGTAGCAATGAGAAGGAAATTCCAAGTGAAGGAAACAATCTCTACAGAAACAAAACCAGGGTAATTTGATCTGTGCAGCCTTAATCCACATGGTGAGTGGTGCTGTGGACCTGGCGAGGGGAAGCCACAGGGGAAGAAGCGATGAAACAGGATCCCGCAGACCTCAGAACATTCCCTGACGTGATGTGACTCCAACAGATAATCATAATTTTATAGAATTTAAACTGAAAACAAATTTATAGAATTTAAACTGAAAACAAATAAATGAGTAAAATTTTACCATAATAATTAAAAGACCTAACTAGACAATAAATTCTGTAACAGAGGAATCCAGGTTAAGTTCTTCAAAAAACTGTCACTTGGCTTGTTTACTATGCCATAGGTTTTATTTTATGTTTATAACTGAAACCACAGTGATATTAAAATATCCAAATTCAAGAAATATTCTTTATTTCCAATTAAATCTTCTTGGAGAAAATAATGAACTCTTTTTAAATGAAGAAAAAGTGCAAACTTTGTTTTCAGTTTTGAAAGAAAAGATCAAATATTAAACCTATTGAACAAATTTAAAATCTTGGGAAAGTCATGCAGGAAAAAAATATATATCTAAAACTTTTTAATGTTGATGACTTTACTAACAGGTAGATTGAGTTTTAATAATTTGCAATGAGTCCTTTAAAGAGATTTATTATAAAGGAAACCACAAAACCATAAAGTGAATATAACTCTTTTATACTATTGAATAAAAGTCACATAAGTTATACCTAATGCAACTGTCTGGCCTAAGGAAAAAAACAGGAAGTAAGCCTTTAAAATATCTGACACTTCTAGAACTTTAATGGTAACATTGTGGGAAAAGCAGCCTTTAGGTGTAAGAAATTTAGAAAAGAATTCTTTAAGTTTTTAGGTCTAGTGAAATACCATAAAGTTTCAAATAAAAAGAAGACTCAAAGGCACTGGAGAAATCTAATTAACTGAAAACTTTCATCACCTCAAGACGGACTAAAAGGGAGGAAAAAAAACCCTCCTTTTCTAGTGGTAAATATTCCTACCTCTGTTAATATGTCCTCCTCCTTTACAAAGTGCTATATTCTATGCCCAGTATTTTCTTTGAAGAACGAGGACATAAAGGCTTTTGCTGGGTGCATCTGTTCTTGCTCTATAGTTCTTCCAGATGTAGTTGTCAGAGATGAGGCTAAATGAATATTGACATACCTTGAAATTTTAGAATCCTTCCAGTGAGTTTACCTGCTTGCTTGTAGTGTTTTCTTGTAAATATGAAATTTTCCAGAAAAAAATGTGATAATGCTCATCATTGTCTTATTGTACCTGAACAGGTACCAAGTAGCTAGAAGGAAATTATATAGTACTATTAATTAGAGGTGTTTTGGGGACAAATATAAGTTTCTAAACAGATGAATTTTGGTAAGCCAAAAACATCTTGAACTTTCTTTAATTCAATATTTATAGGAATAGCTTCCATGGAGAATGTAAGATAACTTCTACTTTCTGAGACTCTTATAAAAAGTTAATTTAAAATAACATATCGATGTGGGAACAACAAAGATTTTAAAGTCAAAGGAATTGTATATATATATGACAACTATCTAGAATTTTAAGTTTTCTAATTAAATATCAGAATCATGTAGTTACTTTTATCTGGGGAACTAAAAGGTCACAATGCATTATTTAGCAGGTTGAACTGAGTTCAATTCGAATTTCTTTTAAATGTTAATTCTTTTGATACATATCTGAGAGTTAGAAAGAAGAAAATGTAAGAACTAGCAGGGAATCCACTTATAGCATATTGGGAAAACTACATAAGCCACTTAGAACTGGCTAGATTTCTCTCCTGCCTATTTGTAGTAGCTTGGGACACAAAGTATGAGCATATTTCCAGTATAACAGACATAGACAATCTTGCTTAATGACCAGCATAGTGGAAATGACCCAATATATCTATGAATAAATTGTCCACCAAACTCTCCTAATCCTTCAGAACTGGAAACAAAGTATGAATGTGATGCTTATTTATAATTCATCAGTCAAAACATTGAACTAATTAGTAGACATATGTATTTTGGGGACTGCTAGAAATGTTTCAATAATCTTCATGTCTTCTGCATTAAATTCTTTCTTAGACTTTGAAAGTTGAAAGTCACCCTTTATGCTGTGATTATATAACTTTGATTGGATAGATTTCCTAATATGGCTGTCTATTTGTCAATCCTAGAGCACATAAAACAGTTTGTGAATTCATTAGCAATCTTATGGTACCTTGGAGTTTTGCAACTGCAGCTATTATGGGCCAGATCAAGACTTGCCTTGGACTCTATTGTTAGGGGAAATCCATTAACTTTTTCATTTCATTTAGTGTAGCATTAATAGGTTATTATTTCAAAATAATAAATAGTTCTTTCAGAAATTATAGACTCCCAAATGAATAAGGAAAATAATTTACTCGGCTAATAGAATTTTGCTGATTTATAACATTATTAGAGCATACTGAACACTCACCTTTACATATATTATCTATTATCACAAAAACCCTGTGAAGTCAGCAAGGCCATTATTAGCATCATCCCTACCTTTCAGCTTAGAGAAGACCAAGTTCTCTTTCCAAGGTCACACAACAAAGAAAAGTATCTATTTAGGATCAAACCCTCACTTCTAACTCCACATCCTGTGCTCCATCCATACAGATCACATCTAACCTCAGGAACCACATCACATAAAACCATGTTGCCATACAAAGCTGTATTAGAACAATCCTCAGCAACTTAAGAGTTAAAAGATAGGCAAATGGAATAGTATATGAGAAAAGGCAAAAACGTTCTTTCCTTTCTGGTGTGCCAGTTGAAGGACAGCCTCTAAGAAAGCAAATGTAGAATACAGATAGTGGGACTTGGGTCTGTGCACAATCCAAACACTGGGTCTGAAGTCATCTGCCTGGTTCTCCTCCTAGCCCAGCCATCCTCAATATCACCAAGTATGATAGGAGAGAGAACTAAGGAGTGTCTTTGTTTATCAATAATTGCTGAAGTAGTAGTTCTCAAATTTCATATATCTATTGATATTTATAACAAATGTCCTACATATGGAACTAACCAGGCCTGCAATTATAGCCAGAAAGCTTAACAGAAAAGTAAAATGAGCTGGTGGGAGTTACAGATTTAAGGGGAAGTTGGTTTTAAAACATTCAGCCTCCCCGACGTTCTAATTCATTTAAAGTTCTCTGTGGATGTCATCCTAAAGGTGACGTCTACATACATAAGTCAGAACAGGCCGGCCTGTATCTGATAGCCAGAGACAAGCTATAAGCTCTGCCCCAAAATATGCTACAGAGAAATTAGCAAGAGCTTTTTGAAAAATATAAAAACTACCTGTGATATGTGATTTCTTTCCAAGTGTTCCATTTTTAATTGCTCTATTTTTTGTACACATTATATATTTTGACTAAGGTTTGTATTAACTCTTTAAAATGTATATAATTTAATAAACTTTTAGTTGGAAGCAAGTAATTTCTTTGGAGCTTTAGAAATCAAAGTAAACTTGATTTCCCACAAGAAAATTCCTTTTCAAGAAGTTCCAAACTATAATTCAAGGTCATGTGGCTCAAACCTCAGTTCAGTTTGAGAAAGCAGATCCCTATTGGCACTGACTGACCACTCCAGGCACAGTCTTCATTCTTCATTTGAATTTCTTTTGGGCAACTCTCCCTGACAAGTAGGTCATTGTCCATTACAGGTGGTCAAGAGTTCTGAAGTTCTAGTTTTCATTATTCTGAAGTTCTAGTTTTCATTATCTATGAAAATTTTTTGATCACGCTAAAAAAAACAGAAAAGGAATGTACTGATAAGGCTTACAATAACCCTGTGAGTAAATTGTCTTTGGGTTTTTCTAAACTGTGGTCTGAGGTACAAAAGTTAAGACCCCTTTGGAATCATTCATAAGTGGTTGCTCTGTAACCATATTTGTTGTCTGGGGCTTCCATAAAACAGTCCCACAGATTGCCTTCAACAATAAAAATTTGTTTTCTCCTGGTTCTAGAAGATAGACGTTTGAGATCAAGGTGTCGGCAGAGCTGGTTTCTTGTGAGGTTTCTCTCTGTGGTTTATAGATGGCCATCTTCTCCCTGTCTCTTCACATGGCCTTCTTTCTGTGCATGTCTGTCCTAATTTGCTCTTTTAAGAATACCTGTCACATTGGATTCAGACCCACTCTCAAGGCCTCCTTTTAACTTAATGACTTCTTTACCAACCCCATTTCCAAACAGAGTCACATTCTGATGTACTAGGATGAAGGCTTGCAGCTTACGAATTTTAGTAGACACAGCTTAGCACCCAACAGTCATTTATCCCAAAACATTAGAAAAATGCTTTCTGGTTATCTAATGGTGGCTAAATTAAGCATCCTTTCTTTCTTTCTTTCTTTCTTTCTTTTTTTTTTTTTTTTTGGTACCAGAATTGAACTCAGGGGTACTCAACCACTGAGCCACATCCCCAGCCCTATTTTGTGTTTTTTTATTTAGAGACAGGGTCTCACTGAGTTGCTTAGTGCCTCGCTGTTGCTGAAGGTGGCTTTGAACTCGCGATCCTCCTGTCTCAGCCTCCCAAAGTGCTGGGATTACAGGTGTGCACCACTGCACCCAGCCGAGCATCCTCTTCTTGCTTCTGATCTTTGATTTTCATGCTTTATTAGTTTTTTTGATTTAAGTCCTCTCAGCCACAGGCTTTGCTTATTGATTACAGATACTCAGATTTCCTCTTAATTTGCTCATAGATTAGACCTTTTATCCATGCTGTGATGATTCTGTGTCTCTGTTGCTATAATTCAAGTCTCTTTTCACATCTATTTTTCAGTTTCCTTTTTTTGCCCCTCTATACTCTCTTGGGCTTCTAAGTTCAAGTTCATTCAGTGTTTTCTATACTAGCCCCAAACTGGAACCACCCAAACATCCATCAAAAGTTAAATGGATAAATCATGGTATATTCAGATAATGGAATACTATACAACAATGAGAACAGCACTATTACTACTTACTCCATGGACGAATACAGACATAACATGGCATCATTTTAAGTCAATAGAGTCCATGATCTTGGCAGTCACAGTTCCTAGTCAATGGGTACTCACTGTGTGCTAGGCATTATGGAAAGTGTTTTCATATATATTATGTCATTTTAATTCTCACAAATTTCCTGAAGTAGACAGTAATTCAGTCCTATTTGAAGAAGGTCAAATGGAGGCTTAGAATAATTTTCAAAATGCAGAACTGAGATTGAAACTCCTGTCTTGACTCCAGTCCCAGGGTGAGAGCCAGCAGGCCACATGGCCATTCTTCTTTCTTCTCCATTGACTCTAGATGATGTACTGGATGCATTAGTCGGTAATCATCTTTACCACACCTGGCTACACTGTGGCTCACAGCACCAAGGTTTCTCTGTCCTTTCCCTACCTATTCACAAAGATGAAAGAGAATCTGCTTTCAAGGAACCCAGAGGCATGCAGAGGAAACAACCCACACATTGTCAGTGACCCCCAGAGGAATATGAAGACAAGCAGAAATGCCAGAGTCCAATCCATAATTTTAGTATAGGAATTCCCAAAGCCTCAGTTTCTCTCTTTTGTCTCTGTTTCAGAGACGTCAAACAGATGGAATACTTTAGCTGCACACCTTCTTGGCTAATAGCTTATGAATTTGGCCTACTTTCTATAATTTGCATTTCTTCCTAAGTTATATCAACAAAACTGGAGCATTTGGCGACTGGGGAACAAGTTGATAAAAACATTTGCACCTGCTGTGAAATGAGGAAAGCCACAAAGAAGGCTACTGAACTGTCAGGCTCCAAAGCCACAATCCTGGTTCATCCATTAATAATAGAATTTGCCTGAAATATTCATAGAGGGGGTGAACTCCAATCCAACAGTGAATGGTCCTCTTCTAGAATGAGATCAGATACAGTGTAACGCCACCTTATGACATCTGGATAAACTCGCCTCAGATTCAATCATTGGTAAGGGTATAGTTAACACATGGTGGCTCACTTGTTTCTAAAAAGGAGAGAATTCAATCTCTTTGCCCCAAGATAATGACCTTCAACATTTAAAGGCCTCCAATTTGGTAGGAGGATAAAATTCTTTCTAGTGGTCTGTTCTTTGATTTGATATGTATAGTTCATTGACTAAAGGCAAGAAGTTTGGGGAATAAATATTGGGGAAGTTTGAGGAAGCACTGATAAGTAAAACAGTTTCAGGGGTAACTAGATTAATCCAAGGGAAGTTTTTCATCATCGTGACCAGTTATTTACCTATACAGATTCTTATTCATTATATTTGCTTTGAAATTTTTTTTCAATTATAGTACATGTAGAAATTATAATGATAATTAAGGAACCAACTCTTTATATGTGGTTCCTCCCAGTGTCCTTATAAGATCCAGTACACTACACCTGCATAGCTCCCTGTATACACTTAGAAACCAGGCCTCAAGATCTCTCCTCTGACTTTGTCCCAAAAGAGGCCATGTCTCACCTCCTGCTATGGCCCAAACACTATTAATCCAGCATAGTTTCAGCAACTACCTATGCAGGTGATGAATGATCTTCATACTTCACTTCCTCTCCAGTACTGTGACATCCATTTACCTGTGCAAGTAAGTGTGCTTGTACAGAAGGGGGAGGGGATTTTTTGAAAAGAAAAAGAAAGTAATCTTAAGGACTTTGTATTTTTAGTCATTTTCATCTTTTCTTAAAATTAACCTTTAAAGTAAATGGGCTTGGGGCAGGGGGAGGGTTTGTTGTTGTTATGGGTTTTTTTGCAAATGATCTATTTGACAAGGAATTGAAAATAAAAACAATAACCCTTTAACTTGGATTACATAGGGAGGTACATATTTCAGATAGTCATCAAAGGCCTCTCAAAATGTAACAAATTTGAGATTTAGCTCACAAAAAAAACCTTAACTTTTCATTGTACTTTAACTTCTTAATTATCAAGTATGTATTCTTTATGACATCCTTAATATAAGGCCAATGTCAAAAGAGGAAAGATGTTTAAGTCAGACCACTCTAAGAAGAAAGAGTTGCTTACAGGTATACATCAAGGAGCTCACCCTTAAGATAAAATAAGTCACAAGTAATTCAGAGCCACATTAATCAGAGGAAACCTGGAAGTGATGCTGCTCATAGGTGGAGGAGGACTAAATGCTCTTGCCTCGACCATCTATGGTGAGAATCAGGGTAAACAGCAAGATTGGAGTGGACCAGAATATTCAACCTTCTCCAAAGAACAAACAAATGGTGAATTATTTGTAGACAAATGGATCTTGTTAATTAAAAAAAAAAAAGTCTTATCTGTCCTTCAGAGTGAATTTTAAGCATCTTTACCTGGCAACACTTTATTAATTTTAATGAATTTTTATTTATATGCTTGAAAGTATTTCAATTCCTTAACCATCTAATTAAAACATTTTATCTGATTCAGACTCACATTCTGTCAAAGTTGGCCATATCATGTGATTTCAAAATCTTAAATAATTTGAGAAAGATACCCAGTACATATATTTACTGTGTACCTGAGTATCTGTTATGTGTCTGTGGAGACCTATACCAAATAATGCAAAAATGGTTCATAAGTAAAAATCAAAATATTTGCTCTTACAAGGCAATGTCATTAATGAGACAGAGCTGAAAATATTTTACATAGTAAAGGATCATTATAAGGTCCAGGAGAGGAGTTTAAGCTACATGCATAGCTAGAGAATTTGGAGTACTGGACAATTCTGTTCCTCAAGTAACCAACTATGCAATTAAAGAGAAAAAAATGGCAAGAAGCCTTTGGAACCAACTGGTGACTCTGGCCACTGAAGACATTTTTTTTTTAAATACAGGAAGAGAACAGTTGACTGAACTTCCTCAGAAGTGCTTTTGGATAGTCAGGCAAGAGAAAACGTGGTGCTGACACCTGTTTTCTGTTTTCTGGAAGTGTTTATGTTCCATGAGTAATAATACTACACTCAGGGGCTTTCTGCCTCAGTCCTAAATGCTCTGGATTTTTTTGAGAGCATATTTTAAGGACTACAAGATGAAAGCTACTGATTGGGCACACAGTGAAATTTGTGAATACTATTAGGAAAGACTCCCTGAATCCTTAAAAATAGTGAGAACAGTGTGGCAACCGCAAAGAGGCCTGTTAAGGCTCATAGCCATGATGGAAATGCAGAGCTCACCAAATTAGACCACCCAGAGGAGACAGAGATAGAAGCTCTAGGGACAGGGCCACTACAGCAGGGATGCCACACTGACTTGAGAAGACACCAACTCCGGAGGAGAAGGGCCAACTTATTCATTAGGCACAACGAACACAGTACATAGGACCCACAGTTCTTTTAAGGACCCATGAAAATGTCTTCACTCTTAACATCTCTTAAAATCAAAACCCCAAAAATAACCATTTCATAATAACAGAAGTGTTATAATAAATCCATTCTAGATTATTTCTGTCTTCATGCCAATGCAATCACAAAATGTGATTTAAATTTTTTTTTTTTTTTATAGAGGACTGGGCCATGAAGGCAAAAGTTCAAGGGCCCATGAAAGTCATACTCTCACCCAGCACCAAACATTCAGGCCAAGGAAAGTGAATCTGCACAGAGTGGCCTTGAAATCTCAGTGATTTTTATGGGTGGAAGCTTGTGGTCAAAGACCATGGAAATTGTTAACCATTTATTTCTCCCATCTGCTCCCCATCCTATCCATCTATAGTCCTTCCAGCAGGGCAAAACAAAAAGTGCCAATTAACACATGACACGGAAGACACAGGAGTTGTATAATAGAAGGTAATTAGAGTCACTCCTTATTGAACTCAGACGACTTCCTGGAAAAGGTTATGGCTTGAAGAGGTATGCACCAGGGTCACCTGGGTCTGAAAAATATAGCTCTAGATGGAGGGGATAAAGACAGTAAAGGAGAAATAGATGGTGAATGGGGATCCCATCTCTTAAATGCCCTGTGCCATTATTGCAAATAAATAATCTATTTATTGGCTGCAACTTGACTACTCTTATTAGGGAATAGGAAATCACATTATTTCCAGCTACAGATCACTGAACCAATAGGGAATTCATTATGAGCTGCAAATTTCACATTTGAATCTCTGATTAAAAGAGAGAATTCTGTCCATGCTTCCCAATTATTTACAACTAGATCTGTGCTTCCTTCAGGATGTTTAGAAAGAAAAACCAATATGCCCAGATTTAGTTCTATTGCTACTACTTTAAAAATGAAAAAAAAAACATTCTGTTGGGGGGTTGAGGTGAGTTAAGATAGAGTCAGCACATCCTGAACCCTAGTCTATGTTGGAGAAAATCTACAGGAGCACATTGAACTGGGAAAGGACACCAAATGGCAGGCAGAGGCCACTGGGAAACATTACTTGACTTTTTCCCATGTTGGGAGTTTAAAAAGAGCATGACATTTACCTTCCCAAGTGAAAGAATGTCAGCCTGCCTCTGCACATGAGCATGAGAACAGCCATTAGAACAGCCAGTCTTTTCATGGCCAGTGTCCTGCAGGTGCTTAAGTACAGGGGGCAGATTTGTGAGATCTATAAATTTTAGCATATGTGAAACTGAATATTTCATCTCAAACAGTGTTTCTAAACTTACATATATTTTGTATTCAATTACATATATTATATGTATATGAAGAAATATATGCAATAGGTTAATACTTATAAGCTTGAAGGTAGTATGTCTACCCTTAAAACATTCATCCTAAAAATACTACTAAATTTCCAATATGGTGAAAATAAAATATAAAAATTTTAAAAATGCATGAAAATATCAGAAGTGTTATTTTTATTTTTCTAATTGTTTTTTCTCAATTTTTAGCAACAATATGTTCTTGTTTTTGATTATTATAATCAGAACAAGAGAAAGACTATTTTTAAAATCCACATACTAGTTTTAGGTTAGCAAAATTACTTAGTATTATAGTCATTTACTTTTCCCCTATTTTAATATTTTCCATTTTTTTTGCTTAATCTCTGATAGAGTCTATATTATTGTTGATAGATAATATACATAATTTTTAAATTACAAACTTCATAGTAGTGGTAATAAAATTGGCAACTAGGAAATTGATTACAAATGAACTGTAACTGTGGAATTACATTCTTTAAGTATTTCATGCACCCAGAACAGACCTCAAAAAAATCTTAATAAAGATGGCATAATGGCATTTAGTTCCTGTTTAGTAAGAATTGAGATGAAGCTAAAGCTTATTAAGCTTATTAAGGTCCATAAAATAAAAAGTTTGCATGAAATGCTTCGATTAGTTTTCTGTGAAGATAAAAAGAAACAGAAATGTGATCCCAAGTGAAAATGTGGATGCTTGATTCTTCCAGAATAGAGAAAGAAAACACGTCTCAACATTGCTCATCTTCTGAGGATGCTGGAGCTGGAGCTCATTGGTAGAGCACTCACCTAGTATACTGGGGGGTCCTAGGTTCAAATCTCCACAACACGCGCGCACACACACACACACACACACACACAGTTTTCTTACAGCCATAGCCAGTACAAGTGATTATACTGAGAAACAACTGCAATATCAAAAACAGTAACATTCATGAAAGTCGGTGCAAAACATGAGAGAGAGTGCTCCAACCTCCCTCAACCAAATGAACAAATAGCACCAGTGTGGTAGAGAAGGAAACAGGCAGGCCTGGGAGGTCAGTCTGGATCCTCCTCCTGCCTCCATCACAGAATGGTTTGGGAGCCTTTGCCAAAACCACACAAGCTTTGAGCTTCAATGTCCTCAACTATCTGTGGAAGATACTATCTACCCACAGAGTTACCATGAGATCAAACAAGTAAAATTACGTCAGACATCTAACAGAGTGCCCGGCACATGGTAGCATCTCAAAATAGTTTAATTCTCTTCCCTGTGAGATAGGACTGCAGCCAACACCACTTCATCTAAAGACATCTGGTGGCTCCACAGCCTGGTATGCAGCCTGAACAGATCCTATGACATCCAATATGTCGTACTCTGTATCTTCTGTTGCACATTAACAAAAAGAAAATCAGTGGGTCAAAATTGAGTTTTCTTAATAAGTGTTAATATCACTTGCTATATTCCCTGCATTGCATTCATTTATGCCTTCTTTTATAATAGAAAAAACAAGACTATTCTCAAGAGTTAATCATTAGAAAGGTTATCATTTTGTGATTCATTAGTGAAGAAACAAATGCTAAGAGAAACAGAAATAGCAAAGAATTTTCAACAGCAAAGCACCAGGGAAAATAAGTCTCCTCTTATGCTAATATTGTTTTCTAAACAGTCAAAAATATCTCAAAAAATTCAACACAGCAGTGGGGAAATGTGATCTTTACATTTGGATCTTTACTTTGGAAAAGTAATAGGCTGAAATAAGTTCTAGAGGATGTCACAATGTGATAAACAACTTCTGAAGTTTCATAATTCTTTGCTGTTCTTTCCAAGAATGATTAGAAGCATACGATCCTAATGTGATCTGAAGTATATAAGTCACTCACATGCTTGAGTGTATTTCCAGTGTATAATAGATCAGTATTGAACCTTTCATACAGCTTTATTTAGAAAATTGGGTCTGAAGACTGAATAATGGTGCCTATATACTTCTTTTAATGTTTTAAGCCAGTGATTTAAAAAAAAAAAAAAAACCTGGATGGTCATATTACTGTCAGTCCTGCAGAGCTGCTGATAAGCAAATTGTAATAGTTTCATGAATAACTGAATCAATTATCAGCCACATTCTGAATTCTAGAAGCATTATCCCACAAGATAAATGGAGAAGTCAGAAATAGCACAGTTTGATGCTACGATAGCAGGTGGAGGTGGTGTTAGGATGCGGGAAAGATATTGTTGAAATATGAGTGTCTTCCCTTGAGTTGACAGTACCTTAGACACTGTATCTGGAGCCATGAAGATGTCATTGTGGTGGACCTTCCCTTTCTGATCTCAGACTGTATCACACTTGTAAAACAGTAAGACTCATGGGATTATATCTCAAAAGCCAAAAGGCTGTACAGAAAAAGTTGCTAGCAGGCACTAACATGGGTGTCATGACTCTTTTCAGGTAGTAGGTGTAACCTTGAAGAAAAAGTGGCACTGTCTTCAAAAAAGTGACCTGACTCTGGCTTTGGTGGGTTTTTTCTGCAAGAAATAAAAAGCACCGCATGTGTTTATTATACATCCTTTCTAGCTGACCACTGCTTTGTTCTAGAGTTCAGCATGAAAGGACTAATTTTTGTTTTGTTTTTGTTTTTGTTTTAGTGAAATGGCATGTCCGTTGCTAATTTTAGCTATTATAGTTGCATATGTAAAAAAAATCTCTACATAGTGTATGAATTGGTAGCATTTCAAATAAATGATATATTGAAAAATTGACCTGAAATTTTTTGAGATGCTTATCAATTGACATTTTTTTCTTAGCCCAAGAAAAGAGTCTGAATTATTATTTCTTAAAATTATATCTTGTAATATTAGATTTGTTATTTTAAGTATAGTAGGAATTTAAATATAAATATAAGCATGCCACTTTGTTTATTGCTATGAGAACTTCTTGGAGCATGGAAAGCCTTCCTCACATGTGATTTTGCTCTTTTGAAAAAAATGACTGGAAAAATATTTGATATAAACCACATTTAGTATGTAAATGAGTATAGCTTGTAAAGGTATCCTAAGCTTATAGGGTATAATGTTTCAACCAGGTGATTTCCATATTTGAAAAAAAATGTTAAACAGTTTGTAGTACCATAATAAATCTTTTCTCAGAATTGTATACACCTCTATTTTAGAAAGCTCACATTGCTTCATTAAAGAAGAAACCTACAATCAGTATGCACTCAAATTTGTTATGCAATGAATCATTATGATTCCCTTTATTTTCCCAGAAACTGGATATTCTAAGGATTGTTAGCCATATAACATTTTCAGAATACATATGAAAATTGCTACTGATGTATCTGCTAAAAAAATCTCTAGCATTTGATATTCCATCTTGAAAATAACACATTATCATTCAGTAATGCTAGTTAAGTCAAAATAAAGCAAAGAAACAAACTTTCAGCATTGTAAACAAATTCACACATTTGAGATACATTAACTGCAAAAAGTTTCTCCTTGTTCCTGTTCCTTGTAGCTGCTCCTGGCTACAGTTTAGAAAGTCAATGCCAGACAAAAAGGATACTGTTTTGCTCCCCAAAATGCACCTACCTTCCAAATACTTAAAGTCCTTGGGAAGCTCAAGATAATTATGTCATTCTACCCTTTTTCATTGCATAGAAACTATCAAGGTTAATCAGGCTCTGGAGTTAATATTGACCCCTGCTCTTAATTCTCTTTCCAGATGACACATCCTCATCTGTCCATTTTTATTTCTTTGCCTATGACATCTCTATACGTTACATTTGTATTTTAAGTAGATTTACAATACAGCTGTTCCTATGTGCTCTTTGTATGAAATGAGTTTCTCTAGGGAGGCTCTGACCAGAGACCTGAGAAAATGCAAGGTTTTTGTTTTCAAAGTATTTTAAAATTATTTAATTTTTACATAGTATGTGCTGTTTCTAATTGGGTCAAGAAGGTATTCTGTTTTGCTCCCATTATGTCACATTTACTCTCAAAAATTTCATAATCTGGTAAACTCAAAAGACAGAAAGAGCCAGCATACCCCTTTCCAGTTTATAATTCAGCTTATATGAAATAATCAGAAAATAATAGACAGACAGGTATATATAGATAGATTAGTGCCTTAATCATCTATTACTTCTGGATTTATAGGGTTCTCCATATTAAAGATATTTCCAAAATTCTACTAAAATTCCTCCATCTCAAGAACATTGAAAATGGAAAAAAGAAAAAATATACTTTTCACCAAGTTCATACTATCTCCACCAAACAAGATGGGTGAATTCATGGTATGTCAAGACACTGAAGAATTTTCAGAAATTTTACATCCATTCTTTTTATACCAAATCCACTAAAAAATGGCAGACTCCAGAGACCACTCAGCAAAAGCCTTCTGTGGGAATCAGATCCTCATCCTAATCCCTGTCCCAAACTCCTATCACGCAAAATATTCAGGGATCATAGAGTAATAATTTTAAATGAACATAACTGGCAAGCCATAGTATTCTAAAAATTGATATTATAAAAATATATTCATGTCATGTTAATTGCCTTACATATATTATACATATGAAATGCTATGTTAAAATTAAATATAATCTACCAGCTGTAAAGGTGAGAAAGTAGCTAACTAAAAGTTCACAAACCATCTTTTTTCAGATTTTGTGTTTTCTCCTCAGCCAAAAGCTTCAAGATGCACTGGCAGCAGCCTACCTCTTCATTTATGTTGGATTGCTCTTTAAACATCAGAGTATCTTGTAATAAATAATAAGTTAAAGATTTCTCCTGACACAAGTCATTGTTGATTTCACTGTTGTAGGGAAAAGGCTCTAGGGCGGCAGATAAGGCTGTTGCCATGGTGATGAAGGAGATACCGAGGGAGGAGTCTGCTGAAGAAAAGCCCCTCCTTACTATGACATCACAGGTGGGCAGACCCATAGGGCTCCTGTAGGAAGCTGACATATGTCAATATATCAGACAATGTGATCACTAACTAGCGAAAAAAACATTAACTCTTGAACCAATTTTTTAAAAGGACAGTTTCAATGAAACAACTGTACAAATATAAATGAAAATCAAAATTCTTTTAAAAATTTAGTTATTTATTCATGAATATAAATTATCATTACTCAACTTTAGTTTAAAAAAATGGATGTGCAAGTAAAACATGTTGCTTCTTTAAAAGGAGTCTTGTTAATCACTTTGGGAAAGAAATAATTAAGATAATGATACATTTGAACAACCAAAAAAATCAAATTCCTATGAATAAATACAGTTATATTGTATACATATGTCAGTTTACCAGTAGAATACCTAAATTTTCTTAAATGTTAAATATATTTATGTTGTGACTATGCATACTACATATTTGTCTATACATATTTATGTGGATACCTAATTTACAGGAATGAGCCGAAAGTCCCCGAGTCCCCATGCAGAAAATGGCATTTGTGACCCTTACATTTAGTGACCTTGACAACAAAAATACCATCTCTATTATAAGTACATGAGGGCCATTTTCAGCATTTATTGTAACAAGTATAGAAAAAGAGTTTGCATTTGTATGCAAAGACACACTGAGACTGTGGATCCTGTATGTGCTCAGGGACTTTTGAAACACCCTGTAAAATCTACATAAATATGTAAAATATACTCATCACCACTTTGTGGAACTACCAGTTTTAAATTCTTAAATGAAAAAATATTTTTACTTGAATTTATCTTATAATTTAGATTAGATTGTTATTTTAAACATTTCATTTTTTCCATAATGCAATAGTAAATGCAGTGATTCAGTTCCGATTATATGCACATGCCTAGAATTAGAAAAATGTCCATTTACAGTCCGCATGAAAGGCATTTATATCAAAAGCTAAATTATGGCAACTTATTTTTAGAATATCAGCAGATCTTATCTCCAGCTGCTGCCAACATGTGTGGTTTATTTTATTCTAAGTACTATGTTGTAAGTAACAAAAATTATAACATATAACATCAAAATTGAATAATTTTTTAAAGTTACTAAAGATTCCCAGGACTTTGGGATAAATTTTAGATTCTCAGGGATTTTTTTAACTCATAAAGAAGAGATACTTCTTCCCAGTGACACATAATAGTAATTGAAATGAAATTTGCTTCATATTTACCAAGTTATCCATTCTTAATTTATATAGTAGAGCATATACAGTTTTACATTGATCTCCCATCTACAAGAAACAGATCTTTGTGAATCCCATATCCAAAATATTCAGTCCATAGTTTCTTAGGTGAATAATTGGGAAGTCAGAACTACTTGGAGATTCTGGAATGGCTCTGCCATTCACATCTTATGTACCAGTGTTGGTACAATTATGCTACAATATGTCATCTCAGGACATCATGATTTAAGACAGACTCCCATCCTCAAAATTTTTTCCCCAAAACCATGCAATGCTATGTATTTTCCAGAAATCCTTTCCAAATATTCAAGATTGCTATGATAACCTAAGCTTGAATTTGCAAAATAATATCTGGAATTTGTAATTTAGAAAGTTAATTATGATTCTTACCATTCTGTCATAATCAGAACACTTGTGTATACCAAGTTCCTTCTTTAATCCCTGCCTGATGTTGCATTAACTGTTTCTAAGATACTAGCTACAGTTTTTCTGCATGAAAATTACATAATGCTTTCTTTGATGCATCATATTCTTGTTGCATACTGGCCAGCTTATGAATCAGCAAATGAAGAACTCTGATTCATAAAATTTAATGCACCTGTTGTGTTGATGATTTTATGGAATTAATTCAGTGACAGCTGTGATACAATTATTTCTCAGTCAAATGCAATTTTACTAGTTGATATACTTGTCCCACTATACACAAGTGGCTTCTTCTCTGCTATGCGCCAGTGGCGTGCACAAACCCAAAAGAAGCAGAATGATCTGAAAAAGTGAGTACTTCCCATGGCAACCACAGCATTCAATATGTGTACCATACCACCTTCTTACTCTGTGAATGTACCAGTGTCTCAACATATGTTTGTCCCAGTGTCTCCTGTAAAGCCCTTTATGACATAGTGCTACATACTGCTGACTACATCGACCCATTTCATCACTGGTATGTCGATGCCAACCTCTCACGTCATAGATTCCAGATGTGTCCAATGCTAACTGCTACTCTCTCAATACCGTCTTTGAGACAAGTAATTATTTTATAACAGATTAAATAGAGAGTAAGTCACTGAAACATTGACCCCATGCCTTGTTTAATAACTTTGCTCAACAGATTGTAAGTGTACAATAGTCCTACATTCCAACATTTTTTTAAATTATGGAATTCTTATTGCATGTTCCACAACTTTAACAGAGATTTAGCTAAACATACTCCAGTAAAGCCATCTATATAGTATATTGAACAAACTGAAGAAAAAAGTAGAATTGTCCAGATGATCAGAACTCAAAGTGCTGATCCCTTGAGATTTGCTCTTCTTGCTTAATGTCATTATTAATTCTGAATTAAGAAATAAGTTCAAGTTCATGCCATTCTAGACTGACATTTAAAACAGTATGTGTAACAAGTGTGCATTGATGAAACCTTTAAAGAGAAAAGCCAGTTTGAATCACCAAGTCTTTGTGGGAAAAGCCTCTTTAGATCTGTATTGTTCAATATAATAGTTGCTAGTGACATGTAGTCATAGGGCACTTTCAGTTTCTCAAAATTTGAGATACCCTATAAGAATAAAATGGACAGATTTTGAAGACCTGATTCAAAAAACAAAAAACAAACTACTGCTTTAATAATTTTCATATTGACCACATGTTCAAATGCTAATATTTTGGATATATTGGGTTTAAAAAAAATTATTAATTTCACTTGGGTTTTTTCATTTTTTTAAAACTGGCTACTGGAAATTTTTAAATTATAAAGCTCTCATTACATTTTTTTTAAGTGGCGTTGCTTTAAAGTGTGACAGTATAACAAATCCAATTTGAGGAGAGAAAACTATATGCCAAAAGATTGTGTCATGGGGAAAAATCTGTTATCTCTATGAGAATGAAATGACTTTAGTGAGTATTTTTCTCTCATAAGGAACCTTGAGAAATTTTCATTTCAGCCACATCTCCTGGATACTTTTTTTAGCAAGATACATCTGACTCATTTTTCCAATGGAGCACAGTGTCTTAGAACTTCTGGTTAAGGGATTTTTTTTTTTTAATTTCACACTCAACCTTTGTTTTTCTATGTGCTCCCACTCTTTACACATCACTATTTATTTAATTGTTGTATCTGATAAAAATAAAAGGATAATGTCCTTGACTGGAAGAACAATCTCAAGGCTTCTAAACATGACTTTGTTTGGCTTTCCATTACTGACTTAAAACAATTGCCTTAATTATGGTCTCCTGCCTGTCCCAGGTGTTAGTACTAACCCAAATCATAAATGGTGATATCTGTTTGTTTCCCTACAGATAGACTCATTTTATAAGTCTAACTTTCCTGTCAAAGAATTGAAAGTTATCACATGGTTTCCCTTTACAAGAAGAGCCACTGGGACTTGCAACATGGAAACTGGAGCAGGGACAGGCCATTAGCACCATTAGCTCATAGGAACTTACTGTTGGGTGCCAGATTACCATGGCAGACCTCTAAAAATCTGAACATTTAAGGGATGCATGGTGACAATTGAGTTGTCTTTTCAATAGATTGAATTAGTTAACTTAGTTTGATATTAGTGAATCTCTCACAATATAGTCACTATTTTGATACGCATTGTACAAATATCTAAACTTGAATAGGACTAATAAGACCATAAGCAAGTAGTTCAATGTTAACAATTATGAACTTTTAACAAATGACACTTACTTTAAATCAACAATATCACACATGGTAAAGGAATTTTTCAAATGTACAATGATATACTCAAGTTATTTGTGTTTTGTTCGTATAGAAAAAAACTTAAGTGTTTCTGTCATTTAAATGAGATAAAAGACATATCATTATTACAAATTTTTAAAATCAGTATTACAAATATGAGCATTATGCTTATCATGTGCAGAGCCCGGGTTCAATCCCCAGCACAAAGATATTTGTAAATTGTTTTTAACTTAGATTCAAGGTTTTAATTTCTTAAATTATTCTCTAAGTATTAAAATGCTTAAATATAAAAATATAATGCTACTTCAAAGTAATAGTTCAAGATTATTCATCTGAAAGATAATGTATGAAATTGTAGATTATTATCCTTTGTATTATTTCATCATTTAAAATGTATTCTGCTTTTCGATACATTATCATAGATCTTTTGCTCTATATTTTTAATGGAAGATCTGTGCAATATAGTTCTTTAAAGATAAATAAACTTAGATTTAAGTAACAAATCAAGCAATATAAACATATGCTGGAGTTTACATAACAGACAGCATTTAAAAGTAAAATACTTTCTTTTCATCTTGGTTAAATAGCCCTCTAGAGCTTAAATCACATAATGATTTAATTTTTAAAAATTGAAACTAGAGTAATGCAAGTTGAACTAATGCAAATGTGTTTTCAGATACAATTTTAAGAAAGACAATAATCTATTAATGCTGGACAATATTGTCTACATGTGTATTGTGACTAGTAGCTCCACATCGACTGACCAGTCTGAATAAGTCATACTTCAACTGAAGTCCTTTGATTGATTATTTGATTGAAAGGAAGGTGTAAAAACTCAACACTCTTTTGACTCCTGATTGAGTTAAAAAAAAAAAATGCCCTCCATGCAAGGTCTCACCTATCTACTTACCTGTTTTCCCACACACTCTCCACATTTGAATCTCTGATTTTAAATCTCTGGGGGAAGTAGTCAGGTTAAATCTTGAGGTTTCAAGCTTCCTCCCAGCTTGAACCTGGATGGTGAAGGGCAAGCATAGGACTTCATTTCCATTTTTCTCATCAGGCATTCCCTCTTGGCATTCCTGACTTCTTGGTAGAAGACTTAACATTCTTTGTAAAAGACTTGCATTTGGAAATGTTCCTTTAGGTACCGCTAAATTTCCAAACATTTAAAAGATGTGACACTGGGAGGAAATGGACTTAGATGTGTAGTTAATACCTGCAAGGAAATTGCTAAACATTTCTGAGGACAACTGACCTCTCTGTGAATTGCTTGAACCCCGCTGGAAATATGGGGTGCTCATGTAATCATTCTTTTGTAGTTTACCATTCAGTTAGACTGTATAAAACCAGTCAGCATTTATTAATCTGCTACTGTGGGAAGAAAAAAAAATTGAATAAGGTCTCTCTTCTCAAGAAAGTTTCAGTCTAGTGAAGAGTAAATCATAGGACCATGGAGATACTTTAAGAAGACCCTCATTTCCTGGCACTGAGGAAGGTTCCTAGACAATGTGTCCATTAAATGGAGTCTTGAAAGGGAGTAAGAATCTGCCACCATAGGAGGGGTCTTTTTTCTTTTCTGTTGTCATTCTCCTTTGTGCTAGGGATTGAACCCAGGGCTTTGCACATGTTAAGCAAATGCTTGACAACTGTGCCCTAGAAGGGTTTTTGCACTGATCCAATATTGAGAAGAATTCATAGTAGATAAGAGATGAACATTTTTAAATGTAAACAGTCTGAAACAAAAGCCTTAGCAACTAACAAAATGAGTCTTTTTAACTTAGCTGTGATAATCTGATTAGACCAAAATTATACTCACTCTGACCCAGTTATTCAAAAAGAAGTAGAAACCTCAGACTTACCTTTTATTATTTTTATGACACCAATGTACTCTGTACTCAAGGATGAAATGAGGGAATTGCATAAAGCATTTTCAAGCTAAAGGAAGTCATTCCAAAAGCAGGTCAATAAATCTCATCTTAACAATGAGTAAGAAAAGAATAAATGATATACAAGTTGGAAGTGAAGTTTAGAGGAATCACTTGAAGAATTCAGTTCAGTTTGAAAATTTTCTTCATTACATAAAAGATTTATAACTTCTCAATTCACCAACGGAAAAACAATACATCAGTTTGAAAATGAGAAGGGGGAATGGGGAAAACCATTAAAATTTGTGCAATATCTGCAAATAAAAATAAAATAGTATATCCCACAGCTAAAATAATTAGTCTTAAATCCATGCAACTGAAGACACAATTTAATTGAACTGTTTGAGATGAATATTTTATATTTTCAACTTGTGCCAAGTCACTACCTCATTTGGCAGCCATTTATTGAACCCCTTTTGCATGCAGACATTGTATTTGAAGATGAGAAGGATGTAAATAAAACTAAGATACAGTTGTCTCTGACCTCAGTCCTTAAAAGATCTCTTTATCTTTGTAATATCTCTTGCTTCCTCTTCCACATCTCCATCAAAACCAAAACTCCTTCAGTTCAGTTTCAATTACCTTTCCATGCTCTCCATCATGGTGCCTCTCATCCTCTTCACCTGGGAGTGCCACAGTCATCCCACACTCCAAACGGAACATTTCTCAACAGCTGAGCTGTGCCCCAGCCTGGAAAACACTGACTCAGAAAGTAGTTTGTTCTTTCTCTTTGGTTTATATTTGTGGACTAGAGCCATAGCCGCACCATAGTGGTGGGAGGTGGAGCATTATATGGACCATAGTCCAGTTGTGCACTATGGTCAGCAGATGGAAGAGACACAGGCCTCAAGGCAGAGGTCTAGAAAACTATAAAGGCTCTTTGGGGTCTCTCTAAACAACCTCCCCTCTGATAGTCCTTTCTTCCTATGCTGAGTGAGTCTTGGAGTGCTAGATGTGCTTTCTCCAGAAAATATGTCAGAAATTTGAATGAGAGATTCTTTTTTTTTTAATTCCTATTTCCTTTGATAAAGCAGACTTGTCTGAAAGGATAGCCCTCTCATTGACTTATGCCTTTTCCTTGTTTTTCCATTTAGATGTGTATGTGGACAAACGTCTCACTTTCTAGAATTCTATCAGAATATAGTTTTTTAGCATTTGGAACTAAAGGTATCTATGGAAATCAAATACCCTGATTTTCTAAAACTGTAAATAATTTATACCTATTCCTCATAAATATGCACAGTTATGATTTAGTGACAAATTCTTTGTCCTTTTGTGCACATAAAAAGTACAAGGGAAATTTTGATGTAATGTCATTTATATTTATATACATTAAAATTGATATAGGTTGAGTATCCCTAATCCAAAAATATGGAATCTGAAATGCCAAAATCCAAAATGTTTTCAGAATCAACATGATGCCACAAGTGGAGTTTCCATATTTAACCTCATGACCAGTCACAAACAAAACAGAAGCACTTTCTTAAAAACTGTAAAAAATTATCTTCAGGCTATGTACATGAAGTATATGTGAAACATAAGTGTATTTTATGTTTAGACTTGAGTCTCATCTCTAAGACATCTCATTATATATATATGTGTGTATGTATATGTATATATATACACATACATATATATACACATACACACACAATCTATAAATGCAAATATTCCAAAACCCAAAAAGATCAGAAATCTGAAATATTTCTGATTTCAAAGAAGAGATGCTCAACCTATATTTTCAAAATCATGACTAAAAATACACAGTTATTATTAGTTATCTGTTAATAAAATTGTATTTTTCCTTAGAGAAATAATGGTTATCAAAGAGATGGTTGTGACATCATACTTTTTCATACTTTTTAAGTCACAGCTGTGCTGACTGAATGTAGTCTTTGTGCCTTATTCACTTTAGCCAATGGGTCAGTAAGAGCTAGTACCAGAGGCCAATAATCAGAAGGCACTGCTCCATTAAGTGCAAGCCTATTAAAATAACTTGCATGAGTATAGTGTTGTGCCATATTTGATGATGGTGTTCATCTTTTATGAATGATTATGACACAGCAGAATTCAGATCCCTCTTGACATTGCAAATCAGGACCACATCACTATAGGGGTTTGTTGCACTAAGCACATACGGTTAAAAGAGCAAATTCTACCAGGATAAATGCATTAATGTGTGGGTCCCTTGGAAACTGATACATATCTACAGTTTGTACATGAATGACCTGAAAATGAGAGACATATTCTGGGACACTAATCACCAATCACAAGAATTCACAGAATCACTAAAATTTATCCATCTCTTGATTTTCTAGTATGTTATATTCTGTACCAGTGCTTTCAACTACATTTACCAATAATTAATTGACTTTTATGCCAGAAAAATATTGTAATAACTTCCCAATTCAAATATACTGTGGTATTTACAAAAAATCAAGTATATTATATCTCACAAGCATGAGAGACTCATAGCCCCTCAACATTTAAAAAGATTTCAATATAAAGAAGATGGGTGGTACCCAAGATCGTTCAAATTCAGAAAGCAAAGTGCAAAAAGATTCAAATTTTCACTCCCAGATTAAAAGTGTATCCAAAAAAATAATAAGTTTAAAGCCCAAGCAAACCTTGGAAAATTTGGTTCCTAGTAAAATTTGTGAGATTATATACACTTAAACAAAAATTGAAGAAATATCTGTCACTGTAACTTGGAAACTAAAAAGACAAGGACATTTTCAATGCTTATCCCTCAATAACATTCACAAATTAATACGTATGAAACACAAGTTTCCCACTATATATCTAAGTCTTGAGCTCTAGTGAAGATCTGATATTTACCTGTGTTTAAATAATAGCATGAATATGTTAAAGTACAAAAGGTTTCCAGTGTCTGAATAACCACGAAATACTTCTATATTGCTCTTTTGGAAATAATAGAATTGTAATTTTTCTTTCCATATTTGTTAGTAATGAGGTCCCTTGCATCTTCCAACAGCTCTAAGTTAGAATACCACTGAGTGTGCCAAAGAAACAATGAAGAAGTGAGTAGAATCCCAAAATATTTTGATTTGGTAATACCAAAGCATTTGGTTTCTTATTATGTCTCTTGAAATACAAATTAATTCTAGAGACTTTGATGCAAATGTTTTTCTCATGACAAATAGAAAACCAAATGTCTGTGTCACTCCTGAAAAACGAAGTTAGTTAATTTGGAGATTAGTGGATTATGTATCATAATCTATTTCCCCCTGAACCATAGAAAGTCTAAATTCAAAGAGGTGCAGGATAACTGAAAGCAATTAGTGGGCTGCCACTGACAACCAAGTACCCACTAAAAATCTACCTGAAATATTGTGGAAGTTATACAACAAACTAATAAACTAAAAACTATGATTGGATTTACAGGAATCTATTTTACAAATAGATTTTCACAAACATCTCCTACATGGTTAATGTACTATTTTCTACTCTTTTCAAACAGGATTTGTGTCATACTACAAAAGTATTCCAAGGAAATGTTCAGGGTGTGTTTTAGGTGACTGAACTTATTTAAGAGAGGGAGGAAAGGAGAATGTTCATCCATACACATTGATCCATGTGTTTGCACTTCTCACCACATAGACACCAACTAACACTGGTCTTTACCAGAGCTTATCACCTCAGAGTCTGCAGCCGCCACCTCAGATCTCAGTAGGAGCATTCGTCCAAGAAAGGAACGGAATTGGCTCTTTGCAACTGAAATTCAATAAGTGTCATTTTGTACATATTAAAATTAAAGGATCATTCTAAAACTACTCCAGGAGGGAGAGAAATAAAGGCTTAAGCTTTAAAAATCGAACTTGGCTGCATTAGAAAGACATTGACAGTGCTAAAAGGCTCATTCTTACACTTTAGTATTTTTTTCTTTCTTGCTCCCACCCCATTATTTATTTATGTATGTTTTTATTTTCGGTAGGCTTGCTATTCCCATTTTGTTGCAAGGCTGCATTGTAATTCATCTGATTCTGCAGTTTAACAAAGCCCTTTGACACCTGTGTTCATTTGTTCTCAGCTGGTGAATGAGCAACAAGAAAGCAGACCCCTCCTGAGCCCCTCCATCGATGACTTTCTCTGTGAAACCAAATCGGAGGCAATTGCAAGGCCAGTGACGTCCAATACAGCTGGTAATTTTTTCACTTTTAACTGTGCCTCAAGTAGAGTTCGTTTTAACTATAGTAAAATGCACATTTTTTTTCCTTCCAGGCATTTTAAGTAGGGAATGATGTTTGCAACCAGATGAAACTTTAGAACATGTACTACTCAGCATAACTAGTAAATCACTCTTTATTATATAAGAAACTTCAATGCATATCACCCAAATAGTTTTGCTGACTATAAGTGTCCCACTGTTAGCAATTAATTTTTCTATGTATCATTTTATATTTACATATTTGCATTTCAAGTTGCATCTCATTCCAACAAAAGCATCTGTATCAAAGTAAGTTCTGGTTGAGGGCCCAATTATTTCTGGAAATATCGCAGTAAAATAAAAAATGAAGCTGTCTTTCCAAGTGGCTAAAAATGACAATGAAAATGTCCTACAACCATAGAATAGTAGAAAGTCAATTTCACTTTCTGGTAAACGTGTTCCTTGTTCCCTTTTACAAATTATTTGAACATTCCAACTGTCTGAACATTCTTCTGGAATTAAATATACTCAAAGAGTAAACTATCATCTGCTCAGTGCCTGGCACATGTAGGAACAGGCACTCCAAAGTCTCAACCCAGAGAGTGAAGAGAGCCACTGGCATGAATGAGTCATCTTTAGCAGAGACATATTTCTGCAATGACTTCATTAGGTCAAAATACACATACAAAGGTATGTCATTCAAAGAAGAATGAAAAAATAATGTTTTAGAATCAAAGATTATGTTGGCAGCATAGTACAGAATTTAAAGGAAAAAGAAGACAACAATTACATGCTGTCTTGTTAAATTTCTTCCACTTTGCCACTACAGTCTTGGCTGGATGTTGGCATTTATATTTTGATTATACTTCAAAGTGAAGAAATCAGAGAAGGAATTTGTGATTCTTCCAAAATGCTAAAAATTACAACAATAATAGGAACTAACGTCATAAGTGCCTTATGTGGGAGTACAACCTAAGGTTCCTGGGGTCAAACACTATGAGTTTTAACCCCAGCTCTGTAACTGTGGGCAAGCTGATAAATTTCCTCAGCTATCTAGAATTAGCTAAGTCTCAGTTTCCTTGTCTAAAAATTGTAAGATCTATATCACAGAAGTAACCTGAGAAAATTAAATGAAGCAATCTATGGAAGTCGTTAATATCACGTAAACTCTGATATGACCATTACAGGTGAAAACAGTATTCCTGATATTTCCCTTTCCAATTGCATTATTTTTTATAATATCACACGAAAGCAATCATTTTCTAAATTCAACTATCACTTGGAGTAATCAAGAAAATAATACATGGTATATTCTAGGCAGGAAATTAAACAAGTTCAGATTCTATCAAATCAGATTCACCTTCCTGGTCTATAAAACTGGAGCTCAGCACTCCAAAAACTGCAAAGCTACCCCAGAAAATACGAAGTTTTTTATCTCTAAGTGCAGGCAGATCCATGAAAACTGGATACACTAAGAAGTTGCTCTTCACTTTCTAATTCTCAATGATAAGAAAATGAAATCACTTAGGAAGGACCTCCCTACCCCACAATACACACACACAGGGCAATTTAAGATATGAATCAAAAGCTACTTTTCACCTTGGTTTTCTAACATAAGAGACATGCAAAATATTAGAAGAAAAACATCCTCTAAAGTATAATTTCTTGCAATAACAATATATACAGCATTGTCCTCTATACTAGCTTCCTAGGACTGCTGTGACAAAGTACCACAATCTGAGTAGGTTAACAACAGAATCCTATTATCAGACAGTTCTGGAGGCTAAAAACCCAATATCATGTTGTCAGCAGGGCCACACTCCTAAGGGTTCTTGGGAAGACCTGTTCCAGGTCTCTCTCCTCATCTCTTTGTAATAGTCCATGGTTTGTGACAGCATAGCTCCAACCTTCACACGGTGTCCTGTGTGCATGTATGTCTTCCTACCTGCATGTCTGACTCTATGTCCTTTTTAAAAAAGACAGTAATCATTTTGAAATTGCAACATACCCTCTTCCGATATAACCTCATTTTTAATTACATTTCCAACACCCTTATTCCAAATAGGGCCACACTCTGAGGTGTTAGGACTTCAGCATCAGAATGGAAGGGGGATAGCATTCAATCCATAAAATTCTTCAAAGTAGGGATCTAAACAATGGTGTTCTGGGACTGCAGACTCTTAGGGGTTTGGTTTTGGTTTGGTTTTTGGTTTTTGGTTTTTTTAGCCTAGATGTTGAGTATATCTAATTCACACAGATTTTTACCCAGAAAAAAGACTCATGTTGAATAGAATGTCTTTTAATCTTAAAAAATATCTCAGTGCAGAAACATTGTATTTTTTAAATTCCTAAAAAGTACAGCTCTTATATAAATCAATACAAAGTAAATGATATAGGAAATATTTTTCCAAAGATCAGATAATCAAAATTTTTCTCAATACTGAAAGAACATTTTATTTTTGCCTCAGAAGTTTTTACTATAATTTTTTAAGTGTTTCAATTCTCCTTTTTCACTTTATGCTTGCTTTTACATTTGGATTAACTTTCTTTTATCCAACAATGATAACTTTAAGCTAACCAAATAAGGATGCTTTCCATTTTTACTCAATTAATAATCTACATTCCCTTTAATTCATCTGTAATCCAGATAGATAGCTAATTCTTTGGCCCTCTCAAACTATATTCCTAAATAGTAAGTAAGTTAAAATAATTGCTACATTCTTGATTTTAAAATGGCAGGTAAATAAATAATATATAAAGATTCATATATCAACTGCTCTGAAAATAGCTAGACAATAGATATTTCAAAAATGATTATATTGTAGCACAAATGATACTATAAGCTTTGCAACAGTAACTTGTTGCTATAATCTCCCAATAAATCTAATATATGGTAAAACACAGAAAAACTCTTTACTAAAGATCAAGAAGAAAAACAAGAGTCCTTGGTTTGCATTTATCAAGTTACATAATCTAAAATATTTTATCCATATACTTGAACCATTAGGTGAACAGTTACTTTAGAAGGAATATTTTCTACAGATTAAAAAATAAAAATCTCACTCCTTCATTGGGGTTTGCATACCTACATATGGGACTACTATTTATAAGGAAAGAACTACTCTTAAAACATTCCCAATCTTGCCACACCACCTAAAAAGATATTGTAACTGCAAAATTTGGATAATATTTACAAACTATATTTTTGCAAAGCTCAAGTGGTCATGAATTAATGAATGGCATAGCTCTTGAGAGAGCATAGAAATTTGGGGAATCATTTTAATGACATATTTCAATAAAAAGGAAGAGTTAATTCAATAAGTCAAATATGTTTTATCTATTTGACATATCTATTTGAAAGTTTCTGGGATTGCCAACCATTGAAATTATGCCTCATTACACTGTAGTGGTATTAATAGCATTGTGCTTAACACCAAAGTATCAAAACAGGGTTTCATAACATGTATTATTTCATTCTGTTCTAAGTAGCCTCACCTCCCAGGGCCCAAAGAAGTTAGTATTCATATACATTTGCAGTGCCCTGTGGGAGTCTTCCAGTTCAGTAGGCTGTGACCTTCAATTTTTGAGAGTCGGAAACAAATACTTTGGTAATGTATTATCTTCCATCTTCAGGAAATTTTATCCAATGGAATTAGATTATTCAAAAAAGAAAGTTTGTTGGGCATGGTGACAAATGCTTGTAATCTCAGTGGCTCGGCAGGCTGAGACAGGAGGATCTTGAGTTCAAAGCCAGCCTCAGCAACAGTGAGGTGCTAAGCAATTCAGTGAGACCCTGTCTCTAAACAAAATACAAAATAAACCTGGTGCACGGGCACACTCCTGTAATCCCAGCACTTTGGAAGGCCGAGATAGGAGAATCAGGAGTTCCAAGCCAGCCTCAGCAACAGCGAGACCCTGTTCAAGCAATTCAATGAGACCCTGTCTCTAAATAAAAAAAAAAAAAACACAAAATAGGGCTGAGGATGTGGCTCAGAGGTCGAGTGCCCCTGAGTTTAATCCCCAGTACCTGCTCCCAAAAAAAGTTTCTGAAATTGCTAATTATATAAATCATGCCTCAGACTATGCAAACTGCCAAATAATTTGGAGCTAATAAATACATAAATAAATACCATATCAAGAATCTGCACACTACTTCTAAGTTCAGAGGAGTGGTGAAGAACACAGGTTTAGAGTGACAGACATCTGTTTGAGTCCTGGCATGAGCACTGACATACCAGATATATTAGTTTCCTACTGCTGCTACCACAAATTTAGTGGCCCAAATAATTTTATTATCTTAAAGTTCTGGAAGTCAGAAGTCCTCCAATCAAGATATCATCAGGGCTACATTCTTTCAGGAACGTCTAGGAAAGAATTTGTTTCCTTGTCCTTTTCAGTTTCTAGAATCACCTGAAATTTTTTAGCTTCTGTCTCCTTCTTCCATCTTCAAAACCTGCAGTGTATCATCTTCAAAACCATTGTAAACCTCCATTTTCAAAGCCAGCTGTACCTCAGTGAACCCGCACATCTCCTTCTCTGATTCTGACCATTCTGACTCCCTCTTATAAAAATCCATGCAATTACACCATCCATAATATATATTTAAATTATTATTATTAAAATCCTTCTAGTATCATTCTAAGGGCTTTAGATAAAGTGCTTCATTTAATGCTATACAAAGTAGTTTTATTCTTATTTTTAGGCAAAGTAGTTTTATTCTTATTTTATTCCCTCTGAAACTAAGGCTCAGAGAGAGTAAGTAGCTTGCCCAAACCACACAGCTAATGCTTGGCAGTGTCAAGATTTGAACTCAGGGGCTGGGGTTGTGGCTCAATGGTGGAGTTCTTACCTTGCGTATGTGAGGCACTGGGTTCAATCCTCAGCACCACATAAAAATAAATAAATAAAGGTATTGTGTCCGTGCACAACTAAAAAAAAAACTTAAGAAAAAAAAGATTTGAACTCAGGCAGTTCTAACCACTGTGTTGTGCTGCCTTATTTTATGTATAAGGACTACTTAATGTCAGGACATCAAATTGGGTAGTGGACCTTAAATGATAGACAGGACAAAGTACAAAAAGGGTGACTAGGACAAAATAGGGTGGTTCAGAACTCACTGAGTTGGGGATCTCCCCCTTAGGAATGACCTCCTTTGGACAAAGGGTGCCCACAGCGTATAAACAAAGTAGTGACTAATATATGTTCTATGTAGAATAATATGTATATGTGAAAATAATATTATAGCTAGAAGATATTTTATTGGATCTATACACACATACACACATGCCTGTGTGCCCACTCATACACATACTTCACATCCATGATAGGAGGAAGTTATCCTTGGTGCTCTCACTTTAAGCACATGAGTACTGGAACCCAAATCTTCAAGTGCCTAAGATAATTTTTTTAATTGGGTAAAGAAGATCAGCAAAGCATATACCCGCTTCAGTGCCTAAGCACATTGTCTCTGAAGCACATGTGAACCTATAAGACGCTTATTTCTAAATCCTAACTAAGGGAGACACATACACACTAAACTGCCATTTTCTTCCTCCAGATGGTGAAAGATTGCCCCCATATTGTGTTTTCAAAATTGTGGTTCTTGGAGACTTTCTCAGCTTCAAAGCTTGCCATGCGACCTCCAAGAGACCTCTTTCATCAACTGGGTAACAAATGAGGCTTTTGTGTGCACTGAGCATTGGTTTCACCTTTGCAGGGAAAGAACAAAGGGACAGAGAGCTCAGAACAAACACAGAAAGTGCCCAGGACACTTTGGAGAGGAAAAGAACATTACTGAGCCTAGTTTGAATTAGCAATTTACTCTTTTAGTAATTCATTTATTCCAAATGGTGAGAAGCAGGGATAGAATTAAATTAGTGCTCACCAGTTATTATTTTGCAACAAATGAACTTCTGATGTACAAGTAAATGATTACTATATAATTTGCTTCTAAAAGAAGTCTAGGAGTAAGTGACTAATTGTTAGTTGATGGTAGAATTAATAAAAAGACATATATGACATTTCGGAGAAGAAAAAAGCTGTCATCAGCTTCTTTCCTTCTATTATAAGAAAGTCCCATTGGGCCTAAAATCCTTGCCAAACTAACAGTGATCTAGAAACTTCTATTGAATCATTGATTGGGTGTGAAGTATGTGGTATCCTCACCTACCTTGGCTGCCTGCCATGCTTACATTTTAGACATAAAGTCATGCAACTTAATTCTAAAAGCCACTTCTTTCCCTCCACATTCCAAGATTTTCTAACCACAATACACTCCCCATATCTCAAAGCATCTTTGTGTTGGAAAGTGGCTCCCATCTTCTCAGGAAGACTCAGTTGAGACAAGCTGACACTTTCAGGCCATTTTATGATAAATGTATTTCGTAGGATCCTCTGTAGAACCAATATCTTTGTCTCATCCTCAGTTTTATTCCCAGTAGTGTTTCCTCTTTCTATCAGCGTATGGATCTGATTCTGGCCTGAAATAGAAAGGAATGGGGAAAATAGGAGGAAAAAAATCCTAAATTGGCCTCCCAAGAATAGAAATAACATTTTATTTTATTTTATTTATTTTTTGTTTTTTCAGTGCTGAGGATCAAGCCGAAAGCTTTGTGCATTTTAAGCAAGTATTCTACCACTGAGCTTCATACTTACTCCCTGTCTACAAATAACATTTACTGAATACCTATCATAAGTCTGGTACTTTACACAAATTACATTATTTAATCCTCATCTCATACCTAAAATACTATTCATTCCTCAATTTTCAGATGAGGAAACTGAAATTCAAACTGATCAAGGTATTTACCCCAAGTAGTGGTAGAGTTAGATCTCTCTACTTCAACAATAGCCAGCCACTGTGACTCGGACTTGAAATCAGAAAACAGTATTACCAAGGGTGAAGGCTGATTGCTATTCTAAGGATCTCGGTGGGATGGCTAGCTCTTGAAGGCGGTGGTAGTACTAAAGAAATCCTGAGAGTTCAGTGGAGCCCTGAAGCTGCCTTGAGTGGCAGGAAGCAAGAGCAGATGGAAGCATGTTGAGACTTCAAGAAAAATCTGTTCTTGCCAGGCATGGTGGCACACGCCTGTAATCCCAGCAGCTCGGGAGGCTGAGACAGAAGGATTGTGAGGTCAAAGCCAGCCTCAGCAAAGGCAAGATGCTAAGCAACTTGAGAGCTTGTCTCTAAATTAAAAAAAACACACACACACACACACAAAATAGGGCCGGGGATGTGGCTCAGTGGCCAAGGGCTCCTGAGTTCAATCCTCGGTAACCCTCCCAAAAAAATCTGTTCTCCACCAAGAGGAAAAGCCAGGCTACTTAAGAAGAGGCATGGTGCCATCCTTGTAGACTGGGCCTGGACAATTAACATCAGGGGTTTCTCTGTCTTTTAATGGCTTCCAAATCTACCTGGGTGAAGAGATCTTAAGCCAGGAAGCCACCAGGTATGCTCTGGTGCTGAGGCAGTGAAACAGCAGGGGCTGGTGGAGAGGGGTGCTGGAGGGACTTTCTCTAACTGGACTTTGCTATTTCTCTCAATGAGCTAGTTCAATTCTAGTTACTTGCACTGCAAAAGAGAGCAGAGGGTTAACAAAGCTTGCCTTTTAAATTCTCATTTACCTAGTTTGCATTGGAACAAATAAATTTTTTTCTGCTTTCATTAGAGTATTAAATACAATGTAATCAACCTGCTAGGAAATAAAAGTGTAACAGTTTTATAGCTGGTTACATTGAAATTTAAATTTGCATATTAAATAGCAAAAGCATTAACATGTGTACTATTCATCAACTATGGATTACAAAACACCTCTCTGGTGTAAGCCCAAACAGCATGCCATTTTCTGATTGAACTGCTTAATTAAATAAAAGATGATTAACAGCATTTTTTATACCCCATATACTTTACTGTTTAAAATTAAAACATGAAGACATTCAGAAACTTTACTAAATTTCTGAACATGATAGATTGCTTAGTCTCTGGAAAGATCTCATTCTAAAATAAACCTTTGCTAAAAATGAAGCAAAATAAGTAAACTGAACCTGAATTCAGATTCAATTTTATCATCTTAATTTCATTCAAACCTTCATCGCTGCTAAGGCTGGTGGTCTAAGTCCTAACTCTCTGGTTTGTACTGTGCCAAATCTAAGGGAACCTGAGGTGAGCTTCCCATCTAACAAATTATAAATCAATGGTGAGCCAAAGTAATTTGATGATTCTAACCTATCCTATGAACACAAGATCTCTCTGTAACCCAACTGAAACCTATTTTTAAAAAATAAGTACAGAGCAGTAAATGGACTTATCTTAACCTCTTCAATTTCTAACAGTGTTGACTACAGGCTTGGATCTCCTGGACCTGAGTGAACCAGTGTCTCAAACTCAAACCAAAGCCAAGAAATCAGAGGCCTCATCGAAAACTTCATCCCTCAAGAAAAAGGCCGATGGATCTGACCTCATCAGCTCAGATGCTGAGCAGAGAGGCCAGCCTCTCAGAGGCTCTGAGACGTCATCCTTAGATTTAGGTGAGGCAATAGTATGTGGTGGCTGCTGCTCAGCCTTGCCCTGCTGGCATTGGTGCAACAAGGAACTTCTGCAGATGATTTTAAAACAGTGAACAAAGAAATAGAAAAGATGAAGTCCATTTAGGAAACTGGGCAGGACAAGGCTTCTTTTATGTTTAAAAACTGAATGCTGCCAGGGAGCTCAACTTTGCATAATTGGTAGTGATTCATTCATTTATGCATTCAACCCACATGTACTGAGTTCTTGAGAGATGCCAAGCACTGTGCTAGGAACAGAAGTTACAAATAAAAGTAACTTGCTCTCTAGGAGCATTCAGTCAAGAGCAAGAGAGAGACACAAGTAAACAAACCAGGGACAGCCAGATGAAACAGTGGTATATAACAGCTTTGAGTATATGTCCAAGACAATAATAATAGCTACTATTTATTGTTGGCTTACAATGTTCAGGGATCATTCTATATTTTACAAGTATTATCTCATTTATCATCACAACTCTGAAATAAGTTTAACATCAAAGTTCACCTCCTTAAGCAAAACTTCTTTCTAGAAACATGTTGGAAGTACCCTAAAAACATCTCTTTAACTGGAGGCTGGTAGATAGGACTCCACATGCACATCCTATACCAGATCCCATGGACTCATCCTCAGAATTGAAAATATGCATAGCCCTTAATCTAATGAATTTGAGTGAAACAATTTGATTGCTTCAATTGTAAAAAACAAGCCGGGCATGGTGGCTCAAGCCTGTAATGCCAGCACTTAGGGAGACTGAGACAGGAGAATCGCGAGTTCAAAGCCAGCCTCAGCAACAGCGAGGCGCTAAGTGACTCAGTGAGACCCTGTCTCTACATAAAACACAAAATAGGGCTGGAGATGTGGCTCAGTGGTCGAGTACCCCTGAGTTCAATCCCCAGTACCAAAAAAAAAAAATTGTAAAAAACAATCCAATTTACCTAAGAGATATCATTTTTATTTAGCTGCACATGTGTTAATTAATTTTCATGCCTCATTGAAAAGGTAAATATTGGTCTTGGATCTTGAAAAGACAAACTGAGTAAAGTTCACTTGGATCAGACTTCTCAATCTTAATTGATGTCTCTCTCTCTGTACCTCATGCTCTCTCCTGGGCTCCCTTACCTGCTTCCTTTCTTCTTGGTAGACATTCAAACCCAACTGGAAAAATGGGATGATGTTAAGTTTCATGGAGAGCGAAATAGCAAGGGGCATCCAATGGCAGAGAGAAAATCATGTTCATCTAGAACAGGATCGAAAGAGCTCTTATGGTAAGATTTTAATACCAGAAAATACCTGCTGGTATGTCAACTGTATGTGTGTTTCTTTCATGCACTGTAGTAGCCAATGAGCTGAGTTAATCCATGCATAATAACCTCCCTATGTAACAATGTTAAATATTATAGCTTCCACTATGTCTGAATTTTCATCTGAATTGTCCAGAATTAAGTCAATTCAGTCAATAAGAATTTGAGGAGGTTCAGGATTCAACATTTGTGGATGATTTTCTGAATGTGTTACTGAGCTACTAGTCAAAAGAGGTGCTAATGTATATATACATGTGTGAGTATATTTAATATATTACATAAATTGTAGTTAAATTAAATTTGAGGGGTTATTCAGGTAAACTTTTCTGGCTTTCTCTGTCCTCCACTCTAAGGTAATGCAGTAACTAAGAATATCCATAAATACCCTTAAGAAGATCTACCTTTCTGAGTTTTACCATGTTTTTGAAGCTGCCTAAATGGCAGTACCTGTTTCAGCTTCCTGTTATCTTGCGCCTGTCCACTTATTATGACATCTTAAATTCTATATGAAGATATATAGTGAACTGCATCCCCTCAAAAAATAAACACAATTTTTTTTATGAAATGGAGTTTTCTCTAACAAAAATGGCATTGCATTTCTTTCTGCCCATAATTGAACCAGACTCCAAATTAATCAAAAACAGTAACACCTAGCACCTTGTAGCTACTTAAACTGTGTGAAAGTGGTCGCTATAATAGAAATTTATAAAAATCATCTTTCTCATCAGAATTCTAATGAGAGCTTTGCATGGCTTTCAAGGATCAACATTAACTAAGTGTCTTGGCTAGATTTCTAGCTGAATTTGTTTCTTGATGTACATTAATTTCCTTAATGTGTCCATCACAGGTCTTCAGAGCACAGATCTCAACCGGAACTGAGTGGTGGAAAGAGTGCCCTCAACTCCGAGTCAGCTTCAGAGTTGGAATTAGTGGCTCCAGCACAGGTAATAAAATCAATTCTTCAGGAAACTCATCTGTTCTGGTAGAAAATATATATGATAACTATTTCATTTAAATTTTTCATAAAAAGTTTGAAGTATTTTTCTGTACTTTGCATTTCCTGTGTTTTCTCACCTGAAAAGCTGACTCAATGCTTTAGAATAACTGAATATGTGTGTGTATGTGTATATATATATATACACATATATGTTTGGCTGGAAAATGTGTTAATGAATTCACGGTGTACTTAGCACTTTTTTAACTATTCCATTATTTTGCAATACAAAATTTGTTCCAATCCAGGATTAGCACTATTTATGTAATAGTATCCAAAGAAGAGGAAATGATATCTTGAGTGTTCATTCACATCTGTGCCCTGTGTAATAAGGACTTACTATACATCAGAAACTTGCCTGTCACATTAGGATAAATTTCATGCCAAAAAATATATTATTTCAGTTATTAGCAGCAATGATGATATTAGTAAGAACTCCCATTGTGAATGCCCGCTAAGTAATAGACTTACTATGTACTTTCCAGGTATTATATTTAATACTGAAATAATCCTGTGAATTATTATTAGCTACACTTTAAAGATACTTAAAGATATTCTTTAGTCAAACACATTTTTCTGGGGCATAATCACTGGTGGGAGTGGCGTCTGAGCCAGATCTGCTTGTCCACTGCTTGGCCCCCAACTCCAGTGTAACACGTGAATCTGTAACTATTCATCTCCTGTGGTTAAGACCCTCTCTCCTATGATTCTAAGAGGGCCCAAATCAGTCTCTGCCTTTTCATCCCCTGGAACATCTTTCAAGGCTGCAGTCTTGACCTAAAACTATACAGATCTTTTGAGCATTCTACAGTCCACTGAGGTGAGACAATGTGTTTAAGGAAAACAAGTGGGCAGAAAAGAGTGGGAGAAATTTTCTAGAGTTAATTACATGAAATGTTGAGACTAAGAGAGGAAATAAAATACCTAAGGCGAAATAAAGGGATAACTATGATAACAGCAAATATTATTGAGCACTATGATGCGAGCTTCTAATATAGATCATTTGATCCCGATGAAAGGCTGAATGAGGTAAGTTCAGTTATATCCCTCCCACCCCTATATGTACAGATGGGGGGACTAGAACTCAGTGAAACACAGTGAAACACAAAAATTCATCTGTGTACCCACAACTTCTAAGTGGCAGAGAGAACAAGGACACAGAGAGGAAATGGAAGGCCACTGGAAACCTTCCTGAGTCACCAGTAGCACCCCCTACTAAAACCTCACCCTCCTCAAAAGAGGACATGACCATTCCCAGAACTCAGCTGGAAAACAGGTCGACTAACTTCCTGAACAAATCACCCTGCCAACCTTAATGAATTGTAAATGTAGCATGAAAGTGTATGTTCCTTCTTTGTATTCATTCTAAATGTATCTTTTTAAAAGAAAAATTACAGCACTTATTAGAAAAACATTTCTTGATAAGTGCACTAGAGATTTAGACTCAGCTAAAGTAATTGGTCCTATTTCATGAACTGGAATCCTTGGTACAATTTAATGTGGCAATAAAAGATTTGTTTCAAAAGCAGGGTGAAACTCGGCACAGGTGGGCTGTTCTACAGAGAGCTGGGGCAGGAGAACAGCTGGGGTCCTTGGTTACTATAGAAACCCACATTGCCTTTATCCTATTATCCCAATGACTGCTACTCTCCTGCTGGCTGTCTGCTTCCATCCCACCACACAGTCCTTCCACTTACCCACCAGCATGCCTTACTTTAAGCAAACACAGTGTGCTTTGGAAAATTGGTATGAGATTCCTTATATTTTCTTCCAAAACACAGTTTAAAAATGTGCAATGAGAGTTCTGTGTCTAGGTAAATTTCAGTGAATCTTTTTAGAATGACAATTATTTATAAAGAATTTATTTCCTTTTTTAAAAACATTGCGTGTTTACTTATCAAGATTTGCTCAAACCAAGAAAATTCATAATCCTCTAGTTGTGATTCCGGCCTATCATGAAATAAGAAAAACTTCATGAATTTGAGATCTAATGCTATATCTAAAACACCAAGTCACTCAAATGGAGTAGCAAGAGAATGGAGTGTTTGATCTACTCATAATAAAAATGAGTGGGTCCTCTCAGAGGAGAGCAACAACTTATGTCCCAGCATTTCATTGAGATGGGAAAAGATTGTTAGAAGATCCTGCCTGAGTATCACCTCTCAGCTCTGGGTTGACAGACTACATCAGCTAACAACCTAAGGACAACTCTTGGTCATCTTGGCCTTGGCTGATAGGTCCTCCTTGGAACTGGTTTTATAGAATGTATGGCTGGTGGGCTCCTATACTTACAAAAAGAGGAAACCAAGGCACAGAGTCACACCATTCAAATAAACCATCTCAGCTCTTCTTACCGCTGCCTTTTTACCCAGATGGCTCACTGGAAAGGCAAAGAAATGTCTTCTCCCTTGAACCAACACACATTAACTTAGGCAGCTTGACAGGTGAGGAATTGTTTACAAACCCTATCTTAAACTCACATTTCAGAATCACAAAGAATATGGAAGCTCACAATGTGAAGAATTCTTATGTTTTCTCATTTTCTTTTCAAGATGGGAAAAGGGGAAAACATAGTATAGTCTCTTCCAAATAGTGTTTTGAATACACTAATCAGAGTGGAAGGAGATGACAATAAGTTATTTAATCTCTACATACTTAAGAAGAAAGTTTCTCGGCACTTATGCAAACTGTGTAATTAGTATTCCCTACAGTTCATTGTTTAAAGAAATCATGCAATCTGAAAAATTAAAAAACATTTGAATAAATGAAGAAAACACAGAAAATAATGATATAAAATTAGCTTTTTCTAGAAATGTGTTAAGATAATGATTGGTGAGGCAAAAGAAAAAGACTTCAGCCTCTACTGAAGAATGATAGTTTAAGACTTCCTTTTATAGTTTGGACACTCCAAGACAGACTCTTGTGAGCCACAGTAAGATTTTTACCATAATGTGCAGCAGCAGGCTTTTCCAATGCTTAGTCATGATTAGGTAACCACTGATTTTGCAAACTTTGGCACAGAAAATGCTGCGTTTCACATAACCTTTGTTCCCAACAAGAACAATTTGAACTTTGAGTGCAAATGTGTTTTCTTTGAAGTAATATTAAAAGGAACGTATATTGATGGCTGCCATTTATTACATACTTCATGTATTCACTATGAGATTACATTTCTTTTATTTTGAAATGCTTATAATGACCTTGGGAGTTAACATCATCTCCATTTCACAGATGGAAATATGTATGAGAGAGAAATAATTTTCCCCAGGTAATGCAGCTGAGAAGCCAGAATTCAAATCACACTCATCAGCTTCTAAAGTCCATTTCCTGAACCACAGAATCTACGTTCTTAATGCACCCAAACTAACTCAAACCCATCTATTTCCCTTCTTATTGTAAACCCTGATTACTACTTACTTTTACAGGCTTAATGTGAGCTAAGTAATTTGAAAGGATATTTATCACTGTCTTCCAGAAGCTTTGGAAGACAAATTATGATTGTCATCTGATTTGATACCATAGATGATTCAGTGCCTCCCCCTCGTAAATTCATTCTCAACCTCTTAGTTCAAAAGAAATGCTAAGGGCTTCCATTTCATTCCATTTCATTCAACAAAGTGACTGTATGCCTACAATCCCTAAAGCCATAAGAGAGTGAAAACATTAGAAAGATGAGTTAGATTATAAGAAGTATTAGACCTTTCTATCTAATAGAAACAATTAGATACAATGTAAATGTTAATAGTTTTGCTTGTTGGAAGACAATACAGTTACCACAGCCATATCCCATTTCCCCTCTGGGCCACACACACACCACAAGCTATTGAAGAGAAAGGAGGAGCAAAGATGGAGGGAAGGAACAAAGAAAAGAAGTTGAGAAAAAGGAAATAAATCTGAAGGATTATTTTCAGCATCATAGAAAATGTATACATAGTCTCTCAGCAAAGGTTTGTTACAATGCAAAAAAAAGAAACCAAGGGAGTACTAAGAAAAAGGAAAACAACACTTATCAAACATAACGATAGAAGCAAATCCTGATAGCAGAAAGGGCAGAATTAAAAGTTCATTCTTGATCATTTTAGAAACTCGTTTTGGTAATAGTTTTTTAGTTATACCTGGTAACAGACTATTAGAGCTTTAAAATCAGCATTTATTTGCCTCAATGTTCTGTATAGAATTTCACAGTCATATGGAGATGGGGGAAATGTATTGCCATGACCTCTACAAAGGAAATCCGCTCTCGACACATGACAGCAGCGTTCTTTGTGTACCTGCCATGACAAATGTCTGTTGCGTAATTAAGAAAAAAATTCCAAGCATCTCAATGAAACTAGAATTTCAATGATCTGTTCCGGTATAAGAATCTAATTCTTCTTCATTGACCACTAAACTTAAGGCTTTAAACACAGATTTCTTTTAATGATTGCTGATCTCACTTGATAAGCACTAACCTAAAAGATACTAACAAAGGCCCAGTTTTATTAAGCACTACTATGTCCTCTGTATTTGTACTTACATGAATGATTGTACCAAATTTTTACAGGGACCCTACAAGTGCATATACACTTTGCAGGAGAGAATATAGAGATTAAGTCATTTGTCCAGCTATCAGTAAATGGTAACCTAGGATTGGGCCTCAGGCAGTCTGACACCAGATAGAGGGCTTTTAATGTCACACTGTCATTCAAGTTCTGTTAGCTGTTATATTTTCCTTTTCTACGGTGAAACATATTCCCTTTTCCCCTTTTTAATTTCTTTTGAAAGAATGCTGAGATTCTGAAATGCATTTTGGTGGGAGAACTTTAGCAATAATATAAAGACAAGTGCCTGAGAAGTCATAAACAGCCGTCAGAGTGGTGAGGCAGGGGGTCACGGTGGGACAGCCACAGCCACAAATCCAGCAATTTTCAGATCAAAATGTTGATCACAATCATAACTTTGAATAAAGAGAATGAAACACAATATTCCTTTTGGAAAGTTATTAAATTCTTTCTTCTCTCCCTTTACCTGGTGCTTATCATTGAGAACAAACAACAGCTGGAGGAATGAAAAGCTTTCTTCTTCGAAGAGTATAATACCCTAAGATCCAATTAGCTTAAACCAATTAAAATGCCATTTTTAAAACCAAAGTATTTCCAGGAGGTTGCTATAGCTGTGGAACATTTTTCAAAATCATGCAAAAAAACAAAAGGTGACATTTGTGATCTGCAGAGTTCTACCCACACACACATAATGCCAATATCTATAGAAGAGCTTCTCTATGTGGGTCCCAGCCCAGCAGCGGCAGCATCACCTGGGAACTTAATAACAATGCAGATTGTAGGGCCCCACCCCAGACCTGCTGAATCAGAAACTCTGGGGAAGGAGCCCAGTATTCTGCATTTTTAACAAGCCCTTCCAAGTGATTCTGATGCCCACTAAAGTCTGAGGACCATGGATACAGAAGTTGTGCTATCAAAACAACTGCAGCTCAAACTTATGGATACAGTTGTTTTGTTTATCATACCTCTATTTAGGTACTAGGCAATATCAACACTTTAGAAGCATTACTTATATACGTTTTCCCAAATTAAAACTTTTGCCTACAAATAATATCACAGTATTTCATTCTATTTTTAACCAGCTTGTCTGGGCATACTGCTAAATTGTGGGAAAGTTTTATAATTTTAAATTGCATACTTATCTCAGTTTGAAACTGCCTCTATGTACATTTAGTATTTACCTGTGATTTGTAGCATTTACTTTATGCTGCCTTGGGGCAGGGGAAAGGTAAGGCAGATAAACACTTGTCTTAGAAATAACCTAGGGCTTTTCTAACAATGTGGAAAATAGTGATTCCCTAAATAGTAATTGTACTATCAAAATAAAATATCATTTGCACAGTAAGATCCTGTTTGCATGTGCTGTTTTAAGTGGAAAAGAGAATACAAACTGGAAATCTAGAATCCTGAGAGAGAGATTCTGCCTTTTCTTCCTGATAGATGGTGCCCTTTGTATCCCATGATTCATAATCCAGCTGGGTCGTGAAACATTGATGAAGGATGAGCCAGTGACAGTAATGGAGTTCTGTTAGGTCAGGCTGCACAGGAAAGCAGATCCTGTTTCACTGGCGAAAGTGCCTGCTAATAAAAGGCAGTGCCTTGGACAAAAATATCTGCTTTCTTTTTCTTATAACGCCATTCATGGGTCATTCATGATGTGATAAAAATGCACTGAATTTTTTATTTTTTATTTACTTATATATTTTTATCTGTATGCCAAAAATATACTTTCATTCATATCTCACATTTTATACAAAAATTAGCTTAAATACATCACAGACTTGAACGTAAAACATGAAACTATAGAACATTTAGAGAAAAACAGAAAAAATGCTTGGTAACAGTGGGTTAGGTAAAGTTTTCTTAGCTATGACACCAAAAGTACTATTAAAAATAGTAAATAGTAAATAAACATCAAAATTAGATGCTCTTTCCATTTGAGAATACCCTATTTATTTACTTATATTTTAACTAACAAGTGAAAATTGTGCATATGTATCATGTACAGCGTGATGCTTTGAAATAGGCATACATTGTGGAATGGGTTGACTGGGCTACAACTAGCATATGTATTACCTCTCATACTTATTTTTTGTGGGGAGAACCCTTAAAATCTCTCTTGGTAGTCATAATACATTGCTATTAACTACTAATACATTGTTATTAACTATTTTTTTAGTTGTAGATGTACATAATACCTTTGTTTTATTTTTATTTATTTTTCTGAATGAAATTTTATATCCTTTGACCAACATCTCCTCACCTACCCCACCTCCCCACCTCCAGTAACTACCATTCTAGTCTCTCATTCTGTGAGTGCAGCTTTTTGGATTAAACGTATGAGTGAGATGATGTAGTATTTGTCTTTTGATGCCTGGCTTCTTTCACTTAATATGATGTCCACCAGTTCCATCCATGTCACAATTGACAGAAATTTTGTCTTTTTTTTCTTTTAAGCTGAATGATTTAAACGTGATAGGCACCACATTTTGTTTATCCATCCATTAGTTGATAGACACACCGATTCCATTTTTTGAATATTATGAATAGTGCTGCAATGAACATAAGAGAAGAGATTTCTCCTCAACATCAGATTTCATTCCCTTTGGATATATACCCCATAGTGGGATCACTGGGCCATTTTTAATTTTTTGAGGGAGCACCATGCCATTTTCATAATGGCATTACTAATTTACATTCCTACCAATTGTGTGTAAGGGTTCCCTTTTCTCCATGTCTTCTCCAACACCTGTTATGTTTTCTTTTTTCAACAGTAGCCATTCTAACAAATGTGAAGTAAGATCTCACTATGGTTTTTATTTGCCTTTCCCTGAGGATGGTGGTGTTGAGTATTTTTTCATATACCTGTTGACCATTTGTATGTCTCCTTTTGGAAAATTCAGGGTCTTCTTCCCAGAGTTTAGTAGGGTTACTTGTTTTCTTTCTACTAAGTTGTTGGGATGCCTTACAAATTGTGAAAGTTTATCTCTTATCAGATGTGTCACTTGCAAATGTTTTCTCCCATTCTATAAATTGTCTCTTCATTCTGCTATTTCCCATCTGTCTATTTTTGCTTTTGTTGTCTTTGCGTTTGAGATCATATTACAAAAATTAGTGCCCATGGAGATTTCCCTCTGTTTTCTTCTAGTAGTTCCATAGTTGGGGGTCTGACATTTAATTCCTTAATCTGTTTTGAATAGATTTTTCTAATTTTTTTTTTTAGTTGTAGATGTATATAATACCTTTGTTTTATTTTTATTTATTTTTATCTGGTGCTGAGGATCAAACCCAGGGCCTCACGCATGCAAGGCAAGCATTCTACCACTGAGCCACAACCCCAGCCCCAAATAGATTTTTTACATATGATGAGAGACAAGGGTCCAATTTCATTCTTTCACATGTGGATACCTAGTTGTCCCAACACTGTTTATTGAAGAGACTGTCATACCCCATTATGAGTTCTTGGTATCTTTGTTAGAAATCAGTTGGCTGCAAGCAAATGGCTTTTGGGGCTCTCTATTCCATTCCATTGATCTGCATGTCTATTTTCATACTGTCATGTGGTTTTGTTTACTATAGTTTTATAGTATATTTTAAAATCAGTGTGATGCTCCACTTTCATTCTTTTTGCTCAAGATTGTTTTGACTATTTATGGTCTTTTCTGATTCTATACAAATTTTAATATTTCTTTTTGTTTGTTTGTTTGTTTCTATTTTGGTGATGAATGCCATTGGTGTTTTAAAAGAGATTGCCTCAAATCCACAAATTGCTTTGTATAGTATGGACATTTGAACAATACTTATTCTTCCAATTCATGAACACAAAATACCTTTTCATTTATTTTCTGTTGTACTAATAAATAGCCTTGTGCAATAAACTCGAAAGTTTACTTCTTACCATGTGCTCACATTTTTTTAAGATTTATTTGTTTATGTTATTTGTGAAGGGACCAACAGGAAGACAAAAGAATAGGGACCAACAGGAAGACAAAAAAATTGGTCCCAAAAGCAAAGTATTGAGGAACAGAGATTTGTATAGCCAGTTGGGAAAGAAATACCAAACTAAGTTTCTCAAATTAGATATGAGATTGATTAACTTTCCACAAGACAATAAGATCAAATCCCCTTTGGAGTTAATTTCTCTACCAGGCTATAGCGTCCTAAGAACTTAGCCATCTTAAAAGATTGCTAACATGTGCACCTTTATATTTGTATATATTTGTTAATATATTGCAACCCTAGAGTACCATATGAGGGTTGTAGTGAACTGTGTGGTGTATGGTGGCCTCCAAAAGAGATGTCCACATCCCCCAGAATTTGCATATATTACTATATATGGCAAAGATGTGATTAAGTTACTTTAGATTTCGAGAAAAGTGAATGATTCTTTTCTACTTGGGTGGGTCCTGAAGGTAATCTTATAAGAGTAACATGGGGTGGGATGGAGACAGAGAGAAAAGAGGAAGAGGTAATGTTGAGTGACATGTCCATGAACCACCTGAAGCCACCAAGTACAGGCAGAGGCATGGGACAATTATCCCCCCAGAGCCCTCAGAGGAAGCATGGTCCTGCTGGCACTTTATTTTGGACTTCTAGCCTCCAGAACTTTGAGAGAATAAATATCTGTTGTTTGAATCCACCTAATTTGTTGGAATTTATTATAGCAGCCCTACGAATCTAGTGGAGGAGTCAGGTGGACTTACTAAATTTGCCTTTTTCAAAGTTGGAGTTACATTTTTCTTTCACAAACCCTACTGGACTTCTCAGATGTCTCCTGGAAGATGACTGAGAGGTGGTTCTACATCCCAATTTGTTGAATTCTTAAGTGCTCAGAGAAGAGCACACTGGGAAATAGTGCTACATTCCCATGGGAAGCGGGTGTCAGAGGCAAAGCCTCTGCACTGAGGATGCTGCCCTCTGCAGAGAGCCCAGAAGAATCACTGTGAATACAGTGCCCGTGGCTTGGCATTATGTGGTTATGGGTATTAAGGTGGCAGGTACAGCCACCCATTCATGTGAGAGTCCCTTTTCCCCACCACGACCCATTTGTGTCTTTTTTTCTCTTTTTTTTTTTTAGCTTTTGCTTCCTTTTCTTCCTACCTCTGTTAAGTAAATGGAGACCCAAGGAGGTCACCTTTGCTGGTCTTTCCCACAGGGCCACATTATCTCTCCCTGTCAGAGGACAGCCATGTGCTTTTGAAGGCTTGTTAGTGCCAGAAACAAAATAGTGTAGATTGAGAAATGTAATATGCATGAATTAGAAACCAAACAACTGCATATTTCACACTCTGCATCAAAGTTAGACATAAATAAGAAGAGTTTGCAGTTCACAAATATTCAAAGTATAAGTGACCTAAGCAATCTGTTTTTAAGCTAAAATTCTTTATGTTCTTTTCAATCCATTGAACCCAGGGACCATGCAATCTCCAAACAAAAACATTCAGCCACAATCAAAAGATCACATTAGTTTATGCTTTTACCAAATATATAGAAAGGCATGTAGCATCATTTATAAAAGACAGTTCTCATAACTTTCTTATGATTTATAGCAACCTATTGACATTTATATCTCTACCCTAATGAGCCAAAATCTAATTGAATGTTTTTAATTCACTTCTTGGAGAGTATGAATTAATTGTTGAAACTAAATATGGTATTCTTGGTTTAAACAAAACGTGATTGGTGTTTTTAAATTGAATCCAAGAACCTTGGATTCTTTTGCTTCTGCAATGACTATGAATTTGCTTCCACAATACTGGAGTCCAACAAATTGGACCATTATTTTTATAAACTTGTATAAAATCTGGTTCTAAGCTGGGCGCAGTGGCGCAAGCCTGTAATCCCAGCACTTTGGGAGGCTGAGACAGGAGGCTTATGAGTTCAAAGCCAGCCTCAGCAAGGGCAAGGCGCTAAGCAACTCAGTGAGACCCTGTTTCTAAATAAAACACAAAATAGGGCTGGAGATGTGGCTCAGTGATCGAGTACCCCTGAGTTCAATCTCCAGTACCAAAAAACAAAACAAAACAAAAAATGTGTTTCTAAGGCCCCACTTGCCAGGATAGTCTGATACTCAATCTCACTTAGGTCTGAGGTCCCCCTCCCTGCAAACTGTCTGGACTGGGAGCAGGTAGTCACTTTCATGGGGCCCAGAAAACCTCCCAAGAAGCTCCTTGCTCACAGTGCCCAGTGAGCCTAGCCCTCCTGGCAATAAGATGCTGGCACCCCAGTAGGCCCAGAGACCGCTCACCACCCTTCCCGACCACAAGCACACTGCAGTGGCCTCACCCCTGCACACCCACAGGCTAAGGTCTTTACCAGGTAGCTCCTTTGGGCATTCTGCAGCCATTCCCTTCCCCAGTGGGCCTGTGCTATCACAGACCTCAGCCAGTTCAGGTCCAGGATGAAAATCAAGTGCCCTCCCAATCTTCCATGAGCTCCCTCTTGGCCAGAAAGCTTTGATAGAAAACACCTTCTAGGGCCAGAAGGTGTTTAATTCATTCACTTATCTTTTCAACAAAGGCATATTTTCAACAAATGTGTATTGACTACAGGAGCACCTATTATCTGCCAGGAGATCATGGGGATATACCAATACTGACAACAGGGAGGAAATAACAATATTTTGATAAATTAGCCTTCCACATTCATTAGAGAAAAACAGTCTGACCTTCGTTTAGGATCAGAAGTTTTTGATGTGATTACTTCCTTACTTCATTGTTTTCAACCCACAATATTTTTCAGGCTTCTGGGTCCTCACCTAGCATGAACCCCCTAGGGACAGCTTTTCTGTGTTTTATGTCTTCCTAAAATGGTCAGGTGAGCATTGTCTCCCATGAGAGGCCATGCAGTGCACTAGTTATGACCATGACCAGAAGCACCTGTCCTTCTGCTTACTAGCTGTGTGACTCTGAGCAAGTTAATTAAGCTCTCTATGCCTCAATGTCATCGTCTTATTGAAAAGACAAAATGGGTTATAGAATCTATTGTACTTAGAACAGCGCCTGGCATGTAGTGAGCCCTGAGAGTACTATTGTGTCATAATAAAATGGGGTTCCTCTCCAGGACCAGCGATGGTAGAGAACAAAAGAAAAACAGCTGAGCTGTATAGATGCTTAGTGCTCAGCCAAGAGCAGAGTTTTGCTAGAGAACAGCGATTTTCAAACCTGACTGCTTTTGAAAATCACCAGAGGAGCTTTTCAAACATCTAATGCCCAAGCCCCACCCCCTAGAGATTCTTATTTAACAGGCCTTGGATGGCGCCAGGTCTATTCAAGTCGTTTCTGTGAAGAAGAGACTTGAGCATCCTGTTTAGAGCAATTGCATCCAGACCTGCAATGAAAGAGGGCAGGGAATTCTCTGCACACACCCCTCTTGTCCTTCTCCACGAGGCCGCTCTATCTCATCAGTGCAATCCCTCATGCTGCTGCTCAGACATCTGCAGGGCGCTCATTACTTGTCAAACTTGTGCTATGCATAGGAAGTACAAAAGTCACCAAAATCCCACTTTCAGTGGTATGCAGTGGATCCCCAAGTACTAAATGTGTGAATGCTCCAAATTACAATATTGAGTGAAAAAAAAAAGCAAGTTGCTTTTTTATGTTTCAAAAAATGTTAAGTACATTACTGTATTCTCTGTGGGTGCATAAAAATATGAATGTAACTTCAAACAAAAAGATCTAGAGGCACAAATCTTATACTTGATATTTTCCAAAATAATATTTTCATTTTTATGAAATTAAAAATTACTTTTTAAAAAAATTATAGCACTTGGAGTGGGGGAGGGATTCTAGAGATAATTACATTTAGCTAAGTTAAGATAGATATCAGCTTGCCTGTTAATTGTGACAAAGCAGTTGGCCTTATCAGATATGGTTTTATCCAAAAAACTCATTATTTTGTAACAGAGAGCAATGCTCTGAGAAATGGGACGTAAGATAGTACAGGAGGCAGAAGAAAGAGAAATCTGGGTAAGGAAGAAAGGAGGCCTAGAAGCCGTATTTTGTCTCCGCGGTTTTTGTTTTCACCTGAGGCTGGTCTGCCTACCAAGCTGAAAGCTGAGCATCAGTTGTCTGAGTCTACTCTTCTAGTGGAGATTCTCTGTCCGACTGCAAATTAGAATTGTGTGGACGGGTTGACTAAAATGGCAATGCCAAACCCAGTCCTACTGAAGTAGGGTATTGAGGATGTGGGGCCTGGTTTCAGCATGACCAGAGCCAGGACACAGCGTGGGAAGAATCACGCATGCTCCCACACGTTCCGGCACCATCTCAGTGAGGGCAAAATCATGCCTGCCAAATACTCTCCAAATGACACGAATTAGAAATGCTTCTTGAATTCTTTAAGAATTAAGGTGAGAAAAGGAAAAATACCTGTATTTTTGTATCATGTGATTCTAATATTATAACATCTTGTGTTTGGTTTATTTCAGGCTCGACTGACCAAAGAACATCGCTGGGGAAGTGCTTTACTTTCTAGAAATCACTCCTTAGAAGAGGAATTTGAAAGGGCAAAAGCAGCAGTAGAGGTAACTTTTTTCTTTAATTGGGTTTTTCTCTTCGTTTCTGAGAGTGGTATTCCAAAAAACCTCAAACTTCCACAGGATACATATAAAATGAAACTTACTATACAGATAGGAAAAAAAAAAAAAAAAACATTGTTATGATTGTCAGAATGAGACTTGTTACCAGAGAACCTTTGATTTCCCACCAGGATATCACTTCCTATGACAGTTCTATGACAGACTAGCACTAACTATCTGGAATCCTGAGTCAGAAAAGGGTCTGAGCCTAGTCTAGGTTCCCTGGTGAACCAATGCCATGTATTCACTATACCTTGGTGAAACCAAATTCATGCCAGATATTTTTATTCTCTAGTATCTAGTACAATGTCTAAAACATGAAGATTTTGCTGCCCTTGGGTATTATGTATTTTTCCACCTGGGTGGAAAAAGGTCATGACTGGAATATTCTAGGCATTGGAAAACCCACCTTGACCTGAATCTAAGTTTGTTTGTTTGTTTTAATTGAGAGTCTAAAATATTGTTTTTTAATGTTATTGTATTTTTATACCTTTATTTTATTTGTTTATATTTATGTGGTGCTAAAGATCAAACCCAGTGCCTCTTGCATGCTCAGCAAGCACTCTACCACTGACTTACAGCCCCAAGAGTCCAAAATATTGTTGATAAATAAAATTAAATACCTGACTTAAAGGTTGATTTCCATATTTAGCCTTCTAATGAATAGGGGCAGGAGATGGGGAAAAAAAAGCTAAGGAAAAATAAACAAGAATCTGCTTTTGCTGTTTTTTTTTCCATTTCCTTCCTGGCTGGAATCACAGAGTGCCTCACAGATGCTATCTACATTGCTCATCAGAGCTTTCCTAGATTGATGTTTGAGAGGGAGCTTTTCACTGAACTCAGGCATGAGCTTGTTAGGACCTCCATTTCTATTACTGATATGAAATCTTGAAAATTGAAAGCATTCTCAGAACAGGGTTCATTTATGTGGCAGTCTAACCCATAGGATTCAGATGAAATGATTATACTATGGGTGGTCTTCCAGTAACTCTCCATTTGCAGTTTAATGTTACAAGGATTCCTTCCATACTGAGAAATAATTCCAACCACAATTTCATATCATCGTTCAAAAACCCATAAAGAACATTTTTATCTCATCACACTAAAATCAATCCAAATTTCTTTTCAATCTTAACCTTCATTAATTTAAAAATAATAGCTAATGAAAATGTAGTATTCTTACTGTGATCAGCTGATACACTTGATTGAGACTAGCTGAGTTCAACCAGATGGCTCAAAAGCATGGAGCCTATAGCTTTATTTATATAAAATATAGCTTTTCCAGATTTTAGAGCTAATTTAAATTTATCTTTTGAAATC
>CM053409.1:43095126-43125343 GCA_028644305.1 Xerus rutilus | reverse complement strand
ACGCTGCCTCAGGCCGCTTTCGGCCACAGCCGCTGGAGTTGCGCTGTGTCTACGGCTGCTGGCTCTGCTTACCCGTGTGAGTGAAATTTCCTTCTGTGCTGTCCAAAAGCTGGGTGGGAGAAGGTTGTACCGCAGTTTCTGGTCTTTTGTTTGGGGAGACTGGTAGCTGCGTCCCTCTAAGCCGCCATCTTGCCGGAAGAGGATATATATTCACAAAGTTTTTAATCTTCATTTTGATAGAGACCTTAGAAGTTGTCTATCCCTACCAAGCACACAAAACAAAATTTTTTTCTTTTTAAAAAGCACTTCACAAATTATTGCCCTATACCTACTTGAACATATCCAATTAGGGGTAACTCACATCTTTTTAAAAAAAATTCAGTTTGACCAGTACTAATTAGCAAAAGTCTCTTCTTTATATATTGCTGAAATTGGCCTACCAGGAAATTCCAGTTCTGCTTGGTCTTGACTTCACCCTCTCTGGAGCGAGGCAGAATTAGTTTAATTTTCTACATGATGCCCACCTCACCCACCTAGCCATGTCTTCTCCCGGCTTCCCTCTCCTAGGACCTGAGTTGTTACTCCAAATCATCACTGATAGCAATATGATAGCATATGTATCAACCAACCTACACCTCAGTTTCCACACCTCCGTAGTCCTTTCCAACCACAAATCCTAGGCGGCTGTAAATTACTCTAAGTAGCTATGCATTCAGCAAATATTGCTGGCTGTTCACATGGACTAGTTGCTGAACTAGGCACTAAAGATAAAGGAATGAGCTAGTCTTAAGTAGCTATATAGCTACAGCATGGACCACAGGACCAACTTGGACAAATAACTTACTCCCTCTATTTTAGTTTCATATCATCTATAAGATGAGGGACTTGTATTTCAACTATACCAAAACCCTATGAGTTTATTCCTTTGAGTGAAAAGAATTGTAAGTACATAATTCTCAGCAAATCAGAAAACTATAAGTAGATTTTTTCCATTGAAAGTCTGGCACTGAGAAGCTTCACTAAGGAATGAAGAGAGAAGATACCAACCAGAAGGTAAGAACAGGTGTGGAGAAAAAAGTCTGGGAGTGTGGGAGAGAAGGGTAGAGCATCTACCCTAAGCTAGTGATAAATCGCGCCTACAAAACTTCATACATATGTGGACTGTTTACCTCCAGATATTATTCTTACCCAGAGTATTACTAAATTCACTGTAGAAGACATGATAATATGCATCAGAGTCTTGGAAATATACATGCCCATTGACCTAGTCACCTTTTAAAATTTATCCCAGAGAAGTAATTATGAAAGTTCACTGTATTTTGCCTGTAGCCTTTTTTAAAATAGTGAGTATTTGGAAAAAGTCTAAGTGTCTTGACTACAATAGATGCTGATATAACTTAGAAGTCATCCTCATAGCAAAATACTATGTAGCTATTTAAAATGACATTATAGAAAAATATTTAAGATCATGTAAAAATAGTTAGTGTAATTGGAATAATAGTCTAGGTCCTGAGAGTTTTACAATATAATCCCAGCTTCGTAAAATGACAATAATTAATGTCTTGAAGTATGTACTAGGTGCCAGAAACTAAGTCACAAGTGTTATGTGGATTCTCTCTATTAATGGTCAGAATAGTCCTATGAAGAAGGTAATATTAACATCCCATTTTACCCTTAGTAAACTGAGGCTTAAGGAGGTTGTAGTTATGTGGCATTTTATAAGCAGTTAAGATAGATTTACAAATGAACTACCCATATACAGCAAGTTGCAAAGCCATGAGTCTCCCCAGGCTCCAGAGTCTGTGAAACTCTGCACTATATAAGTATAAAGAGTGTCTTGGTCTTTTCAGGCTGCTGTGACAAAACAACTTAGATTGGGTAATGTATAAACAATTGAAATATATTGCTCATGATTCTGAAGGCTTGGAAGTTCAAGAAAAGACTCAATGTCTGGTGAAGGCCAGTTCCTTGTGGATGATAGCTTCTTGCTGTGTCCTCATATGTTGGAAGGGCAAAAAGGGCTACCTGGTTCCCTGTGGTCTCTTTAAGGAGCCCCATCTCATCGCCTACCAAAGGCCCAATGCCCTTGGATCAACACTAACTTTGGGGGAACACATACTCAGATCATAGCAGAGTCTGTGCCCAAATGTTAACAGTAGTTGTTCTTGGGTGGCTGGATTTGGAATAATTTTTGTTTTTCTTCTATTGGCTTATCTGCATTTTCCAAACGTTCTGTCTTAAACATGTATGATGTTGGTAATCAGGGGGAAAGTTGCCAGTTACAGACACTATGGTGGAATGTAAGATTCTGAGAAGAACTAAAAACATCTTAGTCATCATTTCAAAACAAAACAAAAAAAAAATGGCACTGCAGATGGCCTTTGTCAGAGGCAGTTCTGATGGAAATCATGCCTGGAGCAAGTTGAATTTTTCCCAAATCTTCATCTTATATTTTCATATCATCTAATTCCAGGGTTCCTTCTGTTTCTTATTCTATTCCTTTGTGTTCATTTGTCATCTTCCGGCCTCCTGATGGGCACTTGGTCCCCCCATCACCTTCTCCTGCCCCTTCCCCTCACTGAGCTCCAAGCACAGTCCTTTCTCTCCATCCTCGAAAGTACCAAGTTCAGGGCCCACTGCCCCACTGCCCCCACTTTGTCTTCTCTCCTCTTCATGGGGAGCACTCTCCCCTCAGGTCTGCATACAGCAGTTGTTCAAGTTTTAGCTGGAGTAACAACTCCTCAGAAAAGCTGAATCCAGTTGCTATCGCATCTCCTAGTACTTGGTTTTTGTTCTTGTATGTATCACTGGGTCTTGTCTATCTTTCCACTTAACAAATAAACTCCATGAGAAAAGGAGCTTGTCTCTTGTTTACCACTGAACCACCCAATATCTAGAACCATGTCTGATATATACTCAATAATATTTTCCAAATGAATGAATGTGCAGATGGTTATTAGTCACTTAATGTGAATCACACTTCTTTTTTTTTTAATTTTTTTTTTGTAATTTTTTCAGTTGTTGATGGATCTTTACTTTATTCATTTATTGTTTTTATGTGGTGCTGAGGATCGAACCCAGTGCTTCCTGCCTACTAGGCAAGCACTCTACCACTGAGCTACAGCTCCAGCCCCCACACTTCTTTTTTAGTCTCTTTCCTGTTGTACAGAAAGTGACATATAATCTTCTAATGTAATAGTATCTGCATTTTGATGCCTGACATAAACAAATGATTCTGTCCTGGAGACCATGCTGAATTGTTCTCTGTGATTGTCTTGGTCTCAGTGTCAGTCAGTGAAACACACTTAGAATAATGCAAGGAGTGCCAACCCATCTTGCCATGATGTAACACTGGACATGTTTCATATTTTACATGGTATGAATTCATTTTTACTTGTATCAAGTAAGACCTTAAAACATGCAACTCAACTAATGCTGAAATTCCCTAAAATACAATATCCATTACTGAAGAAAAAACAACTAAGACTATATGTACATTTGTTGCATATATTAAATGACCTGGAAAACTGCTCATGTGCAAGACTGACATATTGCTCAAGGTCACATTGAACAGTGAGGTCTAATGAAGCCTTGTGTAGGTGATGCATTTTGCCTCCATATTTTATGTTTTATTGAGAAAATCACTGTACATTCACCTGTAACCAAAGTGTTGTGATGTTAGGACAAGAAGCCGGATACACCTATTCCAGGCTTTAAAAAAAAGACAAAAATTCATCCTCCCTGTACAAAAGGGAGAGGTGCTTCCTCCATGCTTCTTCCTGGATTTTCCTCATAGCAAGCAGCCTAAATGCACTGTCAGCTAAGGTGGGTGCCATGGAAGGATGCACAGGGAGGCACAGAAATGAGAAGCTGGGAAGGAGCCCTTGGAGCTCCATAAGGCCTGGAGCTGCCTCCCAGGAGCAGAGATCCCTAGGGAGAACTGTGCTGTATCTGCAGATGAGAGAGAAGGTCACATGGGAAGTCAGCATGCCTGCAACTACAACTCCAAAATACCTCTTTCATTACTGTTAGCAGGGAGAAAAAGAACCAGCTAGCATCTGGTATTGTTCCTAGTTAGTGTCTCTAGGCACTTCAACCTTTTGAATAATTGGAGTTCGCAACAAATTCATCAAACATGTTTAAGCTCCTTCTATGGATCAGGCACTGTACTGGATTCTAGCAACAAAAAAATTAATAAGATCTCTGCCCTTAAGGAGGAATTAAGGTAAAGAATCATAGATATGTGCAAACTAGGAGATCACTCAAGTGTAACTTGGCATGTGGCACAGTTCCTTACATATCTGCCAGACCGTGACATGGATTTGACCATGTCTCATCCTTCTTTTATATTCTCAGCACATATCAGAGAGAGTCTGGTGCCAAGCAGGGCCCCAAAACTTTTGATGGATGAATAAATTAACAATGTATTCCTCTAATGAACCAATTTTAACTAAGCAACTCTCCTCCAATGGGTGCTTAGGATATATTACACATTTTGACTAATAGAAGGATGGAAATTTTGCCCCTAAAATCAAAGTCATGTTCTGCTTAGCTCCAATATGATGATAATGCTGGCTTTATGCATTTTAAGCAGTATTTTCACAGCCATACCTTTCCCTTAAAGAGTTATTTCTCATTCACAAATTTTATAAAGGAATAATGAAATATGTTAAGCAAAACAAGGATGAATGGACAAAGTACAGTTGTCAGAGGCAGGGACAGGGAGCATTCCTTTAAATCTTTTTGGCTAATTGGTGGAAACTACTCAGTTCTACTAATACCTTTAAACTCTAGACCTCTGAACTCTTCCTGTCCCCCAATTCTCTTCCCTTTCAGCTTCTCTTGGATATTAGTTGTGGAAGTTTAAAATGTCCACTAATTATTGTATATTCTCTTCAAAATATTAAACTTAATTCTCTCTTGAGGGTAGGCTGGACTTGGTGACTCATTTCTAACAAAATAAAGTGGCAGTCATGGTGTGTGACTTTGAAGAGTATGTCATAAAACATACTGTGGCCTCCTCTCTGCTCACTCTCAGATCAGCCACTCTGGGAAGAACCCAACCACCACATCATGCAGACCCTTAGCCCACTTAGTGAGAAACCAAGGCCTTCTACCAACAGCCAGTGCGCCTGCCCAGACTACAGGAGTCTGCCACCTTGTGAGCCTGGCAATGACTGTAGCCCTAGCCAACAACTTAGTTCCAACCTCTTAAGATGCCCTAAGCCAAAGCCTTCATGAGAGCTTCTCCCAAATTCCTGTCCCTCAGAAACTATGATATAATAAATGTGTGTTATTTGAAGTTGCCAAGTTGGGATAGTTTGTCAGGCAGCAACTGATAACTATTGCATCATTCTGATCCTCTGCTCTCTTTTCATCTCCATCCCCAATGCACGTCAGTGCTGCACAATGGAAAGGTTCCCCTGCAGAACAGGAGTGGTGCCTTCATTCATTCTAGATTGGAATTTTCTGAGCTACCTTTTCACTTCTAACTGGTCTTCCCATTGTCCTTTTTGATCCTCAGAGAAACCTGAATATAAGACTTTCAGTGATAGGTTGTGTTCTTTAGATGACATTTATATCATCCTCCAAGGGTCCAGTCAGGGTCTTCCCTTTTCTTCAGCACAGCTCCTAGACACTTCTGCAGGACAAGCTTCTTTAGAAGCTACTTTCTAACCTTCAGTTTCTGTGTGCTATGGCAAAGGATACAACCACAAAAAAACTTCTTTCCAGGCTCAGCCCATCCTTCCCTCCAGCAGCACATAAAAGCAATCAGAGCAAATTGACAGTTACTGCTATCAGAACATGGATAGGGATAAAATTTAATGCTGACTTCTTGCTCTACAAGTATGAGCAACTGCTATTATCTGAATATTCCCATTCCCTACTCAATTCACATGTTAATCCCCACAAGATCCTATTAAGAAGTGAGACCTTTGGGAATTGACGAGGTCTGAGGGCAGAGCCTTCAATGATGGGATTGGTACACTTTTACAATAGAGAACTTGTTTGTCCCTTCCACCATGTGAGGAGCACCATCAATAAGGAGCAGGCCCTCACCAAACATTGAATTTTCTGGCACCTTGATCTTGAACTTCCCAGCTTACAGAATGATGAGAAATAGATGTTTGATGTTTATGAAGCACTCAGCTTATGGTATGTTTAGTAAGTAGTCCAAGCAAGCTAAGACAGTAAGCTTCTTTATTTCTCTTTAACTGGGAGATGCTATCTTCAATACAACACAAAGGCCAAACCCAGCCCTGGTGACATAAGCTTGAATATGCTTTCAATATTAAAATTTTATTTCTACCTGACACTATTTTTGCATATATACTATAGATCTATAGGCACCTCAGAAATATTATGTGATTAAGCAAAATCAGAGACAATTCTTGAACAGCTTTTATTAATGTAGGATTGCGTGAGAAACTGCTGACTTGGGTGCCCTCCTCTTCCAAGAAGATTATCTATCTCCTGCACCCTCTCACATTTCCTTTTGCTTTCTGTGACAGTATTACTTCTTTGAAGCAGGTGGAAGAGATTAATGGATTAAAAACTACTTAAAGCTTTCTGGCTTAGATTCAATATCTGAAAAAGAGAAAACTCTCTGAAAATATATGAAAGCATTCTTTGGGAAACACTGAAAGAATCTTGAAGTTAACTGCTTAAGATACACAGTTCCTCAAGCTGAGCTTGTCATATTAGCTAACACACTTCCCACATCCAATGTAGACAGGTCACATAAAGATTAGATGAGTTGTGAGTTCGTTGAAAAACTGGCAGAAGTTCCTCTGCACACACATTGATTCAATTTCCTTCTGTCTTAAACAAATGAAATTTGATTTCTAAAAACAAACCAAGTATGAGTAAGAACTGCTGTAGAATGACCTGTGATGCACCCTCAGAGGTGATATGACAAAAGCATAAAGTCAGATAGTCAGATGATATAAAGTCAGTTAAAAGCAAGAGAGATGCTGAGAGTCCACGACTAGTCTTTTAAGGTCAGAGTTATGGGCAGTTACTATATTCTTTGCACCATTTCCCAATACCACTGTGTAACTCCTAAAGTAATAAAATCTTTAACAGGACCCATTCTAACAAAACCTCAGTTATCCACAGATTAGTCTCCTAGACTATATTCATTCACTATTTCTAGACCAAAAAAGTAGCTTGGAAAAGTCTTTACCTTCAAATTTGAGAAATCTTGGATTGTCATTCTAGACAGTCTAATCTACAAATACTCTACTGAGCAAATAAATATAAAAGAGCCAGGCATGGTGGCTCACGCCTGTAATCCCAGCAGCTCCAGAGGCTGATGCAGGAAGATCATGAGTTCAAAGCCATCCTCAGCAAGTGAGGCACTGGGCAACTCAGTGAGACCCTGTCTCTAAATAAAAAAATACAAAATAGGGCTGGAGATGTGACTCACATGTCAAGTGTCCCTGAGTTCAATCCCTGCTACTCAAAAGAATGAAGGAAGGAAGGAAGGGAGGAACGGAGGGAGGGAGGGAGGGAAGGAAGGAAGGAAGGAAGGAAGGAGAACCTGAAAAGATATAATGTCTGGTGCTGGGGTGGTGGCTCAGTGGTAGAGCTCTTGTCTAGCATGTGTGAGTCACTGGGTTTGATTCTCAGCACCACATCAAAATAAATAAAATAAATGTCCATTGACAACTAAAAAATTTTTTTTAAAAATATATAAAGTATGTTTGAGGCAGGCTTAAACAGTTAAGATTATTCTGTGTTTCTGTTTCCTTTTTGGAGGAAACAAGATAATAATTTGTGTTCCTCCCTCCTCAAAGAGGTTCTCCAAAGATCAGTGGGACAATAGGTTAAAAGTAGTTTAAACCATTTGTTGGAAATCTCTGTACCCAGGAATCACATGTTAAATGTCCACAAAAAAAGTGAAGCAGCATAGCCATGTATGTGGCGAAGTCTCAAACTGGATGTGGGTCCTGGTTCTAATTTTATCAATCCAGTATTGGGCCTCAACTTTCTCATCAGTAAAATACATGGTTTGAATTAAATCGGGTTTTGTGTTCGTAGCCTATAAGATTAGTTAAAAAATGGAAGAAAATATTATTTAATAATTATGCATTTATTTTAATATATGTTAGAAAAGTGTAACTGTCATTTCAGATGTAAATTGGGCAAGATGAGAAAATATTTTGCCTATTTAAGCAAAAGAACTATATCAACTGCAAAGTAAATTAAGAAATTAATAATAAAGAAATGACAAAGACAGGATCAAAACACTCAGTTTAGAAAACCAGAACTGACGGGGTTTTTTTGTTTTGTTTTGTTTTTGGTACTGGAGATTGAACTCAGGGGCACTCGACCACTGAGCCATATCCTCAGCCCTATTTTGTGTTTTATGTATAGACAGGGTCTCACTGAGTTGCTTAGCTCCTTGCCGTTGCTGAGGCTAGCTTTGAACTCAAGATTCTCCCGTCTCAGCCTCCCTAAGTGCTGGGATTACAGGCTTGCACCACCGCACCCGGCTCAGAACTGATGGTTTCTAAGGTCTATTTATTAGTTAGGTTAAAGCTTGTAGCTGTCAAAATTTCCCCAAAATACAGTTTCCTTTTGTGTAACAATGAAAGTCCCAAGCTAGCTGGCAGATCTACCCCAGGACGATATTCATGGTCCCAGGTTCCTTCCAATTTGTTTCTTCTTCATCTGCATGGTCAAGGCCATGTGGAAGCATATTCTTCTTCCATCATCTACCAAGGAAAAAAGAGAGCTTGAAGGAAGCAGGCCCACTTCCCTACATGCTCTGACCTACATCTCATCTACTCATACACAGGAGCTTCATATTACACCACCACACCATATCACCAGCCACCCCACTCTAGACTGCATGGGAGACCAAGAAATGGCCAGAGTTCTCTCACCACAGAAGAAAGGAATGAGTGTGTTTTGCTAGCCACTAGCAACTCTGCTGCAGGCACCTACTACCACTGATGTTATAAGTAAAATTTGAGTTGTAGGAATGTTAGAAAGCATATATATATATATATATATATATACACACGTATATATACAAATATATATGATATGTGTGCATTTTTGTTATTTTTATATAAAAATATATAAATATATAAAATATGTTTTATATTTATTTTTTGTTAGGAGTAGTCATTATTAAGCAGTTGTCTTTTTATAAAAGGAATAATGTAATTCTATTTCTATGAAATTCTCAAAATCCCATCTTTTGTTTAGCAATGCTAAATTATATAAATCACTCTTTGGTATTCTATAAGACTTCTCACAATTTTGAATATTTTTATTCCCAGTTGATTAAAAAGGAAAAATAAAGCATATCTGCAGGTTAAGTACCTTATTTTTGCCATAGAATGAACTCAGGTTTGAAAGAGTTCTAGTCTTTAGTTCTATATTCAAGTCAGTAGAGAAATTTGCCCAATTTGGTTGTCATATACAGAAAACACTTTTTATTAAGTAAAATAAAAAACTGATTGATGAGAGACATCTCTTTTCTGACTACAACTACTTAAACTACTCGTTGTTTTAATAAGTAGAACATCATACACATAGCCACACAAGGATCCATGGACAGTTGGTAGACTCCATGTGGGCAAAGAGACATCTTGGATTTGTTTTATGCATTTGACTAGAGCATATGATATATCATACAATGCTGGGCATATAATTATTGTTCAATAAGTGAATACTTCCTAAGTGAATAAGTGGTCCTCTTCCAAGAGGGTAGCAAGTTCTATCTCTGCCTCCCAGATGACTGATGATCAGTCAGGGTTTTCCAGAGAAATAGGGTGGAAAGAGATTTATTACCAGAAATTTGCTCATGAGAATATAAAGGCTGCAATGTCCTAACATCTACACACTAGAGACACAGGTGAATTTGTAGCATATTGCCAGTCTGATTCCAAGGACATGAAGACCAGGAAAACCTTTGATATAAATTCTAGTCCACATCTGAAGACCTATGGACTAATTGTCTAAGACGCAGTATGAGCGCAAGAGAACAGTGTCCCAGGTCCAGTAGACAGAGAAAACAAATTCTCCCTTTCTCTGCCTTTTTGTTCTATTTGAGCCCTCACTAGGTTGGATGATGGCCTCCCACACTGAAAAGGACAATCTACATTACCCAGTCTACTGATTTGAAAGGTGATCCCACCCAGATGCACCCAGGAATGTTTAACCAAAATCTCAGCACCCGATGGCCCAATCAAGTTGACACCTAAAATTAACTATCACAGATCTTAATGACATTTCCAGGGGTCCCAGGCTTCCCTGGAACCTCTGGTACTGTCCTGTGAAATGTCATGGTCCAATTTAGAGTGTGGGCCTCATACCAGGGGTTCATAAGACCACCCTTCACAGTAGAGAAGTAGTTGAAATACAGAGATGTCCAAGGACTTGAGAGCAAAGACACACGGCCAATTATTGGCAGGCAGAACAAGAAACCACATTTGTACGTTTCCTTGGAACTATTGATAGAAGGAGGAAATTCTAAATCCAAATAGTAAACAATACTAGAATTTACTTGAAATTGGTGTGTGGTTTGTAGATGTATTTTTCTTTCCTTATATCAGATTTTTGTTATGTTTTGATTTATATTAAAATCACTTGGCATTATTTGAAATATACATCAATCCACATCAAGGGCTACTATCTTTAATGGTCTGAGAGGGTTGGAGGTGTGGAGAGGGAGTAAGCAAGAAGCAGAGGGATATCAAACATACCTAGAAATTTCTAATACCACTCATGAGCCACATGCAGATAATTGCAGATGAATTTGATTTCCTGTGAAAGGCTGAATTGCATGGTGAACTCTGAGAATAAGCAGTTTACAGGGGTATCCTGTTTCAGTTACCTTGTGTTTAAAAAGTGAAAAGCAAATAAATACATAACCTCAAATCAAGTCCCCAAATCATAACATTGTAGTTATTGGACACTAGTTGTTTCCAACATTGAGAAACTTAAATAGTGACAAAAAAATCGTTGAAAGGGTGAATATGCTATGTCCTTCACATCTCTGAAGTTAACATGCAGATACATGCAGGCTTGGCTCTGTGATCCAACTACAGAAGAAAGTATAGACTGCAAGCTGGGCGTGGTGGCTCACGCCTGTAATCCCAGCACTTTGGGAGGCTGAGACAGGAGAATCGCGAGTTCAAATCGACCCTCAGCAACGGCAAGGTGCTAAGCAACTCAGTGAGACCCTGTCTCTACATCAAAACACAAAATTGGGCTGGGGATGTGGCTCAGTGGTCGAGTACCCCTGAGTTCAATCTCCAGTACCAAAAAAAAAAAAAAAAAAAAAAACAAGAAAGAAAATATAGACTACAGAAAGTCACACTATCCTTAAACCTCAATATAGCCCGATGTGGTGGTGCACACCTATAATCTCATTTCCTGGGGAGACTGAGAAAGGAGGATCACAAGTTGGAGGCCAGCCTGAGCAATTTAATGAAGCCCTGTCTCAAAAGTTTTTAAAAGTATAAAGGGTTTGGGATGTAACTCAATGGTAGACCACTTGCCTAGCATGCATGAGACCTGGGTTCAGTCCCCAGTACTGAGGGGGGAGAATTCAATGTGAAAAAATAGTATATTTTCACAGAACAAATAAATACATAAAACTAATCTAAGTGCATTTCCCCAAGTTCAGGTGTGTTTCTGGGATGGCAGCAGGTTGTTTATTGAATCATTTATGAAGCCCCAGGTGCACAAAGAACACATGTTAGAAAAACCACATTTAAAGTTAACCATTCCCTTGACCATGACTCATTTGGACTTCTAAACACAGTCTTTCTAAAATGAGCTGGGTTTGTGCTTTTGTTGTTTTTTTTTATACTAAACCATTTGTTCTCTGCCTTTTATAATCAGATATTCACTTATGAGAATCACATTTAAGAGTCATTCCATAAATTAAATTGTAGTTTTAACTAACCAGGTGGTAATGATACAATAAGGTCTTCAAAATTGGAAGTGTTCCTTTCATTAGTAACATTTGATTATGGAGCCACCAAATCACAGTGGATCAAATAATCAAGATATTCCCACAGGGTGTGGTGGCACACACTTGTAATCCCAGCAACTCTGGAGGCTGAGTCAGGAGGATCACAAGTTCAAGGCCAGTCTCAGCAACTTAACAAGACCCTCAGCAACTTAGTGAGACCCTGCCGCAAAATAAAAAAATAGAAAAGGCTGGGGATGTGACTCAGTAGTGAAGCATCCCTGGATTCAATCCTCAGTATCAAAACATTTAAAAATAATAAAAATAAAATAAAGACACACCCCAATCAACTTCAACTTGCCTGGGATGAGTGTGGACACACACACACACACACACACATGAACACTCAAATATACCACTGGAAAGTTGAATCTATCAACCTGATTGTTTCAGAGCAAAGAGGAAGTGAGGTGACCAGGGGAGCAAAAGTGGGTGCAACCTCTCGGTCTAGCTTCCTCCAGCTAGACTCAAAGGTCTAATGTCCCTCATTGGTGATACTCCACAAGGCGGGCCTTTTATACTTGGGTTCTGCCTCAAAAGAGGCCAAGAACATATATAGTCCATCCTGAACCCATTTGGATCTCAATATAAATGCAGTTGTCAGGGGGAGAGGAGGCCTGCCCATCCATTGAGGAGTGGGCAGCACAGGAAGCGAATGGCCCACTACCCCTGAACACTACTGTATCTCTGACTCCTGGGCTTCCCAGAGCCAACCTGCACCCTCATGAGGGATGAGCCTAACTTCTACAAAAATTAAAAAGTCCATAAGGACACAGAAAAGAGTAAGAGAAAACTTAAAGCAATCAACAGTGATAAAGAACCATCACTGGATAGTAAGATTGAGTGATTATAATTTTTTATTTTCTATTTTGATATTTTTTAAAATATACTGATAATGTATTAACAATACAAAGTATGCTATTGGTTTCTTTTTAGATTAAATGTATTTAATTGATACATAAAAACTTTAAAATGTTACATATTAATAAGATAGCATATGATGTTTCAATACATGTATAGTTGTGTAATTTTTAAATCAGTTAAAACATTTCTATCAACTCAAACGTATCACTTCTTTATGATGAAACTTTCAAAATCCTTTTTCTCTGTTTTTGAAATATACAATACATTATTCTTATCCATAGTCACCCTACTGTGCAGAACACCAGAACATCTTACTCCTATCCAACTGTAACTGTACCATGGATGAACTTTTCCCCATTTTTCTCCCCCGACACACACTCTCTCTGGCCTCTGGTAGCTACCATTCAACTCTCAACTTCTATAAGAACAACTTTTGGAGATTTCACATATGAGTGAGATCATGACTTGCCTTTCTGTGAATGGCATATTTTACTTACTGTCTTCTAGTTTCATCCATGTTGTCACAAATGACGGGATTTTGTTCTCTTTTTATGGCTGAATACTATTCAGTTGTGTATATGAACCACAAGTTCTCTATCTCTTCATCAGCTAATGGACACTTGGTTGTTTCTATTTCTTGGTTGTTGCAAATAGTGCTGCCATGAACTTCGAAGGACAGGTGTCTCTTTGACAAACTGAATTCATTTCCTTTGGACATATGCCCAGTAGTGGGATTGTTGGATCAGGAACCTCTAGACTATTCTCATGATGGCTATACTAATTTACATTCCCACCAAAATTGTGCAAGGACTCCCTTTTCTCACCATCCTCACTGGCAATTGTTATCTTTTGTCTTTTTGTTATTTCACTGTGGTATTGATTTGCATTTCCCTGATGATTAGCACTTAGCATTTTTTCTTGAATCTGTTGGCCTTTGGTATTCCTTTAGAAAAATGTCTATTTAGATCTACTGCCTATTTTTTAAGTGGGTTATTTGAATTTTGGTTTTTTGTTTTCCTATTGAGTTTTTAGAGTTCTCTATATAATTTGAATATCAGCCCTTTGTCAGATGTATAGTTGGCAAATAGTTTCTTCCATTCTATAGGTTGTCTTTACACTCTGTTGGTTGTTTTCTTTGCTGTGCAGAAACTTTTTAGTTTGATGTAATTCCATGTGTTTATTTTTGCTTCTGTTTCCTATGCTTTGTGGGGAAAGAGTCTCCAAAAAATCCTTGCCTATTTCAATGACCTGGAGCATTTCTCTTTTTTTTTTCTAGTAGCTTAATAGTTTCAGGTCTTACATGTAAATCTTTAATCCATTTTGAGTTTCTTTTTGTAACTGATGAGAGATAAGGATCTAGTCTCTTTCTTCTGCATGTGAGTGTTCAATTTTCCCATCACCATTTATTAAAAATACTGTCCTTTCCCCCAATTCATGTTTTAGCACCTCGGTTAAGAATCAGTTGGCAATAGGTGCACATTTACTTCTAGGCTCTCTGCCCTGTTCCATTGGTCTGTGTGTCTATACTTACGCCAATACCATGCTGTTTTGATTACTACAACTTTGTGCTATTGTTTCTTTTCTTAAAATACTTCCTGTATATATGATTAGGTTCAAGAGACTTGGGTTCTAGTTCTCCTTCACCCCTTTCTGCCCTAGTAATTTTGGGTAAGTACTGTCCCCTCTCTGGGCCTCAATCTCTTCATCTGTAAAATGAGACCATTAGATGACTCTCATAATACTCATCTATCTGCTTTTGGAACTAGCTGGGGAAGCTTTCAAAAACCTTTATACCTTTGTCCCACCCCCCAAGTTTGTGATTTAATTGGCCCTAACCATGCCTGGCTTTGGAATCTCGAGGTGATTCCTTGTACAAACAAATTTGGAAATCTCTGAATTCAGTGATTTTTCATCCTGTCTCCATGTGATGGTCTATGAATCTAGAGGTTTAATTTTTGCCCAAGGCTATCCCTGAATATCAGTTCTATTTTTAGCAATTGCTAAGAAAGAATATTCCTTCCAAAACTTGCCTAGGTAACCCATCTCGATGTCTTTTAGCCATTTCAATCAGAATATATTTTCTTTTTGTCTATTCTAAATTTCTGCTGCAGTGATTTAATGCATGATGAGAAGAGAAGAACATCTCATTGTGATTGGATTTGTTGAATTCCTTGCATGAGCTCACATCACCAGCTGCAGTTATTTTTCACTCCTAACTACATTCTCTCATTACCTAGTCTTTACCTACTAAGTCCCTTTCCTGAGCTCAACAGTGAAGGGCAAATGCAAGTTTCTTGCTGCTACATCGCCCAGAGTATGCTTCCCAATTTCTGCCAAAATCATTCCTAGATCAGTGTCCTGTGAAGCTCTTAAGAACTGTGTATTTTCAATCCTTTAAAATTTGTTGTTGCTTTCCTTAGTCTTCTTCCCAGAGTTTCCTTATCACTGTTTGGTGGTTTTCTCATCTTCATTAGTGTGTTTATTGAAGATATCAGATCTCAAAAAAAGAAAAAAAAAATCTCAGAAAAACAATTATAAGGAACATGTCAAAAGACACATTCTGGGTAAATACTCAAGTTTCAACTGAAATGACTGAAAGTACTGTGCCAAGGACAAAATATATAGCCCAAAAGCCATGTCCTAGTGACCCATCTCCTCCAGCCACACCCTATCTGCCTGCAGTTATCACCTAGTTAATCATTCAAGTGGATTAATGGACTGACTAGGTGAGGACTCTCACAACCCAATCATTTGTCCTCTATACTTTCTTGCATTGCCTCTCAATGCAAGAACTTTTGGGGGGCACCTCACATCTAAACCATAACAAGGCTTCACACACATATGCATATGGAAGAGGGAATGGGAGCAGAATGGAGAGGAGGCATTTGAAGCAGAGGGAGGAATACATGCAAATGCACTGAGGCAAAAATGAATGTGTGGTTAGTAGCAGGCTGAGGAGGAAGGGGTAGGGGGAGATGACATGAGGAGGCAGGCAGAGGAAGCAGGAGTGGGATCAGCTTTCCTCCAATACGTTTGAACGAGACACCATCTGCATGCCAAGCAATGGGCTGTAAGAATTTATTTCCTGCCACCTTGCTGGCCATTTCTTCCCACTGTCCTTTTCTGACTCCTGCTCCTGCATCCAAGCTCCCTTCTCCATCTACACTTTCTCCTTAGCCATCTCTCTCAGTCCAAGGACTCAAGTACCACCTATCCCTGATGACTTTCCATCTGATTGTTCAACCTTGATACCGACACTGCCACTCAGTTGTCTCATATCCATAGTGTATTTAACATACTGAAAACATAACTCTGGATTCCCACCTCCAACCAGCCCCTATAGTAATAGCACCAGTTCAATGATAGCACCTGCTCACACTGAAATCACTACAGCCTTACAGTCAATGCTGCAGTTGATCCTGCTGCACAGCCTCCAGCTGCAGGAATCCAACCACTCTGTCATCTCCCCTGCCCAAACCTTGCTCCACACCAGTGGCATCGCTGGCCTGAACCACTCCACAGCCTCCTGCTTTGTCTCCCAATTCCCAGTCTTGCTCTCTTGGAGTTCACCCTCTCCATAGCCCTCCAAGTTCTCTTCTCAAAGGCAAGATCAGCTCCCCTTAGTTCCCTGCTTATAATCCACCAATCATTTCCCATCACAAATAAAACAAGCCCCTCTGTGCTTACTCAAGGCCCATAAGACTTGATCTGGCCCCTGTTAGCATTCCCTCTGCCTCTCCTCCCCACCCTGTAGCACATTCCAGCCACACTGCCCTTTTCTGCCCCTTCTGACCTCATTCTCATCTCTGCATTCTCAGCCCATGGTGCTCTGAATTGGCTTAGATGTCTCAGCTCAATGTCACCACCACTGAGAGGTCTTCCAGATCACCTTTTGTAAACAAAACTTTCCATAGTTATTTTATATAATCATTTCTTTACAGTGCAAACAACAATCTGAACTTAGATTATTTATTTCTGTTTTTAATTATTACATCCTTCCCCTAGACTGGAAAGTCCATGAGAGCTAAGAGATCTGCTCAATGCAAATGAAGGAAAAGTACAGAAGTGATGTGAGTTTATATGGCATTGAAATGTAGCACTCAACCTCCTGTGGCCCAAAGAAATTTAATTCTTCTTTTCAGTGTGACACATAAACACAATAGCTTCATTTAGTCAAGATTTAGTCTAATACTCATTTGCACATTTCTGTTCTATTTTTTTCAGGGGGTGAGGCTTGATCAAGTAACAACATTTATCATTTTGTGATGTAGCAATTAAGTTTGCAAAAGCTCAACTGAGAAATGTGTCTTACTTGATTTTAATGTAATTTTTAACTAAAGAACATAGTTGGTATTGTGGCACCATTTGAAAAATTATGCTGAATTACAGCATGTATGTTCAAAGAAAACTTATACAAAGATCTACAATTAATTACCTACTTTAAAAAATCTTTCATTTATGTCAGTTGACTTTTAATCTATACCTGATTTTGTAAACAAATCTGAATAATCTTCTTGAAACTTGAATTTTCCTGAATCTTTTTATTTAAAGTCAAATCCTTATGTTTTCTTACCTCAAGGCAAAAGAGAGAAAAATCAATAACACTGCATCATAATACATCATCTGCCAAAATGTGTCCTCACCTCTTTCTACCAACAAGTCAGTTTTCCCTTCTCTTCTGAGAAAGCCTATTCCTTCAACAGGATTGCTGAAGCCTTGATCTGCTGATTAGTTTAGAGACTGTGGTCTCCATAACAACCAGCACCTTTAACAACCTGCTATGGAAACTTCTTCTCCCTAAAAGCCTGTCATTAGAAAGCAAGCTACATTGGAACACTGAGGGAGGAAATAATACTTAAAAATATATATGAAGTGTTTTCTCCTTAGGTGAAAAGAATCAATATATTGGCTATTTCTTTTTCAAAAACCCTATTTTGAGACATCTTTATTTGCTGTTATCATACCACCCTCTAATAGTATCAAGCATCTATTATTATTCAAGCTTATACTAAGTTTTGTTTGTTTGTTTGTTATAGTGCTGGGGATCAAACCTCAGGCCTTGCACCAGCTGGGCAAGTACTCTACCACTGAGCTACAGCCACAGCCCCAGCCTTTACTATCTCACTTATTCTGTAAAATGATCCCAACCATTAATAGTGAGAATCCATTTGCAGATGAAGAAATTACCCACAGGCACACAGTGCTACATTCCTAAAGTAGCACAGTTAATATTCAAATCTAAGCCTGGCAGTAACAAGGACAGTGGTTTTCTGTACATAATGATGTTTCCTTCTCCAGAGATTTTTAAGTAAGATTTCCCAAGTCTAATAACAGAAGTGGGGTTGGTATCTAAATCTCTTAATTCCCAGTGAAACTCACACAACTTATCAGAAGTAAATGAGTTTCTGGCTTTAAGAAAAGAGACTATTAATATTCCTTAAGATAAGCTATGGGATGAAAGTAGAAGAGAAATCAGTAGAATAGAGGAAGGAGAATGACTGGGAGCAGGAAGGCTAGAAAAGGGGAAAACAGTGGAATGAATCTGATCAAACTCTCCCGTGCGTGTGTATGAATATACCACAGTGAGTTTCACCTTCATGTATATCCACAAGGTACTAATTTTAAAAACTAAAAATAAATAGAAGAAAAATCAGTAAAGGAAAGGGAAGAGGGGAGGGAGGAGGGTAGGAAAAGGGGAAGTGCTGAGGACCGAATTGGAACAAATTATATCCTATGCTTATATAATTATGTCAAAATGAACCCCAATATTATATATATACAAAATGAACTAACAAAATTATTGATAAAAAAGAAAAGCTGGGGCTGGGATTGTAGCTCAGTGGTAGAGCGCTTGCCTCACATGCATGAGGCCCTGGGTTCGATCCTCAGCACCACGTACAAAGCAATAAAATAAAGAATTTATTAAAAAAAAAAGAAAGAAAAGAAAAGCTATGGGAAATATCACTATTATTCTTTAATATACTTGAAGTCAGTTTCAGGTGTCTTGATGACATTATCGTATGTAGAGGAAGCCTTTGCCCCTCTGGATTAAATGCAACTTAAGGAAATTTAATTTTCTGTATTCTGAATGTCATGATTTCTTTGAGTTTAACTATATTCAATTCTTATATCTTAAATTACTATTGAAATAATTAAAGAAAGAAAACCGGTTTTTAAAAAAAGTCTATCAGCACTAGATAATAAGAACAGATGCCACTAAAAGGCTAGAAACATGGAAGAATCTCTGAACACATTCTAACATTATTCTAGAAAGATGCATTATGCCTTTAATAATCTAGATGCAGAAACTTTATTTCTCAAGCAAATATGAGGAAATTAAGGTAGACTAGGAAGAGGTAAAATGCGTTATAAATCTCTGACCTTAAATGAAGAAATTTAATATTATATTATGTTATTGAATCATAGAGAAATAAATGATGAAAATTGTTTTTAATTGAATGGTAGCTACTAACATAATAAAATTTAATCTAATACTTCAAATTAATAATTCCAATTAATAGAAGACAAAATAAGGGGAAAATCTTGATTGACAGGGCAAATGATAGAGCTAAAGAGTAAATCTATCTCAATTTTTCACAATAAATATGTGAAAAGAATTTAGCATTGTTAAATTTTTCTATTAGAAAACAAAGATGCAGAGTTCCAGAAATAACATTAAATAAAGTATTTGGGGAATAAATACAAACAAATATATTTATATAGAAGACAAAATTGTATAGAAATTTAAAGAAAATTATATAAAAATACTAAAAATGAGATGGACAAAGTTATATTAAACACATTACCAGGTAAAATACAATTAAGTTTTAGGATTAAATCCTTTTTTAAAAGTGGAACAAGGAACCATTTAAATTGATTAAAGGTAAATTTTATATTGAATATCTAATAATTATGAATATTTTATGCATTGAACATATGATCAAAACAAAATAAAAACACAGTGAAAGTTCTGTGACAGGCTAGGAGTAGATGTCTTAAAACTCCTATAAATATTTAATATTAATGATAACATACAAGTGCTAATATTAAATACAAAAGTCATCTTTTTAAATGTGTGGATTAGCTTGAAAGACAGTAAGAGAAATCCTCAGAGGCTGAAAGTGTGAAGTAGGAACATAAACTCAGTGTGAGAAAGCACTGCAGCTGGCAGTGACCTTCAGTTATCTGCTGATGTCATCCTCTTGCTGCTATAGGTGTCCAGTCACGTGGGTAATAATAAGCAAAGGCTTGGACCCAGGTGAAGTGGAGTTCAGTTTTCAAAAACTCAGAGACTTTGAAGGACTCAATGAAAGGATAAACTAGTGGGTGAGAGGGGTGAGGATGTGAATTAGTCATTGCTAACAATTTAAATCAGTGCTATAGTTTGGATCTGGAGTGTTCTCCAAAGGCCCAGGTGTTAAAGTCTGGGTCCTCAGTATAGCACTATTGGGAGGTGGTAGAACCTTTAAGAGGTGGGACCTAGTGGAAGAAAATTTAAGTCATTGGCAGCATGTCCTTGAAGGTGATATTGGACCTGGTCCTTTCCTGTCTCTCTTTTTGCTTCCCAGACACCATGAGATAAATAGTCCTCTCCCACCATGAAATACTGTGACTCCACAGGCCCATAGCAACAGGACAAGTAATTATAAACTGAAATCTCTAAAGCCATGAGTCAAAATAAATCTTTTCTCCTTAAAAGTTGATTATCTCAGGCTGGGGTTATAGCTCAGTGGTAGAGAGCTTGCCTAGCATGTGTGAGGCCCTGGGTTCTATTCTCAGCACCACATACAAATAAATAAATAAAAGGTTCGTCAACAACTAAAAAAAAATTTTAACGTTATCTCTGGTATTTTGTCACAGTGACAGAAAGTTGACTAACATAATAAAAGAAGGGATTGAAAAACATGAGTGAATGACAAATGACTATCACAAATAGCTGGGCAAATTTAGGGAAGAAAAAGAATTTTTAGGAAAAATACAATAAACTCAAGTAGATTCTAAAGTTTTGTGTTTTTCAGGCTGACCAGATTTTAAATAAAATTCTAGACTATTTATAAAAGTCTTGCCTAAACATAAAGACACAAAAAGTCTGAAAAAGAATCATGGAAAATATGTACAAGGCAAACAAAAACCATGGAAAACTGGCATAGCTATTAGTAGCAGGTGGGGGGAAAAAAGACTTATGGCAAAAAGTGTTGCTAAAGGCAAAAAAATTGAACATAATAAACTTATTATGTTCTAGTCACTGAAATATTTTATATTTCTTATAAAATACTTTACAACTATTATATGAAGTAGGCTTTTTGGGGGGGCGGTACCCTGAGATTTAACCCAGGGGCACTTTACCCTATCCCCAGCCTTAAGCCATATCCCCAGCCCTTTTTAATTTGAGACAGGGTCTCACTAAGTTGCTGAGGCTGGTCTCCAACTTGCCGCCACTGCACTGGCTGAGTTAGGCATTTTAATTCCTTTTTATAGGTAAAAAACTGGAGTTCTGAGAAGGAAATAACTGGTCCTTCAATTCAGAGTTAATGAGCAATGAAATAACTGGTCCTTCAATTCAGAGTTAATGAGCAATACTTTTTATATGTACTCTTGAGGGGTAAAATAAAATATGCCAAAGTGCTTTGGGTGGTTATATTTCGGTGGTAAAATTACTAGTGTTACTTTTTTCATTTTTGTTCATGTATTTTACCACTTGCCACAAAGAAGAACATTATATAATTTTAAAAAGCTATATGTAGTTTATCAAAGTAGCAACCCAAACACAAATACCTAAATGAAGTATTATCCTTCCCCTCCCATATTTCAAACTAAGCAGTCTCTAAAATACACCCTTAACACTCAGTCATGTCTAGTTTTGAAGATTGGGATGATCCCTAATTTAAATCTGTTTTAATCCTTGTATTAAATCTGTTAATAAACTCTGGAGAGTTCCTCATATGAAAACAGAGCATGTTTATAGTTTATTTTCATTAAATACTCAGTTAAAATGTGGGCTACACTTATCCCTGAAAACTACCTTTTAATTATTCAAATGTTGAGACAGCATAGCATAGATGCAAAAATTGACCTTTACATTTCTCTTGAGTCAGCAATGTTCTTCAGATTCTAAGTATCCTTTTAAAAAATAAATCACAAGCCCCGTCTCCAAAAGAAAAGAGAAAAAGCCACTAATGCTGTTTTGTCCCCACGGAACTCAAACAGGGTTGATTTGTACTATCAGCCATCTTCAACTGGTATTGTCTCACGTCTCTGTGGACATTCAAATCATACAAGTGTTTTTATTTTTTAAAAAAAGTAATAATACTACCTTATTACTTTTAATAAGGTTAACTCTTCACAGTTTACAGAAAACATTCTCAAACATTTGGCCATGAAAGGATATTTGATTCGGCTAAGATCACACTACCAGGGAATGGCAGAACCAAGACAAGAGTACAAGCAGATGACACTCCAAGCAAGTGTCTGAGCTTTTTCAGGTGTCTGAGCTTTTCTGGTCAGGAACCTCATTCCCAGTGTCATAGCCCAAGAACAAGCAGTGTGTGAGCATCTAGGGTTCAAGGCATGATGAATTTATTTGAGATGCACAATGTATTCTCAGCCTGATTTTCTATTGATAAGCGTTTAGATTAGCTATTTTAAGAATTAAAAATGCCAAGAATATGTATTCTTGCATCCATATTCTTAGAAATCATTTCAAACGAGACAGAGTTCTATGAACAGAAAGTATAAATGGAGTCACAAGCCAGTGAACATTTACCCAAATTTACGTGTATTAGTCTGGTGATAATGGAGTAGAAAAGCAGATGGGAGTCAGGCAGACCTGTGTACAAATATGTTTTGCACTGATAAGCCATTTTCCTTGGGTGAGTAATTTAATGTGTTACATCTTCTTCCTTCTTTATAAAAATGGAAACAATATGCATAAGCCCATTTGAGGGATCAAATGAGATAGGATTCAAGAAAGGATCTATCTCAGCAAACTCAGGAAATCATTTATTACACAAGTATTTGTTGAGCACCTGTCAGGCATTGGATCTCTTGGCCATTATTTCACCTAGAAGGAGAACTTCATAGGTTGACAGCAGAAGAAAACATCACTTTATCTTCTACTTCCCATCAAAATCCATTTGTGAGCTTTTATCCAAGCTCTCTCAATGGAATCACAGCTCAATCCCTGAATTAGTTTGCTCTGGCTACTATAACAAAACACCACAAATTCCTATTTGATCTTAAAACAGCAGAAATTTATTGTCTCAGTCTGAAACCAAGATGTTGCAGGCCAAGCCTCCTCTGAAGCTTCTGAAGGAAGACCTTTCCTTGCCTCTTCCAGTTTCTATGGCCTCAGGTATTCTTTATCTTATGGCCCCATCACTCTAGTCTCTGACTCCATTTCTGCATAGCTGTCTTCTCTTGTGTCTTCAAATGTCTTCATGGTGTCTCTTCTCCGTATCCATTTTTTTTAAAGACACAAATCATAGCAAACTCAAATAGCCTTATCTAAGCTTGATTACATTTGCAAAAACCCTATTTCCCAGTAAGTTCATATTCACAGCTTCCAAGGATTAGGAAGGACTTCAATATATCATCTTGGGGAACACAATTGCCTAGCTTTTCCAGTCACTCTAAGATAATAAAAAATCTTCTATACATTTTCATTCTCAGGAACAGTATCGTTCCAAAAGCTAAGATAACTAGTCCTCTATAATAGATCTCCTTCAATATTCACAACTTGGAGCTTTGTACCTCCCCAAACTAGGATCACCTTTAGGCCTAATCCTCTGCAATGAGGAAGCTGCCCAGCTGCCTGATTCCTCCCTCCAGGGTGGGACTTGGAACAGTGAGGGGTAGATCAAGAGGTCCAGCCTTATGTGACCTGGACATGGTGGTCATTTAACAAAAGCATATTGTTCCATATTCTAATTTTGTGGGTCTCTCAGAAATTTTTTGCCAGGAATATACAAGTGCAATTGCAATGAGAACATCACTAGTCTTCAGTCTTCAGGAAAGTCTCTTGGGTGAAATTCAAGATGGCTCCATCTCACCTTCATCCTTGGTGGTGGTCCAAATTCAGTCTATGAGAAACACATTCTGGACCATTCTTTTCATAGCAATGCCATCCTCTGACCCCTTCAATTTAGGTCTTTTATAGAAGTTATAAGTAAAATGTTGAAAATTATATGTGTGTGTATACATATATGTACATGTGTAGATTTTTTAAGCATTTCTTTTGACTTTCAGCCACCTATCGTTATTTTCTTTTTTCTTTCATTCTTTCAGCCAAAACTCAGAGTCCCATTTTAGCATTCCATTGTAGTTTCCTTCATTCTTGATAGAAAAGAGATTGAGAGCAGGATCAGTGACCTTGTATTTCTAAGCAGAATGAACCTGGTTTGTCTTGGAAAATTAAGTGACAAGAGACAAACAGAAGGGCTCTGTTCTGCTCTTTTCCTCCAACCAAGATATTTGCCAAGCAACGGCACTGATTGATCCTTAAAGCCCAGGACAGGTTAGAGATGTAGGGAGGGATGAGGGAAAACAAGCCTGCATCGATGGAACGCGTACAAGAGCAGGAATGAGAAGGTAGAGTTCTGGCCCTGGTTCTGCTATTACCTAGCTTGTGACCTTGGACTTATGAAAGTTGAATGATTCAACACACTAAAAGCTTTTTTAAAATTATATATTCAAGATGACAGTATTCCTGCTCATAGTAAAAGGCAATGCAGATTTTTCACTAAATCTTCCTATTTCTTCACTTTCAAAATCTCCAAGATTCACCCTTTCTGTTTCCACTGCAATCACCTAGTCTAAACCCTGTTTAGCCTCCTAACTTATCTCTGTTCTGCCCACGTCCCACAATTCATCCCCATAAGGAAGGGTTGCCCTAGATTCTCTTAAGATCCTAGATTCTCTTAAGATTCTCTTAAGATCCTGTTGTGATCCCCAAATTCTATAAGACAATAAACAGAAAAAGAAAACAGGATCATGCCTCCCTTTCCCCTCCCATCCTTAGCTTTAGCTATGATTCCAATAAGGCAGTTAAAGATTAGACATGTAAATAAATAGGTATGTAGGTGGGTAAGTAGATAAAATATATAAAATATACAATTGATATATATTATATATATAATTTAATAAGAAAAAAGTGAAGATAGGAATTTTTAAATTTTTTGTTTATTCTACTTAGGTATACATGATAGCAGAATGAATTTTGATTCATTGTACACAGATGGAGCACAACTTTTCATTTCTCTAGTTGTATGTGACGTAGAATTACATCATATATGCGGTCATCCATGAAGCTAGGGCTATGATGTCCATCTTATTCCACCATCTGTACTGTCCCCATGCCCCTTCTCCCCTCCCTCCCCTTTGACAAAAGTTCCTCTGTTCTTTCCATGTCCTCTCCTTCATTATGGATCAGCATCCACTTATCAGAGAGAACATTCAGAATTTGGTTTTTTGGGACTGGCTTACTTCACTAAGCATGATATTCTCCAGCTCCATCCATTTACCTGCAAATGCCATAATTTTATCCTCTTTTATTGCTGAGTAATATTCCATTGTGTATATATACCACAGCTTCTTTATCCATTCATCTATTGAAGGGTATCTGGGTTGGTTCCACAGTTTAGCTATTGTGAATTGAGCTGCTATAAACATTGAAGTGGCTGCATCACTGTAGTATGCTGTTTTTAAGTCTTTTGGGTATAGACCGAGGAGTGGGATAGCTGGGTCAAATGGTGGTTCCATTCCAAGTTGTCTAAGGAATCTGTATACTGCTTTCCAGATTGGTTGTATCAATTTGCAGTCCCACTAGCAATGTATGAGTGTGTCTTTTCTTCCACATCCTTGCCAACACTTATTGTTGTTTGTATTCTTGATAATTGCCATTCTGACTGGCATGAGATGAAATCTTAGGGTAGTTTTGATTTTCATTTCTCTAATTGCTAGAGATGTTGAACATTTTTTCATATGTCTGTTAATCGATTGTATATCTTCTTCTGAGAAGTATCTGTTCAGCTCCTTAGCCCATTTATTGATTGGGTTGTTTGTTTTTTTGGTGTGCAGTTTTTTAAGTTCTTTATATAGAAGATAGGAATTTTTAGCCACTTCATAGTTTCAATAAGTCCACATTACAAAGAAGCTGCATTATTTTTCCATGTAAGACAATGTGTGCATCATTTTATGCTCATTTGCTCTCAACCCATGGTGGTCTGGCTTCTACCCCTATTCCACATAGTTTGCTTTGGACAAGATTATATCTCCATGATTGTTAACTCATAGATGCACCTCAGCCTAATTTAGCCTCTGTGTAGCATTTGATGCTGTTAAACACTCTCTTTACCCTATGATTTCCTTCTGTTGGGTTTTCTGACCATATCTTCTTCCCCTTCTCCAGCGAGTCCTCGCACTGCCTATTCCTTATTGCCAGTGTTCCTGGGGGTACAAGGCTGCAAGCCCACTCTTCCCTCCTGGCACTCTCACTGGTCACATGCATCCCCTTACATGATTCTTTTTTTTTATATATATCTTCATTTTATTTATTTATTTTTATGTGGTGCTGAGGATCGAACCCAGTGCCTCATGCATGAGAGGCAAGCGCTCTACCACTGAGCCACAATCCCAGCCCACCTTTACATGATTCTAATCAACAGCCACATGCTGATGACTCCAATTTCCCATCTCTGTCTCTGATTCTATACTTGCGACAAAAACCCTCATGGCCCGCAACCTACTCAACACTGAACGTCTGTGTTTGAACATATCAGAGGCCCCTCCAGCCGAACACATCCAGGTCCAAACTCCTCCTCGTAACCCTGTTTTGCCTGTTCTGTTCTCTGACTCAGGAAACAGGAACCCCCAGTGAGAAGCCTTGTCCATTTGTTCTCTCCTTCCTCCTACAGTTCCCTCCAAAGCCACATCCAATAGAACACTAAGTCCTACTGATTGCACTAAACATCTCTTAAATCCATCCTCATCTCTCAAACTCCATACCAACTCCCAACTCTGGTCACCATCTTCTCTTATGCAGACAACTGTACCACTTCATAGCTGGTCTTGCTGCCTTCCAGGTGGAAAGTGCAATGCCCTATTTGTTCCATTCTCTTCAATCCAGACTGAGTAATCTTTCTCAAAACAAAGGTCTAAATAATGATTTCTCACTTGTCCTTAGAATAAAGTCCAAACTCACTGACCCAGCTTTACAAGGTCCTTTATGATCTAGACCAATCTCATCTCTGCACCCTCAACTCTGACTCCTCCTACCTTGATATCTACATGAGCATCATGATAAATTATCAGTTCACAAAACAGGTTGGGGAATCTTGCTCCTAGCTGTTGCACATGCTGTTCCTCCTGCCATAAATGTTCCTTCCTCACCCCATTACCTGGCTAACTTGGGTTCAACATCAGAGCCTTGGTTGGTTGTCTCTGCTTCCAAGGAGACGCCTACCTCCTATGTCTAGGTCGGCTTCTCTCCTCTCTTCTCCCAGAGCATACTGACACCCCTTCTCTCAGCCTTTGCAGCACTGGGTGGCCTGACTGTATCCAACAGGCTGCACACACCAGCAGCACATCAGCCTCTTTCTTGTTCATTGCTACTCTCTGGTGACTGGAGCATTGCCTGCCTCATGGAAAGCTTGTCAGTAACGTTTGCTGAGTAAGTGAATTAAGTTTAAATGCTCCCCTTCAAAATGTATGAATTTCCTCAATCAAAGAGGGTCTACATAAAAAAAAAAACAAAACATTTTATAAAGATGTTGGAAAAGCATTAGTCTCTTGCACATGCAAGTATTTCTTTTTTAAAATGTTTACTCTGGCTTTTTAAAATGTGTTCCTAATTGCATGATAGCCCCTGGGACCAATGCAGTTACAGTACAGCAGTTCTTACTAGTAGAGTCAAGTAAATAAAAATAGAGGGAGACCATTCCACCAGAGCCTCCTCTGTTCCATCTATCAGGTTCTGTAGGAAGGAGAGCTCAGATGACAGCTTTTCTTCCGGACTGATGGAGCCTCTACACTGGCATTTTATTGGGCCTCTTTTTTTCAGTGTTTTGATACTGAGAATGAGGCAGCTGCTGCCAAAAAGCGAGTTCCCATGCCTAGTATCCTTGGCAGAGAAAATATTTCTCTAATCCTGTCCAAATTAATCCTCACAGGCCAATAAATCAATACACAGGGAAAATGTGTGATGATTTTGGCCATCTGGATTTTTTTGAAGCATTGGTGGATGTGACAGAAACTGGTGGCTCCACGGGATCCATCCACAGCTTAGGCACATTCACCTTCCCATGTGGTACCAGCACCACCACATCCGGGGCTGGGGAGCTACTGGCAAATTTTCAGAATCCTCATCTTGCTATTGAATCTGCCTGTTTGATTTCAGCATCAGAGAAAGCAATATGAACCATCTTCTTACCCGACAGCCTCTTAACACACTCCATCTAGATTAGTCTTCACATCTGGTCTACCATCATGACAATCAGAAAAGAAAAAGGATGGAATCAGACTATCAGCACAAAATGATCAATATAATGGGATGAATTTTTTTTTGAAATTGGACTTTTCTTGTCAAAATGACAGAATGTTGTTGTTGTTGTTGTTGTTTTAATACCCAAAAAGATAAGGGTGAAATATTTCCACAAAGTGAGAGGTAGTATCTGCACAGGTATGAGATACAGCAAGCTTCAATACATCAGTATAGAAGAAAATATTGCAAAAGAAACTCCTTTTAAAGTAATCCCTCTCGTGGCCTTTTCAAAGGAAAAGGAAGGAGGAAGGAACCAATTATCCCCAAAGAGTATATGGATGCTTTAGCAATAGCTTTAAGTGCTGCCCCTGGGTGAGTGTTCTGTGTTCTAAGTCAAAGGCTTTACCTCCATCATTCACTGTGTGTTCACAACAGGCCTCTTACGTATTTTTCCCATTTTAAGTTGGGAGACTAGGACATAGAGACATTCAGCAACTATTCAAGGTCACACCAATATGAAGTGCCAAAGCTGGGGTGAAAACCTGGTCTCCCTCTCCAACTCCTGCTCTTAATCTGTATTCTCAGTATGAGATAATGTTTGGATGCTATTATTTTTGCAGGCCCTGATCAACCATAGAACTGAAATCTTGCTGGTTACCAGAAAATATTTCCTTTATGAGAGTTTCTCTTATTTAAGTTATTTTAAAAGAAACAACAAGAGAAATCAAAATGTTGGAGAGGAAAGATCAGAACTACTCAGATATCTCACTCAGCAGAGTGGGATAGATTACCTGTTTTTATCTTTCCAGGTTTCTTCCAGTCTTTGTCCATTCTGTATACATAATTATATGTTGTTTCAAAGGCCATTTTAAATAACTAGTTAGTATTAAAAATGAGTTTTCTTCTCCAAACACACTAAGATTTATTTTAGTTTTTCCTTCCACATTTTTGGTTTCATTTCCCTTTCTGGAACAATAACAACAATAAAATCTTGAAGAATTCTGATTCACACAGCAGATGTGAGGATGCAAAAACCTGCTGGTTAATTGGGATGAGTTTCACTGAGAACAATCACATAAAAACAAACTATGTGTGATAAACTCCTACCCCTGAGAGCTGGTCTCAGGATACACAAAAATTATCCCACCAAAGATCTCTGTTTTTGTGGAACTTTAGATCTTCACACCCTGGGTCTTTATTTCAGCATTTTCCAAGCTGTGTTTTAGAAAACCTTAAACACACACACATACACACATTCTTCATAAAATACATTTGGGACTATTGCTTATATTCTCCTCCCAGAAATTTAAAATACACATTAGCATATAAAGATCCTGGAAATTCACACATAAACAGACCTATTTATTTCTCTCTAGAAGCTACAAAGTCAGTTACCCACAGAGCCAGCCAAATAGAGAAGGATCCGGTGGTGACTGGGATGAAGTGAGACCACATGTATCTCCTCATAAGCTCTGGGCTTTTGAAATGTGAGCCTAGTATTAATTGATCTTCATGAAATGTTTTTAATACAGGTTTTTATGTGAAATTTTGCAGCCAGGAGGAGGTGGGAGAAACACATGTCTTGGCTACATCTACTAAAGAAGACTAGAGCTGAACAGTAATTGGAGCAGTACAAATGGATTTTATTCAAAACTATTGCAATGGAGTAAAACAGATCTTAGTATAGAACTGGGCTTGGTTCCAAATACTAACAAGCATGGATAAGTGAGGATCTATAGCCATGGAGCAGGGTAGGGGTCCATGGATGGAAAATTATTAAAAGGGAACATCAAGCCGGGCGCGGTGGCTCAAGCCTGTAATCCCAGCACTTAGGGAGGCTGAGACAGGAGAATCGCGCGTTCAAAGCCAGCCTCAGCAATGGC
>CM053409.1:42984982-43094626 GCA_028644305.1 Xerus rutilus | reverse complement strand
CTGTTGTTCACCTTATTGCTTAAGTATAAAAGCAAATCCTACATATCATAGAAAATTTAGAAAATATAAAAAGCATAAAGGAGCAAGGAAAACATCACCCATTATTCCTGCATCCAAAGACAGATCATTATGGGCACGGTAGCATATTTCCTCCTTTTATCTACCCATAACTTCTGTTATTGATGCATTATAATTGTATACAATAATGGAATTCATATTCATATATGCACATAACTACCACAGCTTTTGTGTATTTGAGATCATTCTGTTTGCACAATTTGGTATTCTACTAGAAATAGCCATCAAAAAAGAAATTTTACATTTTATTCCTTAGCCTAAATACCTAGTAGTCATTCTGTGCACGTCTAGCATCCCAGACAGATTGTCAAATTGCACTGCTGTGAGCGCTCTTGGAAAAGAGTCCTCTGCCAATAGGACAGAACCTGTTATTGGGTAGGAATGAATATTCTGGACCAAATGAAAGAGGAAGTCAGACTCACTATTTATTTTGTAGCTTGGGATTTATCACATTGGATTAGCCCTTATTCCCTAAGCACTTTCAGCCAAAATAAATAAGGTTATGACTATCATTCAGAGCAATTTTGAAGAAGAGTTCTTTTGGGGGACAGACAGCACCCAGGAAGACCAAGAAGGTTAAAAGGAGATTAATCCAGTCAGGTAGACAAGTCATAGAAGTTAGAGTCATAGAACTTGAGACTTGGAGAGGGAGTATGAGTATCAGTTCCAGACTCAGAGTTCACGGAATAACAATTTTTTATTTTGTTTTGTTCAATGAAAATAAAGTGGTTTCCAAGCATCTATTCTTAGCAAATTGTCAGGTAACTTAATCTGAGGCACAAAATCTGGAAGACTTATGTAGTGCCAAAACACAAGGGCAAAGTGTCAACCCTACTGTGGAGGTAACTGCTAAGAATCATCAAACCCAAAGTGGATCCTCAAAATTCAGTTTCTATTGACTTGTAGGGCAGGGGTCAGAGTTCAAGCCAGTCCTGGCAAGTCACATCCTTAGGTGCTTTCTTGAGGTCAGGACAGTTTCCTAGGAAATGCCCAAAAGCTGAGCGAGTCTCTCCCTAGTCAGCACCCAGCTCCCTTCATCTTTTTCCCCACCCATCTCTCTCTCTTAGATTCTATAACACGCTCGCTCTTTTTTTCTCTCTTTAGGCCATCTAAAGTACTCTCTTCAGGCTTAATAAAATAGAAGCCAACCCTGAGCAGCTCTTGAAGAAAAATTCTGCTTTCATTTAGGAATACACACCTTCTCAAATACAAGGAGAGCCATGGCCTGACTTCCCTTATAGGAGATATATGAGAAAGCTAATAGGAAAACAAATACACACACACACACAAGTAATACTTTTCAAAACCAAAATCATCCTGCCACGGAAAAGATCTTGAAGAAGATTCAGTCATTCTCACACCCAAATCCAGAGTCCTTCATTTTTCAGCACCAGAAGCCAGGTTTGTCACCAACTGATAAGCCTGGCCTTGGGAGCTAGATGGAGCTCAGATCCAGTGAATCCTAGCTCTGGGGTCATAATCTGCAGACTCAGTTTTCTCCTACCATTGTGCTTGGCACAGAGTAGATCAACTTTCTCTGTTTACAACCAGCTGCCTTCCAAAGTCACTGCCCAGCCAGTCCCAAAGCAGTTATTCTAATTCCTCACATTCTAGGAGCAACTTTGGGAGAGGGCCCCCTTAAAGTGTGTGTCTAATGTCACATTTGAAACTTTTTTAAGTGCAGAGTTTCCCAATTTATAATGGCTGAACTTACGACTTTTTTTTTTCTTTAAAATGGTGCGAAAATGATACACAGCCAGTAGCAATCATAACTTGAATTTTGAATTTTGGCCTTTTTCCGTGCAAGCAGTATGCTGTAGGACAGGCTTACAGTGCTGGGCAGGCACAGTGAGTCACAGCTCCCAGGGCACTGTGCAATCCCAAGGGTAAACAGCTGATTGTCTTCAGTATACCATGCTATTAATCTGTGATGTTCAGTAAGTTAGGTGTATTAATTCATTTTCTTCTTACACTATCTTCAACTTCCGGTAGATTTCTCAGGATGTAATTCTATGGCAAGTTGTGGAGCATCTGCTGTGGATTTTCTGGTCCTTCAAATGGTAGTTATTTTCCTGCTGGAGAAAATCACAACTGGTCCACTTCAACACTTTCCCTTCCAGAAGACCTTCAACTAGTTGTTGGATGTGGCCAACTTAAACACCTTCTGCCTCCTCAGAACTCATTTTGGTCAATAAGGAAAACTGTCCCTCTGGGAATAAACCAGATAATGTAGCATGTTCTTAAATCCATCTCCTTTGGTTTTTCCTGTCTCCTAGTCAGATACAGAGTTTTGGGATAAGATGCAAGCGGAATGGGAAGAGATGGCCCGGAGGAACTGGATATCTGAGAACCAAGAAGCCCAGAACCAAGTTACAATCTCAGCTAGTGAGAAGGTAAATCCATTCCATTCTTACGTGTGCTGACAAATTGCCTCGTCCTCTTCACATCGTGTTTTGTAGATCAGTTCATAACTACTTTGCCAGAAATCTAAAAATCAAAGATAATTTAATATCAATCTGACCTAGAGCAAGTCACTGATAGATGGAAACAAGATAATCATCCAATACGTAAAGGCAGTGGGCTGGCATCAAAAGCTCTTATTTTCCAAAGTGTTCAGACTGTTTGGCAGCCACCTGGATTCTGACTGCTTGGGGCAGTAACAGAACTAACATTTCAAGTGGGTTGACAAGAACTGGGATCACCCGACAATGCTTCCTTGGACCACTTTGGTCCTGTGGATGTGCCAATAATAGAAGCCATGAAGTGGCAAGAGGGTGCAGCAGGGCCTGGTCTGTGTTTCCCAGGTGGTCATTACACCACTGGCAAAGAACTGTGGTGGAAAAGATGCTCTTCACACCACCAGGTCGGGTTCCGAGGGGAATCCTCGGAGATACTCCCCTGATAGGAGCCCCAGCAGCTGTACACGTACAATGAACAGTCATGAAGTCCTGGTGGCTCTAGGATTGATCCTTCAAAACCACCTTGAGGGCAGCAGGCAGGGAGGGGACTAATTGAAAGGTAGAAAAAGATGTAGAATTTTCTTACAGAGGAAAAAAAAGGTATGCGTGTCTGTCTGTCTGTATTGAGGTTTTGTGATGAAGTGAGTCTCAATAACATTTGCTTCTGAATAACTTCCATGATATTTTGCTCCATGCAGCAAATATTTATTGAGTATCTACTCTGCAGTAGGTACTAGGAATAGGAGTCTTTGATTTGAGGAGATCTGCAATCTATATAGTGATTAAAATGTTTCTTTCCTCCCAGTACTCTCTCTCTCTCTCAGGAAGCCAGGCAATCATATAAAATCAGAACAAACATCTTATTAAAAGTAACTGTCTTTTCCAAAGAAAGAAAAGCTAAGGTAAGAAGAGAGAAAGTTGATGCAGATCATCAGACACTGGGCTACAAGCCATTTGCCTGCGGCCTTCCTGGAACCCTTAAACCCCTCACCTCTGGAACCCCATTTCCATACTACCACCACATAAGCTGGTTATAACTGTGGTTTTGATAAGGAATTTTGTCTTTCTGAGCACTTACAGAAAATGAAGCCCTCCACTTGATCTATTTTAAGCCTTAGTAATATCATCAATGGGCTAACTTATTGGCATCTATCAGATGAGAAGGGTTTTATGATGATCTATGCTAGTGAAGTTACAACAAATAATATTGTCAGATACTTCAGGTGAGAGTTTAAGTTGGGAAAAGCTTTCAAAAAAAAATGTAGCTACACATACCAAAGGCCTAAAAACCGATCAAAGCCTTTAACCTAATCAATTCCTCTAGCAGTCTATCCTAAGGTAATAAGCAAATGCAGCCAGAGTTTGGGGCAAGAGGATCTCACTTTAGCTTTATTTGTGATATTTATTTCAAAATAAATGTAATATATCCATAAAAGTAATTTCAGTAACAGGGGGAGAAATCACAATATACAACTGTGAGGACTAAGCCACAGATTACATATGTAGTATGAGCCTATTTTTTAAATTTATTCACTCACAAAAATACTAGATGATTATTGTTTATACTGTTTAAACTTTTGCAATGAATAAACCCTTCATCTTTAAGACATGCGTTTTCTTTTTTTGTGTGCTGAGCCACATCCCCAGCCATATTTTGTATTTTATTTAGAGACAGGGTCTCAGTGAGTTGCTTAGTGACTCACTTTTGCTGAGGCTGGTTTTGAACTCTTGATCCTCCTGCCTCAGCCTCCCGAGGTGCTGGGATTACAGGCATATGCCACCACGCCCAGCAAGACACACATTTGCAATAGGGGCAAGATAGGCCCCAGTAGAACAAAAACTTATTCTGGGTGGAGGCAAAAAGATCTTAGATATTACAATGTGTCTTAGCTTTTCAAAGGCCACAGTACCCAAACAGTATGTATTATTAATATTTCAGGGGGTTGGGTGGCAGCACTCAGCAAAAACGTCTGTAAAGTCAATATTTTTTAAATCTTCAGGGGGAAATAGCTAAAACAAAAAGAACAAAAGAAATATCAGAAAGAACACGACTCCATATCATATTTAGGTTGTAGCATTATGAATAACTTTTTGTTTTCTTTTATGTTATTTGATATTATCTAAAATTTATTCAATGAACATGTACTACATTCATAATAAGGAAAAGTATTAAGTTTAATTTAAATTGAATACGTTAATCAAAATAAGTCAATTAAAATTTAAAGAGGTTTTACTGAATATAAGAATGCAGAGATGGTGGATGGATTGTGTAATGGCCCTCCTCTGTGTCCTAGGGATATTACTTTCACACTGAAAACCCCTTCAAGGACTGGCCTGGAGCATTCGAAGAAGGCTTGAAAAGGCTGAAGGAAGGGGACCTGCCAGTCACCATTCTGTTCATGGAGGCAGCAATTCTTCAGGACCCTGGAGATGCAGAGGTGTTGATCATTCTCCTTCATTTTGTCAGACTCAGAAAATGGCTTTATGTGCTGAGGACAGACAGGATGGCACAGGGCTCTGCTGGGTGGCATTTTCACCAAGTTAAAGTTCCTGAAGGGGTTAACCTGGCTTAGTATGATATTTGTTTTAAAATGATAAATAGGTACCTGTTTCTAATTCGTAGTATCTACAGTGCTGAAAGATAAAGGTTGGGGATATAAAATGAAAAAAATCAAAATTGCTAACTGAAACACACCAGTAGTTTTCAGGGGACAATTTGTAGTATTGTCTGGGTCTCAAGTCACACTATGCATCACCTTTGATTTACTCACTCAACATTTATTGAGCAAATACTATACCCTCAAAATTGCACTAGATCCTGGCTTGAAATATTGATGAGCTGGGAATGCAAAGACACCTTTGTGGTCTATCTGGAGAGATGATGCAGTGTCATGAACACAGTGTCTGGATGTGCACAGGATGCTAGGAGAGCAGACAGCAGTGTCCTAACCCAGCCTTCCCCTACAAGTGAATCCAAAATTGAGTTTTGAAAAAGAGAGAATTTAAAACCACAGGAAGTCGTTTTTCAAAGGGAATGGTGCAGGGAAGGCAGAGGGGCTTGAAACATCATTTGGGGCAAAAGAGGGAAAGAGAGACTTGTAGAGGGGAGAGGAGAGATCAGCAAGTTTAAACTGCATCTGAAGGCCATGGGAAACCTCTAGAGAATGACCCAGAAGAGGCATTCAGTCTGACTGCATGTAAGAAAATCCCTTTCTCTGGGTTGAGAAAGGTGATTAGAGACAGACACTCGGGACCACCAAAGAGCTTCTGCAGTCCCGTCTCAGTCCACTAGGTTTTCAAATCCCTAAACGCTTGTAAAATGATAGTGGCTGTGTAAAACCTTCCTTTTAGACTGTTAGTGGTTTTTAGGAATCATTTATAATGTATATTCTGAAAGCAATTTGCAGAGATTGTTAGGGATAGGTGTATGTGGTATTGAAAAGACAACCTAGAATAGTGATTAAATTTCTATATTCAGCTATCCTAACTACATAAGTTTAAATTCCTATCTACTTGTTAGCTCTATGACCTGGGACAAGTCATTAAAGCTTTCTGTGGTTCAGTTCCCTCATCTGTAAAATGGATTTCATAATTATCTCAACACGTGTTCTAAGGAGTATTAGTTCCTGCAAATGACGTGTTCAGCTCAGGGCCTGATACATCCATATTTAGCATTCATTGTTTTTTTAAATTTTTTTATTTTTTCACTTGTTCTAATTAGCTATACATGATAGCAGAATGCATTTCAATTCATTGTACACAAATGGAGCACAACTCTTCATTTCTCTGATTGTACACGATGTGGAGACTTCTTATTATGGATAATTATGGATATTTATTATTATGGGTAATTCTTGCTTTGTATACAAAGAATAAGTCAACTGCTCACCAGTTAAAACTCCTAATATCTTATTCCTCAAAAGATTTACAGTGGAATGAGATTGAAATGACAACTAAAATTCTGACAAAATATTGTCTTTTTTAAATGTGGCATGAAACATAGTCATCTTAAATTCATAAATGCTATATATTTTACAAGATGTATTTGTGCATACGGCATCATTCAACACAGCAACCATGGGAGGTTAACAAAATGCAAAAAGGAAAAGAAGTACACATAATTTTCCCAAATTTATAAATGAGAAAATTAAGTTCCTTTGTACCTACTGGATCCCAGCAAGGATCCAAGGTCTCATATCTATGGAGATTCCAAGGCTAAGGTGATGAATGACATTGTAGGCAGTGAAAATGGCATATGGCCAAAGCTAGGGAGAAGCCTACTTGATCAGTCTTTTCATAGCAAGTATTCTAAGATTTGTGGTAGGTGAAATCAAAATGGAGTAAAGATGGTGGAATATGATGGTCATCATAGCCCTAGCTTCATGTATGACCACATGTATGTTGTGATTCTACATCACATACAACCAGAGAAATGAAAAGTTGTGCTCCATCTGTGTACAATGAATCAAAATGCACTCTGCTATCATGTAAACCTAAATAGAACAAATAAATAAATTTTTTTAAAAAATGGAGGCTGCTCTAAGAATCACCAAGATTCTTGGGGGAAATAATCAGTATTTTTTTAGTTTATGTGGTATATTCATATTGTACATCTTGATATTTCTAGTTATAAACTTTAGCCTATTTACATTTCTGGGTTGTTTTCTGCCCCCTTTCTTTATAATTATGTAATTTTACATATTGATCATTTTGTCTTAAGATGCCTAATATCATGGGATCTCAGAAATTCAGAGACTTCTATAACACTGGGTTATAGGAAAGGATAAATATTGAACTACTTTAGAAATAATGACAGAGGATCTTGACCCAGATGTACAAGATAGTTTGAACAAAAAAAAATGCATGTGATATTTTTCCCTTTTATGTGGCTCTCACATCTGAGTCAGGTAGCTCTGCATACAGGAGCTACCACAGGTGAACCAACTAAAGCACAAGAGTAATCCCTGCTTTCTTTTGCAATGTTAATAACATCAGTTGTCTTCTGTAGGCCTGGCAGTTCCTCGGGATAACACAGGCAGAAAATGAAAATGAACAAGCAGCCATTGTCGCCCTCCAGAGGTACATGAAGCTAAGTACATGACCATGGGCAGGGGCATACCTGGCAGTGCAGATTTGTCTTTTCCTCAGTTCCAGATTTGTCTTTTGACCCCTCTTGAAGTGCAGTGTGAAAAACCAGGCCAGGATCAGTACTGAGATACCACATGTCACTCACACTTAGCTCTAGAAAACCAGAACTTATGACGAAATAATATTCCTAAACCATAATATTTTGCTATCAGCAAATCAATAGATTCATTAAATAAATAGTTCCTTTCAATTTTCTAGACCTTTGTAGTATCTGAAAGTTTTCTTCAGGATAAGCATATTTAAATAATGACTATTTGTGGGTGGGGATGGGAACAGAGGGTAGATGTAGCATCATCCATTAACTTAATTAGAGTGCCCACAAAGCCCTAAAAAAGTAGTTTCTACCAAATAGACTCACACTTTCCCTCCCTTTTGAAAGCACTTTTCATCTAGTGCTGTAGGAAGAGAATATGCATCCTCATGCACATATAGTCCAGAGGTTCCATTTGAGTGTGTGTATCTATGGATGTGTATATAACCTGTGTGCATGTGTGTAAATCCTAGAGCTTTGGAATGTTAGAATGTGAGAATTCTAGGTCCAGGGCTTTGCCATCCCAGAATCCTAGATTTCAGGATTCCATGGCATCCAATGGTGTTGTGATGCCTGAAATATTGTTCTTCCTTGAGAACCACATTCTATAAAGGAGAGAACTGAGGATCAGGGAAGGTCAATGTCACACAGTATGTAAAAGAGACAAAATTTTAACCCTTATGTCCTGACTCTGGGACTCTGGGCCAGTGGTTTTTAATCCTGTATACACATGGCCAATAGAACGATCTTTAAAAAAGACTTCCAGGCACACCCTGGTTTGATTGGCTGGGACAAGGAAACCAAGCATCAGTAGTTTTAAACCTCTCATTCTAATAAGCATTCAGAGTTGAGAACTCTGCCCAGTGCTGATAAATTTCTGAGGTTAGGACCACCACAGGGAGGCATTAGGTGCAGCTCAGAGCTTGTTATTCATAAAGTCTTTTCCAAGGACTACCATTATCATCATTACCTGGAACCTTATCAGACCTGCACCTCCTTGCCTGCCCCCACCACCACCTGCTGTACTAGAATGTGGTACAGAGGAAAGGTTCAGGGAAAGGTTCAGATGATTCATGTGCACTTCAAAGTTTGAAAAAACCCTTGCTAGAGGCCAGATGACTAGAATAAGGGTGTCAGTCAGTAGCCTGAATCATAGGTAATAGCCTGAATCACAGGTAAACCCACATTAGTAGTCTGGAAATGGGAATTCCCTTCTCCTCTCCAAAACATTGTACAATCTTCAATCTCAGAATATTCAAATATAATTCCAGTCCAGTTTGGGGGCAGGGTATAAGGTAATAATAATATCCCTTACTTCTCATTAGATTAACTAGTAATAATTTATGTGCAGGAAGTAGCCATACTTCCTATAGTTGTAAAATCATTCATTATAATTAACAAAACAGGCCGTCCTCAGGATAAGTTTTAATGCTCTTAAAAATACTCTTTGGCCATGATTTTCATTAGGAGATACAGGGTGTTTTTCCAGGGATGTAAACAAACTTAATAATGCTTTTGCAACATTTAAGTGGTAAAGATTTCAAATTTTCTAGAGAATTGTTGGAAAACGGAAAAATCCAAAATTATTTGTTTTTGTCTTCTTTCAGGTGCTTAGAATTGCAGCCCAACAATTTGAAAGCTTTGATGGCTTTGGCTGTGAGTTACACAAACACTGGTCATCAGCAGGATGCCTGTGAATCTCTGAAGAATTGGATTAAGCAAAATCCAAAGTACAAATACCTTGTGAAGAGCAAGAAGGGATCTCCAGGCCTTACTCGGCGGATGTCTAAATCCCCAGTTGACAGGTATCCTTCTCATTATAACTGACAGTAAATACTCAATACACAATTAATCACATTAAGGGTAATGAATGAGCCTCAGGTCTCTACCATCACTCCCTCCACAATGGCTTTCAGGACAGCGTTCTGCTAGAAGAGAGCACTGAATAGAAAGATCAATCCTCTCATCAAGGCTATCACGCTAATCAGTTTTCCATCACTGTAACAAAATGCCTGAGATAATCAACCTACAAGGAAGAAGGTTTATTTTGTCTCATAGTTTTGGAACTTTCAGTCCATGGTTAATTGGCCCTGTTGGTTTGGGTCTCATGGTGAGGCAACATATCGTGGTGGGAGCACGTGGCAGAGGGAACTGCTCAGAGTATGGCAATCAATAAGCAAAAGGAGAGAGAGAGAGAGGAAAGGTTCAGGGTCCTAATATTGAGGACACAACTCCAGTGACCCAACTTCCTCCCTACAGACCCCATCTCCCAAAGGTACCACCCCCCCCCATTAGTGTCAAAGAATAGCTATCAAGCCTTTATTTAATACATGGGACTTTGGAGAATACTTACCCAAACCACAGCAACCATCCTTTGTACACGTGATCTGTATCATGGGCACCTACAGACATTTCTCTGAGTACCATATTTGAAAGCCAAATTCTTTGGATACATAATTCACCTGAAGTATAGTAAGTATTGATTGATGCTCTGTGTTTTATAAAGTCTGAGAATTAGGAATGGGTAAATGGAAGCCCTTTCTCCTAGGAATTTTGTTTCCATCCACAATAAATCCTGACATTAAATCCTTTCTCACTGAGGCCCTGGGAAATTTAGCTGTGGGGTTTCCATACTAGTACTCCTAGGGTCAATAGATTTGTCCCTGTAGAGGCTTTACTGAGGATAGCCCCATATCCTAAGAAACATATTTCATGAAAATCAATTATTTTTTCAACATTCAATATTAGTAGTCCTCTCATTAAACGAAGAGATTTTGACAGAAATTTTCCAGTCTGCAATAAAGCAAGACTTGAAATAGAGTCAAAAGAGCTTCAGAGCTGGGTGCAGTGGTGCACGCCTGTAATCCCAGCACTTTGGGAGGCTGAGACAGGAGAATTGCGAATTCAAAGCCAGCCTCTGCAAAGGCGAGGCACTAAGCAACTCAGTGAGACCCTGTCTCTAAATAAAACACAAAGTAGGTCTGGGGATGTGGCTCAGTGGTCGAGTACCCCTGAATTCAATCCCAGCTACCAAAAAAGAAACTTCAGTAGTTAACCATTCATGCCTGGACTATTTGAGTTATGAATCTAATGTTTTCTTTTGTAGCTCTGTTCTGGAAGGAGTGAAGGAATTATATCTGGAAGCTGCCCACCAAAATGGAGACATGATCGACCCCGACCTACAGACAGGCCTGGGGGTACTGTTCCACCTGAGTGGGGAGTTCAACAGAGCAATAGATGCATTTAATGCTGCCTTAACTGTTCGGCCAGAGGTAAGAGTGCACGGCACAGCAAAAAACCACCATATTCTCTCTAGCAAGTTTTCACAGGCTACTTTGTCCATGTCTTCTACAATTTATTTCCCTTCCTCTAATGTTTACAGTGAGTGGTACTGATGATAGGCTATGTGGCAGTTAATATTGAAATAGCTAGAATAGAAATGTTAATTACATGACAGCGCGAAATGGTGACTGCTCTTTGATGAATGAATGTCATTTCACAAAGTGATTCATTATGACGTCTGAGTAATTTGCCTCCCCATGGCACCCATCCATGAGCACGGTGTCATCAAGGCTGCTTCTGGTTGTTAGAGAACTCTGCTTTTTGTCATTAGGACTATTCATTATGGAACCGTCTTGGGGCGACCTTGGCCAACGGAGACCGCAGTGAGGAAGCCGTGGAGGCCTACACGCGAGCCCTGGAGATTCAGCCAGGCTTTATCCGGTCCCGATACAACCTGGGAATCAGCTGCATCAACCTGGGCGCCTACAGGTGAAGGATGGGATAGGCGAGACCCAAGACCACGCTCAGGGGCTGAGGTCTAATCACCTGAGAGGTGGTCTCCAAGTAAAATACCTGTTTTTGTAGGAGTAGTCCTCTGCCTGTCATTAAGAGTAAATGTGGAACTTTTGGACCCCCAGGCCTATTTAAGCAGGGATGATATGCAACGCTGGTTCTCAATCTTGAGCTGCAATCATCTGGACATCCTGGGAGATGTAGATTCCCAGACCTTCTGCCAGAAATCCGGATTCAGTTGGCCTGGGTTAGAACATTGTTTTTAACACCCCCAAGGGCAGCTCTCTGTGAAGCATGAACAGTCTAATCTTTCATTTTCCACTTAAGGAAAAAAAATCCTGGGGGCATAGGCAAGCGGACTTTGGATGTTTCCAGAACCAGTGTTTGGCTAAGCAAAACCAAGAATCCAGGTTTTCTAAATCTAGTGAACCAATAATTTTAGTTGGGTAACAAAAAAGAAAAAGCATGGTGGGTTTATAGTTTAAAACACCTTTCTTATTTTCAGGTTTATATTTTTCAGGTTTATATCTTCTCTATCTTTTCCTATTTACAGTAACCATAAATGACCTTTATTTCATTTGGGTAATGAAAGCATGGGTGATTTTTTTTCTTTATTTTTCTATTGTTTTCTATTTTCTAAATAAACAGGTATTACTTTTGTGTTTGGGAAAAAGAAAACTAAATGTTAGCTTTAAATCCCACAAATAATGCAAAGGTTTCCTCCTCCGAAAGAGCAGAATTTTATAACCAGACAGGCTTGGGCTCAGATCACAGCGCTGCCATTCACTGGTTTTGTGACTCTAGTCATAGAACTTTGAGCTTTCATGTCTCCACTTATAAAAGAGAGAGAGAGAAAGAATAATAACTACATTGCAGGGTTATTGTGCACATTATATGTGATTATCTAGCACAGAGCAATAGCTCAATACCTAGTGGGCATTTATTACAATTATTGCCATCATCATCATCAGCATCCTTATTATTTACTTAGATAAAGCATCTGAGACCTTCATAATGAGGTTACATTCTTTTGACATCTGAAGAATTGCTCTTTCCAAACTGTTTGTGTGTTTTGCCAGTGGCAAATATTGAGGCCTTAAGAAAATAGCTATTGCATTTATACTAAAAGGATCTTACAAAGGACATTAGCCACTGGATTACACCATATCTTCTAAGAGGATTTCACTCAGGTTAAAACCAGGAATAGCTGAGTGGCTCCTGAGCAGCTGATTTGTTTTATTTATAGACACTGAAAAGTGCTGCAGCAAAGGCCCTCTTCACATGGGCTAAGCAGAAACCCAGAGCTGATGCTGGGCCACCTCCCCGCATGGCAGCTGTCTGCAGCCTGGTGATGTCCATTTTGCATGCTCAGTTCCTTCCTGTTTCATCAGATTCTCCTAACTTGCTCTTCTCCTTCCCCCTTTTATTCACTCTTTTCTAGATGTGTTCTGTTTATCTATTTCAGGAGACACCTTTGTCCTTTTGTGGGGAACAAGGGAAGATGTAAATAAACACACGTACACAAGTAGACATACCAAATTCAATTAAAAGAAGCTTTCATAAAGCTCTTGAAAGAATTTTTCTTAATTGTAACTTTTTAATATAGACAAGAATACTTGTACCTCCAACAGAGTACTTTCTTGGCATTTCACAGGTGTGAAATTCAACCAGGCAACTATTTGTCAGAGACCATGACAGCTAAAGACCAGCAACTCGGTTGAGCTGTGAAGTTTCAATCCTCAAGCAGGAAGAGCAAGTCAATTTAAGAGCAAGTCAATTTTCAGGTTGCCAGAATGCTCAACGAAATTTGAATTTCAGATAAAAGACAGATAAGTTCTTACTGCAAGTATTTTCTAAATATTGTATGGGATATACTTGTACTAAATAACATTATTCATTGTTCATCTGAAATTCAAATTTAACTGTGCGTTCTGTATTTTATTTGCTGAATCTGATAACCCTTTTCAACTGGCTACTTTGAAACAGCTCAACTAAGTTTTATGGATCTTTTTATTATCACACCAAATGTGAAAATCTTGAGAAGTGATAAATAAGCATTTTGTGTTTCCTCCTGAGGAGGAAAAGGCACAAACCTTAAATAAATTCTGAAAAGAAGTTTAACTTGAGGTGGAAGTACATGCTTAGGAAATAACTGTCATTAGAAATACGACTCTGAAAAAAGCCAGGAGTGAGTACAGATCCTTCTATCCTCACAAAAGACCTCACCTTCCAGAACTGCGGGTGTCTATGAGTGCCAAAGGCAAGGCTCATCCTACTACAATGGAAATAAAGGACATTGTTGATATGAAACTTGAGTGTAGCTTAAAACGTTACACCTTAGTCAGCAGGAGCTCCAGAGTAGTTAGCCTGTTAAAAAATGAGGACCCATTTTGTTAAAGGTGACATTATCCACAGACAATTGGAAGTATTCACATGTGTATCTGGGAGCACTGGAAAGCTATTCATACAGATACATGTGCAATAGTCTGAGTCCCACAAAAAGACTCTGAGCTCCCAAGTTAAGGAACAGGCTTAGACTATCTTTATGAAAACACCTGGTGTGGCTTGATGAGGTTAGTAAATTATTCTTCTGTGAATCTCCAAATTCCTCTGAACCAAAAGCCACAGACAAGAGACTAGAGTGGCTGATAAATGAAGGTTCCGGGATCCTCCTTCCCCCAGGCTCTTACAGGTCTAGGATTAGGAGACATATCATTAGAGCTGCCATCCTGGGAAGAGAACCAAAAAGGGCCTCCCCATGCCCACCCATTTACAGATCCTCTTCTTGAGCCCAAGGGCCCAGAGGAGAGGTGCTTAGGACACCCACTCCATTGTATCACCCGGATGGCTGCATACAGCTCCATTTCCCAGTGGCCTTTTATTCTCAGGCAGACCTAATAATGTAGAAGAGCACGTACCTTGGCCATGTGCATTGGAATTAGAAATCCAGTCACACTTTCAAGAGTTCTTCCTGGATGTTCAATAGCCACCTTCCAGGATTAAGTAAAATCAAGTCTGTGGAAAGTTTTTGAGAAGAGTAAAGCAGTTACAAATTAAAATAGCATGCTATTTTATTTTATTATTTCATTTCTTGCTCTTAGCAAGAGTTAGTTTGTCAGACACATACTACAAGGTTGGCATGACAGAGGGCTGCTGTAGAGGGCAGAGGAGCAGACAGACCTGGTGCCCGCACAGTCCTGGACTAGATGCCATCTAGCTCAGCTGTTCTCAACTCTCCTATTCTCACTGTCCCTTTAGGCTTTTAACAATTACTGAGAATCCCAAAGGGCTTTTATGTAGTTACATGTATCACTATTTACCATTTTAGAAATTAAACTGAAGGTTTTAAAAGATTCATTTGAAAATAACAAGTCCCCAGGCCTGGTGGTGCTTGCTGGTAATACCAGTGAGTTGAGAGGCTGAGGCAGGAAGAACACAAGTTCAAAGCCAGCCTCAGCAACTTAGCAAGGCTCTAAGCAACTTACGGAGACCCTGTATCTAAATAAAATATTTTTTTAAAAGAGCTGGAGATGTGGCTCAGTGGTTGAGCACCTCTGAGTTCAATCCCTGGTACCAAAATTAAATAAACAATTTTTTTGAAAAATAAAAATAATAAGTCATCATATGCTAACATAAATAACATTTTACAAGAAAATAATTATTTTCCAAATTTAAACCATGTTGAGAGTGAACAGTAGCATCATTTTACATTTTTTTTTTTTTAGTTGTAGATGGACACAATATCTTTATTTTATTGCTTTGTATGTGGTGCTGAGGATCGAACCCAGGGCCTCACACATGCGAGGCAAGCACTCTACCACTGAGCTACAATCCCAGCCACATTTTTGCAAATTTTTTTAATAACTTGCTTACTAGAAGACAGACTCTCGTACCTACTTCTGCATTCAGTCTGTTGGGACAACACACCTCATGTAGTCTCTGGAAAATTCCACCTCTGTGCATTTGAGAAAATGGAAGTGAAAAGGTCAAATAACATCTCAGTTCATTTATTTGTTTGTTTGTTTGTTTGTTTGCAGTACTTTACCCCTGAAGTATATCCCCAGCACTTTTTATTTTTTTATTCTGAGACAAGGTCTCACTTAAGTTGCTTAGGGCCTCACTATGTTGCTGAGGCTGGCCTCAAACTTTGGATTCTCCTGACTCAGCCTCCCAAGTTACTGGGATTACAGGCATGTACCACTGCGCCTAGCACACCTGAGTTTTATCGAGAAAACAATTTTGACCTCATTGAACCCTAGGATCCCCATTCCATACTTTGAGAACTATTGATCTTAATAATAAGAGCTTTTACATACATTGATTCAACAGCAGCCCACAACAAAGTTCTAAAATGATTTTTGTTACCCTGATGACACACTGAAGGAAACTGAACTTTGGGGGAAAATAAGATATTTGCCTGGAGCTAAATAACTAGGTTATAAGCCCAGGTGGTCCGCTAATCAAGTCAACTTCACCCTACCTGCATTCCATATTTCTAGCACAAATAGGAAAAATTAAACCACTTTGTTTCTAAGTAAAGCCATATTTTTCCTCTTAAAATCCAATAATATAAATGTCATCTGCAATAGATTAAGTCTTCAAACCATTCCTGGAGTAGAAGAAAATCAAATTCACTAATGAGTTAGCAATGGTTTTACTATTCTTTCTTTCCCAAGTGGCATTTGTAAAATAAAATTTGCTTGTCTTTCTTCCTTGGGATTTCACTATCTTTAACAATTATTGTTCACAAAAGAATAATGAGAGAATCAGAAAGTTGTTCATCTGATCATCCAAAATTCTACAGAGAGATGATTTGAGTTTACATTTAAAACAATCTAATCTTTTTTTTTAAGTTTGCTAACTCTGAAATTTGTTGCATTTTAAAATGTCTATCTTTCTGCCCTCTTAGAGAAGCGGTCAGCAATTTTCTCACTGCCCTCAGTTTGCAAAGAAAGAGCAGGAATCAACAGCAAGTTCCTCATCCTGCCATCTCTGGCAATATCTGGGCTGCCCTCAGAATCGCGCTGTCTCTGATGGACCAACCGGAGCTCTTCCAGGCAGCTAATCTCGGCGACCTGGATGTCCTCCTAAGAGCTTTCAACTTGGATCCTTGAAGGAAACAAACAAACAAACAAAAAGAATAATAACCCTCATCTGTGTTATTGTACTGAGAAATGAAAAACTATTTTATTCTGAATTTCCAAAAGGATAAATCAGATATTCAAAAGGCCATGGTCACATAACCCAAGGGAATTAATGCCTACAGACAATGCCCAGTCTCTGTTCAGATCCAAAAGCACAAAATGTTGTATATAGAGTCAAGGTCAGGTTCCAAAGAAGAATTGAGAGACTCAAGACAAACCAAAATAAAGTAACTTCTCGTACTCTTCACAAGTTGCAAGTATATTGCAAAACCTGTTCCTTGGGGTCCCCAGTTGCAGCTGCCAGCACATCTGAGGAAGATGTTCACAGGACCCATGAAGAAAGCACTGCCTCAGATCAGGGAATTCTGACTGTTTCTAAACTGTCGCCTGAAATTACCCCTTTTGCAAGACTGAACATAGTTTGGGCCATTGGTGCATGCACATATATTAATTCAACTAAAGACAGGCATTGCTTAAATCTGTTCCAGTTTTAACTTTTACTGTAGCCCTGTTTCCAGAGAGGGAGCTTTGCTGGCAAAAGCAGTTTTTGCACTAGAAATTTTTTGCTGTTCCCAATCAAAACTTTTCTGGGATTGTATATATGCACTTTAATATCTTATTTATGCCTTGCTGGAGTTTTGTTTCGTTGCTCCAATTTTTAACTTGGGGGAAAAAGATTTGAGAACTCAGAGTTGTTAGCTCAACGGACCAAATAAATAATTCCTGAAAATAGTTTTTCATAGTGTAGGGTTTCAAAGGAGTGTTTTTCTTAAAGCAGACATGACATAGGGTGTAAATGTGCAAACACAGATCTTATTCACATGCTCTCCGGGACTGTATGAACTTAGAGACCAGATTGTGTCTCTTCATGCATTCTCTGCAGGAGGAAAGCTTGATGATACCGTGATTTCTACTGAGTTAGCATTAACTTGCTGAAGTGTCATATTTTACTAGCTTTCTAACTGCCCTGCACAACAAAATTCCTTCTAAACTATTCCTATTTTAAATGGTACTTCTTAAGAGTGATAATACATTTTTCCTAAAAATGATGCATTTCCTTCGTTCCATAATGATCTGCACTCCTCACCTTCTTGCATTGTAGTGGAAGATCAACATTTTTTAACTGAACTTCACTGAATGTCAGCAGTTTAATATGAAAGATGCATGCCCCTTTGGCTCTTATTTTAAACATTTAGCAAGTTTCAGGAATTTTCTATTGGCAGTAGTGTTTTATTTAATTGGTTACCTTCCACTTAGTCCTTTAGAGTATTTTGTGCGTGTTTGAGGCTTGATCATTATTTTGACAGATGCATCTTTAAAATAATTATAAAAAATGTTAGCAAAATGCTAACCAAAATATCATTTTACCCAGGTCCAGTTCTAGTGAGTTGTGCTATTGTTCTTCACCTTGTCTCCTTCCTTCCTCTTAGAAACTCCCTCGAGGTGGTCTGATCCCGATTTTTTCTTCATGGGTTGGTTTGTTTGGGTTAGTAGTAGCTCATTCCACTCATGACTATAATTATCAAAAAACTGTTTGGAGGTCAAAACAGTTTAATTGGAGATCAAGTTTCCACTGAGGGGGAAATGTGCCCATGTGTTGAGAGGGGAGTGGACTCTGAGCTCAGGTGTGAACCTTCTCTGTTACTTTTGATTCCCCGGGTTGTGAGGGGTCTCAGGTTAACATGAAACCATTTAAGTCCTTCAGGTGTAGAGGCAAGACACCGTGGGGAGTGCCAGGTTTTGCTATTCATTGTCAAAGCTCACTTGGGTCTTGGCTCCAGCTGGGCAGCCAGAAGCAGAGGCATTACAGCATTCACCTTTGGGCAGGAGTGACAGTCCAGTCTTGGCCTTTGTTTCCCTACAGTCTGAGCAGCAAAATCAATCTCAACAATATTTTCAAGAATAGCATTCTTTAGCATTTTAGAAATTATTAATTTTGTCTGAAAAGGACCCTTGGGGCCAACTTCCAGCCTGTGGCAGCTGCCTGCCTGAATATTCCTGGTAGAGCAGCCTCCCGTTTCTGCCTACTCCTCCCTCCTCTGGATCTCTGTACACTCACCCACTGGTCAGCTGACTTGAATCCATCAGAGTCCATTAGGAGCCTCTGAACAAGGATTCAAAGCAAACTTTATAGTTCTGCTTTTAAATGTGATGCCATTCTATACTCTTAGCTGCAACTGAATTTGCAATGCTAATGATATGCTTCGCTTTCAGTCTTGCTTGCAGTACATACAGGATATCAGTAACAATTTAAAGCCCGAAAGTAAAGTAAATGCAAGGTGCCTTGGTTTAATTCGGTTGTTGCTAGGTGGAGACAAATTGCATGGCCCAAGTTATATTTTGCTATTGGGATACAAAATAACTTCAAAGTCCAGGGAGTTGTTATAGGGGAGAGTTGATAATTTTCCATCCCCACCATTATTTGGCAATTTGCAGAACATTTGGTGGGATTTGATGCCAGTCTATCTACTATTGTCCACCAGAACTAACCAAAATTATTGCTCAAGAGAAAGAGTTGCATTTTTCAAAAATTAAGTAAAAACTGTTACTAAAAAATAAATGAAAGTTTATGGAAATAAAACACCACCAAAAGTTAAGTTGCAATATTTTAGAATATTCTTTATTGTATATAGCATACACTTTTTGGCGTATACTTTTTTTTTTTTTTTAAGAGAACTGTTTTTGGGCATCATCTTTATAGCAGAAAATTGTTGCTTAAATTACTATTTCCATTTGAAAAAGTAGGATGTCTTGTGTTCCCTTTTGAGGCTCTCTGGGAAGACTACTTCTTTTTTTATCAATGAGCAATGGCTAAGAGCTCTGGAGGATGGCACTCATTCACTACAATGGCCACTCAATTGCATAGAGGTGACTTTCAGAGACTGACTGTACCAGGAAATGGAATAAAAAGGCAGAAAGACCCAGCAATCTCTGCTAAGTTTCAAAATATAACCATTTCCAGTAGAATATCTCTACAGGCTGCTGTACCTCAACAGGGAAGAGAAGGCAGAAAGATCAGAAACAGAAGAACAGAGTCCTCTAAGTGGGCCGAGCTCAGTGATTCGGATTCTATACTTTCTCTCAAGATCACCACCCAGGCTCCTGGAAGAAAGGCAGATCTTATCCCCAGGGAACTTTAATAGAGAACTATGAAATGTGCCTTCTCAGCCAATCTGGGTTTCTACCAGGATGGCAAAGGCGTGATGCACAACTGGGTACCAGAGTCCAGAACACATTCACTTTCAGGGGTTTATTCCACTTTCATGTTAAGAGGCCTATTGTGTTCAATCTTGGACACATGTCTAAATTCTTACATAGATAAATCTTTCTGGTGTATTCTTGCCACATGAGCAACACTTGAATGCAGAAGTAGCTAGTCCCACTTGGGGGTCCCATACTTTTTACCTTAAATTTGTCTGTGAGCTCCTTGAGAAAACAGATGAAACAAGATAGTCATTTTATGTCCCTTCCTTGTTTGTTCCTGAATCCGTTCCACAAGACTTCACTGTACTTTTTTTGTTGTTTTGGTGGCCATGACTCTTCTCTACCTTGAAATGATTCTAGGTGCATACTAGAAGCAGGGTGTTCTGAAGGGTTAATTCATGTGCCATCTTTTGAGCCCTCTTGTTTTAGAAATTAATACACAGGCACCTTCATAATTTCAACTTTATAAAATAATTTCAAATTCATTCCCTGTTCAGATTTTACTGTGTAGTTTCCCTCTTGTCTCAGTATTTGCAGAACTGGTTGAAATTAAACTGTTTTGAACTAAGAAGCAGATACATATATATTTTTAGAGTGTTCAGAGATGAACTCTGGCATAAAGTTTGTTTAAAAAAAGGCAATTTTTAAAAAGCAAAACATATAACCTCAGGTACAAAAATATCGCATGCATTAGTACTTAAAAAATCTGCCTACTCAAATATTAACCAAAGCATGCAAGATAACTTTATTGAATGTAAATTTATACCATGCATGATTGAATCGCATAGGTTAGCTTATTTTTCCTTGCTCCTGAACAAGAGAGCAATTTCATGAACTTTGTGTTCCAGTTTTTCTTTTTGCTTTAATCGTATACCTGAGATGGATTTCATACAATCACACTGAACTTGACATATATCCCCATGTCTGGTTTGTGCAGTGTAGTAGCTGGTGCCAAATTAAAGCTCTGAGGAATCTAGGTACAGACTTCTAAATGCTTCTCTTAAAAGCCAGCTGGGGCACAACAGAACCAAATTGGAACAAATTCATGTGTCTGAAAGCTACTAAATTAAATCATGTTCATTACATCAGTACATAAAGGTTTGGGCTCTAAATTATTTAAAATTCATTTCAATTTTTTTTCTAAAAGTTTAGGAAAGTTAGAAAAACTGACATTTTAAGTAATGAAGGAAGTTAGAGAAATGTCCAGACACATAAAAATCATAAGGCAAAGTGGACATAGGGCCTTAATTTCCATAAATGTCACATAGAGAAAACACAGTATCACATGGGGTGCGTGGGGTATCAGCATTGTTCTGACACAGCCCTATATGTATGGTAGGTGAGCTCCCTGGGCCCCTCTCCCCATAGAAATGAGATTTGATCAATAGATCTAAAAGCATGGAAGTTCAGGAGTAAAGCAATGATTTCATGGTACTGGGAATCAACTCTGAAATCTCACTCTTTGCCCTTTTCTGTAGCCCCTATTTTAAAAGAGACCAGAAATGGAGAGAGAAAAGCTCAGTGAGACAACGGAGTCCCTTGTTAGTTAAGACCTTCATTACCCACATCATATATGTGACATCCTCCCGCACATGTAAGCTCAAAGACAAAATCACACACACACACACACACACACACACACACACACACACACACAGCAGAGACCATAGCAGGAGGCATTGCACAGTCAAAAGGGAAACAAACAGGAAAGTGTGAAGCTCAACAACCTCTCACATGGCATTTTGCCTTACCAAGTTTCCACCACCTGCAACCTCTGCAGAAATCCAAAATAACACATTCTTGAAACTAGTGCCCCTATCTCACAACTGATTTCTCAGGACCTTCTCTGCAAGAGAAAACTAACTTGCAATGTTGCAGAGTGTTATTTGGTGGGACACTTTTAGAAAACCTGCCCTGAAATAATATCAAGATTTGGAAAGGGAAAAAAAAAAGTGAAGCAGTTATTCTCTCAATGATAAAATGTGCATAGTTTGCTTTTAGTTTTTTTTTTTTCCTTCAAATTTCTTGGCAAGGGAAGTGGTGTGATACAAAAGGGACAAAAAGGTATACACGTAATTTGCACATCTGGCATTTTCCCTGATATATATATATATGATATTTTTGCATGCATATCATAAAAGGATTGTGCCATGTGAAAAATGGGTTCATGATTGCCTATATTACCAGTAGCAAGGAAATACAGCAAACCTAGATTTTTACCGACTTTAATTTTCTCCATATATCATCTAACCCAAACCCTCCATTTTCATTGCCCAAATTTGTTTACATTGGTTGAAAAAAACTGATTAATTTAGTAAACTTTTTACAAATTATAACAAGCATTTATTAACTATTTAGAAAAGACATTTCTATATATTTTGTATATCTATATTACATATCTAGTCTAATCTAAAACCATTGTTATAGACAAATTCTGTGATGCTTCCTCATCATGCTCAATAATGTTTAAAATCTTAGAATTTCATTTTCAAGCTGTATTAGATGACACAGAAAAAAAAACAACTTTAAATGTTTACACTGAGTTTCTAAATTAACACCAATTCAAATTAAGTGATCTATAGTAAATTAATGACAAGGGGGAATTTAAAAGTTATTGGCATACTATGTGATACTGTATCTGTGATTTAGTGAAATAATATGTATCATAGCACAACTATGTTGGTTATGAAGTCTTCATCTTAGTCTTTCTCTGCATTGCTTTTTTGAAATAAAATTACTACTGTAAAAATAACCTCTTATACTGACGTGTTTAATTTACTCAGATGGCTTATAATTTGCAAAGTACCAAAAGATTAAGGTAGTATTTTTGTACTATTATTGGAAGCATGCCTTCCCTTTTTCACATTATTAAATTGTATTTATATTTGTGCAGTTTTAAACTATGTTTTCCAATAAACTTTGTCTGTGGCTTCAAGGTCTTTTCAGGAATCTTTCAAAATAGAATTTGGAGATCAGATTGTTTCGAATTGCATAGAATCCAATTTGTACTACTGGCTAAAAGGTTCTTTTATTGACTATCGCTGCATATGATCTTGCATGAGATATCTGGAAATCAGGAATGCACTTTTAGATATGCAACAAAACTTTAAAACCTTCCTCCTTTGTTAATTTTTTAAAACTAAAATATTATTCAACCTGAAATTGAAATTTGTGACCTTTTTAGAATAAAAGTATTAAAATATATTTCACTTTAGGGTCTTTTTTGGGGGGAGATCAGTCAGTCAATAACTGGGTACAGGCTCTATGCAGGCAATCTATGCAGATACAGTGGTAAAGAAACAAAATCAATCTTTCCCTTAAAGAACAGAGATTTCTGTGTAAAGACACTTGCAAATACTTTAACAAATAAGAATGCCTGCATTGCACCATGGTCAAACGTGGCAAATGAGGTATATGAGCAAGCAGAAGCTCCCTCATCTATAGTTGGTTAGAAGTTTTTTTTCTTTTCAGTGACATCGGGCTGAGATTTGAACAAGGACACAGACAAATGGAGTTGGAGACAATATTCCTGGCAGATCCAATAGCTGGTATGAGGTGCTGAGGCAGGAATGAGCTTGGTGTGCAGTCAAGATGAAAGAGGGGGGATGTGAGCAGGGAGACCTCCAGAGGTACCAGGTGGGGTGTGAGATCAGGGTGGAGTGGGAGGGGGGCTTCCCAGAGCACAGTAAAGGACAGAGTTGCCCCCCAAGGAGAGGAGGGATGGCAATCGGATGCAAGTTTCTGTTTCCCGGATGTTTACAAATCAAGTCCTCCACTGGCCAGGTGGGTGATGGAGGGAACCTTGGACTCTAGTGAAGCCAGCAGTGGGAGGAGGGGTTGGAACACCCCCTTCTCACTCTTTACTGTCCCCTCTTTTTATCACCGGCAGCACTTAACATTGGTGGCATTCCATCTCTTCCTCTATAAAATCAAGCTGTACTTTTTCCTTCCTGCCTCATTGCTGTGCCATATAAAGTCAGATTGCTTTATCTAGTAATGAACTGAAGCCTTTCTCTCACCCCTAGGATAACTCAAGCCTCTTTCATGTCTCTGACCTCCACTTTTTTAAATGTATTAATTTCCTGAAATAGCTCCTCTTCATGTGTATGTTAGCAGCAGCCCAGGGTTTGAAGAGTTCTTTGTGATTCTTGACAAGGTCCCTTAAAGCAATACACATTTCAGAGCTCACAAAAAACTTAGAAAGTTTTTTTCTTTCTTACATCTCAAAATAAATAATGCTTCCTTATCATTTTTCTTTTGCAGTGCTGGGGATCGAACCCAGACCCTCTCCCACAGCATCTGGTAATCAGATTAATGTATCAGAATTTTGGAAACTTATGACTAATTCTAGTATTTTTCCTGTAGAACTAAACTATGGCTTCTCAGTAGGCCCAAACTTCAGTTCACTTACCCAGGTTGAGATGAGTGAAGCCCAATCTTCGTGCCCAAGTCTTTGAAAGGGAAACAAAAAGGAAGCTAGTATTTACTGAAACCTACCACATGCCAGAATCCTGGACTAGATGTTTCTGTTCTGCCATTTAACTCCAATAGGCACCCACGTACCATGTTTTTTCCTGTTAATTTTATCCAGTTCATGGTTAATATTATTGCAAAGAATGCAGACAAAAACAGATTTAAAAAAAAAAAACTCCCAGATTAAAAACTGACTAAAGATCACATCTACTACTAAAAACTACAAAAATTTACCCAGGAAAAAGTAGACTTGAGAGAAGTAACTAAGAGAATAGCTAATACTGCTCATGGTAAAATTTGCTATTGTTTAAAAATTGACAAAAGAAAAAATTTTCTTGACAAAATTCAGATTTGCAAATTTTTACCTGGTAACAGTGGGCCCCATGAAAATGATGGTTGCAAAAGAAGATTCACACTAGCAAAAGTTGTAATAGTGAAACTGAGACGAGGGCCCAAAACTCATGGATGACTTTCACTAATCTCATAGAATTTTCAGAATTAACACCAATTAAACTAATTGCATTAAAATAGAAAAATGTGGGGCTGGGACTGTGGCGCAGTGGTAGCGTGCTCGCCTAGCATGCGTGAAGCACTGGGTTCGATCCTCAGCACCACATAAAAATAAAATAAATATATTCTGTCCACCTACAACTAAAAAAAATAAATAAAATTTAAAAAAAATAAAATAAATAAAATAGAAAAATGTAAAAGCTTAAAAATAGTTCAACTAAATATAGTTTCATACCTTCTCCTGTCCTCAAATCTCCAAACTCTCTCATCCCCTCTCAGCTGATGATCTGGCTTCCTATTTCACAGAGAAAATTAGAGCAGGGAGGAGATGGCCCCAGACTCACCGCACCCTTGGTCTCTGCCTTCTTCCCACTTCCTTGCCCCTGGCTAAATCAGCTCTCCACTTTGGCACCGGACACCATCCCTCTTGCTGCTCAAGACCATCAGACCAGCAAACCCTCCATCTCTCTTTTGTCATTGTCAATATTTGGTTTTCCATTTGTCCATCTTTTTTCTCACATTTAAAAACAAAAATGTTTTCTTGACCCCATGCTACCTCCCCTGTCATCCATCATCTGCTTCTTGGCTTCTCTGTGTAGCAGAAATCCTCAGGAGCGGCCTGCATTTATCATCTGAAATTCCCCTCCTCCCTTCTCTCTTCAACCTTCTCCTTCCACCCTTCGCCAAAACTGTTCCCACAGAGGTCTTGATGACACCCAGGTTCATCAGTCTCACAGTTGATCCTCAGTCCTCATCTTACTTAACCTATCCCGGTCATTACCAGTTGATCGCTCTCACCTCTGCTTCCTCGTCCTTGGCACTTGCTCCTCTCAGTCTCCCCTGCAGGCTGGTCTTCTCCCTGACTTCTTATGTAGAAGTAGCCCAGGGCTCCGTGTCTCCACCTCTTCCACTTCCTGTCTCCCTCCATTAGTGATTGCACCTGTCTCATTGTTTCAACTACCATCTAAATGTCAACAGCCCCCATATTCATATCTTCAGTCTAGAACTCTTCTCCAAAATTCTGAGTTGTTTATCCATCTTCCTACTCAACATCAACCACAGAGGTGTAATAGGCATTTCAAATTCTACACATCCAAAACTGGACTCTCGATCATCTTTATTTACCAGCCCTGCCAAAGTTTCCTTCTCTTAAGTTGATTGACACAAACTTTGGGGTTAGCTTTAGCTATTCTTATTCCCTCATCCTCGGGAAATCGTGCTGGTCTTACCTTCAAATGCATCCAGAATCTAACCACCCTCACTACCTCCACTAGTAGCACCCCCATCTGAGCAATCATCTCCCCTGGCTTACCACAGTAGTCCCTACTTCAACCTTTGTCATCCTAACATCCCGTCTGAATGAAGAGCATTATTAAAACTTCAGTTAGATCAGGTCACTGTTCTGATCAAGACCCTATAATGTTCCCCATTGCACTCTATAGTAAAGCCCAGGTGAACTGGTTCCTCTTTGACTTCCTGTCCCAACTGTCTCCACTTCCCTCCCTTCTCTCCAGCCATGCTGGTCCCTTTGATGCTCATCTGACATACCAGATGTGCTGCCACTGTGGGGCCTCTGCACCAGCTAGTCCCTCTTCCAACCACATTCTTTCCCCAGATATCCACGTAGATGATAGGACTTTATTCAAGTCTTGGTTCAGATGTCACCTATAAATGATGCCTTTTCTGACTACTTTATTTATACTGAAATCTACCCTCCTACCCCAATCTGTGTTTTCTCCACAGCACTCAAGATGCTTTAACATATTACATAATCTACTTCTTTCTTATGTTGTCAACTCTCTCTCTCTGCTAGAAAATAAACTCAACAAGGGTAAGGACCTTACCTGGTTTGTTTTCAATGCAGATGTTTGCTATTTGTTGAATTTGAACCATGTTATTTAATAAATCCATTGACTTCATGGAATAATCTCCAGAAAAGTACTTTTGTCATCAGTTATATTTTAATTTGAAAAAAATTTTTAGACTGAAACAACGGATCAAAACCTCCTTAGAGTCCAAATGCTAGATGGGATAAAATGGTGATATAAAAATGCTGAGTCTACCAAATTGCCAAATTCTTTACGTAACTCAGGTATGTTATGCTCACTGCATAGGTAAGAAGACTGCGTTTCCAGATATTAAGTGCTCACCAAAGTCAAACTGGCCTCAAACTTGTCACCTTTCTGCCTCAGCTTCCCAGGCCCTGGGCTTACAGGCATGCACCATCATGCCCAGTGAATAGATGTACTTTTAATCAGCATGGTCTACATGGCAGGCCAAATAATGACACCACTCCAGATTCCACATTCTAATCCCCAAGCCTTGGGAATATGTTACCTTTCATGGTAAAAAGGAACTCTGCAGATATATGTAATTGAGGGTCTTGAGATGGAAAGAGGATTCTGGATTATCTGGGTAGGCCCAATGTAATAGTCATAAAAGAAGTGGGTGAGCGCTGGGGATATAGCTCAGTTGGTAGCGTGCTTGTCTTGCATGCAGAAGGCTCTGGGTTCAATCCCCAGCACTACACACACACACACACACACACACACACAAAAAGTAGGTGGGAGAGTCATTGGAAGGAGACATGACAATGGAAGCAGAATCTGGACAGATGCCAATCTGCTAGGAGGTGATGGGCCAGGGACTGCAAACAGCCTGTCAAAGCAGGAAAAGGCAAGAATGGAGAAACAGACTCTTCCTGCAGCTTTCTTGCCGATACCTTGATTTTACTCCCTAAGCCATTTTCAAACTTATAACTTAATAAATGCATTGTTGTAAGCCAGTAAGTTTGTGGTAATGTGTCACAGCAGCAATAGGGAACCCATACATTCTAGAAATGTGGTGTCATAGAAATGCTGAAGTCTCTCAATATAATACATGTCCATTCTGCTCTTACCTGCCTTACAGAGACCACTATACAACTGAGAGTCGGAGTAAAGAAAGGTCTCATTACTCCCCTAAATGGCTTAGTATCCATCAGGGAAAGACTGAAAGACCTCAGATCCCTCCCTCCTGCACAGAGGGAGCAGTGTGCCAACACTGATGTCCTACCATGAGTGGGAACCAAGCAGCCACCAAGGCTGCCTGTCCACACCAAGAATTCCTAAAATGAAATGAAGTTAGTCATTATGTTCCCCTGATGGATGAGAACTCTCTATGGCAGAATCAGTTTACTTGACATTTTTCAAACGAAAAAACAAGAGCCATGAAGAGACCTCAGATTGTGAGAATAGCTTTTAATTTAAAACAATCGAAGCAATAAATCATCCATCTCTTTTCATCACAGGCAAATACTCTCCAAAACATTTGAGATAGTTTAAACAACAACTGTGACCAGTGCAAAATAAAATAAATACAAACTCTCTCAGCAACCAACATCAAAACCTGCTGGGCAGGTGGGCAGAGGCCACGGGTTCAGCCTCTGCCCAGGCAGAGAGAAACAGCACATCGAGAGCGGCAAGATTAGCACAGCATTTCACCACGCCCAGCTTTGAACAGACTAAACAAGACCTGGGGAGGGAAACCACAAGAGAATGTTGCCTAAGGTGAAACCAAGACGCCCAGCACCCTCCTGTGGCCAACATCCTTGGCACCTGGAAGATGCTAGAAAAGTAAGTGCAAAGAGAGCAGCTCCTAGACAAAGCTGAAAGAAGGCAGTTTGGGACTCGCTTGCTTTTGTGTAAGTGTGTGTGTGTTTGGCAGACAAATCTGCTTTCTGGAAGATGTTCTGTACCTCACAGTGCTTCTGACTCCAGCAAAAATATTTGTGTCACTTCTATTTGGATGCTCTGCAGAATTACCTTCTTGCCTATGGCACGTCATTGCTTATCTCACACCACCGAGTTTAGAGCAGCACTAACAGAATTGTAACATTGTGACATACATCTAATTTAAAATTTTTCACTAGCCACATTAAAAACAGATTAAATTTGGTGACACTAATTTTAATACCTTAATCAATATATTCAACATAAAATTTGTAATCAATATAAAGTACTGATGAAATATTTATGCTCTTTTTCTGGTATGAAGCCTTCCAGGATGCTGCATTATATGTGCACAGCACAATCTCAGTTTGGACAGGCCAAATTCCAAGGGTCATTTGCCACATGGGGCTACCATGCTGAATGAAAAGCACATATCTAGAGAATTTTATGCAAAATTTTTCAGGCAATTTGTCGAGTAGAAAATCTCTATTACACTGTGGAGGCAATTGTATACACCAACACAGGAGATCAGAACCTTCTGTGGCCTGGGCTTTTTTAACCTAAAGGATAAAAATCACATTCTCATCTAATTTCATCCCTGGTCCTGCCCCTGGTCCTGGCCATCTCCCCACAGACAGCCTGGACTCTGAGATTCATTAACAGTGTTGCCTGCGTGAGGCAAACAACATTCTTTCTTGGATAGACACCTTTTTCAGCACCCATATGGAGATCATAGCAATCTATTACCAAATCATTAGTTTAAAATATTCTACAAATGTTATGGACTTAACTAAAGGTCATTCTGGTAAATAGATTGCTTTTGCTTTTAAGGGGGATGATAGCAAAGTACCTCACAGACTGGAAAGTTCTTGAGTTTAAAGAGTGGAGAAAAAGTGAGATGGTTACCGGAGAAAGGAAAGTAGAGCAGGAATAGAAATGGGGTGGGGACACTAAAAATGACACAGGTCCTACACTGGGGTATATAAATCATAATAATCCAAAAACCTAACATATAAACCTCTAAGTGATCCCCACATTTCACATGTCTGATTCTGGTAGTGACCACAGGAAAATAAAAATAGACTAGGATGTTAGGGCAGGAAGGGACATCTAAGTTTTTCTGGTCATTTAAAAGATGAAGATCCAGAGAGGTCAAGTGACTCAGTCCCATCAGATGCAGAAGCAGAGTTGGTACAAACACAGGTATCTTCTCTGTGGACTGCAGGTGAGGCTCTGGCTCAGGTGAATGATGCAGGGAGCTCAAAGTGAGCAATGGGGAAATGGCAGGCACATTCTCTTGTAGGTTTGAGAAAACGAGCTGGTCATTTCAAAAATACTGAAGCAACATTGATGTAAAATGTCATTAAAACATGATTCTTCCCATAGTTTTCTCTGCGTATATATATTTTTTTACTTTAAATGAAAAATCCCAAACTGGATTTCTGATTCGTTATTTGGGCATTTAGATCAATGGACAAAATAAAAATTTTTCATACATTATATTTTTCAAAGACACATTCATTGGGATTCTACACAAAGATATCAAAAGGTATTTACAGGAAGAAAGCACTGTCTTTCACATAGACACCTATATACGGTGAGAACTTCACAATTATACCACCAAGCCTCACACAGAGGACTCTTAACAGGCTGATCAGTTGACACAACCCACATATTATTCCAGTTTTCAGTCACAAATAATCTTGTCTACATCTATGTGTAAAATCAAGCAGTACATTCCAGACTTTTATTCCAGGGAACCTGCTTGGATATATAAAGCGACACATATAAATACATTTTCTTAAACAGGAAAGAAATCCATTGTTTCCTCCAGTTTTCTCCAAGTCTAGATCTGAAATAAAGAATAGCACATATACAAAACTTTGCCTTGTAGAAATAGCCCTTTGTTTCGTGAGACAGAAAAAAGGCAGCCATAGTACACTTTCTTACAGTATGTTTTAGGCATCAAAAGGGCTAAATGATGTTTTCTACCTAGGAAATTAAATAATTTAGAGCCTGTAATCTTAAGCACAGATTTTATGCTATTCATTTTGGAAAGTTTCATTACAAAAATTTTAGTTTGTTTAAAATACACATGCCTTGTCTACATTGCAATCCAAACCTCCATTTGTCCCCTTACTGCCCCCAAAAGACCTTTGCTTTGCAACATTGTTGAAAACAAGCCATTTTTGATGCATGTTTGGAGTCATTATTCACAATACTTGGACCTAAGGGCACTGGATTTTGTAAGGCTGCTTAGTGTGGGGATTTCCACTGAAGCCAGGGACCTGCGCAAGAGAATGGATCTGCTTCAGGACCTCTTGAGTCAACACCAGAAGGTGACACGAGTGGGCACAGTGTAGTAGAGAATGACTGCACCATGAGCTCCCTCCTTCTGCCAATCTCATAAGGCAGGGAGCATGCTCTACTGCAACCCACCATGGGACACCCCTTCCACCTGTGTAGGCTCAAATCTCATCAGAGCCTCACAGCACAACTAGAAAGAGAGGGCAAATGTCATACACTATTGTGTGGAGGAGGAGAGTGAGGCACAGGGAGCATGAGGGCCTTGCACACACCAGTCAGGGGCAGCACCCAGGTCTGAAGGCCATAGGCTGCAGCCCTCATCCCTTGCTCACATGGCATAAATGATCTCCTGTGAGACAGGGCCCGATCATCATCAATCCCAATTGTTCCAGACTCATCAAATCCCAAGCCAATGCCTCTGTTTCACTTCCCACAATTGGTTCTGCTTATTTTCCTACAGTTTCTAGAAAGAGCCTTTCAATGGAACAAATACATGTTAAGCGGACAGCAATAAATCCTTTTTCATTTGACTGAATCATCTGAAATAGAAACTCCAGAGACTCTGAAATTTGGTACAAAGTAGTAGGAAAATTATTCCTCTTTGTATTTGTACTAGAAACTCTGACTCAATACCAGGTTGCACCTAAAATACTTAAATAACCAAAATGGAAAGGACGGCCTTTTAAAATGACATATGAAGTTTCTTTGTATCTGAAATCCTTCAAGTGCCCAAGACCACATTGTCAGTCACAGCTGATAAGCATCAAGGGCAAGTCATGAGGTGACGAACCAAAACAGGGCAGAAACGAGACTAGCCCCAGAAAAACATGGACATGGAGGCAGGCAAAGAGCTCAGAGACAAGAGAATGACAGACAAATTTGGGGTATTTGACATGACCCCAGGGAGTTATCAGGTGGTATACGAAGAGAGTAGCTATGCTTACTAAAAATAAACACTACACTTTTTGGGGAATGGGCTTCTAAGAAAGAGAGAATTATCCACCTTTGGCAAAGTATGATCTTAGGCTCCTGTGGACGTGTGGCATTATACCACCAAATGTCACAATCCCAAGTGAATTCTTGACAACACTTAAAGGGGATAACTCAGCCCTTTTTACTCCTGAAAATCTAAGTGGGGAACTAATTTTTTTAACTGTTCCTGAGTTATAGTTTTGTCAAAATATTAACTTGCCTTTTCCAGATATGCTTAATACCAACTATTTAGCCTTTAAAAGCCAACCCATCACAGATTTCCTAGTGGACTATAAAGATTGAACACTCTCACTCACTCTCACACACATTCATACAATTGTATTATGAATTTTGATATGATTTAAATTAAAAATATCTTTCACTGTGGATGTTCTATTATACATGAATAGGTCAGAAATTATTGTGCGTAATGAAAAAGACTATGCCACAAGTAAAACCCAGCCCAGTTGCTGATTTTCTATATGAAACAAAATGTGGGCTTTTTATTTACTGTAGGTGAGGCCACACCATGGGCCTCATTGATTGATTTCTCTGGAGGCCACTACCTCTTGACCCCCAAAGCAAAACAGAGGGCTGGGGTTACATCCCCATTTTTGATGTGCTGATGGCAGGTGCCACACCAGAAATATGAATACCTTTGTTTACATCACCCTCTCCTTGAACATTTATAAAAACTATCTACAATAGAGTGTCACCACTAATAGAAATTTCTTCCCAGTTCTATTTCAGAAGGTGCCAAATGATCGTGCTCTTTAAATAAACTATAAATACCCCATGTATTCCTTCATGTTGGCTTGTCCCAAATTTTTCTCTCTCTCTCTCTTTTTTTTTTTGGCAAATTAAAAAGGCGTTATGGCTTCTTCTCGCCAATTTGTATGTGTGAGATTTAGCTTGGTATCCTGCGGTAAAAGTACAGGTAGCCCAGGTCTTTGGGGGGCCTTTCAGAGGCACAAACTTTGTGGTCATTGTAGATCACCCATCTGAAAACAAAAGACAGAAGAAGTTGATGGATTTATATCAGTTCCAGGACACTTTGCAGATGGAGAATTATTCTTAAAATAACCAATATTACCCAAAGTTGAATTTATTGTATAAAAATGAACAGAATCCTGGTGGGGAATCACTATTGCTTTCTGATTCTTAAGCTCAATCAAAACGCAGTTACTAAATCTATCAGGACCCTCTAAGCATTTTAGGCCCTTCATGCCATAAATCACTTTGCAGAAATCCATAGATAGACTCAGAAACTGAGGAAAAGAATTATGTACAACAATGTTTATTTCAGTCTTAGGTATAAAACTAGCCAAGAATCACAGGTAAATATATATGCAGTGAACCATTTTGACTATTAAGATTTCTTCTAAGAAAATTGGGTGAAGTGAGAAAATAATCACAATATAATATGAATATATATAGAAGTCACAATAAAATATGAAGAGCAGGTCTAAAAATTACATGTGCTCTGTCTATAGTTTAAGATTTTATAAAAGTTGCAAATACATACATACATTTACATATTTGTTATATGTGTAGAGATATACACACCCTCCTCCAATGAGCCAGTAAGATACAGAAAAATATATCCAAATGCTGACACTGGCTATCTTTGGGCTTCCCAAGTGCCCATTCTTTGCATATTTTTTTATTTTATAAATTTGTAACCATGAATTTTATTGCTTTTTAAATTATATTTGCTTTTTTAAAATTGCTTTAAAAAAAACTGTCCTTGGCAATAAAAAGATTTCACTATAAATCCTGGTCCCTGTACTCAATGATTGATTTTTATTACTCAAGTTGGGAAGATAAAACTAAAAGACGCACCAAACAGAAAACACAGTGGAAAGATGGTGGAATGCGATGCACCACAATGCCCTAGGTTCATGTATGACTGCACTTTTGGTGTAACTCTATATTGTGTACAACCAGAGAAATGAAAAGTTGTGCTCCATTTGTGTACAATGAGTCAAAATGCATTCTGTTGTCATGTAAACCTAATTAGAATAAAAAATATATATTTAAAAGAAAAAAAACCACAGTGGAGTCTGGGCAGGAAGGGAGCACTTCTGCAGTGGGAGGTGGGGAGGAGTCCAGCTCCATGCTACTCCTTCAGCAGGGAGCCTGAGCAAAGCCCTGGAGAAGCAGTGTCCACCAGGGGCACAGCGGGAGCCACAGGAAGGGCAGCCAGGGAGGAAGTTATGAAAATAGCAGCAGCCTCACTCTCACTTCTCTACAACTAACAATTTTACTCAAGAAGCAGAGAAGCCATGAAGGTCTGCAGCACAGCAGATCACTGGAGGTTCAGGGTCACCAGATCAAACACGGGTTACCTCACTAACTCCATCAGGTAAGCAACAAACCATTTGTTAATATAAGTACATCTCATGTAATATTTGGGACATGTAATTACTTGAAACACATTTATACTAAAAAATTATTCATTATTTATCAAAAATTTAAATTAAATATGGCATTTTGGATTTCTCATTTTGTTGGCTAAATATGGAGATCCTGTGGAGATTCCTAATATGGCATGCCTTCTGCTGCAGGATGCCTTTTTATTTTGGGAAACCATCTTTCCAAAGGTGGCACAACTGTTTACTAAGGCCAAGTTATTCAGCCTCCTTGAGCCTTGGCGTTTGGATGTATAAAATGGCATTAAGACTATATCCCCATAGACCATTGTTGAGAACCAAACGAGATAACATACAAAGCACCAAGTAGAATGCCTGGCACATAGGAGGGACTCAATAAATCATAGCTAACATCCACCTTCTCTAAAAGACTCACCTTCCTTCCTTCTTTATATGGCAAACATAATGGCCACTCATTGTAGATGTTCCCATGTGACTGATGAATGCAAATAATTCATACACTATGAAAAAAGAAATAATTCAGTTATAAGATAACACTTCTAGAATCAAAAGCACTTACCAACAATCCAGCAACTGTACAGATCTGAAAGACAAATTCAGTTTACCTTGCCATACTGACAACACACACACACACACACACACACACACACACACACATCTCCAAAGTGACAGCAAATTCTATACGCACATTCATATGACAAAAGGTGGACCTAATGGGGCTGGGGTTATAGCTCAGCGGTAGAGCACTTGCCTCGCACATGTGAGGCACTGGGTTTGATCCTCAGCACTACATTAAAAAAAATAAAATAAAATAAAGATATTGTGTCTATCTTAAAAAAAAAAAAAAAAAAAAGATGCCCCACATTAAAAAAAAAAAAAAAGGAAAAGGTGGACCTAAACTATCAAAGTACATCTGCTATTAAATTCAAATCAGAAACAGAATTTAAAATTTCACAGCCAAATCCGGTAGCAAGCTCATGGGTCTAAAACCAGTAGCCCTGGCTCTGTCACTCCCAAACAGCATGAGAATGAACAAGTTGTTTCATCTCTGATCCTGTTTCTTCAAAGAGGTTAAAAAAATAATAATTAAAAAAAAAAAACACCTACCCACTTTGCAGGGTGGTATAAGACTTACATGAGCAATTCAGAATAAAAGAGCATACCAATGTCAGGATTACGAGGAAAATAGTTATCATTATTTCATTATTTATAGGAAGAAAGAATGCTCCACAAAAGGTGTCTGACTTGCTCATGATTATAACCTTTGTAAAAGCAAACTTCAGGCTTCATGCTTTCTGAACAAGGAAACTCTAAAAGAATGAGACATATTGATTACCTAACCAGTACTTCCTGCCATCAAATATAGTACTCCGCATAAAATCCTTGTTGAATCAATTTCACTTCATATTCCTTCAGCTAATCCTAGACCCACATAACATAAAGTGGGCTCCATGGACTAGTCTGTTCAGCAAATGGTTACAAACTATGACACAGCATAGCAACAGAGTTAGCATTTATAAATTTATATAGTAATTTGTGAGCAATATTCATATCTGAATATAAGAAGAAAGAAAGAATGGGCTGGCATATTCATTTTTTTAGTACTCAACTCTCATTACATTTTCCTAAAACAAAACAGTATTGATTCTGGACAGAACCTTTGCTTACCCTCACCTCTATCATTCTTTCTCTCTCCTGCTTTTCACCCAGGTTCATTTAGTTATTCAGTAGTCAATCCCTGGTCTCATCTTATTCACCCTTCATCAGCATCATTCACCCTACCAATTCCTCCTTCCTCAAGTGCTTGCCCCCAGGACATGACTCTCCTAGCTGTCCAGCTGTCTTCTTTTCTTGTGCCGTCTGCCCTCTGTGACCTTTGAATGTTGGTGACCTGTAGCTTGGGCCCCAGACCATTTCTCCCCCCTCTACCAGACTCCTTCTCTGTCTGAGTGATCTATCTCATTCAGGATCACAGCAGTAAGTGACATTATTTTCATAATTTCATTTCTGGAATGTTATTGTTCATATATAGAAATAAAACTGAAATTTGTATATTGATCTTGTTTCCTGCCACCTTGCTGAGCCCACTTACTAGTTCAATTTCTTTTAGTGAATTCCTTAGGATTTTCAATGTACAAAATCGTGTCATCTGCAAATATAGTCTTATTTAATAATCTGGATACCTTTTACTTCTTTTTCCTGTCTAAGTGCATTGGTTAGAACTTCCTCTACAATGTTTAATGGAAATGGCAAGAGAGGACACCTTTATCTTGTTCCTGATCTTAGAGGGAAAGCATTCAGTCTTTCATATTAGGTATTGCGTGAGAAGTGGGGTTTTTTGTAGGCATCTTTAATCAGGTTGAGGAAGTCTCCTTCCATTCCTAGTTTGTTGAGCAGTCTCCCCTCAGCCTTCCCTGTCTTGGCCAATAACAATTCCATGTGTCCGATAACTCAGGACAAATTCTTGACTTTTCTCTCATAATCTTTACGTCCATGTCATCTCATGAGAAAAAACTTTCCTGAACCTCTTTATAAAGTAGCAACCCTCCCTGCACACCCACCCCCACTCCTGTTGCCCCTTCTCCCCTCATCCCACTTTACTGTCCATACAACCTAAAGTACCATCTGCCATGTCACAGATTTCCTTGTATATCTGTTTACGTCTTCCCACTTTTACCCCAGGCTAGAACAGAGCTCCATAATGACAGAGAGTTTGTTGTGTTTACTGACATACTCCAAGCACAGAGTATAATGCACAGAGTAAAGTGCTTTGCATGTGGTAGGCACTTAATAAGCATTGATCAAAAGTATAAATAAGTGAATAAAGAAATGGCTCCCTTTTTCTCCTCACTTGTTTTTATATCTTCATATATTGTACATATTTTAATAAATCACATACCAAAGTATAAGTTGGAGTATAAACTAGTAAAATAATTATGTAAACACAGGTGACTGCCTTTCTCATCATTAACCAAGTTTCTCTTGCTGACTATCACATCCAACTGACAAAAAATATCCCAGGTTAGAAATCAGACACCAGGCACAGACAATTGGGAATGACAATCATTATGCCTGCTTATTTTTCAAAAAAAGAGATCCAGGGATCTTACCCATGCCCCACTCTGTGCTTACCATACTAAAAATCCGCTGCTGCCTCAATATACTGAAAAAGGTGTGGGCTTAGACCTTTTCTTGACCTCGGGTGGTTCTGAAGCCCTTTAGAACAAATTCTATGTCAAGTTCTAACTCCAGTCAAGTTGTGTATCTCTCCTTGAGAGATACAGTGCTGTTTTCCCAAAAGGTAGCAGCCTACTAAAGAATTTTCATTAATAATAAAGAGAGGACACAATACTCCAACCAAGGCCCTTCTTTCCCAAGTGACTGATCCCCAAAACAATGACTTCAGCAATCCAACAAAATGTTTAATGCGCACTTCTGTCGTAAACCAGCCTCACACCAATGAAACACTGCTCAGGCACAGGCACAGCCTGTGATGGACAGAACAGACCAAGAGGAAAAGACAAATCCAGAGCCTCCCAGCACATCTACACCTCAGCCCGCAAAGGCACATTTCTCTCTGTGGTTAAGAACAGTTCATGTGTTTACTCAGAATCATAAAGATAAAATGTGAAGAGTTCAGCATAAATCTTGGTCTCATAATTAAAATGAACCATGTTTATCAATATCAGCAATTACCCTGTGCACTATTCAATGCTAGTAACCAATTGCCAAAGAGAGGATCTCTTTCAACACATTTGCAAAGCCTAAATAGGTAAAATATGCCAATTTATAATTTATTTCTAAAGAGAAAATCAAGGTTTATTTTAAGCCAGACAGGGAAGCTACTGTTGACTCTTCTCTACGTTTCCAGAGATCTTCTCAAAAATAAAAAATAAAAAAAATAAAAAGAATGTCACACATTCCTTTAAAAAACTGTAGCAACTCCTTTTGTAGATCTAAAAAAGGCATCTTGAGACAATATGAATACTTCAAAAATGTTGACTTCCTACAAGAAACTTTCGAAGTGCCTAGAAGAGGTAGACACATCTGACCACTATATCCCACATCTTGTGAACACTGTCCCTCTAAACCTCCAGAATTAAACTGGGGTCTGAAACTAGCACTCTTCCTGCCCATAAAATGCGTCCTTTTTAAACTCTAAGAAAACCTTCTCGGCCAGGCACAGTGGCATATGCCTATAATCCCAGTGACTCAGGAGGCTGAGAAAAGAGGATCACAAGTTCAAGGCCAGCCTTAGCAGCTTAGCGAGACCCTGTCTCAAAATAAAAATAAAAAGAACTGGGGATGTGGCTCAGTGGTTAAGTGCCCCTGGTTTCAATCCCTGAAAAGAAAATCTTCCACCTTTCTAGTAATGAAGTTTTTTTTTAATATTTTTTTTTAGTTGTAGATGGACACAATGTCTTTATTTTATTGCTTTGTATGTGGTGCTGAGGATCCAACCCAGGGCCTCACCCATGTGAGGCAAGCGCTCTACCACTGAGCTACAATCCCAGCCCCTAGTAATGAAGATTTTTAACATCACATTTTACCCCTACCATCCCCACCCAACATAATAGCAACTGTATTCTGATTTTTTTGAAGAAAAAAAATCCCAAGAAACTTGCAAGGTAAAAGAGGCAGGCAGCATGTCCCTTCAGTGTTACGTGGAGGAAAATCACACAGAGATCATCCATGAGAGGGACTGACCAACGACAGACACATTGGTCAAATCTGGCCTACAGCCTGTTTTTGTGCTGGTGAGGAAGAGGAGTAAATATGAGATTGGCATATAGGTGGCCCACAAAACTTGACACACTTATTATCTGGCCTTTTAGAGAAAGTTCACTGCTGCCTAGCTAGGGGGATGAGCTTGGTTCAACCACTGCTTAGTACTGATTAATGCACACAGACTTAGGAAGTGACTTGTTAACTAGTAGATTTTTGTCTAATGAAGATACAAAGAATTTCTATCCAGGCACACTCATAACTTCATGAATTTGTGGTCCCAACAGACATTAACTAATATTTTAACTTACCCAGCCATCTTATCCTAAAATTTCTTGGTCAAGTTGTCCAAACATATCTTAACTTCTCAGATGTTAAATAAGGAATAACATCTGACTGGTTCTTCATTAACAGGTTAAAAGAAAACCTGTGATACGTGTTCATGTTATATTCACATAAAGATTATAATTTTGCCCTCTGGAAAATTATGCTTTATCAACACAGAAGGACCAAAAGCAACTCCAGATTCAGGAGGGCCTTTACAGGAATTCATTTTCATAAATGATTATAGCATCTGCATTCATATATCAAGCAGTAATAGCTCATTAGGGCATGACACACTAGTCGGTCTACAGTGAGTGCTCAAAACACAGAGATGTCCAAAGACTCCTTGAAACAGCCATTATGACCCCAGAGACTCTGCCATCTTCCAGGAAGATACACTGAGTTTCCTCATCCAACTCCTAACTTGAATATATATATATATCTTTATCTGTCTCTAACTCCCTCTGTACCACAAGCAGGGGATAACAGCCCTAATTTACTAACATTTGACTTCTAAATGCCTTATATATAAATTGCAAACAATTTCTACTCCCAATAGCTTGATTTCCATCAACCTGCTCTGAGAAAAAAACAGGTAGGGAGGGTAATTTGAAGCATTCACAAAACTTCTGAATTCTAAAAAAAAACAAACAAAAGCAGCAGCAGCAGCAGCTTCTGGATAAATCCTAATAGCTTAAAGGCAGCTGCCAACAAGGACAGGATATTAAAGAGTATACAAATTGCCTCCCCATCCCCAGTCAGCTCAAAATTGCCAATCTCTTTGTCATACTGCCTAGAACTCCAAATATCAAACACTTCTCTCCAAATTTAATAGTTCTTTCATACTTTCGTATAAATGAGGTTACTCCACAGAATGGCTTCCTCATGACTTTCAATAAAAAATAAAAAGTGGGAATTGCAACAAGTGCTGAAGTCGAATGAGAATTAGAGCCCCGGTAGGAAGAAGTTTCCAGAGGTTTCAAGTAGACCTCTGAGTCTCGGCTCCTCCGGGGGCATTCCTAGGGAGCGAGCATGCTGGGGCCCCACCAACAAGCAAATGAAACATCCCTCTGATCCCTGGCTGGGAAATCTCAGCTGCCGCTGAAGATTTGTGAACCATAACAAGGATGAGCCTGAAGAAGCCAGATCAGGTTTTGAGTAATCAGAGCCTTACAGCCTAATCACATGTTAATTACACATGCAATCAGTGAGTTCTTAAAAAAAAAAAAAAATTAAGACACTCATTAAGTACAGTGGGAAACAGAAATGATTTTACAAACAGTAGAAGCCCAAATAGGTCAGAGTGAAGGACTGATTTCTCACTGTTGAAAATTTTTGAACTCAACAGAAAGTTAGGTACTAGGCTTAAAATGTGTAGGACAACACAATAAACAGTCTTTTGAAAACTAGACTCTCACCTCCATCCCAATACAAAACGTGCAATGCCGCGACTCACGTGAAATAAGCGGGTAAAGGAGAAATTGCACAGAAAAACACACAGCTTTGGTGGGGTGGGAGGAGGTGGGGAAACACGATGTGTTCCTGGCTAGAAAACTCAATGTTATAAAGCTCTCAGGGCTTCCCAAACTAATCTATAACATAGGAAGCTCTCTTACAAATCGATTTTTTTAAAAAAATACCTGAAAACCTCAATAAAAATGGGAAAATGGCCAGTGGAAGTGAGGAAGCCATTAACACAAGAGGAAACCAATGAAGCAATAAAGAAATGAAATGCGCAACCAGACAGCACCACAGGGGAGGCGCGGCCAGCACCGGGCAGCACTGTGCTTCTGGAGGGTCACATGAGGGTCAAGTGCACTGCCTTAAAAATCTGCATTTCTCACTCAAAAATCTCTTCGGAGGGGCTGGTGTTGTGGCTCAGTGGTAGAGTGCTTGCTTAGCACGTGTGAGGCACTGGGCTCGATTCTCAGCACCACATATAAACAAATACATCCATTGACAACTAAAAAAATATTTAAAAAAAAAAGAAAAAGAAAAATCTCTTCAGAAACTACCCCTAAAGAGCTGGACACAGTAGCACACACCTGTAATTCTAGTGACTAGGGAGGCTGAGGCAGAAGGATCACAAGTTCAAAGCAGCCTCAGCAACTTAGGCCCTAAGCAACTTAACACAACAGTTTTGAAATTAAAAAATAAAAAGGGCTGAGAATGTGGCTCTGTGGTTAAACACCTCTGGGTTCAATCCTTGGTACCAAAAACGAAAGAAAGAAATTTCCCTAAAGAAATGAGGGTCCAACATTGTTCATTACAGCATTATTTTTAAGAGAAGAAGGAAGGAAGAAAGTTAAATGTTGAACAAATATTTACTCCCTGAATAAGGATTAAGTCAGGAATTTGTCGGAGTTCTATAAAATGAATCCATCCTTTAAAACTCTCATTATTTAAAATTCACTGCTATCATCTGAATGTGAAAACACTCCACTATTTGAAATGCCTCCTGCAATAGTCTTTTATTTTAACACCCAATTGGCCTAAAATTAGGCATATAGATTATGGAACACATATATAATAGAATATTGTTAACATATGTTCAATAATATAAACATATACATACAACCAGTTAGGGAGAAATCTGTTTATAAAATAGAATGTATAGAATAGAATGTTACATTTTTATAATTTATATATGTACATTGATTTTTTATACATTGTAATGCATTGAAAGGTCTAAAGAACATACACAAAATACTATCAGTGACTATTACCAGATAGTAGGATTATCTTTTTTAATTCCCTTTCTCATATATCTATATTTTCTCAACTTGCTAAAATAAATATACATCTTTTTAATCATAAGAAAAATAAACAATGTAAATTTATTTTCAGTGCTGGGGATCAAACCTAGGCCCTTGCACATGCTAGGCAAGAGCTGGGTCACTGAGCTACATCCCTGGCCTAATTTTTTTTTTTTTTTAAAGAAAAAAGAAAGCATTGTGTGACATACAAGTTCAGGTGCTATTGCAACAAAGTGCAGGATGTCATATCTTTCCTCTGTTTTGATTCATACGACTTAACACAATGGTACGCTGCCAGTTAGTTCCTCCACGCAGCACTGAGGCAGGCAGAGAAACACTGAGACCTCTACTTCCTGGTATTTGTTTAATTCTTTGTTCAATCAGTTATTTACTGGTCCCTTACTCTGGGCTACGCACAGTGCTGGGAAGCTACTTTGAAGACATCTGTTCCTAGCCAGGCGTGGTGGCGCAAGCCTGTAATCCCAGCATTTAGGGAGGCTGAGACAGGAGAATCGCGAGTTCAAAGCCAGCCTCAGCAATGGCGAGGCGCTAAGCAACTCAGTGAGACCCTGTCTCTACATAAAACACAAAATAGGGCTGGGGATGTGGCTCAGTGGTCGAGTGCCCCTGAGTTCAATCTCCAGTACCAAAAAACCAAAAAATGTGTTGTTGTGCAAAATCAGACTTGAGATGCATTTGACAGTTAGGGTGGTCTCTGCCTTTTTATTACCGCCTTTATATCCTGCATATGGTTTCTCACAGCTCATCTCACAGTGCACCTTCCCCTCCCTCAGCATCACCCACTAGTCTGACCCATAGTGCCTTAACTCGTGCTTTTGCATCCCTGTAGCATCCTATTCCAGGAGGCATCTTGACACCCAGCAGGACCAGGACTACCTCAGACCCCCCTGAGTTTCAGTATGTCCTGAGGAGGTGATGTGGCTGTCCTTTATCACTATGGGCCATGTGAGAAAGTGGGCAATGCCTCACACTCCACCAGAAGAAAGGAAACCTCAGTGATCAGACCTTTCCTTGCAGGCAAATGTCTCGGCAGCTTCACATCAGCCCCATCTTGTGGCTTATGCCTTTTGCGGGAAGGACGCATCATCTCCAAAGAAAAAGTCTGTAGCAGCAAGTTGAAGAAACAGATGCACAGGGAACACACAGTGAACCCTGCTCGTGAATTATTGAGCGACTTGTCCATTACAGCTTCTAATGTCTTAGGCAAACTCATGATTTCTGAAGAGTGACGCCAGACCCTTTAGATAAATATGAGAACTGGGAGAACTACATCTCATCCTTTTCTTATCCAGTTGGGATTACAACAGTTTCAGTGAATGAATTTTTGTTTTGCATTTTAAAAGGAGGTTTCCCTCCCACCTTCTCTCTGCAGCTCTAGATCAACACATACAGGTTAAATCAGGTGAGAGCAGTAGCGAGTAGATCCACAACTCTATGATCACAGGAACGAATGCTGGACATATACATTTAATTAAATCTGGTTTTTCTTTACTCAGTGCTTTCTATCGGTTAGACACTGTCCATTTCATAAAATGGCCTCTATCCTATACAAGCTCCTGGTAAGATGGGAGGCACAATGACCTACAAAAATAATCTTACTGCAAGATTAATGTGATACTTCCAAAAAGAGAAGAAAAAATATATTATAGTGACTACAGACACTGGCTCTGGATGCAGACTGCCTGGGTTGGAATTCTGGTTCTACCCGTCACTGCTTATACAGACTCAACAAGCTACTTACCCTTCTCTACCTCAGTTTCTCCACCTGTAAAATGGGGATAGTAGTGGTGTGTATCTCCTAGGGCTACTGGGAGAATTCAATGTGGCACAAATGGAAGCATTATTAATATTGGTGTAACTATTACTAGAATATGTAATACGTAGGGGCTGATTATGAGGATAATAAGGATCTGAGAAAGCAGAACAGAGAAAAGAAATCACAGCCAGGTTCTAAAGAAGAATAAGGATTTTGCTGTGCAGCAGAGGCAAAGAAGGGTATCTGACAAATAAGGATTAACCTAGGAAGGCCTGGAGGGAGGCGAAAAGAAAGTGGTGACAGCTGAGTATAGTAGTGGTGAAGACACAGTGCCAGGCATCCAAGCTGTAAGTACAGGAGGTGCAGAGGAACTAACACAGAAGCAAGGGAGGCTGGGATCTGAGGAGGGTGTTGGGAAGCCAGACTACAGAGCTAAACATCACCCTGTAGGCAACGACGTCATGAGAGATAGGAACATGGATTCTGGGTCTGAATCTTGCCTCTGCCTCTTAAGAGCTGTGTGACCCTAGGCAAAATACCTAATCTCTCCAAGCCTCCACTTTCTCACCTGTAAAATAGGTTGTGGTGATGATTAAATGAGCATTCAAATGCACAGTATGTAGAACAGAGCTGGACACATAGTGACATATGTCAGTATTTGCTTATAAAAGGCCTTTGTCAACTGAGACAGCCCTCCAGGAAATTCTCAGCAGTTGGTAGTGACAGAGTCAAGAACTTGAGACTGCTTCTCTACTGTTCAAAACACACCACCATGAAAATAAATGCTCTTTTTGAAAAAAGCTCCCATGATCCATAAAAATATTTACCTCAAAGGAATAGACAAAGTCCAAACTGGCATGAAACATACACACACACACACACACACACACACTACTAGGTGACATGACCCTGAGTTAACCTAGACTTTATCAGACCTAGGTCCTATGCAAAATAGCAGAATGCACCATTTATGAGATGGGATCCATGCTAACTTTTGAACAATGCAAAAGGTTGGGGTATGTGTTGGTGAGGGGAAGGGGAAGAGCTGAATGTACAGTCATGACTGCTGAGACAATGTCTAGGGCAAGAACTTACTTCCAGATCCATCCTTGACTCTAGGTCCTTCAGGCTTAGCCTCAGAAATAATGTTTGCGTTGGCATTATTCTCCATCTCAATCACAAAGTCACTGTCCTCTTCGAACTCAGGGTGGCTGAAAATCCAGTCCAGTGCTCTTTCCAGGTTATTATTCTAATAAAACAAAACATTTTTATGATGCATGCAGTCCCTGGGCCTCATTAAATCCTGACCATTTGAACCAGATGTCTAGCAGATAGGACAGGCGGCCTGAATTCATTAGTCCTAAGTGCCTCTGAGCAAGAAGCTCTGACTCTGTATATGACATGCTGGCATTGTGCAAGTCTCCCGACCAAGGCTTGTGACTGGATTCACTGAGAAACAGTTCTAAGCAGCCATTAGCATTCCTGTCAGTCTTGCTCAGCATTTCTGCAGGAAGATGCTGATAAATGATGGATGCAGGATGCCTGAAGGAATGGCAGTCAAGTGCAGCCCTTTCTACAGCCACAGAGACTGCCCACACTACCTGTCCTACCAACTGCATTTTCTGCAGATAATCCTACAAGATAGCGGAGCACCCACCTCTGTACTGTGTTATGTCTCCTCTCCCCAAACATTGGGAGAATGGTTGAACTGCAGTAGAGACAACTAATGCTTTGGTTAATCATAATTGTTTTAAACTGAACTCCATGCAGCTTAAATCAATTCACCATGAAAGCATTTCTGTCTTCTCCTGTTTGTGATACCACTGGCAGGTTAAAGAACTTGTTTAGACATAGAAACTCCAATGAAACTCTCTGGCAAATAAAATAAGTGGGCACAAGAAAGTACCCTAAGTGGAAAACTCCAGTTGAGATATTTTGAGCATTTTACAGGGACACATCATTCCAACCACAATCCCACGAGCCAGTCAAGAGCCACTATGACTTCCGCACCAGACCCCACCACGTACCCAGTCAGGATAGGCATGGAGGAAGACGTGGCAGACATCCACTCAAAAATGGGTCAAGATGTGGCAAGGAGGGGTGGTTTTGCTTTGTTTTGTTTTTTTTTAAAGCACTTTTCCTGAATATTAAATAGATATCTATATTGCAAAAGGAAGATTTCCATCCACAATCCAGTTTCATGATCCCTTCTCTCCTGATAATATCAGGACATTCATAACTATTGAAGAACCTTCTCTTTAAAGAGAAACAACAGCAGAGAATTCTAAGGAGTCATTCTGTCTTCTATGGGGGCTTTCAAGAGACATTTCTCCAAGGTCTTGATATCAGAAAAGCATTGTTTTTCATCTAAAGAATTTTCTTACTGAACATGGAATCTCAGGCATCCCTCTTGGCTCTCAGGCCACAGCAAGCTCCAAGTCAAATCGTGATCCCTATTAATAAACACCAAACATGATATGGAGTTTCTTGCAGTGTGGTCACATTACTCTAGGTTTATCATCTCTTTATTTGTAAATCCACTGCGTGATTCCCTCAATCGTTTAACTTTACATATACTATATGCTAACCAATCTTTATGGGCCACGGTGGGAAACAGTCAGATAAATGTGATTTAAAATGACCAAAGTACATTGGAAAGGCTCATCTGCTCTGAAAGAAATACAAACCACCTCCCATAAGAGTGGGTGTCCACACACACAGTCCCCTCACGCTCACCGTTGCTCGTAGAGCCTGCACAGCCTGATTTCGCTGGAATCCCATGGAGGTGATGATAGCTACAATTTCCTCTGGAGGTTGGTTGTCCAATCCAGTAGCACCAAATACAGAGGCTCCAGCAGATGCTGCTCCTCCATAACCAGGGATGGTCAGTGGTTCAGCAAAATCTGAGCAAAATGAGAAAATGGTCACACTCGAGTCTTTTTCATTTATTTTATTTTATTGTCTTGAAATAGGCAACATTTTAGAGCTAAGAATGAAAAACATCTACAACATTAACAACAATCAAGTCTGCCTGGGACTGGTATAAAGAAAGACATACTGATCAACTGAATAGAATTGAGAGTTTAGAAATAATCCCATATATCTACAGTAAACTGATTTTCAACAGGACTACTGGGTGGAAAAGGCCAGTCTCTTCAACAAATGATGCTGGAACAACTGGTTATGCACATACAAAATGATGACGTCAGACCCCTACCTCACACCATAAACAAAATTAGTTCAAAATGAATTACTGACTCAAATGTAGGGCCTAAAACTATAGAACTTTTAGAAGAAAATGAAATGCAAAATGGTTCAGCCACTGTGTAAAGGTGTTCTGCAGTTACTCAAAAAGTTAAACATATGATAGCAATTCTTCTCAGGAGAATGAAAATATCTATTCACACACACAAAAAAATCTTGTACACAATGTTTATAACAGCATTCTTAATAAAAGGAAAAAGGAAAAAGAACCCAATTGTCCATCAATTGATGAAAGAATAAATAAAATGAGGTATGTCTGTACAACAGAATATTATTTGGTCTAAAAAGGAAATAAGAATTGATTTATGCTGCCAACACATGAACCTTGAAAATGTGATGCTCATATTATATGATCCCATTTAGATGAAATGTCCAAAATAGGTAAATTTATAGATCCAAAAAGTAGATTCAGGATTCTTAGGGTCAGGGGACAGTCTGGGAAGGACTGCTAATGCGGACAGGATTTCTTCTGGGTAGACAAAAATGTTCTAAAATTTAGGTAGTAAGAATGGTTGCATAACTGAATTTACTAAAAACCACCAAATGTACCCTTTAAAGGTAGACATAAGAATTATCTTAATAGAGTAAATAAAAGAAAGGCTAACTAAAGGGCCTGTGTTTCTTTATGCAAATGTTTCTATTTGAAGTTTCATTGTCTCTTTGTTAGAAGTACACCCCACAGCCAGGCACGGTGACACACACCTGTAATCCCAGTGGCTCAGTAGGCTGAGGCAGGAGGATTTTGAGTTCAAAGCCAATATCAGCAATTTATGAAGCCCCTACACAACTCAGTGAGACCCTGTTTCTAATTAAAATATAAAAAGGACTAGAGATGTGACTCAGTAAATAACCGTGGGTTCAATCCTCAGTAAAAAAAAAAAGAGAGAGAGAGAGAAGTATACCTCCCCATCTTTCTAACCATCATTTTGCTACTGCAAATTAAAATAAAGAGGGACAAATTACACCTCAATAAAGCTGTCATTTAAAAGAAGAGGAAGAAAGACAAAGTTTGTGACTTTGTCCACTATTACGGCAGATTATAGGCTGAAATGTTATTTTCCTGGGGACCAAGGCTTAGCATCGCCAAGGATTGCATCAGACTCCAAAGCCATTCCATAGTTCCACCACCTACCCGGCTCTTCCATGTGAACAATGATCCAGTTGAAGGCCACCTCGGCTCCCATGTTTCCCGTGAAGTACACAGCCTTCCGACATGCTTCCAGAGGGAAGCCCATCTCTGCCAGCTGCATCACCGACGACTCATCAATGTCAGAGGCTGCAGAGCAAATGGTGGGACATTCTCATGTGAAAAGGTCACTCTCCATTTCTTCTTGCCTTAGTTGCTCTTCACCCACTATCCACAGACTACCAAAATAAAGTGCTATTCTGTTAGGTGTTAAATAATGGCTCATTTTTTCTTAAGCCACCGAAATCCTGAGCTATTTGAGAGAGGAAATTACCCTTTGTTCACACTTGAGGAAACTGAGGCTCAGAGACGGTAAGTAGATCATTCCAGGTCACACAGGCAAAAAATGGCAAAGCCAAGGTTCCAACTCAGGGCTGAGTGGCTCCCACGATCCTGAGCCGCAGGGGCTAGCTAATTATCAAGACATTGGTTTACATTTACTGCTTCCTTGACTGGCAAACAGAGAATGGTTCCCATGCAGGAAAGGCTATGCATATGCGCGCACACACACATGCACAGAAAAATGACATTGCTGAACTATCACAGAAAAATAACTACTGAAACATTTTAAAAGGTACATACGGTCTATCAATTGGTTCATCAGCCGATCTGGAAAATTAAGAGAGAAAACAGAAAATGAGACCAACTTCTATCCAAGAGTTTTAGAAAAAGAAAAACCATCAATCCAGGGCATTTCCCAAACTCCTCACCTCTGGGGACCCTAAACAGACCACCGTAGTCTGCATAACACAAAGTGAGGGAAAATAACGGGTCTTAGGCATTTATAACTGATCAAACATAATGTTCTGATTAGCATCTTCATGAACTCAATTTTTCTCCCTGTATTTCTTTGAGGAACTCTGTATAATTACAAACCAAGGACTCTGCTATAAATATTGGAAAGCATGAGAGCCGTGCTCATTAACCAGCCTAAGCTTCTCTGATGCTCATACTTCTCCTTTCCCTCTCAGGAACCGCCTGCCCACATGACCCAGAATGCCTCCTGTGCAGTTTCCTTCTCACCCATCTCTACAATTTAGCATGTGACTTTGCATTAGAGAACCAGTTAAAAGACAGTCCTATCTTGAATCCCATCTTGCTCCTCCAGCTGCATTCCTCTCACCCTTCTGCAGGACTGAACATCAGCAATAACCTTCACTGTCCAACTGATGGGAAACCTTTGGCAGAGCGGCCCAGAGGGCTCTATCATTATTAGCTAATTTACCTAATGAACTCATTAGGAAGACAAACAGTAAACAGGTGAGCAAACAAAGCCAGAATGAAACTGATTTAATCAGAAGAACTGAGCTAATAATTAAACCAAGAATTTCCTGACAATGTTTTTGAACCCATGAAGGTAAAGCAACTATTTTTTGCTTGTACTTTTCCTTTAAAGAGTTATGTATTCTAACCCGGCGCAATGGCGCAGGCCTATAATCCCAGTGACCCAGAGGTTGAAGCAGGAGGATTACAAGTTCAAAGCCAGCCTCAGCAATTTAGCAAGGCCCTAAGCAATTTGGCAAGACCCTATCTCAAAATAAAAAAAATTAAAAAGGGCCGGGGATGTGGCTCAGTGTTAAGTGCCCTCTAGTTCAATCTCTGATACCAAAAAAAAAAAAAGTGATGTATTCTGAGGGCTGGGGTGTAGCTCACTGGTAGAGCACCTGCCTAGCATGAGTTAGGCCCTGGGTTCCATCCCCAGCACTGTGAAATAATAATAACAATAAGGATAATGATAATAATAAAGTTATGTATCCTGAACGATATCCAATTTAGTAGTCGGAGTAAGAAGAAACTCAACCCACTCCCTTGCTAAGAAGCAGTGACAAAGTTGGAGAGGTAAAACGTGATCCAGACTTTTTAAACCAACGCGCCCTGTTGAATGGCCCCTTTTGGTTGTCCAAAGGCATTGGCAAGAATAACAAGGCTCCTCTAGACTATGAGCCACTGAAGACACCTCTTCCTCACAGGCAGGAAACAACTCCTTTTCCCATCTGGGAGAAGCAGAGGGAGGGTCAAAGGGAGGAAGCCAAAGCCAGAGGCAATACAACCTAAAAACTCTCCCCGTCAACTAGTCGTGATAGGTCTGTGCCCTTGTGATGTGTTTTTCGAGTTTAAAGTTGCAGCCATGCCTCAATTCTGTGATATATATGGTGGGGCACACCATAGGAAGGCAGCCATGGGACACCCTAAGGAGTAGTGGAAGAAAGTGATGGTCCCACGGAGGAGGGTGTTGGGTGCAGCATGTGCTCCTGGAAGCCAGGGTACCTTTTGAGTCATCAGGGATGACTATGGGGGGGCTGATGTCTGGAAGTTCTTCCTCTCCTGGCTGTAACCCCCTGGCTCGGAGGTGGCTGATGTCAAGTAGGTCTGGCATGTCAATAGAAACATCTGCAAAAATGAGAGAGGTTACATTCACAAGACTGTCCAAAAATCCATAATCACCTAATTATAAAACTAGGACTACAGAATCTACATGCATGTGTCTAGGCAGAGCTAAGGACGTCAGCACACAGATCACCAGAGCAATAGATCCTTCGAGACTAATGAGAGGTTAATGGAGACCGCAGGGTAAGTATAGAGAGTGGTAGTATTTCACCCTGAACAAGAACAAATCCGTGGAGAAGTCACAGACTGACAGCTCATGGATCAGTCATGGTCCAGACACATTCTATTTGGTGTTTTTAAAATGATGGCAACATATTCCAATTTTTAAATCTTAAAAGCTCATTTAAATTTTCAGGTTTCCAGCTTATTTTGAAAAACATGAAGCTGTAGCATATTCTCACATGGTAACATCTGGAGCTGACATTCAGCTTCTCCTTAGACACTGGTGCTGTGACGCGGACCCCCCTCTTCCCTGTTGTTCCTACAACCCAGACCATCATATTCATGCTATTCTGATTCTTATGGTAGAGAGATGATTTTCTAATCTATGTCTTTATCCAAAGCAGGAATACCCAAGCAAGACCAAGATCATGGCTATGTATTTCTTATCCCAAACTACTTCTTTCATTTAGTTTATTACACCCTGTCCTTGCTAGGCATTTGAGTTTGCAATCCTAGTTGACACCTTTTCTCAAATCATGATAGGTACCGTGATCATTCTAAGGTGATAAATAATGAAGTTTTAAAGAAACTAACTGAATCTCAAGTGTATTAGTCCTAGGGACACATTTTTCTTGAAAACCTTTTTGGTTCAATTGTTATTGTGTTGCCTTACTCATACACAAAATTTATAACAGCATATCGAGATTTAGCATTACATATATTCAGATAAAATAATAACGAAAAACAAATTCAAATGCTAGGGCAGGATGTCTTACGGCAAGCAAACAGAACCTGAAAAATTTTGGTTCCCAAACCCTTTATGATACTGGGAATATATTTCCTACTTTTAAAAAACTCAAATAACAAAGTCAAGCTTTTATTTGAATTTCTTTTTTAATTTCAGGGGGCAGCAAAACTAAATGAAAATCTGACCAGTAAAATTGATACAATTTTCCTCATGAGAAAAATTCGGGTTTATTAAAAATTCAGGTTTAGCCAGGCACAATGGTGCACACCTATAATCCTAGCAACTCAGGAGACTGAGGCAGGAAGATTGAAAGTTCGAGGTCAACCTCAGCAACTTAGCGAGGTCCTAAGCAACTCAAGGAGATTGTGTCTCAAGATAAAAAGATAAAAAGGGCTGGGGATGTGGCTCAGTGGTAAGGAGCCTCTGGGTTCAATCCCCAGTACCATTAAAAGCAAACAAATAACAACAACAAAAAAATCAGGTTTAGCTTTAGGACTCCATGGAATTCAGTAAATCAATAAGGTTTGATTCAGATTTTTGTTCCTTCTAGAAATTCCATGGATAAGGAAAAATAAGGAAACTGTTTCCAAAACAGGCCAAAGCCTTAAAAATAAATCAGTTTCTTCTCTCAGGTACTCAAAGGCTCTCTCAGTGTCCAGCAGAGAAGCTGCATGATCCACATCTGCCCTTAACCCCCCTCCACACAGAAAACTATGCCAGCAGCCAAAGCAAGGGCCCCCGGCTTTTCACCTGCACTCTCCAGCACAACTTCCCTTAGCAAACAACGGCTGTGTATCTGACAGTGCCCAGGGTTCCTAGGAATCTCTCCAGTGGATTTTACATTTGGTTTTTTGGTTTTTTTTTTAACCTATGCCCTCAGGCAAGTGCTTGATTAGCCATAAGTCTTGCACTGTTTTGTTTCAGTAAGTGTTCAAAAACATAGCAACTGTGAGACTGGCAGTGGTAGGTACCTGCTGAGGAAACTACAAAGGGCAAAACTATACATCTTTTCCACAGTGCCGATGGCAGCCTAACAGACTTCATATTCAATCCTCATCATAGAGAAAAAGGTTTTAGGCATGGTCTGGAAAATTAAACTCTAACAATGGTCAAGGGCCTTTAAAATTAGCGAGAAGAAAGCCCAATGAAGTCAGAATCACATCCCATTTTTGACTGTGTAATGCAACCATTTCTATTACATTATTAAGGAGATTTGTACGATTTAAGAGAATGTCACCATCTACACTCAACTGCCTCAGAGGTAGAGGAGGGATACTAGGAGGAAGACATGTCTCCAACTAATTGCTACTCAAAGTGTGGTCTTTGGGCCAGTAGCACCTGGGAGCTTGTTAGAAGGACAGTCTCAGGCTAACCCAGACCTGCAGAATCAGCATCTGCATTTTCCTAAGATCCTAGATAATTTGTATGCACAGAGAAGTTTGGAAAGCACTGTAAGTCATGGGGGTCCTGCTTTCACTCTCAGAATCTGGTCATTTCCGAATCCATTACTGGAGGGAAGCAGATTGGTATGTGGTCATTTTTACTGTTATTGCCTGTCATATATTCAAAAGGGAAAGGCAGGAATAATGGAAAAAATAATACAATGGAACTATTTGTAGAGTCAATTACATGGGCTCTGTCACAGGCCATGTGTTTTAAATGGCAAAGTTGAGGTTTGAAACAAAAGCATGCAAAAGATACATACCAAATTTTTTAGGAACCCAGTCAAGACCAAAAGTGAACTTCTTTATCTGCACTACCAAGTACTCAGGGAATGAGGCGAAGCGGGACGTTCTGGGAAACACAAGGGGATTACATCAATCAAATGAGGTTTTAAAAACAAATGGTGAATACAATTCATAAAGCAAAATAAGCTCTATCTGAGGCACACCTGACAATTCCTGGGATTGGCCTGAGCACACAAACACAATCATTCAGGTGCACACACACTCACTCCTGCTCACTCGTCCTGGCCTCTCCCCAAGAAGAAAATGTTTAATGTGGAAGAATATTGTCCCTCGAGAGTGATGTGGGCCCATGTCAAAATTATTACGTGCACTCACACTTTGTATTTCTGAAAGGTACTTTCACACATTTATTTTTCTAAACTCCTTGCTGGAATCCAGCATCTGTGCTTATAAGTGTTCACAGGCATGTGTGCTAGCACTCTGTGTTTATAAAGCTCCTCAAGTGATCCTGAAACACCCATCCCTCCATTCCTACCAAGAATCACTACCTTTCCACACAGAATTGGCATATGGACAGCTTACTGGAACTTTCGTTGAGGTTTACTATTGGAAATACCAAGGCCTCATTAAATAGCACTGCACCTAAATCCATGGTCACATGGATCCTATGAGTAGCTATGTTATGGGACAATTATCTAAGCTCTCTAAATCTGAGACTTATATTTAATGTTTCTTACATTTACTTACATTCATACATGTGTGCAATATCTTGTGTTCTCTTCAAACTTTCAGAAAGAGCAAACTACCTGGGCTTGGGTTTGACAGTTTTATGGAGATTATTCAATTTGTACACCAAATTTACATCCCAGGATTAGCTCATTCACTCCACATTTATTATCTTTTTTGTTAACAATCATTTCTATCTTATAATCAATGTGGATGTGATAGGTGTGTATAAAAAAGAAAATAAATAGTAGACAAATATTACATGTAGCTTTTAGAGTAAAAGATTCTAGAAGTCCCTCACCAAGACCCCACTTTTCAAATCAGAGACTGGGCCTTCTATTTAGAAAGCATCATCCCATAATTCACAAAGGAAATGCAATGCTGCCCTCTAGTGTAAAAGAGAAGCAACAGCACAGGGCAGAGACCACAAGGAAAAGTGAAAAGATGTGGATTTGGGTCTTGGCTATGCCGCTCAATGTATTCCAAATCTCGTCAAATCAGTGAACCTACAGAGGCTCTGTTTATACATCTTAAAAAATGGATTTACTAATAAAATCTACCTGCCATGGCTGTGTAATGTTCATGAAATATTATAAACCCACTTGGCACAATAGAAAGTAGTATATATGCCTATGAAATTGGCATGAATTTTGTCAATCCTTGAGAACTTGGACACTGAATCAGTGTATTGCTGACTTTTATTTTACCCCGGATAAGTTATGTAAGCCTCTCTGTATTGCAAATTCTCCATCAAAGGATGGTGGGCAGCTACAGGCACTAACATAAGGAAGCCATTTTCCAATCTTCTGAGAAGCAGTAATAAACATCACTCTTATTCAAATGTAGCGAGTCCTCAATTTTACCAAAATCGAACAAACTCCATCTGGTATTATATTTTCAACTAATGCAAAGATGTTACTTTCCTGACCTTCTCTTCTTACATTAACTTAAAATCTAGAAAATATATAACAGTGAATTCCACTAAAAGTCATCACTAAATCAGTGATTTAAAAATATGATCCAGGAATCCTGAGGCTCTTGCAGTGTCTCTGCAGTCAGCATCTAGGTAAGGTTTTAGCTGCCAAATCCATGTTGGTGGTGGACAATGTGTGGCTGGGAGTGCATGGGGGGTCATCTGACACATCACTTAAGAGGATGGGAGAGCAGGCCAGATGTCTCCTCACTGGATTCACCCTAAACATTCTTTATTTGTCTCTGTAACCTTAACAGGGGCTCTAGTTGACCCACACATGTAGCAACTGCTCAATATAGACCTCTCCAATTCATCTCAAAAGTAACAGTATTTTGCATTCATTAATCAATGTTTGGGGTCACTGAATTTGTTAAATACAACAAAGTCATAAATTATGTTCTGTATACTCTTTTGTTACCAAAAATTAATTCCTAGAATTAAATTTTTCTTCAAAGTCATGCATTTTTAAGAAAGGCTATCAGGATATAAATCATTCACACAGATCTAAATGGACATATAATTTACTTCAAAAAGTCATTATGGGAATTAAATGAGTTAAAACACATAGAGTGCTTAGAATAAGTCCTGACAACACTATTGACAACCTATTAACATTATTTAAAATATGCCAATTATTCACTAATTACAATTATGGCAAAAATACTATGAAGACTTTTAAAAATATTTTTTTAGTTGTAGATGGACACAACATCTTTATTTATTTATTTTTATGTGGTGCCCAGTGCCTCACGCATGCAAGGCAAGTGCTCTACCACTGAGCTATAATCCCAGCCCCTAAATGTAGGAGCACTCTCTGACCCTCAACCCTTCCTCTCCCTCTTTCCCCATTCTATGCTGATGGATTACACACCTGACAGAGCAGTGCCCCATTGTTTGTAACTTTGGGCCATGACTGGTCCAGGACTGTATATAAGTTTCTATACTTTCTGGAATAAATGGTGTTTTTGCATCTCGCTCCAGCAGAACAGTTTACCTACCCCAGAGTCTGGGTGGAGTGACTCCGCGGACCATCACTCAAAACCCCAAAACCTCGTCCCGTGAGACCCCACTTCATCCTTCCCTGAAGACCCCCTTTTTTCCTCTCTCGGGACTCCAACTCGTCGAGCAGACCCACGAAGCACAACTTCAAACAATACCTGGAGACTTTTTATTAAGAAAAAATACAAGCTATCCCTCTCCCTAAAATGATTGTCTGTTATATTAAAAATCTGGCAACTAAAACACACACACACAAAAATAAAAAATTCTATCCCTTTTACTAAGTACATTGAAAATATGATAATTAATCAACCACTTATATAATCCAAGCACTCCCAAAAAAGACAAAAGATGAAGACTAATAACATTGGCATCCTGCAGTCCCTCTGTGCCAGGCACTGTGCACAGCACTTCTCACGGCTTAGCTGGCTTAATCCTCTCCTCAACTCTGGGAAGAAAGTACCTGTATTACCCTAGTTCATAGATGAGGAATCCAGAGCCTGGGAAGGTGAGGTCAAGTGGCCAAGGTCTAAACCGGAGATTCAAGGGCCACGTAGCTGACCTAGAGTGTGTGCTCTGGAGCCCACACCACAATCTTCTCTGCATGAGTGACAAAGAGTGACTGGAAATCTCTCCCTCTCGACCCTTTACCGAGAGCTGTTTGAGGGCAGGAGCCAGGTCTTGTTCCTCTCACTGTCTAGAATACACTAGGGGAGCAATAACATTTGCTAGGTGAATGAACTTTACAGACCCTAATATTCTTCCCAGACAGTCCATTCAGGACCACATAAGGGAAGGGCCATAATGTCTGGTCCACAGTGACCAACAAGGTCCACCAAGATCTTCAGGATACCTTTTGCCTCTTTCTGGCCTTTCAGGATTGGGGTCTAATGAAAGAAATGTTCAAGTCTCCAAATTAACAATGTATAGGCTGAGCCACAGCCTGCCCTGCTGGAAATAAAGAAACAAAACTAAGAATGTTAGAGTCCACTAACTGATTTTCCCAAAAGTAATATTTAAAACATGGTAAAGCATATAAAGGAATAAGGAAAGCTATAGAAGCATGGTAAGGAATATGGGGCTCCTTACATAGTATAGCAATTAAGAGTTTAATCCCTAAACTCAGTGAGACCTGCATGAATCTCAAGTCTGCCCTTTGCTACCCAGTTACTACTTCTTTTATTTCCTCATCTGTAAAATGGGAAAGTAATGGTACCTACCTCACACTACAAAGAGGACTAAATGGGATAACCAATAGGACTGTCTGACTCATGCTCTGGCAATAAATGTGCAATAAATGATCATTGTTTTATTACTTTTGACATTTTTTTCTTTCCCACAAGGACCATTTTTTCAGTTATTAACAATCATCATACACCCAGTACTAATTCTTTTCATGTATATAAAAAGCCCACAGAAGGGCATGTGTGTATGCAGAGAAATAGCTACTTTGAAGCACTATTGAAACTCCTCAAGGATTCTAGGTGTTAGCACTGCCCACAACTGAATATTTTTGTAGCATTTGATGGAGAAATTTCTCCATTACAGATGGGAGAAGAACACTGGGCAGTGGCTTTGCCCAAAACGCAAGACAAGCCGGGAAGTGCACACAGAAGAATCCAGATCTCCTGAACACCAGCCCAGAGCTCCAATAATCTGCCTATCTATGGAAAACGAATGCCTTCCAGCTCTATTTTAAAGATGACCCTTTTTGGGGCTGGGGCTGTAGCTCAGTGGTAGAGCACTTGCCTCGCATGCATGAGTCACTGGGTTTGATCCTCAGCACCACATAAAAATAAATAAATAAAATAAAGATATTGGGTCCATCTACAACTAAAAAAATATTTTTAAAAAAATATGACCCTTTTCCAGGTGTTGAGAAGGTTTCCTCTTGGCAGGACACATGAATGCCACACCCCACACTCTAAGACAGCAGGTCACTGTTCTGAAGAGCAGAGAGGGATGGCCAGGGTCCAGGGAAAGGAAGAACACTTCCATTGTGCAGCTTACACCTGGCCTGGGGGCTTTCTAGGCTTCCAGATCCATGATCCCTTTCTATCCTCCATAGAGAATCACAACAAAAGCACAAAGAGAAAAGAATGAATGTTTGAAGAATCTTCAATCCACAGTCAGTGATTAAAGAAATTTTTCCATCACTAATGTGGTGCAAGGATTTCTCACAGCCCAAAAGCATCTCCAAGTTGCAGCAAGGCATATCGCTCACATTTAACATGCAAGCTCACCAACTGCCATCTGCAAATTGACACAAACACACATGCATGCCCACACACATCACAACACACAACACAAAATCTCCCCCCGACACACACACCACAACTAGGCAATCCTGGGATGAAAACTTACCCCAAGATAGACAGCTAACAACAAAATAAACTATTAATAGTCCTCATTTGAATATGGAGCTTTTTTAAAAATATTTTAAGAAAATATGGCTTCTTTTTTTTCTCTATTTTGAAATCAATTGTTTTCCTTTTCCATTTTTAACATGTGAAGTCTCTAATCTGAAATAAAGCAGAATCCTGACAGATGGGTTCTGCAGAGCATAACTGATTTCAGGTTTGACTCCTTGAGGTGTAGTAAAAAGAGCCAGCTAACGCTCTGCATCCTTCACTCAGCTTTGCATCCACTGAGAGTTCAAACTTAGCCTCAGAGAAGGGCCAAAGAACATCTAGAAGTAGCAAAACTCCCAGTGCCAAACTTGCAGACCTTGCCTCGTTTCATACCACTATAACTCTTTCTGCAATTAAGTGCAGTGATAGGCAGTATGTTCGCAAGGACCAACTATATTACATCAATTAATGTGCCAAGTACAGAAAAAAAATTTTTTTGCATGGACCTGACAATCAGCTTCGCCATGTGAACACACACAGAACATCTCCTGACCAAGTCCTGAGCAGCTCCTTTGAACAATGCTCAGAAGCCCTTATCCCCACTTTGAGATGCCCTGAGACCCCTAGTCTTCAAATGGGAACACACTCAACCAAGTTCAAAGCCAAATCTTCATGACAGAATGAAAAAGTACGCCAGTGGAGTTAAAATATTGAAGCCTGCCATAAAGAGTTTTCTAATTTCTTCATTAATCATCATTCTTGCCACTTGGGGATGGGGATTTTTCTTGGCTGTAAGCTCTTAACACCAACAAAAATACAGAGAAGAAAAAAAGAAAGGCAAATTCCTAATAAAGAACAAACCACAACCTTGCACTAAAACAAACAAAAAATATTCCCTCCTAGTGCATAATATAAAGTATAAGCCTGTCTTAATGGACAGGTCTCGTGTAGGTGTAATCCTTGACCATCAGAGTGTATGAATCATAATCCCATCCCACCACACAGGAACAAGCACGCACAGACTCCTGGGACACCCGGCCCCCTCCCTTACCCCAGTCCCCACGTCTCAAGGCCCGTCCTCTCCCACCACCACACACACTCACTTCACACCCGCAGACTTTGCTTGTAGGGCGCTGCTCCAGAAATCATCAACATTTTCTGGTTCAGAGAAGGCCTGAAGACAGGCACTGAAGGGGATCTTGGCTCGCACCAGCTCGGGAAGGGGTCTCCTGTTTGCTTCTGCTTCCCTTCTCGTTAATTCATAGGCGATCAGTTCATCTGAATAAAAAAAAAAAAACCCAAATGAATGACCTTGCAATCCACCTGGTCTTCTTGAAATGAAAAACATCCTCTTTGGACAATCCCCCCTGCAGGCTGCTTGGGCTGGGTCAGGGTCTGTCTTCTAGCCCTTCTCAGATACAGATCAGATAAGCCTGAAGCTCTCTGGGATGTCTTTGGAGTAGCACTGACACTCACTTTTATTTTTCTCTTCCCCTTTCAGACTGACAGTAGGGAACTATGGTTCAGATCACACATGTGACAAATGGTGCATGAACCTCGTCTTCTATTTGCCCAGAGGTCAAGCCTGGAACTGCCCAAATGCCACCCTCCAAACACAGAACTACACACCAGAGAACTTTGTGGCTGAGAGAGATCCAAGGTCTCACCTCTTCCCAGGCCCCTCACTCCCTTGATGAAAAAGCTGAGGCCCAAGTCCAAAACCAGTCAATCACTGACAAAGTCAGACTTAAAACCCTGATCAGCACCCCTCTACTACCCAAACAACGAGGCCAGAAAGGGATGTTAAATTGTGTCCAGTGATCAAATATTGCAAATGATCAAATACAAAAAGTCATGAAAAATTCCTGTGACCTTTATAAACTGTCCTAAAATAAAATGACCAAGGGAGGGGTTTAAAAAAAAAAAACAATAAGGGCTAGGAATATAGCTCAGTTGGTAGAATGCTTGCCTCACATGCACAAGGCCCTGGGTTCAAGCCCCAGCACCACTAAAAAAAAAACAGTTAAAAATAAAGAGAACTACCACTGAGCTCCTGACAATCACCAGACCCCGTGGTACACATCTGATTTGTTTCCACCAAAATGGTGGCTGGTCACGGGTTCCAAGGTGGCGCGGGGCCAAGGCGGAGGATGAGTATGAAGGCTGCAGAATTCTGCCATCACACAGCCTGCAACAATCAACCTGGCCAAGACAGCTGCCTGTTGAGGTTTCCAGCACCTCAGATGTCAGAACAGTCCACCTGCCTACCTGGAAGCCTTTCTGTATGATCTCTACTTAAATGATCAAACTTTGAAGGAAAAAAAGTGAGTATACCAGGAACCTCCCAAGAGTCAGCAGATCTGCCCCTGAAAAGTAACTGCAGCCAAAACTTCACAGATATTCTGAATGGCCTTTCTGGTCAATTCTTTTTTGTGACCAAATAACAATAACAAAAATTCATTCCTGATAGATCAGTTTTTAAGCACATTTATACACACATGTATTTTTGGTGTCAGGGATTGAACTCAGGGGCACTCGACCACTGAGCCACATCTCCAGCCCTATTTTGTGTTTTGATGTAGAGACAGGGTCTCACTGAGTTGCTTAGCACCTCGCCATTGCTGAGGCTGGCTTTGAACTCGCGATTCTCCTGTCTCAGCCTCCCAAAGTGCTAGGATTACAGGTGTGCCCCACCACGCCCAGCTCTGAATGTCTTTTAAAATTCATTTCCCTAGTCTACAATTAGTTTATGATGCACTTATATCTAGGATGTGAAGGGTAAGTGTTCCTAGTGACCAATTTCCAGGGACTAAATTGTAAATATCCTTTCTAGAAAAGATAGTTACCAACCATAAATTATAAATGGTGAGTTAGAGACCACAGGACAGTGAAAGTGGCTGAAATCAAAATGGAAAAATCAAAATTTTTGTCAAACCCTAACAACAAAAGTACACAAAGCAGAGAGGTTTTGAAGGAAGGGATGTCATCCTTATATGCCTGATAACAAGAACTGTCACAAAAGACTGTCAGAACCACAACCTCACACAAAGGCCACCACAATCTTGCACAGAAAATACTTCTGTAAGGATGTCTGCCCAGAACTATTCATTCTTGGACTGGAGCCACCCTTACTACTGATCACTGAACCAAGGATTATGTGCCTAAAAAACTTAAATTATTCTCCTCATTTTGCCCTTCAAAACTTCCCCTTTCCTCAACCTCTTTGAACATCTACAGAGTTTCCTATAGCATTCTAAAGTTCACTCTGCAGTGCTACTCCCAAATAAACCCAGTCATCTTTGGGAATCTCTCTGTTATTTAGGCTGATGGAACCGAGCAGGACACGTAAGTCAGCAGCAGCCCTGAGGTGGGCAAGAGAGATGAATTAACCCTAGTTCTTAAAAGGAAACAAACCATACATCCCTTCTACCTTGCATGATGGATAAGAGCTTAAAAACTGGTCCAAAGCTATATGAGCTTATAGAAGATGGAAATCATTTCATCTGAAAATCATTATGATCATCACTTTCCAACTATAATAAGTTGACTCCCCCTCATGCACACACATACACACAAAGATGAAAAGAGGTCACCCACAGAGGCATTAAACTTCACAAAAATGACCAGTTTCCAAGAGTTAAGCAATCCCATCGTCATTTTCCCTCTGTCTGCTCTGAGATATTAACTCTAATACCATTCATCTATTCTGCCTGGGAAGAACAGGATCAGCCTGATAGAAGAAGGAACCATCCCCTGAGAACCCAACAAGGCTAAGGTATCTCTAACTCCTTCTCCCTTCCCAAGTCTCTAGACCCTTCTAATGGGCCTTGCTCCTACAAAGTGCCCTGCCACAATTTAAACAGCTCCAGATACAAAAGTCGACTTACTTCAAGAGACCTCTACTTACCTCTTTATGCCAAAAAATGCAGTCCTGATCTTTCCCGCAGACCTCATAGCATAACCTATGAGGGATGATGTCAAAGAACCTTCTATATCCACCATTACAAATAATTTCCCCCAAAGTTACACTGACTCCAATCCAACCAGTTGGCCAAATTCATAGGCATTAAAGTAGATTCCACCCAGAACATCTCTAAAAAACCTGCAATGCATTCGAAAGTCTCATGGGGACTAAGAAAAAGGAGACAAGAGATGTGCAGCCGGACACTATCAGGTCTTAGTGCTGTCTGCTCCTGAGTCCCCACTTCCACCTCTGGTGCAGGGTTTTCCCACACAAAGCCACCCGGGGCTGGTTTCCCACTCTGCAACCATTACCCTTGTTGGTTGCTGCCTCCATGGCCACAGGCAACTGCATCAGGTAATCCACCCTCTCGGTGTAGCGGACTTTCCGGGTCTGACAGCACTGAATGCGCTCTTCCACCAAAAACCGAAAAACGTCACTTGGATTTTCTGAGCCGATGCGGTTCCTCTGAAGGTTGGATTATATCACATTAGTAAATTTAGAAATGTTTAACAGCCGTGAATAAAAATGAACACAATAGTGACTATCAACCTAATCTGAAGACCTGGCTTTTACTAAACATTTCCTCTGGTCATGATAGTCCATCTGAGTACTTTACAACAAAACACTGGAATTTATCTAACATCTAACAATGGGGGCTTAGTTAAATAAATTCTAGTTCATCTGTGAAGTGATATTATGTAGCCATTAAAAATCATGGCAGACCAGCTGGGCATGGTGGCAAACACCTGTAATCCCTGCAACTTGCAAAGCTGAGGCCAGCGGATCACAAGTTTGAGGCCAAGCCTCAACAACTTACTAATATCTTGTCTCAAAATTTTTTTTAAAAAATCAGGGTGCGGGGAGAGATAAGGAGGTGCCTCAGTGGTAGAATACCCCTGGGCTCAATCTCCAAGTACCAAAAAAAAAAAAAATCATAGCAGAAGGACCAACATGAATGGAATTAGAAGAAAGAGGGAGTGGGACCCAAATGAAAAAGAAAGGAGGAAAATAAAATATTGTCCTGGAAAAATTAAAGCATGTATGAGGTGACTGTATAGATGCACTTTATAATCAGAAAAAGAGAAAAAAAACCCAACAGATTGTTGTTTTTTTAAGGGGGGAAAAAGGCCTTACTTAGAATTTTCAGCAGCTTTTAAAAACTACAGTGTTTAATGTGACTCAACTCTGCTGAGAGCTGTGTGACCTCTGAGCTGTGGCAAGAGGACACCGAGTACCAGGTGGGGCTCTCCAGGGGCTCTGTACAGGGACCAAAAACAATGGCCGAAGAAATAATTGATAAACATTCCTATAACATGCATAGATTAAAAGAAGCATTGGCAGATCCACCAGCCAGGGAAACCCAGGGCTTGAGGAATGGTTGGATCAAGCACCCAGGACCCAGAGAGCCGCAAGGGGCATAGCAAGACAGAGACCGAGGTGAGGAGAGTTGGAGCACTCTGGCCATGCCACAGTGGACTCCCACATGCACTTCCTTACCTCTACGAGATTCACCAAGTGCAAGAAAAATTCCTGGGCATCCTGCTGTCTGTTGGAGGAGAACTCCGGGTGGCTCTTGCTGACAAAGGCCTTAAACATGCGTGGAGAGATCCCATTCTGTTGAGGCTAAGCAGAAAGATAAAGTCCACTTACAAAACCTTCACACACATCAACAGCCTTAAGGGCAGGCAGAGCAGGGCTTGCCATAAACTCCATTTCTCCTATGAGAACACAGAAGCCCAAAAAAGGTAGATAAGGATGAAGGCCAACATTCACTGGGTGTTTTGCATGGGCCTGGCACTGCAGCCTTACGTGAGAACAGGCTGACAGGCTGGGACTCCTCTGTGGACTCACGACTAAGGACAGTGGGTGATAAACACTCTACCTGTAAACAAAGACACAAGGCCCATCTTTACAGGACCTGCTACGTGGTGGCCAAACCAGTCTGTCACAGACCACTTTAGAGCTGACTAGACACACGTTAGGGAGGAAGGGCCCTCAGCAGGAAGGGAGAAAGGAGGAGGGCTGAACAGCATCTCCCCTCTGTTCCCTGTGGCTACAGAAGAGAACCCCCAGCAAAGGTCAGGGTGTTTTCAAGGAAGGAAAATGGCATTGCATGGCCCTGTGACCTATTACAGAGCTGCCCAAGGTCCTGATCCACTCTGCACTGTTTGTGGACCAGCACACACACAGGGAGCTCCTGAGAGCTGGCGGGGCTTGCCCACTCCTGGAGAAGCAGGAAGAGGCCGGTTGCAGGTGCCAGGACAGCAGCAAGGCAAGAGCAGGAGGCAGGGACAAGTATGTCAGGACAACGATACTGAACTTCCCCAGGGGCTAAAAGGGTAGCTTAGAAGGCAGCCAGGCACCACCAGAAAAGACTCAGCACATGCTGGTGGGCTGTCTGCCAGCAAAGGAGGCTCAGGATGGGACTTGGGGCAGAGGGTTACAGAGGTCAGAAGAACAAGACCTCAAGGGAAGGTCCTTGCAAGGTCCCTGAGATGTTAGAGGGAACATCTCAAAAGAACCACTAGTCTGTCCCCACACAAAAGGCCAGCCACTTCACAAAACACGTGACAGCCAAGAGGAAACCAAACAGCACTAGCTAGGTGAAAAGACCCTGCCCACCTCCCTCATCTCCCCATCTACATGACCCTCGACTCTGAAGGGGACAGAGACAGTAAAAGGAGGCAAAGAAGTGGATAAAGGACAAAAGGAAAAAATAAAAGAAAAATATATACACAGAGCAGTGACGCTAACCCTACCGTACTGCTGTTTGCTAAGACTCCTGACTTGGTAGAACAGAGACGCATTCAAGTGGCTTTAATAGGACCTGGACTTTTCAGTATTGGAAATCTAGGAAACTCACCTGTACTCCAGAAGGTGGGAAGATTCCACCTGGTCAGGCACCTGATAGACCTATTTCCCAGGTGTTGCCCCAAGTTCACTCACCTAAAAATGGTGACACCTGTTGACCTCATTAATACCACAATAACCCCAGAAAGCAGCTATTCTGCTTATCCCCACCTAGGAAAACAAGAGACTGGCAGAGAAGGGCCAGATGAATGGTCTTAACGACCAGACTGCCATGCAGCTAACAAAGCAGGAACAGAGTGGACTCCAGGTGTGGCTCCGACTCCAGTTCCAGGCTATTTGAAGGAAAAAATAACTGGGCCCACTAAACACACATTAGGGAGCACCAAGCACATGCTAGAGCTCAGTGAAATACACCTCACCTGGCAGTGGAGCCAAAGGCAGTTCCTGTCCTCTTTGCAAATGCCACAGCTGCTGCTTGCCCACGTTTGATAAAACCTCCACTTGCTTAGCTCCCAAGCCACATTCTCCTGCTCTGACAGACACCTAGAGAACCCGCCATCTGGGCCATCACTGGCTCCTAGCACAATTAAGACTTTTAGCCTGCTTCTGGCTCATCTCCGTGGCCTGACTGTGGTACAAGGAGGGGCAGGCCGTGTCTCACGCCTCTCTGAGTTCTCATGGATGTCCAGGTCAACTCCTACGGTCTGGAGTCTCTGACGGGTTTGCAGAATTGGTGTCAGATTCAACAGGTGATGAGAAAACTCATTTATCTCCCTGTGGCCAAAGAGCAGCGCTATACATAACATCTCTCCAATGCACCCGTTCTAAACAAGTGTTTCTAATTTAAATCCAGTGAATTTTCCCATCTTGCTGAGGGCTCACTGGCTTAGTGATCCAGTACTTACTGACCACATACTCTGTGCAGAGCATTACTGGCAGTTCTGCCCTTTAGAAGTTTATTTGTGTACATGCCACACACACAAACACACACACGTACAATCTGTTGTCAATATTAAGGAACACTACAGAGGACCCGAAACAGTGCTAGTAGCCCTGAGAGAATTTCCCAAAGTGGTAGTGTTTGGACATCTGAGGACCTGGAACCAGTACATAAATGATCAGCTTACATGCTTACAGGCTTCAAATGTGATTCCAATGCTAGGCAAAGACCAATTTATTCCTGACCAAATTAATTTTACTACCTGTTATACATCCCCTGGAAAGTACGTAACAGTTGCACCTTTCTTCACTCACGATGCTGGTATGCGCCTACACGGCATCTGCTGATACAAGCATGCGATGACAATGCCTTATCTTGGCATAACGGCTAATATTTATACATTCATTCAGCAGATACTTACTAAACACTAGAAAATGTCAGATACTATTCCAAGTGCTTGGATAAAAAAAAAATTACTGGGTACCAGGCACAATTCTTAACATTGTATATGTGTATTTTGCTTAATTTATCCAATCCCAAGAGGTGATGGTAAATATCATCTCCACTTGATAGGAGAAACTGAGGCACAGAAGTATTAAGCAACTGGTCCAGGGTTGCATAGCTAGACAAGTCTCTCCATTCTCTCTCTCTAAGTGTCCTAATGCTATTTCTGGTTCACCCATGCCTCACTCTCATCACTGAGTCCAACCAACTACGTGCCAAGAAGAGAAGATAGTACATCCTGGATTCTGGAAAGGTCTTCTTTAAACCCAGCATTGCAGGCCAGTCCAGCAATTATGTCCTCACTCTTAACAGCATGGAGACACCACGTGGGATACATCTTTTCCCATTTGTGCACCTTCTGTTTAGGCACTCACACTTTCTGTTTCGCTGCCTACCACTGCTGGTGTTATTTCTTACCAGCTATGACTGGAGTGTGGTGTGGCTGCCAGTCTCCAGCACAGACCACAGAAAGCAGTTGCTTTGGAAAATTCAACAAGTCAGTAAATTCTGAAGAGCTCGCTGCACCAAGTGGTGGTACAACTGAGAGGAGAAGTTTCCTTGGAGACCATGATGACAACCACCAGAAACTCAGCCCTGTGGTTGGACTGTGGCCATTTCATTCATTCCCCTCCCACATCTCTTTCCTTCTGTGCTCATCTCCTTTCTTTGTTTTCCCTCAATTGACCTTTCTTAATCCTGTTCAACAGTCCAGTGCTTGCTTGAGAACAGGTGATCACCTGGAAGTTATTTGAAAAGCTTCCTACCTAGAGAGATGTACCTCTTTCTAGGTAGGAAGAGGTACACACCAGCTCCTGGGGTTTGCAGCTGGGTTTGAGCATTTGAGCTTAAACTCAGCTACTCCTGCTTCATGCTTTGAACATCAGCTGGTCCCATCTATCTACATCCACACCGCACACCCATTGTATCTTGGATTTCAGAAGGAAGGTCCTACTTATTCCCAGGCTCAACTATGGCTATGTTCAATTCACATCTAGATACCAGGAAGTCTAAGAAAAGTTGAGCTTGAATCTAATCAAGCCTCCAGACCTGTCTACCAGTTTCTAAGAAACACAGGTTGAGCAATATCTCAAGGTACTGAGAGCAAATGATCCAGCTCCTTCAACAAATCAAGAGCTTGCAAAAAGAAGAGGAAGAGAACTTCGGAAAGATATCTTTAGCATTGTAGGAAAAAATCTGGGTATTAAACAATAGCAGTCATCTGATAGACTGGGTATTAGATGATACTAAGGAAAGACTGTTAATTTTGTCGGCATATCTTTAACGCTTTAAGTGATATCTATAGTAAATGAAAAAAAGAAGGTATTATAGTTACAAATGCATTCTAAATATTTACAGGTGAAGAGGAAGATGTATGGATTTTGTGTTAAATTGCTGCAGGAAAGGGAAAGGAAAGGAAGAGAAGGGAAAGAAGGGAAAGGAGGAAGGGAAGAGTTCAGGGAGACTGATGGAACCAGACTGGCAGAATGGCCAGCCCAGCAATTACTGAGCTAGTGAAGCTGCTGAGATTCATTATACTTTGGAGATTCATTATACTTTGTTCTCCACTTTTATGTATATATGCAAACGTAAGTAATTTTTCTTTGAAAAAAAAAGAGGTTAGGCTCTATATAGGATAGTTCTTAAAAGTGAAAAAACAAAGAATTGATCTAGAGAAAGCATGTTTCCTACTTGAAAGCACGTCAGTGACATACCCTAAATGTCCCCATGGACCTAACACACAAGATAAGGCCCAAAGTGACCATGAGTTATATCTGCCTTCTGAAAGAATGCACTGTCTCTGGTGAGCTGGCTCTTGGGATACCTGAGGCGAAGGCTAGTTCTGAGTCACTTTATAACAGGGAGGTCCAAATAGTCTCCAAAATAGCAACCGCCTAGGGAACCTGTCGTATTAATAGGATACTGTACTTACTTTCTCCATCAGCAATTACAAAAACGATCAGCTAAAATTAGAGAGAAGACTACAGTGTTCAGAATCTCTCCCAAAAGCTTACACAGGACTTTCGTTTAACACCATGCACCAGGCAGACAGCCAGAAGCTAGCCACTCATGCTCCCCTGAGCCTAATGCTTTAATTAATCAGCAAGCAGAGAGATTGAGATTGAGATTTTTAACACATTAGAGCAATGCTTGCACAGATATTTATAAGACCAAGGAACAAAAGGGAGATAAAGACACCTCAGCCTGTCCCCAAAACACAGGTATATGAACTCTGTTGACTTAAACTTTTATGAATCTTAAACTTTAAACCTTGGACCATTAGATCCTACCCGACATCCAAACCCCACAATCTCCCAAGCTACTATTCACGTTTCAAAAGGTAAATCAGAAATGTTATATTTGCCCAAACTGGGAAAACAGAGTTTAGTGCAAAGTTTTTATGTCTAGAGCTTAAGTTATATCACCTCAAAGTAGAACACTGTCATCTCATGTTGATAAGAAGCTGAGACCACCCAGGTGCGGTGGTGCACACCTGTAATCCCAGCACTTTGGGAGGCTGAGACAGGAGAATCATGAGTTCAAAGCCACCCTCAGCAATGGCGAGGTGCTAAACAACTCAGTGAGACCTTGTCTCTAAATAAAACACAAAATAGGGCTGGGATGTGGCTCAGTGGTCGAGTAACCCTGAGTTCAATCCCCAGTACCCAAAAAGAAGAAGAAGAAAAGCTGAGACCAGTGATTATGGGTCAAGGATCACTTGGACACTCAAATAAACTGATGCTTAAGAAATACAGTTTATTCAGTATACACAATTACGGTAAAATGTGTTATCTTCAGAAGGAAAAAGAAGAGTGTTTGACCTTAAAATGTTTGAAAGCACTGCCTTAATGTGCATAAAGACGAAGAATATATACACATATAATTTTTTTAACACAGGTCTTACTCTGTTGCCCAAGCTGACCTTGAATTCCTTGGCTCAAGCAATTTTCCTGCCTCAGGGGGGGGAAAAAGACTCCTTTTCTCTACTGATAAAGTATTATCTACTGCAAATGCAATTTTATCTTAAAAGTCAATTCAACAGGGCTGTTGGTATCGCTCAGTGGTAGAGCGCTTGCTTGGTATGCACAAGACCCTGGATTCAATCTCCAGCACCGAAGAGGGGGAAAAAAATCAATTCAACAAATTGGTTGGTGCCCACTACATATACTGCAAGTCTTTTTATAGACAAAAATATTTATTAAGCAAGTATATATTAAACACTAACTTTCACCTTGTTTCATAGCAGACTGATTTAATATCAGGAAGTTCTAGAAATGTTCTAGAAATGACCCAAGTTATGAGACAGAGATGAGAAACCCATACTATTGGGCTACCTGGTAATTTGTAAACTTAAAACTCTCCATTTTGTCATCCACCCACTGAAACACTGAGAACCTCAAACAAATCCTGAAGCACCAGTTAGGGAAACAGGAAAATGTAGTGGTCCCAGGAGACAGATCGCTTGGTGAGATTCTCAGGTCTGCCACTCCAGAGCTAACTTCAGGCAAGAGTCCTCTACATCATTTCCAGCATCTATGAACAGAGAAAGAGGCCAGCCCTTTGCAAGCTTAATGTGATGCCTGCTATCGGCACCATGGTTGCTGGTGGTCCTGTGAAAAGGCATTTCTGCCAAAGGCTCTGACCCCTCTCTCATGCTCTTTCTCCTCTGCCACATATTCCTCTCATAATCTAGCCTTTCTTTGCTTCAGTGCATCTTCTTCCCTCTCGTGGGGCACTTCAGGTTCATCTCTAAGTCACCAGAGGCCTACGATAGGACCATCTGACCAAAGAGCTCCTGATAACTGAGAAAAGGAAGAGTCTCACAAACTGGTTCCTTTGAAACCAATTACCAGTGAAAATCTTGATGCCTCAGAAAGTTATTCCATTCCGTCAAGGGTAGTAGAAATTTCTGCTATGGATTATTTGTCACCTCAAGTAACAACTTAAAACAGACATTCGCAGGACCACAGAAGTCCATTTGAGCTCTACTTCAAATGTTAGGGGAACCTCACTGGTGCTGGGACCAAAAACTGCTCATTTCCTCCCTCATGAGACAGGCTTTCCCCTCCACTGCCAGGAGGTGTGATGTGCACTGATCACATTTGGATTCTTTTGTCAAGATCACACACTAGATCATGGCGCCTCGACACTAGGAAGCATTTTGTAAGTCATCTAGACCAAAGGTCACAACCAAATACCCACGGTATCAGCCAGGTCACAAGCCACAAAGGGACTGGAGCCAGCTGGGGACTATGTGTCCCATGTAAAGGGAGGGCAGAGTGGAACTCCAGCTGCCACTGTGGGACTGGGACTGCCAGTGGTTCTGGGTGGTTCAAAAATGCTGGTAATTCAGATAATATGTGTGAGTCAAGCAAAATACACTTGCTGGCCACATATGGCCCAAGTGCTGCCAGGTCACACACCTCAATCCAGACAAAGCAGTAGTTGGCCTGCAAGCCTCAGATTGACCCCTGGAATCTACAGAACAACTGCACAGTGGCCACTGACCCCTATGTAGGAAGAAAGACCAGGGCTCTGAGCAGTCATTATTTGTAGCACGATTGTGTGCCCTGATCATATAAGAACCATTTTTTACCAGCATAAAAAGGCATTATAATAGTAACCAAACCAAATTTTACAAACACCACTAAATTCATTTTGCATTTTCACATTTTGGAATGTCAAATCAGAACCATCTCCTCCACTGCATCCCAGATGAGTGTCTCACTCCCTCTGCTGGAAAAGGAATCCCTCCTCCTGCAGTTCTAGGTAACAGGGCAATTTGAGAAGCAAAGTTCCTCCCACCCTGTGCCACTCTGATCTCCTAGGCTCACCATCCAGAGTATCTGTTTCCCTCTCCTTCCTGTTCACTTCCTCCTCCCCATCCCGAAACACTGCCTCTCTGTGTTCCCTTGAGAGCCTTCCTTCCCTTGCTTGCTCCGTTTCCACAAGTAGCTGGCTGCATATGAACAAGAGAAGGTTCACTCTCTTGCTTTTGGTCTGCAGACATTAGTTAAAGAAGACTGACTTAAGATGGCAGCACAGAGGTCAAACGCTGAGACAGACTTGAAGGAGCTTGCCCACTAAGTCAAGACAGGGTACTCTGAAAGGATAGCAGGTGGTAGAGAAGGGGCATGCATTTCACTTGGGACACTTGCAGCAACAGGAGCCAAGGGTTCTGAATACAACTCTGTCAGCACAATTCCAAGGGCACTATTCAAAAAGATCAGCCTCTCAGTAGCACCTCCTGGAGTTGTGCATCAGAGAAGCCCAGGGAGTGGCCCACTGTGCAGGCACACGGAACTCAGGTCTGGTGTTGGGAGATCAAGCCCATCTTTTAATCATTGTCAATCAAAAATGATTGGCCAAAGGAGTTTCTCCTACTTGAGTGTGCATAAAAAGCACATGACCACTTACCAGAAATGAGGTCACCCAGCCCTCCCTAGAAAGTCTGAATCCTCAGCTCTGGGGAGAGGCTAAGGAACCTGTGTGGTGGTGATTAACAATCATCCTTTTGAGAAACCCTAGCAAACAAAAGCTGAACATCAAGAGAAGAATGACACTGTAAGGGCCAAGACTGTGCTACTGAGGGGCAATGTTATGTTGTTATGAGGTTTATTCCTTCTGTCTCAGCTCTATTTATGAAGAACATCATTTCTAAAGATCATTAAGGACAGCACATGTATATGATCATATGGGGAAACTATGACACCGACTATTCCTATCACATTTTTTTTTCAGTCCTAGAGAGTGAAGTCAGCTAGGCAAGTACCCTGCCACTGACCTACATCCCCAGTCCTTTTTTTCATTTTTATTTTTTATTTTGTGACAGAGTCTTGCTAAGATGCCCAGGCTGAGCTTGAATTTGCAATCTTCCTGCCTCATCCTCCAGAGGAGCTGGAATTACAGGACTGCACCATTGCACCTGGATATTACAATTTTTTTATTGGTGCATAATAATCATACAAAACAGTGAGTTTCATTGTGGCATATTCATATATGCATAACTTACTTTGATCAGTTTCATTTCCCAGTCCCTCCCCTGGCCCTCCCCTCCTTCCTTCCCGTGATCCCCTTCCCGTACCTACTGGTCTCCCACTTTCACAAGATCTCTTTCTTTCCTCTCTGGCTACCACATATGAGAGAAAACATATGACCCTTGACTTTCTGAGTCTGGCTTATTTTGCTTCCTCTGATGTTCTCTAGTTCATCATTTTCCTGCAAATGACGTAATATGGCTATCACAATTTTCAAGGCAACACTCCCTCTGAAATGAGACTGCTATTCGGACAGCTTGCTAAATTTGCAGGTACCATTTGCCTATGTGTAAGAAATCCACCTTTTGAAATGTGGTATGTATACCCAATGGAATATTACTCAGCCTTAAAAAAGAGTGAATTTATGACATTTGCAGGTAAGTGGATACAGCTGGAGAATATCATGCTAAACAAAATAAGCCAATCCCAAAAAACCAAAAGCCAAATGTTTTCTCTGATATGTGGATGCTAACTCACAATAAGGGGTGGGGGCTAGGGAAGACAAGAGGTACTTCAGGTTAGACAGAGGAGAGTGAAGGGAGGGGAGGGAATATGGAGGTAGGAAGGATTGTAGAATGAATCTGACATTATTACCCTATGTGCATATATGACTACACGACCTGTGTAACTCTACATCATGTACAACCAAAAGAATGAGAAGTTATACTCCATTAATGTATGATGTGTCAAAACGCATTGTACTGTCATGTATAAAAAATTAGAACAAATTTTTTAAAAAGAAGAAAGAGAAAGCTGCCTTCTGGCTGGTAGAAGTCCCCCTTCCCCACATGGCACACCCAGGACACGTACCTTGTGCTCCTCCTTCATCACCTGCTCAATGAGCTCCGATTTCACTGGAGGCTTTGAATACTGACCCGAGAGAAGGCCATGTCCTAACTTAGTCCTGACCAGGAAGAGACACAAAAGCAAAGAGGTCATTGTTGTCTTCCCCGAGAGAGATTAAAATTATCTCTGAATTCTGATAAACATAGCTGCTTTGAGGTGAAGCGTTTTCTCTTGATTGTTCACAAGTAACTTATTTGCCGGGTGCGGTGGCGCATGCCTGTAATCTCAGCAGCTCGGGAGGCTGAGGCAAAAGCACTGCGAGTTCAAAGCCTCAGCAAAAGCAAGGTGCTAAACAGCTCGGTGAGACCCTATCTCTAAATAAAATACAAAATAGGGCTGGGGATGGGGCTCAGTGGCCTCGTGCCTTTGAGTTCAATCCCCAGTACCCGGCCCCCCCCCCACAAAAAATACTCAAATAACTTATTTGCCTTGCTTGCTTCTGATTGCATTTTTAAATTTTCCTCAGTATTTTATATACTTTCTTCATTTCTTCTCATAAAGGTAACACATGATCATTTTAGAGCACTTAAAATATACAAGAATTAAAGAAAAAAAAGAAATGCCTTTAATTCTGCAACCCAATGATAACCACTATGAACACTCCATTGGATACTTTTTCTAAAACAATATAATCTGGCACTTACATCTGTGTGTTGAAATCCTGTGTTGGATCTAAAGGCGAGTAGTCAAATATTCTTGGAAGGTTTCCTACATACCTAGGAAATGAGAAGCAACAGTCAACACATAGGAACTAAGAGAAGAATAGAACTGATACACGCTGTCATTCTCTCAAAGATCTTCCTGCCTTCCTGTCAAAATCAAACCATCTGGGCTGGGGATGTGGCTCAGTGATAGAATAGTGCCTGGCGTGCAGAAGGCCCTGGTTTTGATCCCCAGCACCACCTGAGGAACTTTTTTCTGAGATCTTTCTCAACTGCAAACTCAAGAATCTTCCTGAAATGCTGCTGTTTCTTCCATCAGTGGGTCTCAATCCTGGTCACAAATCAACATCATCCACAGAGTTACTGGGGTTGTTTGTTTGTTTTGTTTTTTGTTTTCTGTTTTGTTTTGTTGTTGTTTTTTTTTTGGTAATGACCAGAGTCAGTGGGGCATGATGTTGCACACCTGTAATCCCAGCAATTTAGGAGGCTGAGACAGGAGGATTGCAAGTTCAAAGCCAGCCCCAGCAATTTAGCCAGGCCCTGTGCAACTCAGCAAGACCTTATCTCTAAATAAAATATTTAAAAGGGCTGGGGATGTGGTTCAGTGGTTAAGTGCCCCTGGATTCAATTCCTGATACCTAAAAGATAAAAAACTGAAAAAAAATAAAAAGAGTTGGGGATGTAGCTCAGTGGTTAAGCACCCCTGGATTCAATCCCAGTTCAAAAAAAAAAAAAAAATTTACCAAAGCCAGACCCACTCCTAGATGTTCTGATTTCCTCACTTGAGATTGAGGCTTGGGATTTACAGTTTCTTGAAATGTTCCCCACATGAGGGCTGGGGCTGTGACTCAGTGGTAGAGTGCTCGACTAGCACATGTGAGGGCCTGGGTTCAATCTTCAGCACCACATAAAATAAACTAATTAATTAATTAAAGGGATTGTATCTATATACAACTAAAAAAATATTTTTAAAAATTTCCCACCTTATTCTAACATGGCTCCAGCCTAGGTTAGAGACCATTCTCTCCTTTGACCAAAACTTTAGTCACTCTCCTCCCAAGTCCTCTGCCTGGCCAGACCAACCTAGAGCTTCCCCAACTGTCCTTGTGCAATCTATTTTGAGTGAAAATCCTAAGTCCTTTTAGTGAAAATCCCCACCTTAGTACCTGACCACCCTGACCTGTCTTCAGCAATAATCCTATCAAACAAGACCACTTAGCCAGAAGCCCCTTACCCTTGAGGTTCCCTCTTAGTAATGCTCCATCCACTGATACCATCACCACCACCACCACCACCACCACCACCATCACCACCACCCCCGCTTGGTTATAAATTCCTACTTGTCTTCCCTGGAGTGGAGGTTGAGTCCAACCACTAACTCAGCATAAGACCTACGGTAGTGGTCCCTATGCCTATCCCCACGACTCCTCTTGAATTAAGTCTGCCTTACCATCTTAGCCAGCATTCGGATATCTTTTCTCTTTAACATTAGGAATTGTCCCAATAATCTTGAAATGAATAAATAAATGCAGTGACAACGGCCATTTCTGGAGGGTTTCCTAAATTAGCTAGTTGAGTTTCCATTACAACTATATGAGGAAGGGATTGTTATTACCCATTTGAGAAATGAGAAATTGGGATACAAATTCATTAGGCAGCTTCCGAAGTCCCTCAGGGAGTGAATGCTGGAGCCCAGAGTGCCCCCAGCAGCCTGGTTCCAACGCCACGCTCTGCAGCCCTCTGCTGGCCATGCGTGCCTTGGGCACCCATGGCCCTTCCCGACTGCTGCATCCTGATAGAGCAGCGCTAACCTCAACACATCCCCAGCCTTAACTCCCATCCACAGTTCGTTTCCTACTTCACACCTGCAACTTTGCTGTTCTTCTCTCCCCCTCCAGGCTCTGACTGTTGAAGCCTGAAAGATCTAGAAAAAGAAGTCCAGAAACAGATCCCTTCCCATGGCCCTTCACGCCCCCTACCCTGCCCACTTCCCTGACCCCATCTGCCACCACTGTCCCCCTGCCCACAATGCCCTTGTCATTTGCACCCCTGCTGCCCCAGGGCACTCCAGGTTCACTTCTGCTTCAAGGCCAGGCCATCTGCTGTCCTTTTCCTGGGACACTCTCTTCATACTTCTCAGGTCTGCTGAAAGTCACCTCCCCAGACTCAGCCAAGAGAGCAGCCACCCCTACCCCTCCTAACTCCCTGTCACATGCCCCAGTGGGCTTTCTTCTTAGCTTCTTGGTATGCTTCACTCTTTGCAATTATACAATTTATTTACTTTCTTATTATCTGTCTCTCTAAAGATTACATACTAGAATGCGATCTCTATGAAGGCAGACTACACCTAGCTAAATCACTGCATCTCCAGCACTAGAATAGCATCAGACATGTAAAAGGCTTCCAGATACATTTGTTGAATGAATACATGTCATGCAATCACATAACCAATTTCTATAACTGGTTACCAAGAACCAAAGAGAAAAGGCATTGCTATGGTTTAGATATGTATTTCCCCAAAGGCCATGTGTTAGAGGCTTGGTCCCCAACCCATAGCACATAGCGTTGTACTGGCCATCACAGGCCCAAAGAAATGGGGTCAATTGGTCATGGACTAAACCTCCAAAACTGTGAACCAAAATAAACCTTTCCTCTTTTTAAGTTGGTCATCTCAGGTATTGTGCACAGTGACAGAAAGCAGACTAACAGGCATTATTGCAACAAAGCCCTAGCAAGAAGGCCATGACATACTAGTAGTTAGCATTGACCTCTGACTGGATCCCTCAACTAGTAGAAACGTCAAGGCACCTCCTGTTCACAAACTCAGACTTTGTTTCACAGATTATGTATCTACATCAAAGTTAGCTTTAGACCAGTCCCATCCTTGTCCCAGCTCTCGAACGTGTCACTGAGGCAACAATTTCATCTAGAAGTTTTCAAAGGACAGAGAGCCAAACAACAGATAAATCACACTTCTGAGCTAAACTGTTTAGAAACAGAGGCCATGCTGATGAATTCTGTATAATCTACAACATGACAAACTCATTTGCTTGCCTATGATCCAGTTTTTATCACATCTAAAAACCTGTCAAGACAAAAAACTCATCAGGAAGGTAAACAGGTTTGTGCTTAAGGTGAGACTGGTAGAAAAGCATAGAGTTACAGGGGGTAAATCTTTGATGTCCAAAAATCCATTTTGCCAGCAATCTATATTCCTTTGCTAATTGATGAGACATATCCTCCATTACAACAAAACTAAATTAATATGCAGAAGTAATGCTAGGTAATTTTTAAGATATATTTTACACACGCAGTTCGTAATCTAGTGATCCTCACAGAAAAGATGAAATTTTGCTAATCGACAATCTGGCCAACTTATTCAAGTTGCACACCACTTTATCTAGATGTGATCCTCAGTGCAAATTATGTTAAAATGTAAACCAGTGGCAGATGAGGTATCAAGGAATCAGGTTGACATTTCTGAATTACACTGTGATGTTATAAGTCATCTAATCTTTCTATGAGTCACTCTTTCCACTTACAAAATGGAGACACTGCCCTGGACCCAGCTACATGGAACAGATCTACTAGGGAAAAAGGTGTTTGAGCGCAAATATTTCAATCCAGAGGTATTTGGCCAAATAAAGAAAACAATAAGGAGGAGTTGCTCATGTTCTAACATATGTGGTAAAAAATTATAAAATAGCATATAAAGTTTTCAATAATACAAAATATAATTCCAAACAAGACTATAGATTCAAATCATAAATCAACAAAAAGAACAGATATGAGATACATTTTTTCATTTTAAAAAAAATCAGAGTTAATTCTTTGTCAAATGGCCTGTCAGAAGTTTTTGTTGTTGTTGTTGTTGTTGTTGTTGTTAATTGAAGATTTTAAAGCACTTAGAATGTTGTTGGGTTTTGTAAGGAAAAAAAAAAACTAAAGTTTTTTCCATTGTAGTTTAAAAGAAATAATAATTATACAACATCTATCAAAAGGACATTCCTTCAACCTTTCCAAAAAAGATCTTGGAGCATGACTCACTTGGGATGGAGTTACATTATCCCCAAATGAATAATACAAGTGTGAGGCATGGTAAGAATTTATTTCAAAAATATATATATGATGTTCACCTTTGAAGAGGGTTTACTATCTTGGAGCTTCAAACTTCCTTTCCCTTTGCCCCACATACTCTGCCCACCCCCCACTTCTCCCACACATCTGTTGGGGTGTGCTCCCTCTTCAAAGGGTCTTCTCTGACACCTCTTTCCTTTTTCCTCATGGAATGTACCACATTTATAACCATGCAGTTGTTCTTAAAATTATTTAGGCAATGTCTGGTTTTTGTGCCTTCCCTGGGGCCAGGAACCATGTCCTTTCACTTACCATGACCCACCCACACACCCAGCAAACTGCTGAGCAGAACAGAACTCACTGGCTGGAAGAAAACATGAAAAATCAATGTGGAAAACTGACTATATATTTTCAAAGCCAGAAAATGGCAAGAAGTTAAGTCTTCAAATACCAAGGAAAGAAAAAGATATTATCTGACATACTTTTGATTAACCATTATTAAAGCTGTTAGGATTTCAACTGCAGGTGGGTAAAACATTGCCCTTTGCTCTTCCTAGCCTGCTGCCTGCTTGTCAATCTATCTTGACACATGTGTGTCCTCTTCCAGACTTGAGCCAAGGTGGAAGTCTACCCACTCTGGAACATTCTAGAGATAATTTTCTAAACTTAGGCAGTGATGCTAAGTGCACCTCTGAGTGCACCAGCTGTAGCTCCTGGGCACTGCGGCTTCCTGTTCTAAGTACAACCCAAGGAAGAAAATGGTCACAGCCATACCTACTGAGCCACCAGGTGTGGGGTGAGGAAGGCAGCCTTGTACATGCACAGTTAGGAAGCACCCAAAATCAGTGCCTCCCAAAGTGTCCATGGTAAGGGGCCAGCTTTTTCCAACTCAGACAATACCTTTAAAGAATACCATAAAAATGAATAATCAGAAAAATGAAATGCCACTTATAAGACATGACAATATAAAACTGCTACAAAAATTTATAAGTGCTAACTCTAAGTCCCCATACTTAGCTCGTTACAGACCCATATCCAACCATCCACAGAACAGCACCCGTCTGTGAACCACACTTCTGAGCAGCAAAAAATGAAAATCCTATGTCACTAAGGAACTCTCCTCCCCCAAAGGAGAGAGACTAGACAGACAAACCACTGGCTCTCTCCTAGCACATCGATAGGAGGGATTCAGCAGCTTTTCTGTGAAGGTTAATGATTAATATATTCTTGGCACACAGGGGATGGTCTAAAAGCGAAAGTCATAATTAATATAACAAACCTTGAAGGTTGTTTTCAGTTTCCAAAGTTCCCCTTATCTCACCGGATCCTGGAACACTTGGTAAGTGTTCTCACCCAGCCCGGGATGAGAGGTCATGCCATGGATGAGATACTAGGTCCAAGGTGATGAAGATGGGCTTCCCCAGGGCCCCCCAAGGCTCCTCTGCTCAGGAGGCACTTACGCTCTCTGGAATTCTGGGATGCTGAAGATGGCCTGCATGACTGAACTGAGGTAGCAGCTGTTCCCCAGGTTCTTCAGACCTGTGTACCCAGGGCCATACATGGGCTTCAGCTTTGTCCCCGACTCCTGGATCACTTCCCACTCGCTGACCCTGGGCTTGATGTCATTGTCCCGAAGCCCATTCTCTGTCTGGGGCAGAGTCATTAAAGAAAGATAATTTTAAATGTGATTCCCATTCAAAGATCATGTCCCATGAATTATTTCTAATGTCAATGGATATTTCTGCCATTTTTCCCAATTACATGGAGAAATAAAAAATCTAGTTAAAGGACATTGAGAGATGGAGACCATGGCACAATGATGTGGAGTAGTTAATGTCACAGAGCTGTACACTTAAAAATGGCTAAAATGGCAGACTTTGTTACACGTATTTCATCACAATAAAAAACATGAAAAATATTTTTTAAAGAGAAAGATTGAAAAGGCAGAAGAGAGGAGGAGGAAGAAAGTTAGAAATCAATAAAAGAAGCAAGAAGACTAAGAGAAGCAGCAACACAAAACAGCAAAGAAAAGGCGAGGCAGTGGAGAAGGTGTGGAGTAAACGCTGGGGCCTTGGAGCGCCTGGCCAGAGGAAGGAGGTGTGAGGAAAACAAGTGAAAAGGCAGGTGAGAAAGCAGAGACAGAGGAAGAAAAGGAAGAGAGGGAGATGGCCTGGGAGGAAAGGGCTAAAACAAAACGAGCACATTAAATAGCTTCTCGAAAAAAAATACACTGATGACGTCAACTCGAGAACACGTTAATAAATGAAGCAAAGCCTTTTCCATCAACAATAATATGTTGGCTTTCCACCACCCCAGGAGTTCTGCTTCCCTTCCTGAAATTAATTAAAAATGATGTTGGTCACAGATAATTTTAAAGGTCATCTCCCTGCACTTTCTCTCTTCAGTGAACAAAGCGTGATTCATGCAACTGTCCATCAAAGGGGACAAAAACTGGAGAAGTAAATAAACTCCAAATAAAACAATATGGTACTTGATCAAGTGCTATTTTTATAAGACATTAAAAATATCTAGGCTGGTAACCAAAAGAAAATGCAAATTAAATTCAAGAAGTATATGTAACAGTTAAAACATGAAATTCATAAAATAAAGATGCATGTTAGAGGGCTGGGATTGTAGCTCAGTGGTAGAGCACTAGCCTAGCACATGGGAGGCCCTGGGTTCAATCCTCGGAACCACATAAAAGTAAATAAATAAAACAAAGGTATTGTGTCCATCTATAACTAAAAAAATTTTTTTTAAAAAAGATCCATGTTAGAGGTATAATATATTACATAAACTAAGCAGTTCCCTGTCCCACCCCATAACCCCACTTCCCTCCAGAGGGTGGGATTAGAGACCAAAGTAGACCTCCTCACCCCATGCATGTGAAGCATATCAATTCCAAAATGCGCTAAGTGCTTGGCCAAATGAGGATCCAAAACAGGTTCCTCTTCTTGAAAAGAATAAACATCTAGAGGTGAAGAGAAAATAAGCAGAGTCACAATCAAGTCATTCAATATTCAATATATACTTATTGAGCTCCTAGTGTGCATTATGCTTGGGGTATAGCAATAAACCAAACAAAAACCTTATAACGCTCAACCAGGAAAAAGATGATAAACAATAAATATAATAAGCAGATACGCCTTGTAAATATACACACATCAACTCTTCCGACATTTCAAAAACTAAAAAAAGTTTCTAAAATAAAAAAAAGAATAGTACCTTAAGTTAAAATCATTTAAAATGATGTTAATATTTTTGTTGTTTGAGAACACTGACCTACATAAATATAAATGAGGACTGCCCAATATTGAACTTTTCTAATCAAATACACAGTGGCAAGATGCTAAGGTCAGAAGAGGGCAGGGTGAAGGAGGAGGTGGTGACCTGTGTCTGCCATGGAGGAGAATCAGTGGGGACAGAGAGCACACAGGTACTGAGCTGCAGCTAAATGGTTGATTGGACCAAACAAAACTCTGCCCATGGAATCCTCTATATCCTCAACCCTCCCACCTGTCACTTCCCTGCACCCTTCTTTCCTACTTCAGTGTTCATGCCACATGAAACCTGTGCAGACTGTGAGGTGCTTCCCCAGCCCGCCCACCTCACGACACACACGGGCAGTAGGGATGTGTCTGGCATGCCTGGGTAACTCGGGAGGCTCCAGACACCCCAGGCCCTGTGCAGTGGCACGTTCATGTTCGGAAGCTCTGTGCTGGCAGCTTCTCTCCTCATGATAACAGCATCCCACCCAACAACATAAAGCTTTAGACTGAACTGGCTTCTATGGTGTGGTGCAAGGACCAAGCTGCAGCATCACCTGGGAGCACCAGGGAAACGTAGAATCTCGGGCCCTGTTCCAGACCCACTGAATCAGAATCTGCATTTTACCAAGACTCCCAGGGGCACAGTGACGTTTTCGGAGAAATGTTTACAGTTTTCAAAGCCATAGGATCCCCTGCTGTATCTGTCCACACACAGCAATGCAATGGGGCAGACATTTTCAGGCCCATCATACAGAGGAAAAGAGGCTCCTGAAGGTGAAATGGTTTGCCCCCAAATCCCACAGGTGGCCCAGAAACCAACTATCAGATTCATGGCCAATCCTCTCCCCTGCACATCAGAATATTCCTTGAAATATCTCAGGATACCCATGGTGAAGCACCATCCTAGGCTCATTCATAGAAAGGGAGACTCAAAAAAACACAATTTCTTCACTCTCAAATTTGAAAAACAAAATCTACTACAAGGAAAAGAGATGTAAAATTATCACCCTTGAGGAGAGTGAGAAAAAAGACAGACTGCCCAAGGAGTTTCCTATTCCTCAGAACAACACCAAGAAAAAAAATGTGTGTGTGTATGCGTTTGTGTGTGTGTGTGTGTGTGTGTGTGTGTGTGTGTGTGTGTGTGTAGAGGCAGAGAGTAATGTGTGGTACAGGTGACTATCTGACCTATGTGACATATCTGGGGATTCCCTGCCCCCAAAGGCAGTCAGTATTTCTATTATTAACAGATTAAACATTATACAGCCTTCTTTTCTACTCCTCTTCTCCTAGGGGCCCATTTTAACTCGCAGACAGCAGTCCTCATTTATATTTATGTAGGTCAGTGTTCTCAAACAACAAAAATAAAAGACAAAATCCCCAGTCCAATTGAGAGAGAAAAAAATCTGAAAAGTTTGAATAATAAAAAACAAACAAAAATCTTTGAACTCACAACTTGAAACACACTCATCAACACTATTTTTAAACTATGACAAATAAAAAAAAATGCCACTCAAACACTGGTGCTCTCTAGGCTCCATTTTTCTCTAGCTTTGGTTATTATTAACTAGTGAGACAGTTCTGAAGACTTAAGACTCTATGCCTCTTTGATAGATCTATTAGAAAATATAAAATTGCTAAAATGGTATCATTAGCATTGGACTAGGACTTTGAAATAAAAGAAAATCAGCCTCCTGTGGTTCTTAGCCCACCAGGTTCTTGCAACCAAGAAAATCACATTTCCTCACTCTCATCACTAAATGCCCAGAAATACAAGAGGATTTGGTCAGATACTATTGTTATTTCTTACCTCAGTAAAAAACAGTTTAATGAGTACCACACAAGAAATCTAAAAATGAACAGTGATCCTTAAACTTGGCAGTCTTTAAGAATTTATAAACATTATAGAGTCATAGAAAAAGTATTTTAAGTAGACTCAGTGGCTGAAAACAACTGCCTTATGTGTTCTTCATTGGGAAGCTTGTTTTATTCTAACTTCAGCTTAATAGTCAGGTCTTAGCTCAAAACTGTCACAGAAAATAAGACTTGCCTGATAAATATTACCCTCCATGCCCCCTAACTTGACCTAAAACTTGGAAACAAGAACTATAGTTGTGAAGTCCATGGTGGGTCCAGCCCAGGAATGGCCCAAGCAGTGTTTGGTGAGTAACTGGGATCATTTTGGAAGTACACCAGTCATTGTTCATTTCGAGTTAAATGACAAACTAAACCACAGAGAGCATGAGGTAACAAGCATAGAAAAGAAAAGAATATTTTTAGCACAGGAATACCCCATTCATGTGAGAAACACATTAAAAAATGTATGTGCACTAAATTAAAACACTAATTTAGGTCTGGCCATGGCAGAGCCGCCTGTAATCCCAGCTACTTGCAAGACTAAGGCAGGAGGACTGCAAGTTCCACACCAGCCTGGGCAACTTAGAGAGACTTTATCTCAAAAGAAAATAAAAATGGAGGGCTGGGGATGTACCTCAGTAGTAGAGCACTTGCTTAGCACACATGAGGCCCTGGGTTCAATCCTCAGCATAAATAAATAAATAAACAAATGAACAAACAAACAAATAAATAAATAACAGAGGGAAGAGTCAGGAGAAGAGATGGTAACCCAGAAGAGACTGGAGCCATGACTGAGACTGTGAGAAACAATATCAAATGGTAATAGTTTAATGTAAAGATTTCTTTTATTTTTTTTCCTTTTCTGTTTTTCTCAAATTTATTATAATATTCTGACTGAAAAAATACATTTTATAAGTAAGTCCCAAAGATCAAAATGATTCTCTTGGATGGTGTGCTATTAGGATTAATGCACCATAGTCAGCCTTGTTCAGCCACATCGATTAACTTACTCATTCTTTCATATATTCATTCTGTTCAATAAATATTTATTGAACACAAAATAATACAGATAATTAAGATATAATGTTAAATAAGATCAGCCAGTTCCCTGCCATTGTAAGGCTAAAGTTTAATATTTCCAATAGTCTTAGACAGCTGGTCTGGCATGAACAACCTCAACAGATCTCTTCCTGACTAAGGCTCACTCATGTGATTCAAGGTCCTCCTAAGCCCCAGAAAATGGCAGAAAGGTAAAGACATGCATTAATGGGTTCTTGAGTTTAGAAAGGGAAAGGAAACCAGGGAAGCTGGCTTTACTGCTCTGCTCACAAAATGGAGAGAAATCCCTATCTCTTAGTCAAACACAGCATAAAAAGTCAGAGAAGAGAGCCCAAGAGAATGTTCTCTTCAGAGAAAAGACTGACCCCTCCACCCGAACCATCTCTCTCCACCCTGAGTTTTTATCTGTGTGCCTGACAGGTCACCTGCCACTAAAAGGAAGTGAAAAGAAAGGAGAGAATGCCCCAGCAATTACCCTAGAAAAATAAACACAAAATGAATGAGGTCAAAGGCATGTGTAATCACTTTAAAGAATGAGTTTAATTCTCAGGCCAGACAAAACCTAGACTATTGTCCGGAGGGGGGGGGGGGGAGCTGGTAAGAGTAATAAGACATCAAAGAAACATTTTTTAAAGAAAGAATAAAGGTGAAGCAGAAAAACATGCTGTTGGTATGTCTTCCACTGTTAACTCTGCAAATACTTACTGAGCACCTACTGTGTGTAAGGGGCTATACTAGATGCAATAACAAATGTGACGCTCAGTCCCCACAATCCCAGCTGGCCACCATTAAACAAATGGTTCCAGAATCCTATGAAAAGTGCCACCATGGAGTACCACCAGGTGATACAGGCACAGAGGAAGGGGACAAGCCAGATCAAACCCAGAACGAGGCAGTCATGCCTTGATTCCACTCCTCAAGCTGTGAGAAACTCAAAGGAACTTATGCCCAGGTCAGAGGTCAGAGGTGAATACTATGACCAAAGAAGAAAGACCAACTTGAGATGCTTCAGAACTGGAGCAGCCAGTGGAATGGGCAATCTCACAGCTGCCTTAGGCATCTCTGGACCACTGTCTTTTGCAGTCACCTGGGGCACAGAAGCACCTTCTTTAGTTAATAACTAGTTTCCATGATGAAATGAAAACACCCTCTCCACCTTACTCCCATCCCATAAAGAATCTCCTCTTTGTTTGGCCAAAACAATGTCTCTTCCCCCATAGGGAAAACTTTTGTTTGTTTGTGTGGTATCTGTTTCTTGTTTTGTTTGTTATTGTCCCCATGGGGACCCAGAGTGGAATTGGATATGGGGCCTATTTTCATGACATGTGCCAACCACTCTGGCCTAGACTGGGGGAATTGGGGCTTCTTGGGAGAACTACAATCTACACAGACACCTCAAGGATGAGAAGGAATTTCTCATTGAACAGTTACATCCTGATTAGGGGAAAGGAAATCAGGGTGATCAGATCAAGGTATTATTAAATATTTGAATCCACAACCTTCTTGAATTCCATGTCCACAAGGCAATCTTCTAAATATAATTTATCTTCCCACAGGGAGGGAATGTACTGGTCAAACTGATATAAACATCCCACATACTGGCAGTTGTGGTTCACATTATGACCTAAAAACAAATGCCCTGACTTTGAGACTTTGTCTCTTGTGAGTTGAATTAGTCCCTCAGGGTTTAACAAGTATAGAAGATGGTTACCTTGGCAGAGATACCCTCACCAGGATGTGTCCCTAATCCGCAGATGGAGGACACCCACCCTCCTGCACCTCAGGGTCCACAGCCTCATCATTAAACACTTCAGGAAACTTTATATAGACTCTTAATGATTCATTTGGCTTTTAAATAAATAGTAAGTTACAATTAACAAACAGATTTAAACATATTTGAAGGAAACAAAATAGAATTCATGCTACCCATGAACAACTAAAATGGTAATTTTTTAGGCTGAAAACAGTCATTTTATTAAAACTAAAACTATACAACATATACAAATCAAAGCCTGATCTTGTTTCAAAAGTTAACATTATTTCAGCTACATGAATTCAAGAATCATCACCACAGGGCATGTGAAATGCACTGCTGCCCAGTGTTTAAAACATTCCTCAAATGTACAAAGATTATATCTTCAAATACTGACAATTATATGATAAGACAAACTAAAGTTCTCCCCTTTCAACAACAATAACAAAAATAAACCCTCTTAACAACTATGGCACATAATAGGTTAATATGCTTAACAGCTAAAGAGTTCATTTACAAAGTTAAGAAAAACACCAATATGTATACCTACTAGAAAATCAGCCTGTGACATTGATAAAAAGAACTACACCTGTCCAAAAGCAACAATGAGTTAAAAGAATTCCATGAAATTTGGGAACAAGAAAAATTTTCCAGCTGGGCCCAGTGGCACACACCTGGAATCCCAGTGGCTCGGGAGGTTGAGGCAGGAGGAATGCAAGTTCAAAACCAGCCTCAGCAAAAGCGAGATGCACAGCAACTCAGTAAGATCCTATCTCTAAATAAAATACAAAATAAGGCTTGGGATGTGGATCAGTGGCCGAGTACCCCTGAGTTCAATCCCCAGTACCCCATCCCACTCCCCCACACAAAAAAGAAAAATTTTCCAAAATGTGAAAATAGAATCCTGACATGACCTAACAGCCAGTGCTCACTTTTAAAACAAATAACAAATTAAACCCATTTAATGGAAAAGCAGTGGTTGGTGCGAAGTGTTCCAGACTGAGTGAAAGACCTTGACCAACTAATTCTGAGGCAAGCTAACCAAGAAGAAAAAGAGAAAAGGGCTGGGGTTGTGGCTCAGTGGTGGAGCACTTGCATCACATGTGTGAGGCGATGTGTTGTGTCCATCTAAAACTAAAAAAAAATTTTTTTTAAAGAAGAAGAGAAAAGAGAGAATACAGATGTCTTTACATTTCTCCTAAAAATATGGTCTTACCACAAAACACAGAGGAAACAGAGATTCAAGAGAGCTGGGAAGATGAAGAAGGTGGAGTTAGGGGCTGGTGTAGACTTGTGTTTCCAAGGATGATTAGATGATGGGTTCTTTTTTCTTATTGGTGCATTATAATTATACATAATAGTGGGATTCTCTATGCCACATTCATATTTCATACATGCACATAAGATCCATCTCATTCCCCAGTACCCTCCCTTCTTATAGCCTCTGCTCAATATCTAAGTCTCTCATTCTGGACCTGAAATTACATCACAAAATGGTAGAAGGAATTAACTGTACAAACATGGCCAAAAGCTAACACTTTAGGGCGGGCTGCATGAGAGCAAAAAGAAAGAACGATTCTGAAGCTGACGGTCCAAGTAGAAAACCACCCTAATCCTTCAAAGAACGTGAACACCATCACTGCCAGGCGATTTCAGGGACTCTTAACAAAGAGAATTTATTAAAATTCATCTTCTCCATAATTAACCCATTTGTTCCTAAAATGGTACTAATCCCCATAATGAATTCTAGGACTTTCTCCTACTGTTTCAATAGTGGGTTCAATTATGCATGTTCACTTCAAAAGCCTAATTCCTGCTTCTGTCCTCTTAGCTGAGAGATAAACAGAAGGATATAACAATAGCAGCCAACTTTTATTAAAGCTTTACTATGTGCAACGGGTTAAATGCCTTATGCTCATCAATAAACATGAGGGAGATGCCATGTAGTCTTCTCCAGACTATGAATCAGAAGGATTAGAAACTTGCTCAAGACTTCACAGCAAATAAGAGGCAGGATCAAAATTCAAACTTGGGTTGTCTAGAGTTCAGAGCCTACACCCGCCAACCATGGGGATTAAGGGATGGGTTAATTCTAAGAAGCCACTGCATGTTCCCAGATTTGGAAAAAGGCACACTCACCTGCCCCGTCGGGAGTGATGGTTCCCAGCTTCACGGCTAGAGGGTAGCCCATGTCTCTATAATGCTCCAGTGCATGCCCATTACCCCCGGAGCTGTCGAAGAACCACTTCCCACACAGGACAGAGCCGTCGGTCAGATTCAACCAGAGGTTCTCCCGCAGGTCACACCTGGCACACTTCCAACCACTGGAAAGTAGTCGTGTAGAGCAGTCAGAATAGCCGGAGAATAACAGAAATACTGACTTCTAGCTTCTCTCAAGCTGGCAGGTCAGAGGAAACACTCCATGGAGTAACAAAAACTGATGCTTCCCCACCTTCTCCCCTCCAAACATTATCTTAACCCCTCCCAAAGCAGCAAGACCATGCAGCACCCTGCCTGCCTCCCAGACGTGGGCTAACTCTTCCTAGCATCTCCAAGATGGCTCTTTGACTTTAGAAAACTGACACACAGCATGACGGATAGAAGGGGAGGTTACTTTCTCAAAATTGCCACGCGCTGGACAGTGGAGCTTCAACAAGTTGCAAACATTTAGGGTCTTTGTATATACATGGCTAAGTTTTAAAGCATTAACCACTAGAGTAAAACTAGTTTAAACTAGTTTCTATTGTTATACCCTTCTGTTTATCTCTTAGCTAAGAGAATAGAAGCAGGAATCAGGATTTGGAGAGTAAACATGCATAACTGAATCTACTATTAGAACAGTAATTCTAGTTTAAAACTAGAATAAAACTAGTTTAAACAAAACCTTATAAAAAGAATTTGGATCTGGAGTGTCCTCCACAGACCCATGCATTAAGGTCTTAGTCCCCAGCTGGACACTATCAGGAGAAGGTCTTCTGGTCATTGGAGATGCCTTTAAAGAAGCTATCAGAACCCTAGCTCCTCCTTCCTCTCTCTTTGCATCCCATCATGAGGTGAGTAGCTTGCTCCAGCATGAGCTTCCCACCATATTGTACTGCCTCTCCACTGGTCCAAAAGCAACAGAACCAACTGATCAAGCCTCCAAAACTGTGAGCCAAAGCAAACTTTTTCCTCTTATTAAGTTGATTTATCTCAGGTATCTCAGTTATCTCTTGTTATAGCAATGGAAAGCTGACTTGCACATACTACTATACTGCAAATCTAAATTAATGAGAAAAGAAGCCAGGTAAACTGAATGGGAAATAACAGCTATGCACCAGGTAACTTACAGAAAGACTTATTTAATTCTAGCATATGTTGTTTAGCATCATTTTACCATCCCCACTTCTACAAAGGAGGAAAGTGAGGCTCGGAAGTGACACTCCCTCCCCAAGACCACACAGAATGGAATACAGTCAAATCAGGGTTCAACCAGATCAGTCATATTCCCGATCCATCTACTTCTGACTCCAGGATCTGCCTCTGTAAACACACAGCACCTAGTAAGAGGAGATGCTAATCCAGTCCCAAGTGCATTCCCACTAAAATGTGCCAAAGACTGTTGCAGAACAAACTCTGAGACAAAAATGTAAATGCAAGTGGCTTACATGGGAGGTGATCCCAAGGGAGTGGGAAGCAGACAGGATAGGGCAGGAAGCCAGTATAGGGTATATCAATGAGCAGGTGACCATCATGGGCAACTGGAGCTCAGGCCAGCTAGGGAATCATAGGAGAGAGTTTTCCCACCTGGAGGGGCAGTAGGCTGGGTATTTATCCACCCACTCCACTACCATTAGTTAAGGGCTGTTCCAGGAGAAGAGGAAGGAGCTTGAACTCTGGCATTTCTGACTGCCCCGTGTGTGGTCTATTCAGCAGGAATAGACACTCCTCAAGCCAAGAACCACAGGTTCTTGCAACTAGCAGCTTTAGTACTGCGAAGGGCTTAGGGGATGGCCTGGGCATATTCTACAGCTACTGCAAAGGTATAGGCTATTTTAGAGAGAAGTTTGGAGCTTACTTTTAATAAAAGTCATCTAGTGAGAAAATATGTAACTGCTAATCAAGAGAAGAGGTAGAAAAGCAAATGTTCCTTTGGCCAGTTTTAGGGGCTAAAGTTCCGTCTTGCTATTTGGCTCTCACCTTGGAGGAATCCTGACACCATTGTCCAATTGGGTGAGGTTATTGGCATATTTAGATACTGGCAACTCATTTTCCCATGTGTCTGGGTCCTGCTTTCTGTATGGAGATTTTGAGCTGAGAACTGCATCACAGGCAATTGTTACCTAAAAGACAAACCCAGATGTAACATATAAAAACATTTTGAGAGAATACCAACTGCTGGAAAGTGATCTTTAAAGCATATTAATATATAGCTTAACTTAAGAAAATTCAAACAGCACATTTACCACAAGGACAAGACCCTGGTTTCCTGCATTTTCCCCTGGATCTAACAAGGATTTGTCCCTGGCCTAGAATTGGAGTATTGGAAATGGCACAAGGTATCAAGAAACCAAATGCAGTTTGTAAGCTCAAGCTTAGAGGTCAAACTGAACAATTCCAACCACTTAGCAAGCAGGGTAAAAAGTATGAAATGGAAGCATTTACAAGAATGAAATTAGGTACAGGAATGCCCATGATTTACCCAAGTGGTGTTTTCCTCCTAACAAGTGTACACTGTCATATCCAATATCCTCAACTCATCACACAATGGCATGCAGTCAAGGGCACGTGAATGGAATGTACGCAGCATGGCTCCATTCCTTAATCTGGTGCAAATGTGACCCTGGATGGAGACATGCCTAGGTACATCTGTGCCAGATCAGTCCACATCATGAGCAAATGTGTGATGTCCTGCTTGGCACCAACTGACCTGGAGAGGAGGAAGATAGATTTTTTTGCCTTCCCTCAAACCCAATTTATCCCGGCCATTTGCCTGTGATAACATTTGCTACTTGCTTAATATCACAAACTCTTTCTAGTTGTCTTTAAAAAACTTACATTCTGATGGGAAGGTAAAATGGTACAAGCACCTTGGAAAACAGTGTGTCAGTTCCTCAAATGATTAAATAGAGTTACCACAGAACCCAACCATTCGACAACTAGGGTTATATTATACCCAAGAGATTGGTCAATTTGTGACCACACAAACACTTGTAAGCAAATGTTCATAGCAGCATTTTTTATAAGCAAATGGAAACAACCCAAATAATTATCAATGATAAAGAGAATGTCAAATAAGAGGTAATGTATTCATAGAATGGAATATTATTTGGCAATAAAAGGAAATGAACTACTGATACGGGCTATAACATGGATAAATCTTGAAAATATATACAAATGACAAAAAGACAATTACAAGGAACCACATTTTTATTCCATTAATATATCCAGAACAGAAAAATCTATAGTGACAGAAAATACATTAGTGATTACCATAGGCTAGTAGGGTAGTTGGGAGGGTGATAGTTAAGGGAGGTGGGGTCTTTTAGGGGAACAATAAAAATACTCTAAAATTAGATAATGGCAATGGATACATAAAAGTGAATGAATTGTTAAAAAAAAATGTTTAAAACAAAATTTGTATTCTACATCACTAACTTCCTGCGCAATTAGCTGACCAACCCCTGAGTAGCTCTAACAACCAACTCTAAGAAATAGAAGAAGATATAGAAGAAGTTTCTCAACTGCCACGCCACCCCTCCCAGCCCCTGAGCAACTCTTACAAATCCTCCATCCACAATATATTTGACATCTACCTCTTCTCCATTTTGGCCTAGTCTCAGTCACTATCATGGCTCACATAGATGGCTACACAACAGCCTGAGAGTCTCCTTTCCTACACTCTGTCTCCTCTTCTCTACCCAACAGTCAGAGTGATCTGCTATGAAAATGAGATCCTATCCTTCCCTAGAGTTAACTCTCCAGGGTTACATTTAACCCTACCATAGATGACACAGGGCCAGGTATAGTCAGGAACAAGGAAGAGGTCTCAGCCTTCAAAAGTCTGGAAATCTAGCTGGGCATGTAATCCCAGCAATTCGGGAGACTGAGACAAGAGGATCCCAAGTTTAAGGCCAGCCTCAGCAATTTAGTGAGATGCTGACTCAAAATTTAAAAAAAAAAAAATTAAAAGGACTGAGGAGGCAGCTCAGTGGTAAAGCACCCCTAGGTTCAATCCCAGTACCAGAAAAAAAAATATCTGGGAATCCATTACATAACAAGCAGGCATAAATATTTAAAATTTTTAAAACAGAAACTTTCATTTATGTCTCACCACAAGGGCTATATATAGTCTTTCAATTATCAAAATTCATCTACCATCACCTTCCAGAGATGCCTGTGGAAAAAATGGCTGAGTACTCTAAAAGCCTCTTCCAGATTTTTCCAGTGCTAAGCCCCTTCTGGACCACCTTAGCACCTGGCCAGAGCACCTCATCTTTTTAGTCTGATTTGTTATAAGCCCTTTATTTGTTTCACCAACTACATGGATCATTTCTCTGTCCTCCTCTGGATTTTTTACATTCCCCATTAGATCATGTGTAGTGCTCTGGTTTGCAATGCACAATGATATTAAATAAGATTTGAATATAATCTTCCCTTTTCTTTGAATATCCTTTCTGGTGACATCTAACAAAATTCCCTTAGACTTAAAATCTACTTTTATAAACTATAGATCTAGTGTTTTTAAAATATCATCAGAAAAAGAATCACTTACAGGCCCTTTTTATGAACAGCTGAAGGTCAGGATCAATCATTCTATAATTACTCTGTGAATTATTTTTTCCTGGGATTTGTTATCTGGAGTGAAGTGAGGAGACCTTGGTTCTATCCCAAGTCTCTGAAGCCTCAAATGCAGCAGTACACTGGAACTCACTGCAGCTGGCTCATGGGAGTTGATTGTTAAATTTTAAGACATTTTACATTTCCATGCTTACTGCAGCAATCGTCACAATAGCCAAGAAATGTAAACAACCTAAGTGTTTATCAACTCATGAATGGACAGATAAAATATAATATATACACAATGAATACTATTCAGTCATTAAAAAAAAAATGAGATCCTGTCATTTGCAACAACGTGGATGGAACTAGAGATCATTCTGTTAAGTGAAATAAGCCAGGCACAGAAAGACAAGTACCTCATGATCTCACTTATATGTGAAATATAAAAATAAATTGATCACACAGAAGTTGAGAGTAGAATGGTGGTTACCAGAGGCTGGGAAGAGAAGAGAGGAGGGAAGGATGAAGAAAGATGGTTCAATGGGTACTGTTACAGTTAGATAAGAGCAGTACTGAGATAATAGGTAACAGCTATCTACTATATATTTTTAAAAGCTTTAAAAAAAAAAGATTCCACATGTTTTCACCATAAGAGATTATAAATGTTTGAAGAGATAGAATGTTTAACCTTATTTAAACATCATTAAATATACACATATATTGAAACATCACATGGTACCCCATTAATATGTATAATTTTTACATTTATATGTACCCCAAAAGAAAAAAATTTAAGAAACTTTGCAAGATGGTTGCTAAATATAACCCTTATTAGAAATTAAATTATATAAGCATGCATAACATATGTCTTTAAAAAAGGTAACACGTAACTCCTCACTTCAAAAACTCCTCACTTTCTAGATGTCTTACTGTATCTATCATCCACATGTTCTTGAGGTTACTTACATCTACTTTAGCTCAATAGTGAGAATTGTAACAGTCTGCTACCGCACCTCTCTGCCAAACACTGTATTCAGCGATACAGCGGCGTTAGCCTGAAATCGGCCATGGAAAGAGTATGGACACTGTGGGACTCAGCTCACACTACAAGCAAGGCTGTTTCCCTCAGGAGCCTGTTATTAACTACCAGCACAGCACATGATGCTCAGGTTCCTGATGTGGGAAGTGAAGGCACTGAATTCCGGACTCCAAAGCCCCAGCTGAGCCCACAATGCTGCATCTGTGAACCCTGCACAACCCAGAAGTGGCTTCACTTTCTGACAGAACCTACAGAATAACTCTCTTAACTGAAATTGTTCTGGGCTGAGACACTCAAGAGTCACCTCTTGGGTGTTTTTGAGACCAACAACTTTTTTTATTTGTAAGTTCAAAAAGAGCCGAGCACGGTGGTGCACACCTGTAATCCCAGCAACTCAGGAGGCTTAGGCAGGGGGACTGTAAGTCTAGACCAGCTCAGCAACTTAATGAGGCCCTAAGTAACTTGGCAAGACTCTGTTTCAAAATTTTAAAAAGGGCTGAGGATGTGGCTTAGTGGTTAAGTGCCCCTGGGTTAAAACTCTGGTACTATAAATAAATAAATAAATTTTTAAAAGAGAATCATCAAACACCAAAAATGTAGCAAAGGCATGAAAATAAAATATAGTAACTAGCATCATGTAGTTAAATCCTCTTGGTTAACATCAGAAAAATCCAGGTTTGTTCTTCAATCTTCCCACTCAACCACTTCCAAATAATTCTTTTTTTCACCATTCTTAAAGTATTTTTTAAAGAAATAAAGTTTTTCATGTTGAAGTATTCTAAAAGATACTCTACTACAAATTATGATATGTCTTACGAATTCAGATTTCTGTAGCACTTGCCTTTTAAATAAGAGTATTCACAGTTCAAATTATACTCTGAATACAGGTATGATTAAAAAGTCTTTTATTTACTTTTTACACATACTTCATCATGAGTGATTGAGAGAAAAATAACTTCTCATAACATTTATTCACAATATGCTTCTTTTCCAACAGCAGAAATAAGAGTTACATCAAACAAGGGCAATAAGAACTTTTGGTATTACAGAGACATATGCCTTAATGTATAATTTCAGGTAATGGAATGAAGTAAGATCATTTTGTCCGCTAATATATTTTATCGTTGGTAATAGTCACATGAGTCAACATGGGGAACCTGAGAAAGCAAAGGTAATTTAATTCTGCATGCTTCACTGAATCCTGGGCACTTAGGATGGACAAGGGTGTGTTCTATTTAATAAGTAGAAGGGCTACAATAGATAAATACACAAAAATATCATCTGGATGGTTGTGCATTTAGATATAAAGTAGATAGAGGGAAAGAGGTAGAATCCTGGTCCCTGGTAACATGGAAACCCTAAGCACAAAGGTCCCCTCTTGGCAGTAGCAAATGAGCAGATGGCTATAGTCACGTAACATCCAGAAGACTTTGGGACCTAAAGACCTGGCTTTGGTTCTGGCAGAGTCTGAAGAGGGAAAGAAAAAATGAACTGGCATGTCTAAACTTGATGCACTCAGACCCCTCTGCCATCTGTGGTGGGACCCTGGGAGGTCAAAGTGTGCTTAGAATTGAAAACAGGAAAAAAAAAAAAAAGAGGAAAAGGAAAAAGGAGGGTAGAGTGCTGGAGGCAACACAGGAAATGAGGAAAGAGCAGGAAAAACATTTAGGGTCCCCATAAGAACTCCGTGCCCTCTTGGAGGATTCCAGAAGGCAAGGAAAACCACCTAGCATCCCCCATCACCACCACCAGCCCCAGCTTCAAGTAGCTCAGGAAAGTTAAGATCCCTTCACAAAACTGGATTCTCACAGAAGGAAAAGGAAGAAAAGAGAAGGGGAGGACAGGGGAAAAGCTCACTGCTAAAAATATAAATAATCCTAGTCTTCACAGGAGCAAAGCTAAACGTCCCCAGAGCTCCCGCTCACCTGTGATTCTTAAGGTTCTGGTTCTTTTCACAACCGTGTTGTTATCACTTTCCAGAGGAACACTTTCAGTTTTCCCAAACAAAATCTTACACAGAAGGACAACATGAGAAGCCCAGTAGAAAATACCGTCACCCTTCTGATCAGTCGATGGTCCCACTCCAGCAGTCTGTGCACATGAGAAGGGCATACTTTGGAAATCTAAGCAGCAGACTGACCAGGAGACCAGGCCACCCGGCAGGAGGCCAGCCTGGGGACCAATGAAGCCCAACAGCACCAGAAGTAAGAGGCAGTGAAGGGTACTTGGCCCAGTAGTACAGAATCGCAACCACACGAGACCTTGTCACAGAGGAGAAGCAATAGGCCCTTGTTCATGCTCTCACCTTCCCTGCCACCCCGCCCCACGCACACACACCGCACACGCACACACACCTGACAGAGTCACGCGCATCTAGCTAGCAGCCGTGCACACTCACTGACCAGGGCTGGTAACTCCTCAATATTTGGTAGTGCTATTTCATAGTGGTCTGGGAATATAACAAGTTTGGCTTCATCTTCATATTCATAATCGTCGCTATTTAAATCGTCATCAGTATCTAGATCTGAGGAGAAAACAAAAACAAAGAATAAGAAGTGAGGAAAGAAACATCTCACACTAAGGCAGCACGCACTGGGAAAGCCAGAATGCCACAGGGACGCCATACCAAGGATGGGACATTTACAATTTCCAACTCTGACATGACCGTCTGTCTGCCCCAAACCAGAAATAACAGGCCCTGCCATCTTCCCTGAGTTATGAATATTTATTTACCAGAGACAGATGCATGAAGAAGACTGAGTCATATCACAAAGCCTAGCAGAATAGACACATGAGCTAGACACGGAATTCTTAAAGATTTTTAAAGGAATATATTCTTAAATATAATTTTGGGGATACCTGACAGCTGATTTCACAAGAATGGGCTATTTAATATATAAGAAAGTGCATGGGTTTGAGAATTGATAAACCGAGGGTCAGTGCTGGTCCCAAACTTCATGTTACTTTGGGCAAGTCACAAACTTCTATCTACTGAGTTTCCTCATTTGCAGCATAACGATAATAACAATTATCTCATACAGTTTAGCTAAGAGATAAATGAGAAACTGTAGAAAAGAGACCTGGAACAAAAAGGGTAATCAATAAATGGCAGCTATTATTTACAAAAAAAATCTCCCTTCCACTCTGTCTCTTGCCTATCTCTATCTTTCCCCTCTGCCCATTCCCTTCCTTTAATGGTCATTGAGGTCTGGCAGGGTAAACCAGCTGGGGAAACCCTGTCATGTGAGCAGTCCTGTTGTCCTTGGACTGCAGAGAATTCTCAGCAGGAAAGATGAGCTTCTCCAGCCTGTTGTCTCCTAAGTCATCGCCTCTTCGCTTGGCTAATCTCTGGAAAAGGTTAAATGAAGGCTCAAGGAAATGTCCTGTCACAATATTTACAGGGACACTTTAGTCTCACGTTCATGGGAATGCCAGCATCCCAGATCGTGTTTGTGTATTTATAAGTCTGGAACTATGGTGACAAAAAGCAATTGGACTATATGCCACTCACACGCACAAACCCACACAGAAACAGGTACACAAACACATGGAGAAACACGGGCACTGTGGATAGAAGAAAGTCATTGAACTAGACTCTGAAGGTTGACTGAGAACCAAAGGATCCAGATTCTGTTATTACCTTGTATACCTTCAACCAAAAACCTGGCAAATCTTTGTGTACAGCTCTGCTCTGAAATTCTCAAAGGTAGGACAGGTGTAAGTAAGAAATAAGATATACAGAAAACACAATCCAAACATTATAATAAAAGATTCTAAATAACAAGAATCAGAAACTACAAAATGAAGAACCAAACAGCATGGCTAGACAGCCATAAAAGGTTAATTTAACAAAAGATAATTTTAAAGATTCTATTAGCTTAAGAAGGAACTAAAGGCATTTGTTTAAAGCAAATAATTCAAACAAAAAGGCATTGTACGTGCTATAAAAATTTCAATGCCCCAATACCTATAATGGTATCTATAAAAAAAAACTGGAACCGAAATGTTCAACAAAATGACATTCAACTCAATATAACATTATTTAAATGAGTTATTTAGACTATGCAGAAACATGGAAACATTTCTGCTACGTTAACACTAACAATTCATCTTCACTGTCAAGAAGTATTATGACATTGTATTATGTTCACAGATAAAAACTGGAAGGAAGCCTGCACCAATAAAAATACTGAGTGGGTGAACTTTGCTCTTAAATATTCTTTATTATTGCACGTTACTATTTTAAATAAAGTAAAAATCTTTTGTGTTTATATACCATTTTGGGTTCATATAAGATAATATTTGTCCCTTTTCCACAGAAAATATATTCACTTAATGCTAATTCAAATCTTACCTGGTATAAACAAAGTCCAAAAGAAATCCTGCTCTAACATTTACCAACTCTGTCACTGTCATTTTCCTCATGAGTAAGCTATAGATAATATTATCTATTGCACAAGATTAACAGGATTAAGTGAGATAAGATCTTAAGGCACCTGATAGGATCTAATGGGTACTAGGGACTCACAGATAATCACCAACATCACCATCTTCATCACCCTCTCTATATTCCCAACAGTTAACACCATCCAAAGTGCCTCCTCTCCCTTTAGCTGCCCCAGCTCAGAAGCAATCCTGAAATAAGTTTCAGAAAAACCATGGCATTGGGTGGGGATCTTTCATGTGACCTAAGTTTGGAGAAGATAGACCTTCAAATCCTTCTAAACTGTGAGCTCAGAGAGGGAAACAGGTCGTATTCACCTCCCATATCCCCAGTCTCCACACAGTGCCCCCCACACACACCATGCACTCAACACACATCCACAAAAGGGGACTTCAGGAAGCCAAGAGCGCCAGTGTGCTCAGGACAACAGCAAAGCAAGGACATCCAAGGAGGTGCTGTGCTGCTGTTCTCACTGACTACTCCTGTGTGTTGAAGAAGAAGCAAGATAGCATACAAGAAAGCAGAGCTTCATTGCACTTCATTATACCTAGTTTATAATTTACTTGTATTTTTAATTCACTAGAATGGAAGGGGACCGTGATCCTTCCCAAACATCTTAGTTCAAAGTAGGAAAAACCCTTAGCAGAGGTGACCTACATGCTGACTTTAAGAGACAAATCTAAAGCTCTTTCTGAACATATGTACTCCAGAGCCCCAAGTATGATCTAAAATTTCCATATTTCTTTAAATCAAGTCTCACAATCCAAATAATATCTAACTGAGGAACCTACAGAGTAACCATACTGTGGGAACCAACAGGTCTGGGGCCCTCTACTCCCCCAGCTACTACTTTCCACTGTGGCTATAACTCCTTCTCTAAGTTAAAACAAAACAAAACTTCTCTCCCAACTCTACTTCAGTAATCCTCACAGGTCCCTGGGAGAAGAGACCGGGACTACACCCAACTCCCCCAGAAAGCCGGGCAGCAGAAAACAAAAACTAGGACTCCCGTTCCCCCAACAGAGCCCTCTTGGCTTGACCACACTGACTTCACCTTATGGGCTGGAGATGAACAATCTGTCCTGTGGCTGCAAAATCTGAACAACTATTTCCTTCAAAAGAAGGCATGAGGGAAAAGCCCCTTGAAAACACAATGCCTCCTCTGACCCATTTCAGAAGGAAAGGGCAAATGGAGTTGATTGGAACCTTCTGGTCACGGCAGCTCAAATGAGTTGTCTGAACAGCCCTAATCCCAGAATTTTTCACAAATTTTCTGTCTTCAACTTGTTTCTCATGGAGTATGAATGCCAGAGCTAAATCAAAAAAGTAGAATTTAATTTAGCTCTTCAGTGTTTCCGCTCTTCAAATGCAGTGGGACTTAACTCATTTACTCCTATTTGTGAAACCTAGGAAAGGAGACTCAGTGAAAATGTGAATCTGTAATACCATTTTTATGGCATACCAATGAGATGGTATTTGAAATGCATTTCCAGTTATTTACACATTTGTAGCTTTATTGCTATATGTGTGTGTACAAATACATATATGTGTGTAGAGATAGATACAGATACAGATACAGATATAGATATAAATGTAGATATAGATAAATGAATGTTTAGGTCAGAATCACAAGGCAAGCCCCAGGATATTTATTTGAGGATCCTGGACTCCCTTACCTCCCTCCTTCTCTCCTTCTTTCTCACATAACACTTAAGTTTTATGTGAATTAACTTCTCAAAATCACAAATTCTCATATTGTCCCAAGTTATCTTTCTAAAAGACAACCTAATGCTGTCTCTATCCAGCTTAAAAACGTTAATGAAAAATTACTCAACAGTTTTTTCATGGTGGTCCTAAGCCAAAGGAAAAGCCTGATGATTCTGTTCATTTAGTAGTTAGGTCCAGAAAACTAAGTCTTTATGATATAACTTAGTAGCCACTTGAAAATTTGATCAACACATACTGAAAGAAAATGTTTTACCTCATTCTTAACCAAAATTCCTTACTAATGAGATGTGTGCACCAGCTGAACACTGCATAACTTCTTTTTGAATCAGACTGGACACTGCCTTCCACATTAATCTTTATAAGGTCCTGGTCTTTTACCATAGAGACAAACTAACTAAGTTTAAAAAAGAAGAAAAAAAGCCTCTAATTTACAAAGAGATGAAGTCACCAAAAGGAATACAGGACAATCTAATAGTAAAACAACATCAAGGTTAGTTCATGCAGCATTGAACATCACTGTTCCCTCAAAGATTTAAAATATTCCTGAGTTCACTGCAGCATCTCAGGGTGCCTCAGAGCACAGTTTGGGAACTGAAGTGTTAATAGCCCCAACCACCTATGGGAAAAAAATCTAAAAGTATGGTCTATGAACAGACTACATAGGATAAACAAGATGTACAGAGATGTACAAACTGAAAATATTATTTGTCTCTGAGAATAACAAGTGACTGGGAGACAAGGAAGGGAGAGAAACTTTTCACTACACAACCTTTTATAATTTTTATAAAATTTTAAGCTTTGTCCACATGTTATGTGTTCAGAAAATATTTTTTAAATCCTAAATACACAATAGCATAGAATTCAAAAAATATTAAAATTACTCATAATTACAGTTGTTAGTTAAAAACAAATTACCAACAAAGCCTAGAGGTGAAGTAATTTCACTTGAATGGACGAACAACAAAGTGTTTGGGAGGAAGGAAGACTTGACCACGGAGAGGTGGGATGACACTCAGGAGGCTCAGGCCGGCCGTTCAGTACCAGCTAAAGGCCTCAACCTCTCTGACAAAATCATTATTGAAGGCTGTAGTCAAACAAGTCAGTGATTTTAATGTCACTGTTGAGTCACTAGAAAAGGAATTATTCACAAAATCATCAGGTGAATGGAAGGGGGAAAAAAAAAGCTTCAATCCAAGATAAAGCATTGGCCATCTACGTCTGCTTTATGAAGGGGAAGGCAGGCTCTCACAACAACTGCATTTCAGAACTAGTGAGATGGTGCTTCCCAAAGAAACGAAAAGAAACTGCCAGAGAGGTTTAAGTTCTCCTCCTTTCTACGGAGATGATCTCAATGTCCCTTTCAAAAAAGGAAATGTCTACAGCAGAAGCTACTAGCTGCCTCCCACTATCTATGCTCCCTTTCCTCTTTATTAAGAACCCCCAACTTTACTTGGTGAAGCAGTTAGTAGACTTTATTTTCTAGCCTCCTCTCCAGTAGCATGTGATCTCAGAGAGGTGTACACTGAGTGGGGATCTTTGAAAAGTCAGACAAAAAGCAGGTGATGACACTGGAAAATTAAATTTGTTGTTTGTCTTCCCCTTTCCTCTTTCCTGCTTTCCAAATGGGAAGGAGATAGCTGGAGTTCCAAAAGCCATTTTGGACCAAATGACAATGAGGTTGGAAGTCACAGGCCAGGATGGGAAGATAAAGTAGAAATATACAGAAAATCAAGATCCCTAAAAACATGAGGCCACCCCATTAGCCTGCACTTACTGCTTCCCAACACCTTCCACATGACAGAAATAAGCATCAATCTTATTTAAAGTTATCAATATCTTAAGCTTCCTGTTACATAAGCCAGAAGTGATCCTAATAGGACTCATCACTAAAGTCAATCTACAGGCTACATCTACTTGAATTCAAGAGCTGTGATTAGTGTGACAAGAGAAAAATGCTTGCTCCTGGAACATAAGAAGCAACAGTAGAGAGGACTGCCACTCAGGGTCTGCAACACCAAGTTCTTACACAGATGGAGACACTGACGCAAATACACTTGAGCGTAAAACAAGAGGGAGAAACGGGGCTCTTTTCTCTGGGAAAAGCCCCAGAGAGCTAATGGCATTCCAGTTTCAATTCTTAAAAAGTAAACACAGTCCAGACAGAACACTTTAGCCAGGATGTGAGTTTCAGATACATCCTGTGGTCTTCTAAGTCACAGAATGTTGAGTGAACAGAGAACAGCTTGTAGAAAAAGTCTCACCAAAATGAAATAATGGGTAACAACCAATGGGGCCCATGGAGTATAAAGGACAAAAACTCAGAGCTTACCTTTTAATTCAGTTTTAATTAATTTTTATTCATACATCATAACTATACATAATGGTGGAATTCATTTTTACATCTTCATATGAAATACATGCACACAATATAAAATATAATTTGGTCAATTTCATTCCCAGGAACCTCCTCTTTCCTTCCCCTCTTCCCCCTCCCTGGTCCCTTTCCTCTATTCAATTGGTTAAATTAATTTTTTAAATAGTGACTTGACAATATCCTCTAATATCAAAATAATTACTAAAAAAAATCATCCTCAAAGTCTTTTCAGTAAAAGAAATAAAGGTTAAATAAAGGCTAAGAGTCTTGCTAATGTCTTCATTCAACCAAAATCAATAAATAAATAACAACAGTATGTCAAAATATCAAAATTATTTCTATCTTCAAGAAGTGCATACTGATGTCATTTAATTCAGATGTCACACTATCTGTGTATTAGTGGAAGGGAACCAGAAGGCTAATAACTGGAGCACCATAATGTACTCAATCATTTCAGCTTTGGGCTCATTCAAGGGTGGTGTGGGTTGCTTGGTTGATTGGGTTGTGCTACAAAGGCATGTTGAGAAATGGGAAAGACTCACAAGGGTGGAAAAACCAACTGCACATAAGCCTTATAAAGAAAACCAAGAGCTAGAAAGTAGAAGAAAAGACAGCAAAACTGGGCCCAGCACAGGGAAACTGAGAATCAAACCAGAAAGGAAACAGCTCCATGACTGTTTCAGTAATTCTACTTATCAAATAATGCACGTGACCTCATTGCAACAATAACATACATTTGTTATGGAAAAGCTTAAATACAAATTTAAAAAGTCAGAATCATCACCAGGAAGAAGCTACTGCTCACAATTTGGAGTATATTCTTCCAGATTTTTCCAGTCTCCAAGTTATATATTTATATATGGATGTATGTGTATATATGCACATATGTACGTACAAAGATTATCATACACATACATGCATGCATGCATAGAAACATACATATATGTAAACATATATAAACGTGTGTATGTATATAATATATAGAGATTTTTGTTTACCAAAATGAAATCATACTATTCAAGTAATTTTGAGATTTCTTTCAAACAACAAGGAATATAAACTGGTTGGTCAAATATCAATTCATTTTCATTTCAGAAGTCTAATATGAAATATGACCATAGTTATATGAAATAGAAATCAATGGTCTTTTGCATAAGCAAAACTGATTATCCTTAAATGAGGGAAATTAAAACACCACCTATGACAAATAACCCAAAATAATTATTACAGGCAAGATCCACTGATAGATGCTAAAGTCAGTGGAAAAACTCTGAGAAGAAACATGACATTAGTATAGCCTCAAAGCATCCCCAAGGTATTTATTAATTACATTATAAGTTCACAGTGAGAAACTCTGAAGACACGACCTTTACAAGTGATCAAGTTTAACATCACCAGCATGAAAACATACCAACGTTATGTACCTCCTGATAGCATGCACTGAGAGGGACATATTCCTTTTGCGGAAATTTCCCCAGAAATGTGTAACTTCAGACTTTTCATGAGAAAACATGAGAGACCCAAACTAAGGTATAATCTACAAAATAACTGACCAATAGTCTTCAAAAGTGTCACAATTCTTAAAGACAAAGAAAGGGGCTGGGATTGTGGCTCAGTGGTAGAGCGCTTGCCTCGCATGCGTGAGGCACTGGGTTCGATCCTCAGCACCACATAAAAATACATAAATAAAATAAAGATACTGTGTCCATCTACAACTAATAAAAGATATTAAAAAAAAAAAAAGACAAAGAAAGACTGAGGAATTATCACAGATTGGAAAAGGTGATTGGACACATGAAAATTAAATACAAAGTGGGATGGATCTTGGACTGGGTTTTGTAACCAAAAAGGGACATTAGTAGAGAAATTGCTGAACTCCCAAAACGTGCAGTTTGGCTAATTTTTTTTTTTTTAAAGAAAAACTTGCTCTTCTTTCAAGTCAATGAAAAAAGAGACCAGAATGAGGTTCACAAGTGACTCTCTAGTCGCTATACAATCACTTCAAAGCACTGGAGCCAACTAAGAGTGCCAAAGCAACCATCACCACCAGGTAAATGCAAAGTGGAGTCAGAGCCTCTCAATTTAATGTGAGCCTCTCATCCTTAAATTGGAGAGCAATAAAGAACTTATTTTTACTTCAATTCAGACATGCACATGCACACACATATATGCAGAGAAAATCTGATGAAACTGCTGACAATTATTTACGTTACCTAAAAAAATCTTGGAATTCCTCCTTTTTGGTAAAGCTCCACCAGATGCCCCTCTTACCTTCTGGGGAAAAAAAGAGAGAGAGAGATCATTAAAATGCAGCCTTCAGAATAAAGTTTTGAGGAAAAAAATATGAGTGTGTGTGTGTGCGTGCGCACACGTGCATATGTATTTCAGAGGTTCCCAGTTTTCATAAAAAGGTCAAGAGAAATAGTCAACCTGCACTAGAGATTCCAGGACAAACAGGAACTGGACCCAGTTCCCTGCAGGTAGGTACAGGGCAATGCTATAGTCCCACTTGATTATTTTCACCACATTATAAAGAAAACTCTTCTGGAAAGAGAAGTGATAACCAGTGATCAAGACGAAGTAGATGCTTGGACTTCCAGTTAGCACATACTCCCAGGAGGCCTGAGGTCCATGCCTGACAAAGCGAGGTTCAGGAAAGGCAATAGTGGGGCTGGGGCTGTAGCTCAGTGGTAGAACGCTTGCCCAGCATGTGTGAGGCACTGGGTTCGATCCTCAGCACTACATATAAATAATAAATGAATAAAATAAAGATCCATCAACAACTAAAAAATTTAAAAAAAATTAAAAAAAAAAAGAAAAGGAAAGGCAATAGTGACTCCATGAAGTCAGAGTCCTGTTCCCCTGCTTACTCAGAGTGTCCCCAGAGCTTGAGCTTGGTGCTGGGCATGCTCAACAACTGTTGTTAAAAGATTTAATAAATATCAATATGCATCACTGATATCCCTGTCATATGAAACCTCAATCCAGCCTCTCTCAATCTTTCTGCAGCACCATCAGGTGGCTGTGTGTGCTATCTTAAGCTTCGGATATTCTTAGCCTATGGTGAAGGTCCTCAGCATCAATGGACAAACGCCTAAGAAGTGGTGAGACTAAAGAGGTCATTCATGTGATGCTCACACAAATAATTTCATTCTCAGACAGGACTACAATAACTTTTGTTTCCAATGGCCAAAACCATTTCCATACTTTATGTTTTTTTTTTTTCAGTTATTAGAAAATAGCATGTTTCCAACAGATTGTGGCATGTGGCACTAACCCCCGGATCCTTCCAAGTAGCCACTGTGTCAAGGTTTTGCTGTGTACTTGCTACAGCTATAATTTGTCATAGAAGTCCTAAGTCTACTTTCCCACATTTTATTATTTAATATTGAAGACAAACTCCTTTCTGTGCTTCTCAGATTAAGGTTCTATAGCTCCTACTAAGGTTTACCGTTCACATCTTGGGAATCGCAAAATTAGGAAACACTTCAGCTTTCAAAAACCTGTTCCTCCAAATACTGATGCCAAATGCATGTCTCCTCTCTTCGAATCCTCCTGCACAGTCTCGGAGCCTCTGTCCCCTCTCCACCACTCACCTTCCTCAAAAATAGATGAAACTGAACTAAAGTTTCGCTTAATCCTGGAGGTAACCTGAAATCTCTATGGAAGTTGACTGGGTCCTCTTCACTGTTCCAATCTCACCGCTTCACCCACCTCTGCATGACAGCAGGGGTAGAACAAAGGAAAGGGGCTACTTCCTAGAACATGAGACACTCCCTGACTGTGAGATGCATGAAAAGACTTGGGGGTGGGGGACTGGGCTTCCTTCAAAAGACCATCATCACCTGTGCTTCTGCTCCTATATCATTCCACGGTGGCAATCGGCAGGGTTTGAGAAGCTGAAACTCCTCTGTCAGCAAATATGGCTGTGGCCATGTGTCAGATTCTATGCTAGGGCTCAGGGTGCAAACTGAATGAAGATGCATTCCATCTCTCAAAGTCACAACAAACAAACAAAAACAAAACAATGAATTGTGGCAAGAATTAATATAAATTCAAAAAAGGGTAGAATCCTATTAAAAGGAAAATTGCTGGAATGGGAGTAGGGGCAGGGCTGGTCATGTAACAAGAACAACAGTACTTGCAAACAGCAGCTACTCAGTAAATATTTGGATGGATGGATAGATGGATGGATGCACATTTTGACCACAGAGAATACAACAACAGAGAGTAAAAAAAGGAATAAGGATTGAAGTAAGACATCCCAAACAGAAAACAGCATACACAAAGGCATGAAATCTCAGTGTGTTCCAGAAAGAAGTGATTTGCCATGTCTGGAGTGTAAAGTTGGTGGAATAAGAGTGAGGGTTACAAAGGCTGTGGGGACCAGATAATGAGCACCTTGTAATCATGCAAAAGAGTTTGGATTTCATTCCCAGAGCGACACATCAGAGATTGAAGCTTCAAGATGCCACCAATGCACAGATTTATGTACCTGGAAAGATCAGGTGCAGACTGAGTGGGACCAAAGGCAGCAAGTTTGAAGGAAGGAAAATGAGTCACAAAGCCACTGTGCTAGCTCTTTTCAAGAACACTGAGCCCTCAGATGAGAACAGCAAGAATAGGATAGACTTCAGAGCTATCTGGGAAACCCAGGTAACAAGACTTGGTCACCAAGAAGACAAGAAGGAAAGTGAACCCAAAGGATGTCTAGGACCTAGTATTTAAGAGGAAGGACACTTTTGAGAAAGAGGATAATTTGTACAGTCTGGGCACACTGAACTTGAGATGCCTATGATATACTGGAGAAGAAAAATCCAGGTCAGAGTTGGATGGTCGGATCTTCAACTCTGGAAAGGTACTAATTTGGAAGCCATCAGTTTAGAGAGTGACTGAACAAGGACGTGGAAGACACCATTGTAAGGAAGAGCATCTTTCAGAGACAGAAGGCAGGCTGACCAAATGGCATCCTAGGATATGCCAGTAACTACAGGGATGAAAGAAGAAAGAGATGCTAGTTTAAAACACTGGGAGAAGGCAGTCAGAAAGAAGGCGAGAAGCTAAGAGAGGATGGTACCAAAGACGCAGAGGAGGAACAGCTCCAGAGGAAAAACAAATTCAAATATTCAAACACTCCAAAAACCAAGCAACATCAGAACTAAAATGTACCCATCAACAGTGGCTATGGGAGCTCACTGACCTCCTGGGCACTCTGAGTGGATTAACAAGATCCATCAGACTTCAGTGTTGAGTCCATAAAGGGAAATGTAGAGGAGACCATAAGAACAGTCTTTAGAGAAGTTTCACCGGAAGGATGCAATGACTACAAGAGGACACAAACTGAGAGACAGTTCAGTGAAGTGCCCCTGTGTTAGGCAGGAGAAAACAAGCCAGAAGACACTGAAGCTATAAGAAAGAGCAGAATTAATGAAGGAGCAAGTTTCTAGGAGGAACCAGGACCTTAAGGATACATGAGAATCTTCCTGCTGAGAGGGGAGGGAACAAAGGTGGAAACATGGAGATGAGCTTCCAGGACACAAGAAAGAAGTTTTTCGGACATCTGTCCAGGGACCCCTGTTTACTCTGCAAAGTGCAAGTCAAAATAATTTTCTGAGAACAAAAAGTGCTAGTAAAGGATTGAGGAAGATATCCAAAGTTCAAAGTGGCTCCTCAGGGTAGTGGGAGAAGACAAAGAGTGTGAGGGATCAACAGAAAGGGGAGTCCAGAAATTTGACTTGCTCTCTGGGATGATTTGGATATTGCTTGTCCAACCCCCCAAAGGTTCATGCTTCAGAGATTTGGTCTTCAGGGTGGTACTGGGCAGTGGTGAAACCTTTTGAAACGTCTCTCCTTAGGTCAATAGAGATGTGCCCTCCACTCCTACAGAAGGGACTGTAGGAATCTAGTCTCCCAAAACAGGCTTCTGCCTCCCACATGCACTCTGCCATCAGTCATTTGCCATGGAATCCTTTCCAGAGCCTGTGTAAAGTTTTTTTGGACTTTTTGCCTCCAAAACTGAGAGCTAAACAAAACTCTTTTCTTTATAAAGTTAGCTTTCCTCAGGTATTTTGTTATAGTAATGCAAAACAGACAATAGAGTCCCAAACCCCAGCTGCTGTGGAGTTTCCTGCAATCCGTGTATGAAAACGGAGGGAGATATCAATGGGTTCACTGGGATTCTGGTGGATAATTAAGGAGGCAAGATAAGAGGATATGTATCAGTTAAGGGGACTGTAGATGACAAAATATTTATCGTCATAGGTCATGAGAAGCAAGCTAAACAGGTCACAGGCCCAGAGGACTCAAGGAGGTAGAATAGATCAAAATAGGAACAAATGAGTAAAAGTCAAAATGAGTAGAGGTTGTCACCAAAGAGTGAAATGCTTAACTTAAAATTCAGAGGCAGAGTTGATCATAGAAGATTCCTAGCATTCCACAATGCTGCTGCAAGTTTTATGAACTTGAGCAAGATACTACGTCTCTGGGCCTCGGTTTTTCTTTTTCTTTTTTCCTCTTTATTCTTTCCACCCCTACTCCCAGTGAGTTTCCTAAAAGCTTATCACTTTACACTAAGATATATAGGACAAAGTAGACTTCATAAGAATTGCCATGTATGAGCTAGGCACAGTAGCACACACCTGTATCCTAGTGGCTCAGGAGACTGAGGCAGGAGGATCCCAAGTTCAAAACCGGCCTCAGCAACAGCAAGGTGCTAAGCAACTCAGTGAGACCTTGTCTCTAAATAAGATACAAAATAGGTCTGCGAATGTGGATCAGTGGTGAAATGCCCCTGAGTTCAATCCTTGGTAGCCCACCCCCAAAAAAAGAATTGCCATATACAACCCAACAGTAGTAGTGAATTTAAATCTCATATGTCAAGCCAAAATTAAATTATTTTAAAGCTAATCTTTGAATTTGTGGCTTATCTGATCTCCTGGCCTTTCCGTTAAACACAGACCATATAAGGTAGGCAAAGGTGAGAGATTAAATAAAATTCAAATCAGAATTGACTAGAAGATGAAAGACAGTCTACAAACTATTAGGACTACATAAAATGGGTATTTGAAAATTAATAACATCCCCAATCATTAACCAATTAAATAACAATATCAATAACCAATGAAACATGTAAAAAATAGACTGACTTCCGGCAAGATGGCGGCTTAGAGGGACGCAGCTACCAGTCTCCCCAAACAAAAGACCAGAAACTGCGGTACAACCTTCTCCCACCC
>CM053409.1:42932952-42984482 GCA_028644305.1 Xerus rutilus | reverse complement strand
AAAAAAAATAAAAGATAGCAGTCACATTAGTAACAAAAAGTATAGGTTTCCTAAAAAACTAACAAAATATTAAGTCCATTTACAGAAAATTATAAAATATTATTGAACAAAATAAAAGACGTGAATAAATAGAGATATGCCAGGTCAAATGGCCATTCAATAAATATTTGTGAAGCACCTACTATATGCTAGGAGCTATTCAATGCTAAGACACAGAAATGAACAAAGAAGACATAAAATCCAGGCCCTCATGAAACTAACAGCAATAATCCTTGTGATGTGCATTATAGGTTAACCTATCAATTCAATGTGACTGTGATCAAAATCACAATAGGATATTTTTTTAACCACATAAACTTTTATTTCAGAAAAATAAAAGTCTAAAAAAACTCAACAAAGTTCTAGGGGGAAAACAAACATGTAAAGAGTGTTTGCACTACAGATATGCAGAGATGAATAAGACAGAACGCAAGCAAGAGCCCCCAAACGGGCCACAGTATGGATGTCAAGCTACAATATAAAAAGGATGGCACCATGAATCATTCTGAAAAGCAGTACTACTTTATTAGTAGTGAAACAGCCAGTTATCAACATGGAAAAAAAATAGATTATACAAATATGAAAATAACTTACAGAAAAATTCAAAACTTAAAATTTTAACACTCACACACATATGCACATACTTGTTTTAAAAATCAAACTACTAGAAGAAATATCTTTATGACCTTCAGTTCTGAAACAATTTTTTAGAAAAGATACAAAAGGCATAACTTATAGGAAAATAGTTCAGTAAATCTAACTATAATTTAATATAAAACTTCCACGAATTTTTTTCATAAAACAGTGAAAAGACTATTGGCCAAATTATTGTTATATTGTGTGCATGTACGAATATGTAACAACAAATCCCATCATATATATAACTACAATGCACCAAATAAAAATGCGGAGAAAAAACAATGAAGACATGGCTATCTACCACTTACCATTAAAAAAAAAAAAAAGTAAAAAGACATACCACAGACTGTAAGAAAATTTTGCATATTATAGGCAAAAGTCTGGTACCAGAATGAAAAAAGAATTCATTAAACTTATAAAGAAAAAGACAAACACAAAGAGTCCAAAAACATAAACTGGCAAATCAGAAAAGAGAAAACAAAACTAAAAAAAAGGACAATGAATATATAAAAAGGTGTTCGATCCTCACAAAAGGTAATGCTAAATAGGTAGGGGTCAATTCATAACCAGTAGACTGGCAAAAATCAAAAGTCTGACTAAGTGGTAAGGGTATTGGAAAACAGTAATTCAAAATTACCACAGACAGGAGAACAAGTTCGTATAATCACTCCAGAAAGAGATTAATCTTCATCTAATAAAAATAAAGATAAATACACTCGTGAGCCAGCAATACCACTTGAAAGATATGTTTCCCAAAGACTTCTGCATGTGTACCCCCAGGATGTGCATAAAAATGTTAATTGTTGCATTGTTTATAATAGCAAAACAAAACAGAAAGAAAAGAAACAATTTGAACATTCATCAATAGAATAGTATAAATGTCAAGGTACTCAGGATGGAATACCAAATGACTACTCAAATAACTAAGTACATCCAGATGCAACTCAACATGGATAGATTGCAAAAACAACACTGAGAGGGAAAACTACACAGAAATATAAGTAGCAGTGTGACAGCATGTCATGTATTTACATCTCTAAACACATGGAGTCATACCATGTGTTGTTCATGAATATACATATTTAAATAAAATAGAATGACATGCAAGAGAATGAGAAACAATAATTCACAGCAGTAGCGTGACTCACCTAGGAGGGAAGAAAAGCTACATTTCTAGCAATTAAAAAAAAAAGAGACAAAAGCCTTAATGAATCCCACTATTATGGTATAATTATAATCCATCAATAAGAAGTAAATTTTTTAACAAAGAGGGAAAAAAATATTCTGAAGTGAAAACATTTAATGTTTTTAGTTCTGACTTTGGGATCCATGATGAGTATCTCCAGCATTATTTTCTACACTTTTCTGCATTTTATTTATTTATTTAGGGCCCTGAGGATTTAAGCCAAGGGCACTTTACCACTGAGCAACATCCCCAACCCTTTTTATTTTTTATTTTGAGACAGGATCTCACTAAGTTGCTTAGGGCCTCACCAAGTTGCTAAGGCTGGTCTCAAACTTTCAGCCTCCTCAGTCACTGGGATTACAGGCATGTGCCACCATGCCCAATTAAACTTAAAGCAATTTTTCTAAGCAGTCAACCCATATCTTAATTCATATTAGAACTACTTCAATCAGAGGTCTATAGGAAGAAAATTAAAACTGGTTAAAATAAGGTTTGGGGGTAATCCATGCATTTCTACAAACAGTACTGTTTTATTTCCATCATCTAAGAGAATGGGAAGTTATGCGGGCATAGTACACACCCCATGTAATAAAGCACACCAAGACAATGTTGCAGGGAAAATACCAAAGCAAGTTCTCCAAAATTGTTCATCTCACCTCTCGCACGTGCCTTTTCAGGTGCATGTACACACTCTGTCCAGTTTTTCGAAAATGTCTTTCAACGTGTTCCCTTCCAAAGGCCAAGAATGTATTCATGCATACATAGAGTCCACCTTCAGAGTTCTAGAAGAAAGAGACAGGGTATAGCATTAGCCAAGAATGCCTGGCCAAGAGGTCTAGATACAGAAAAGGGGAAGGAGAAAAGAGGTAAATCATGGAGACAAAGCTTGCTGAATGTCCCCTGGGCTCTTGTAGTCATCTGCAGTGACCCCCCCCCCCAATGACTCACAGCCCAGCCCTGGGTGGCAGGTGCTCCTGGACAGCTGAACCCTCCGTTTACCAAATGCAGACTACCTTCACAGTCAGGTGAGAGCCTCAGAGGCACTGGAATATAACAGGCTTGTCTGACTCTTCAAAAGAGGGGAAGGAGAGGAAGGGAAAGAAATTTGGCAAAGGGTCTGACACCATCGTCACTGTCGTATTTTAATCACTTTCCTCCACATTCATCAGTGCAAGTGTCCAGGAACACAAAGTTTTAGATCTTTTTAGCAAGACAGAGTTCTTCAAGGATACTGTTTCCTTCGTTTGTGTACACATGAATAAATGATAAAATGATAACAATTTAATAAATAAATAACTTGAAAAGTAAATAATAAAGGGTGAAGTCCTATAATCTCCTAGCTATGCGCACGATACGTACCAGTTTCACATGGTATATTATTTCTAATACTAACCACTGCAAGCTGCTTGTATTTTCATCTTTATAGTTTTTAAAAAAACGAATAAACAAACATACAAACAAAAAACCCTCTGGATAAGTAACTTGCCCAAGTTCATACAGCTTGGAATTATCAGAATCAGACTTGAATCTATTTCTCTTTTTCTCTCTCTACGCCACATTTCAAAGCACATAATTTTATTGAATTAAAGACAATACTACAATGAACAAAGATACTGTTCACATTTTGATACTTGATTCTCAATCTCAATTTTGTCTCTCCTTTTCTTTTACTTTGCGTGGCATGCTTCTCTGTAAACACAGGCTATACAAGCAGACACCTTTCCTCCAAGGAAATAGATTCTATTAAGCTTCTGTTAACCTCACCCCACCGATAACAAAAAACAGACTTCTGAAACACTTGTCAAAACTGCCCACCAACTTATCAAAATTCCTTACACTGCATTTCAGTAGAACCCAAACGACAATATCAAAACAGATATTAATGCTCATTGCTAATACATAAAAAGTAATCTTTAAGGTTCCAGTAACTCAGGATTGTTAATTTTTTTAAAGTTTAGAATAATGGAAATCTCCAACATTGTATCTATGGTTTATAAACCAGGCTACAAAGGAGTCCTGTCACAACAGGAACACTGTAACATCATTAGCTCAACTACGTGCCTGTTACTGTAGCATGTAGACTGAAATGAGGCAAATAATAGTAAAGACAGAAATAAAAGACATACAGATTATGAAGAAAGAAGTAAGAAGATGATCTGTTTGCTAATAACAATAGTTTATATTAAAAAAAATCCTAGGGAATCGACAAACTAGTAAAAATAACAACTAGAACCAATAAGTGAATTTAGCAAGGTCACAGGATATGGCTTAATTGACAATAGTAAATTGCAATTTTACATACTAGTAACAAACACTCGCAAACGGATTTTTAAAACTTGTCTGCAAAACTGGGGCTGGAGCTGGAGCTCAGTGGTAGAGCACTTGCCTAGCATGCGTGAGGCACTGGTTTCGATCCTCAGCACCACATATAAATAATAAATGAATAAAATAAAGATCAATCAACAACTAAAAAAATATTTAAAAAAAAACTTGTTTGCAAAACAGCATCCAATAAAACCCATAAAGTATTATGTAGCTTGTGCTTCTAGATATTTTCCCCTTAAATGAGATCATTTAAATAAAATTAGAAAAGTTATTTAACAAAACACATTACATTCATTTGATTAGGTATTTTCAACACTTTTAAAAAAAAATAATAAGCATGTTCACTGCAGGACAAGGCTGCTTTGCTGTGCTTTTCATTTGCTGCATGGTCCCACTGCACATGACTCAGTCACAGCCAGAACCAGGTATGAACTTTCTCCCACACGAGTGCCACAAAACCCAAGTGCATCTCTACCCTGTTCAAACGAATCCACTGATCACACATCTGGATGTGGCTACAATGTCAAGTTGATGCAGAAATCTCTAAACACGTACTCTGGGTGTTGGTACCTACCTCTTGGCAAAACTAAACAATAGGGACCATCAAAATTCAAGGGATGGCCATGCGTGGAAAAATAGCCTGATAAGGTACCAGCTAGCTTTTGTGGCTGCAGTCACTTTCAGCAGTTTGGACATGTGAACCCAGCTGCTGTAGCCCCCCTACCTACAGTGACCAAGCCAGCCTTGAGTGGTTCCTCAGAACAGTGGCTGGCATCTCCACACCCCCATCACACCTGGAACCCTGTTAGGCTCCTATTTTCACAAACACCCAGTCCAGAATGGCCAAGGTGCACTTCTCTGCACTAAGCTAACTAGGATTCTAATGATCATTTTCATAATGCACTAACCAGAAACTTGATTAAGATGCAAGACTTTATTTTGACACCTAAAATAACAAATCAAAACAACAGTTCTTGGAGCTCTATAACATTCTCTCTGAAATGTTAGCATGGTCAGACCATATGAGACAGAAGCAGCACCAGAAGCCCATGTACTGCTTCCCCCATTGGCATGATCAGATCATATGAGACAGAAGCAGCATGAGAAGCCCATGTACTGCTAAAACCCAAGCTCCAGAGCCGGGCGTGGTGGCGCACGCCTATAATCCCAGCACTTTGGGAGGCTGAGACAGGAGAATCACGAGTTCAAGGCCAGCCTCAGTAATGGTGCGGCACTACGCAACTCAGTGAAACCCTGTCTCTAAGTAAAACACAAAATAGGGCTGGGGATGTGGCTCAGTGGTCAAGTGCCCCTGAGTTCAATCCTGGGTGCCAAAAATAAAAATAAAACCCAAGCTCCAGTGCATTTCAATACACATGGATACATAGCCATTTATTTATTACTTACATTGTATTACCCTACATATTGCTCAGAAGCAACCTCAAGGACAAGGTCACTTCTTTTATATTGCCTGCCATTTAAGAGAAGCTAAAACATTTCCGAAGACAAAGGTCAAGGTTACATGCTTCAAAGTAGCAAGGGAACAGTCATTTTAAATAAAAATACACTGCATTGTCAATCAGTAGGTGTTCAGAGAACTCTGTTTACCGTGATGTTTCTTGGAGACAGGAAGGGAGAATGAGCACGTGTGAGCAACGCACTCAGGAAACAGTCGTGAGCAGCGCTTGTTTTCATAACCACAGAACACAGTCTCCTGTGGAAAACAAGAGGTCACTGCCATAAAGAGAAACATGAGGTGGGGATATGGAGTCACAATAGATCCATGTCCAGGACAAATCGCATACTAACACCATGAAGCACTGTGACTCACACTCCCTTGCAAAAGAGAGTCGAAAGGGACAAGGGCACGGTGTTTTCTAGAACATTGGCTGTTAAGAAAAAAAAAAAAAGATTAACTAAATTTGCTTCTTGAAGTCATGAAAGGTAGTGACCTGAATGATTAATAATTTATAGTACATCCCTGAAAGGTGATACTATAATAAGCCGTTTAAAATTGACTTTGCATGAATATTTACTGATAGAAAATATGTGCATCTTATTTTTTGAGTGAAGACAGGAGGTAAAATAAACAAGATGTACCGTCTGCCTGGCATATGATGTTATCTCAGCATCGGGGGATAAGGTGGGATGTTTTTCATGTTCTTTTGGCATTTTCAGGTTCTTAAGGAATGTGGATTTGTTTTTTTAATTTAAAAGAAATAAAAGTTTTCTTAAGAACACTAATACAAGTGCACAGAATAGAACAGTCTGAATGTTCCCTTTATTTGGCTTTCCTGGCTTCAGCAACCCAACTGCACAGCTTTGGGGGGCGGGGGCAGCTATATATTCTTACTACTCAGAAACTATGGTTGAGCTGAGTGCGGTGGTGCATGGCTGTAATCCCAGAGGCTTGGGAGGCTGATGCAGGGGGACTACAAGTTCCAAGCCAGCCTCAGCAAAAGCGAGGCTGAGACCCTGTCTCTAAATAAAATACAAAATAGGGCTTGGGATGTGGCTCAGTGGTTGAGTGCCCCTGAATTCAATGACCAGTGCCCCCACCAAAGAAAAAAAAAGAAAAGAAGTATGGTTGAAACAACTAAGAGATTATCTTGAGATTTGTAGCTAAGGAAATCTGGGAATGTATAAGAAGTAAAATAGAGGTAATAAGGAGTATAATCTCAGAGGCAGAAAAGAATGTGATTACAACTGAGAAAAAATGAAACTGATGGCCATATTTAACTGCAGAAGTAGGTGATGGGTGTGTAGTATTGAAAAGAAGCTGTGAAAGAGAAAGAGGCTGTCATGTCACCTCCAGGGGCAAGAGAAGTTGATGGGTATTGGGCAGCAGGAGGGCTTCAGTCCCTCCACAATCCACTTTTGATGATAGAGATACAAGCCCTTATGGTGTTTACATCTCGTAAGGACAGAGAGAAAATAATCAAGAAAGATGTAGAAGATAACTTCTAGTAGGGATAAGAGTACTAGGGGGTGGCCAGGCGCAGTGGCACACACCTGTAATCCCAGCGGCTCAGGAGGCTGAGGCAGGAGGATTGCAAGTTCAAAGCCAGGCTCAGGAACTTAGCAAAGCACTAAGCAATTTAACGAGACCCTATCTCTAAATAAAATATTTTTAAAAGGCTGGGTAAAAAAACAAAGACCAAATATTCTCTCTGACATGTGGATGCTAACACACAATAAGGTGGGGGGAAGAGAGGTTCACTGGATTAGAGAAAGGGCAATGAAGAGAAAGGAGGGAGGTTGGGAATAGGAAAGACAGTAGAATGAATCAGACATAACTTTCCTATGCTCACATATGAATACACGACCAGTGGAACTCCATTCATATACAACCACAACAATGGGAAGTTACACTACATGTATGTATGATATGTCAAAATATATTCTACTGTCATGTGTAACTATAAAGTACAAATAAAAAATAAATAAAGGGCTAGGGGTGTGGCTCAGTGGTTAAACACCCCTGAGTTCAATTCCTGGTACCAAAAAAAGAAAGAAAATGAGTAATAGAGGATGGAGGTCCTTATACAGCTCGTGGGGCTGAGGGGAGTCCTTGGGGAGGGGAGATCTCCAGTGTGAGGGGCCAAGAAAGCAAAGAAAGAGGAGCCAGGTGAAAAAGTACACACAAAGGCCAGGAAAAAAAAAAAAACAGTTCTTCAAAGAACAGAAAGCCAGGGTGCTACAGAGGCAAAGAGAGGTGACAACATAGGAGGAGAGGTCTGCGAAGACCAGCTCCAGGAAGCCCCACGGGCAGAGGAGCTGAGCTACACTCTGAGCAGGATGTGCAGCCACTGGAGGGCTGCAGTCAGTGCCACAGTCTCATCTACATTCGTTTTTTTTTTTTTTTTTTGTTACTGGGGATTGAACTCAGGGGTACTCGACCACTGAGCCACATCCCCAGCCCTATTTTGTGTTTTATGTAGAGACAGGGTCTCACTGAGTTGCTTAGCGTCTCGCAGTTGCTGAGGCTGGCTTTGAACTCGCGATTCTCCTGTCTCAGCCTCCCAAAGTGCTGGGATTACAGGCCTGAGCCACCACGCCCGGCTTTATCTACACTCTTAAAAGATCACTTTGGCTAATGAGGAAGAACTATGGGGAAGAGGTCAAGAAAACATGGTGAAGAAGTCACTGTACAGTCTAGCTTCACACTGTCCAATACAGTAGCCACCAACCACAGGTAGGTATTCAAAGTTAAATTAAAAATTCAGTTCCTCACTTGCACACACTGGCCACCACTGTGCTTCATGCGGCTAGTGGCCACCCTACTGGACAGTGCTGATACAGGGAAGTACTCTACAACCGAGCTACATCCCCAGCCCAGAAAGTTCTTTTTTTTTTTTTTAAACATTTTTTTTTAGTTATAGATGGACACAATGTCTTTATTTTATTGCTTTGTATGTGGTGCCCAGGATCAAACCCAGGGCCTCACGCATGCAAGGCAAGCGCTCTACCGCTGAGCTACAATCCCAGCTCCCAGAAAGTTCTTTTAGATAATCTTTGTCTAATGAAGGCCAGATGGTAGCTTAGCCTGGGGGGTTGGCAATAGGAAGAGGGAAAGGGGCTCACAGCAGAGAGGGGCAATTTAGGCAGATTTAGGAGATAATTTTAGTGCCCACAGACGTAGAACACAGGTTAGATGTAGAGGTGGGTGGAAAAGGGTGGAATCCAGAACAACTGCTACCTGGTTTGACTCCTTATGTCCTAAGACCCCCTGCCACTCTCTGCCCAACTCCTGCTCTCACCAAGCAACCATTCACCTGTAGGCCAACCTCTCAGGTACTTCCATATATGAATGGCAGACATGCATTCAGATATTACAATATCCAGAGCCCAGATCTCACGACATCTGGCTTCTAGTGTAAACCAGACAAGAGTTTAAAAATGCAAATATTAAGTACATGCAGATGAGACACAAAGGTTCAATAAAAAGTAAAGCAAGGGGCTCGGATTGTGGCTCAGTGGTACAGCGCTTGCCTTGCATGCGTGAGGCACTGGGTTCGACCATCAGCACCACACAAAAATAAATAAATAAAGATAGTGTGTCCATCTACAACTAAAAAAATATAAAAAAAAAAAAAAAGTAAAGCAAGGTTCCAGATCAAGGGCAACAAGCATGAGACACACAGAAATGGGAAATGAAAGAAACAAAAAGCATTATCAAAAAACAGGCTGGGAGCTGGGCGCGGTGGCGCAAGCCTGTAATCACAGCACCTTGGGAGGCTGAGACAGGAGAATCGCGAGTTCAAAGCCAGCCTCAGCAACGGTGAGGCGCTAAGCAACTCAATGAGACCCTGTCTCTACATAAAACACAAAATAGGGCTGGGGATGTGGCTCAGGGGTCGAGTGCCCCTGAGTTCAATCCCTGGTACCAAAAAAGAAAAAAGAAAAAGAAAAGAGGCTGGATAACAGGGAACAAGCAAGGCAGGTCACCTGTAAAAGAGAATTACCACAACACAGTATTTGCAAAATCCAAAACCCTGATTTCGACACAAAATCCACTGAAATAAAGTTGTCTATATAAACTAAATTTTAAAAAAATGCATATAATCCCAAGAGAGTGTAGGTCTTTCTGCTGAACACTGATAAATCATGTTTTTTGGGCTTTTTTTGGTACCAGGAATTGAACTCAGGGGCACTGGACCACTGAGCCACATCCTCAGCCCTACTTTGTGTTTTATGTAGAGACACGGTCTCACTGAGTTGCTTAGTGCCTCGCCATTGCTGAGGCTGGCTTTGAACTCGCAATTCTCCTGTCTCAGCCTCCCAAAGTGCTGGGATTACAGGCGTGCGCCACCGTGCCCAGCAATAAATCATGTCTGTGGCCATGAATTGTTAAGAAAAGATATAGGGCTGGGGATGTGGCTCAATGGAAAAGTGCCCGGGTTAGATCCCCAGGGAAAAGAAAAAAAAGGGAAGAAAGAAAAATGTGCAGGCAGTAATGATTCTTAAAGTATTCTCTCACTTGGAAAGTTTTTCTCTCTCCCTGGGATGACTACACCTTGCACAGCCTGGATGCACTAAATAAAGACAGAGTCCAAACAACTAGGTTTTTGTTTTTGTTTTTTGTTTTTTGTTTTTGGTACTGGGGATTGAACTCAGGGGTACTCGACCACGGAGCCACATCCCCAGCCCTATTCTGTGTTTGATGTAGAGACAGAGTCTCACTGAGTTGCTTAGCACCTCGCCATTGCTGAGGCTGGCTTTGAACTCGCGATTCTTCTGTCTCAGCCTCCCTAAGTGCTGGGATTACAGGCTTGAGCCACCGCGCCCGGCTCAAACAACTAGGTTTTGATGCCACTATAAACGTACTATTTTACTGAAGTGTCATTTATTAACTTTTTTCTTACATATAAAACTGAATCCTCACCATAGGTATTTTGAGCAATGAGGATGTTGTCACCAACAACAGCTGGGGAAGGGATGGGGCAGGACATAAGGGGATTCTATTGCAATGTTTACAGGACAAATGCCACTGAGAAGACTCTGAGCTGAGCATCTTCAGCTGTGCTAAAGTGAAGCTATTACCCACAGAAGCAATTCCAAGCTTATATGTAAAAAAAAGAAAAGAAAAATGTGAAACTACCTTGTCAACAGTAAACCCTTTTCTAGTCATTTATTTTTATTTTTTAAGACTGATGGTTTTCCACCATATGACCCTGCTCTTTCACTTCTTAGTATTCATCCAAAAGAAAATCAGCATACTGAGTAATACATGCATATCCGTTTATAGCAGTGCAATTCACAATAGCCAAGTTGTGGAACCAGCCCAGGTGCCTGCCAACAGATGAAAGGATAAAGAAAGTGTAGTCTATATACACAATGGAGTTCCACTCAGCCATAAAGAAGAATGAAGTTATGTCATTTGCTGGTAAATGGATGGAACTGGAGAACATCTTGCTAAGTGAAATAAGACAGACTCAGAAAATCAAGGGTTGAATGTTTTCTCTCATATGCAGAAACTATAGAGAAAAAAAGGAATAAAAAGTCGGCCGCGGTGGCGCACACCTGTAATCCCAGCACTTTGGGAGGCTAAGACAGGAGAGTAGCGAGTTCAAAGCCAGCCTCAGCAAAAATGAGGTGCTAAGCAACTCAGTGAGACCCTGTCTCTACATAAAACACAAAATAGGGCTGGGGATGTGGCTCAGTGGTTGAGTCCCCCTGAGTTCAATCCCTAGTACCAAAAAAAAAGAGAGAGAGAGAGAACTATAGAGTATAGAAAGGGAATCAATGCAGAGAGAGGAATGATGGGAAAGGGTAGGTTTTAGGGAATGAAACTGGCCAAATTATGCTATGTGCATGTACAAATATATCATAATGAATCCCACTCTTACGCATAAGTATAATGCATCAATTAAAAATAAATAAGTAGAAGGGTCAGCATTAGAAGAAGAGGACTGGGGTCTTGGGGAATGAAATGGAGCAAATTATGTTATGTGCATGCATGAGTGTCACAGTGAATCTCATTACTATGTATAATTATAATACACTAATAAAAACATTTAAAAAACAAAAAACCCTGATAGCTTTCTTCAGGATGCATTTCTCCTGATAAACGGCGCTAACCATGAGGACTAGGTTTCCAGGCTGGGTTTCCCATCACTCTGAGCTGATTTAAGTATGGATAACAGCCCTGAGCTGAATCCTCCTCAAAGAGGCCAGCAACTACTCAATGCCGTGGTTTTCACTACAGGGCAAAGCTTCATGCAAGATTGTCACACACAGGATATCTCTCTTTGGCAAACTCAAGACCCTATGATCATCATGTTACCTTCTTCTCAGGGGAATCCCCCCACTCCACCTCCAAGATAAGAGCAATCCCCTTCCACCACAGATCCTCTGGCTAGAAAGTGAGGGACAGCAATAACAGCATTTCATGAGCAGCATGATGACAACAGCCCTGCCGGTAGCTCCTAGGGAGAGGAAAGCTCAGGCTTGGAGAAATTCTGTGAAAGCCAAGCCCTTGCTGAAGTCTTGTGACTACCACATAGTAAGTGGGCGAGGACCTGGACCCAGGCCAACCTGGCCCCCACAGGCTGCCTTGCGCCTCTGAGAAGCAGATGTCATTTTGGTGGCAGGAGCCGGGTAGGTGGCTGTCAGCAAGCACAGACATCGTGGCGAGGGCTTGGAGAAAAGAGCAGTTCCTCATTTTCTTCAAGGCTGTTTCATTCAAGGAAAGCAGGAGGCCAAGGAGAGCCACCCCACTCAAGTGAGTGGCCCATGCCAGGTTCTCTGCCCGGCTTTCGTATGAGGAGCAGAGGTATCCAGTGCTCAAACTCCAAAGGACAGTTGGGGGTCCTGGGAGGTGGCCACTCCTGGCTGACGGCTTCCTGACAAAAACAGTTTCAAGACCCAAGAGACAGGGCTGAGATGCTAGTGAAAATACTCAAGGGTTACCAGTCCCCTCAAGCCACCTACCCTCATCAACTGGTGTCCAGCAATTAAACTAGAGCCTTGGAGAGAGAACCCACACCAACCGAGGCTTCTTCTAAAGTCTCAGGCACAGTCTCAATGACAGAACCCACCAAATGGCATGTTCAAAGGATCAATCCAGCAGTTTTACCCAAAACATAGAACATGTGAATTACTTTCATCCCTGCTTCCTATGTCCACCCCCTACATCCTGCCCCTTATGTTCTCTTTCCTCCTGGCCAACCAATCCACTAATCCCACTGCCAGACCACCATGACTATTTCTAAAGACTGTTGTGGACAGAGACATCTATGTCCTGGTCACTACATCTATAGCCACACCCAAAGAATTAACCAGGACAAGAAAAACAACCCTTGGTTCAAGTAAGAGAAAGTTTTCATAATTGCAATTCTCTTAAAGAATCTTCTGCCCCTTGGCCAACTGCTTGTGCAGTGTATGAGCAGCACATTGACTCCAGACTGGAAGACATGAAACAGGAGGATCTGCATGTATGTATGGCATCTACAAAGGCTCATGCAATGCCATGGCCTGTTCTAACTTTCAACTCCTGGAACAATGACTCAATAATCCAGTCTCTAAGCTAGGAACCTCCTGACTCTGAAATCCAAACCCTGACCTCTGGGCTCCATTCCAGTTCCCAACTGCCCAGGGGCACTCAGTCCTTGACTGCTTACTTACTCCCTCACCTTCCTCCTTTATGTCCTTGACACACTCCATCTCCCTGGCTACGGCCAGGAAGTCTGCCTTAGCTCCTCCCACTCCTTCAATACGTTATTTTGTGCCACTAATTTGGGCCTTAATCTTTCATCAAACTCTCTATTAGGTTTATCTCCCCTACCCTAGATCTCTGACGCCACTATCATCACCCTGGGGCAAGCACTCCTATCTGCAGCCCCCTATCTGTACTCTTATTCAAGGTCCCAGCTTCCCCATCTATTGACTCCACTTCCAGAACAGCAGCATTAAACGACCAGCATTCTCACATTGTTCTGGCTCCTAACTGGCTGGCCCATTAGTTTTAATCTTATCAAGACCAATCTCCTCTGTAACCCATGAAGGAGTCCGCTGCTCGCTCTGCTCTTCTGTCTCGTGGTGACCCTCTCTTCCATAAAACAGCTCACTCTCTCACACACATGCTAAGCTTGGCTCTACCTCCATACCTTTGTCCCTCCCTCCTCCAAAATGCCACCTATTTAGATCCCATCCAATTGTGCAGCCCAGGAACTCTTCCAGATGTATTTATTGGCTATCAGACCAGAAGCCTCCATGCACACATTTTAAGTGTCACGTTGTGAATATCCTGTAAGTGCTTCAGGGTCTACCCTCATAGGACACATCAGGACTCTGTTCCTGTCTCTGTGAGGCACCAGTTTTGAACAAGTCCTTTAACAGACTGCCTACCCTCTCTGCTGTAAAACAGCAGCAACAGGGGCTGGGATTGTGGCTCAGCAGTAGTGCACTTGTCTCACATGCGTGAGGCCCTGGGTTCGATCCTCAGCACCACATACAAAGCAATAAAATAGACATTGTGTCCATCTACAACTAAAAAAAATTTAAAAAAAAAACAGCAGCAACAGTAGTAACTGTATCTTACAACCCAATTACTACCATAATTAATGAGATGATATACAAAAAGTGCCTAGTTCTGTGTTTGGTTCATAATAAACATAGGACGGTAGCACACACATTCCAATATGACGGCAATCCCCATCACACTCTTCCTTCCTGTGGGTCTCTTTCCTCCTGTTTATGCATAGCCTCTCTGCCTATTACAGCACCTGGGGTTTTTTTTAATTTTTTTAGTTGTTGATGGACCTTTTATTTATTTACATGCAGTGCTACGAATTGACCTCGGTGCCTCATGCATGCTAAGCAAGCACTCCACCACTGAGCCACAACCCCAGCCCACCTCAACACCTACTGCAGCACTGGGTAGGCTGATGGTAGCCTCGAAATAAGTAGTAATACTTGCTAATTAACCCCAAACAAAATGTTTCATTTTTAATCTTATCATGGAAAGCACATGCTCTTCTGCACCTCAAGCAACCTCTCAGGCTTCAGGCACGTTGAGATTCATTAAATTCTTGTCATTGTTGCATTGTCCTGATGTTCCAGCCCTAAAAATAGTCCTCTCCTTCACATCTTTGAGGTGCACGGGGACAACGGGTGTCCTCCACAGGTCACCACAATACTGAACGTGAGTGGCAACACAGAATCTGGGCCTCTTCATCCAGAGACCAGGCCTCTCGCCATCTGCATTTACACAAGCCACCCAAAAGCAGAAAGGATGGTGGTCACCAGGGATAAGGATAGGAGCCAAGAAGGAGTTAGTGTTTAATGGGTAAAGAGTTTTAGTTTTGCAAGACAAAAGGAGTTTGGGAGGTGACGAAGGTGATAATTCATGACAGTGCCGAGGTGCTCCATGCCACTGAAGTGCACACTTAAAAATGGTTAAGGTGAGGAGCTGAGGGAGAGCTCAATGGTAGAGCTCAAGCTTTGCACGCGCACAAAGCCCTGGTTCAATGTCCAGGCCATGCGTGCATGCCTGCATGCGTGTGTGTGTGTGCGCGCGCACACACACACACACACAGTTAAAATGGTAAATGTTTTTGTTATGTGCATCTTACAATTTTAAAATTTACAAAGAGAGGGAAAGGAAGCAACGTAAATGATCTTGCACATCCCCCAACCTAGGATAGTGAAGGGGATGACAGTACCTTTAACTGAGCTGGAAACAGGAATGCAAGGGAGGGAAAAGAGAATTCAGACTACACAAAAGTCCAGATTCAGACCAGCAGAGGAAACAAATTTCCCCAAAAAAAGGCTTCCTGGAAGGATCACCACCATCTCTTACATGACCCCAAAACTCTACTTAAAAGGTAATTAGCCCCTGCCAAAAAGAGACAAAGTGACTTCTTGATTATTACTTTGGAAAAGCAGGACTTTATGGTACACAAGACAGATGGCACACAGACATTAATTTCACTCCTTTCTGAAACCCCAATAAAAGGCACTATAACTATAGCCATAAAATCGAGAAAGCTGGAGTGCAAATAGGTAAGGTCTAAGAGGAACTGACAGCTGAATCCTAGACCAACGGCAGGAAAGGCAGAGATCTGACCTGATCACACCCCAGAGTTTCCAAGACTCCGTCACTGGCAGCTCCAGGTAACTCCTGGTTGGGGTGAAACAGAGTCTACAATAAGGAGGAAGGGTTGAATATCTGTCCAGAGAGTGGTCAGAGACCTAGATCCCTCCTCCACTACAAGCAGTTCCACCCACACCATAAACTAATGGAGATTTATTCTTTAAAGCAGGTAAAAACAAAGGTCTCACCTGTGCCAGGTCTCAGCCAGACACAGTGGCACATGCCTATAATCCCAGCTACTCCGGAGGCTGAGACAGGAGAATCCAAAGTTCAAGGCCACCCTGGGAACTTAACCAGACACTACCTCAAAATTTAAAAGGGCTGGGAATGTAGCTTGGTGGTACAAAGTCCCTGGGTTAAATCCCTAGTACCTCAAAGACAACAACAGCAAAGGTCTCAGGACTGTACAAGAATGAGCTCTGGGCTAGGGTTGTGGCTCAGTGGTAGAGCACTTGCCTCACATGCGTGAGGCACTGAGTTCGATCCTCAGCATCACATAAAAATAAATAAATAAAGATATTGTGTCCATCCACAACTAAAAAAATAAAAAAAGTTAAAAAAAAAAAAAAAAAGAATGAGCTCCGTTAAAAATAGAGGTACTGGGGCTAGGATTATGGCGCAGTGGTAGCGTGCTCGCCTAGCACGCATAAGGCACTGGGTTCGATCCTCAGCACCACATAAAAATAAAATAAAGATATTCTGTCACCTACAACTAAAAAATAAACATTTAAAAAATAAATAAATAAAATAAAAAATTTAAAAAAATAAAATAAAAAAATAAAAATAAAGGTGTCGTCTGAAAATACAGTGACTAAGAAAATGTTTGTGTATCAAATTTGGTCAAAAATATAAATACTATTCTAGGTATCTCAGGCAGGAAGAGCTTTAATTCAGAAAATTAGAAGTTGACAAAATCCTTGGAAGAGTTGTAAGAGCAAAGGTCAGGGAAACCACCACTGTTGTTCAGGAAATCAGGATGTCTAAGCATCACAAGAAACTGCACATGATTCAGGTGCACTGTCACTGAGGTGGCTCCAAGTCCCATGGGGATACCCAGAAGCTGCGGGGAAAATGTCACATTTGCTATGTGCCACAGCTGCAATAGTAATGGTAGCTTTTCTTTTCTTTTCGTTTCTTTTCTTTTCTTTTCTGCCTACTAAATCACTTACTAACAGAATCAAAAACAGAGCCCTGCTGTCAAAGGACTCTGGAAATACAGTGTCCAGATGCACAGTCCTATGATAGAGGACAAAGCCCAGCAAAAGAGGGACGGGGTAGAACCGACAGGCAACATCCAGCCTGGATCCAATATCCAGATGCCAAGGCCACTTGGGTCCTCTTCTTCCACTCTGCTCCCTGAAACCAGCAGATGGGCCTTCACTTCCCAGCAAAGGGATAAGAAAAGTCATCTAATGACTGTAGAAAAGGGGAAAAATCATGATACTAGCATATAAGTTACCCCAATGAAACAGCCCAGCCACACCACCCTACAGTGAAGTTCACAGTCAACAGAAGAAAGAATTCTTACCTTTACCTTGCAGCTCAGGAGGCAACAGGATCACAAGTTTAAAGCCAGCCTCGCCAGGCACGTGACGCAAGCCTGTAATCCCAGCACTTAGGGAGGCTAAGACAGGAGAATCACAAGTTCAAAGCCAGCCTCAGCGACACCGAGGCACTAAGCAACTCAGTGAGATGCTGTCTCTACATAAAACACAAAAATAGAGCTGGGGATGTGGCTCAGTGGTCGAGTGCCCCTGAGTTCAATCTCCAGTACCAAAAATAAATAAATAAATAAAGCCAGCCTCAGCAACAAGGCCCTAAAGCAACTTAGAGAGACCCTGTCTCTAAATAAAATGTAAAAAAGGGCTGGGGATGTGACTCAGTACTTAAAAGCCCCTGGGTTCAATCACTGGTACCTCCCTTATAAAAAAAGAAAGAATTCTTACCTTTGAAGCAGCCAAAATTTCACAACTCAAGTAGCTCCAATTTTTTCAGTTCAATTAAATTCTATAAATTTTAATTGGCTTTACAAAGAATGTGTATGCTGTGACACATGACACCTATAGGGCTAGGGATATAGCTCAATTGGTAGAGTGCTTGCCTTCCATGCACAAGGCCCTGGGTTCAATCCCCAGCACCAAAAATAAATAAATAAATAAAAACAAAAAACATGACACCTGAACTAAGACTAATATAGTAACTTAGTATGAATCCCAAAAAATACCTTTCAGGCAAGGTATGTGATCAAAGTAACTGTACTTTTCTTAACTAAACTCTAGCACTTTGGTTTTGTAGATATGGCTTGGGAACATTCCAGAGAACCTCCAAGCAGTTTGAAAGGTCAAAACTATTTTCTTTTTTTTTTTGTACCAGGAATTAAACTCGGGCACTTGAGCATTGAGCCACATTCCCAGCCCTATTTTGTGTTTTATGTAGAGACAGGGTCTCACTGAGTTGCTTAGCGCCTCGCTGTTGCTGAGGCTGGCTTTGAACTCGCAATTCTCCTGTCTCAGCCTCCCTAAGTGCTGGGATTACAGGCGTGCACCACTGCGCCCAGCTTCAAAACTATTTTCATAGCATGAAATTATATGTTTTTTTCACTCTCATTCTTTCATAGCATACAGTGCAGCTGGGGATATGGCTCCATGTAGAGCTCTTCCCTGGCATGCATGAGGCCCTGGGTCCCATCCCTATCATCATGAGAGTTAAAAAAGAAAAAGAAAAAAAAGTTGTTAGCAGCATACAGTGGCATTTTTCACAGGCTACATGACATTGTTACTCTGGCAACAAATGAAACGCAATTATTCAAATTGTTGAAAGTTTTTCTGTTTTTCACACATGGGAGAAAAGATAGTCCTTTCAACAAATGGTGCTGGGAAAACTGGAAATCCATATGCAGTAAAATTAAACTAAACCCCTATCTCCCACCATGCATAAAACCCAACTCAAAGTGGACCAAGGACCTAGGAATTAGACCAGAGACCCTGCACCTATTAGAAGACAGAGTAGGCCCAAATGTTCATCACATCGGATTAGGCCTCGACTTCCTTACCAAGACTCATAAAGCGCAACAAATAAAATCAAGAATCAATAAATGGAATGGATTCAAACTAAAAAACTTCTTCTCAGCAAAAGAAGCAATCAATGAGGTGAACAGAGAGCCTATATTCTGGGAGCAAATTTTTGCCACATGCACATCAGATAGAGTACTCATCTCCAGGATATACAAAGAACTCAAAAAACTTAACACCAAAAAAACAAACAACCTAATCAATAAATGGGCTAAGGAGCTGAACAGACACTTCTCAGAAGAAAATATACAATCAATCAACAAATACATGAAAAAATGTTCAACATATCTAGCAATTAGAGAAATGCAAATCAAAACTACTCTAAGATTTCATCTCACTCCAGTCAGAATGGCAGTTATAAAGAATACAAACAAGTGTTAGTGAGGATGTCGGGGGGAAAGCCACGCTCATACATTGCTGGTGGGACTGCAAATTGGTGCAGCCAATCAGGAAAGCAGTATGGAGATTATTTAGAAAACTTGGTATGAAACCACCATTTGACCCAGATATCCTATTCCTCGGTCTATATCCAAAGGACTTAACAACAGTGATGCAGCCACATCAATGTTTATAGCAGCACAATTCACAATAGCCAAACTGTGGAACCAACCAAGATGCCCTTCAATAGATGAATGGATAAAGAAACTGTGGTATATATACACAATAGAATATTACTCAGCAATCAAAGACAATAAAATTATGGCATTTGCAGGTAAATGGATGGAGTTAGAGAATATCATGTAGCAAAATAAGCCAATTCCAAAAAACCAAAAGCTGAATGTTTTCTCTGATAAGTGGATGCTAATCCATAAGGTGGGGGCATGGGACAAGTGGAGGAACTTTGGATTGGCCAGAAGGGACGGGGTATGGGGATAGGAAAGATGGTGGAATGAGATGGTCATCATTACCCTAGCTACATATGTGATTGCACGAATGGTGTGACCCTAACTTTGTGTTCAACTAGAGATGTGAAAAATTGTGCTCCATTTGTGTACAATGAATCAAAGAACATTCTGCATAACTGATTAGAACAAATAAATACATGTTTAAAAAGGGTTTTCTGTTTTAATATCTAATACAGTAGATGTTGATAGATGGAAACCTACAAAAAGGTCTGTGGGAACTCTAAAAATATTTAAGAATATAAAAAGGCCAAAAAGCTTGCTTTTGACAAGTAAAACTAAGTAAATTAGATTCAGCTTAAGTTAACATCTTCAAAAAAAGAACAGTCTGTAAGTTTCTAAATTTTGCTTTACCATCACCTATCAATTTATCCATTAAAAGGAAGAATTTTCCACACAGAACATTATTTTCCTCCCTACCAGTAAGCACCTTCTAGGCAATGTGCACAGCACAAAGGTAAAAAGCACAAAATCCACAGTGATCCAGATACATCAATGATCAAAGCAGCTTTATTCACAATAGCCAAAAGTCAACAATATCTCAATATTCAGCAACAGATAAATGGATAAATAATACATACATACAGTGAAATATTATTCGGCCTTAAAAAGTGAATAAAATTCTGATATACACTATAACATGGATGAACCTGGAAAAACATCATGCTGGGTGGAATAAGCCAGACACAAAAGGTAAAACACCATGTGATTCTACTTATATGAGGTACTTAGAATAAGTAAATCCATACAGACAGAAAATAGAAAGTGTTTACAAGGAGCAAGGAAGAAGGGAAATGGGAAGCTATTGTCTAATGGGTACAGGGAGTGTGCTCTGGGAACATGTGAGCTGCTATTATTGCTGGCAATGCCTCAGACTATAGCAGACACATTAAAAAAAAAATAGCGGAGGGAAAGACAGAAAGTCTTACCGAATCCCTAACATAACATTTTCCCATAAGCAGATGGAGATCTCACACATGCCTGGTGTGTACCTAAACCGGTCATGACCACCAGGACCCTGTCCATCAGTTTTGCAAAGGCTCCCAAGAGCCAAGAGAACCAACTATGACATCTCAACATCACCAAACCATCTCAGAACTTCAACAAATGGGTGCGGGGTGGGCTTCTTTTTAGAAAATAGCCCAGATGCTGGAAGAGAAAAAGCGGTATTGGGAGCACTCTACCCTGAGTCTCACATCCCTTTGGACCGCCATTTTGGTACAATCAATGTGTGCAGCTGATCGTCACAACAGGTGTGGCCTGACAGCGCTCGCCTCAGCTGCACTCAGGATCTCCTGCGGCTCAGCTGCTGCTGGTCATGCGAAGCCTGCAGATCCTACTCCGCCTTCTGGGCACAAACGCAAACCTGGAAGGGTGAGAGCATTTCCCCTCCTGGAGCAACACTTGCCCAGGGGGGGATGGGAGCCAGTAGATAAATATTTGCCTCTTCCATATCTCAAGTGGAGGACTCTGAGAAGCATTCCACAGTTCCCTGAGGGATTAAACACCAGTTGCACACTGTGGAAACCAGCTCTGTAGCTCACTCTTGGAGTGGCCTTCCTTCCTTCTCTTTGTCACTATCCTCTTGGTCACTATTCCATTTCTGTTCCTGGGGACACCTTTCCAAAATAAACTGCCTGCTCTAAAGCACTATCTCAATATCCAGGTTTTCAGTTGACCCAGCTGAGAAGAGGTACAGGCAAGCACTCCACCCAACACAGACAGCAAGCGGGGTGGGGGACGTGACCAGCACCAGAGTGCCATGCTCCTGAGCCGCACAAGATGCTTGCTACCAGGCCTCACACCTAGGAAATTCTTTAAAAAATAAGAATTAAATGAGGGAAAGAAAATAAGATAATAGCAACTAGAGAGGATAGACTGTAACTGCTATGTTGCACAACATAGACTGTAAGCAATACAGGCACTGAGAGGAAAGGATAAAGTCTAAAGCAGAGGGGAAGGGTGAAACAGAGCCTTAACCAATAAGAATGAGAGCAAGGTGGCCTTAGGAAAGGAAAGGAGTCTTAGGTGTGGAAGAGTCATAGACGGGTCTCACCAGAGCTGGCAACCTAGACACAAAAGAAGTGCACCCAAGAAATGAGAATCAATTTCCACCGTGGTCCATGAAGGCTGCTAGTAGAAGTACGAACTGCTTCCAATTAACCACATGAAATTTTCTACATAACATATGATAATCAAAATTCTTGGGCTCACAATTTACAGTTGATTCTTTTTCTTCCTTCCTTCCTCCTACCCTTCCTCACTCCCCTCCCCCATTTTACCAAAAAAATAAAAAATAAAAAAAAAAATAAATCAAAGATATATAGTGACTACTTATCAGCCAGGCACACTTTACATACTAACTTATTTCATCCACAGAACAACCCTTGAGATAGGTTCTCTTGTGGTCCCCATTTTATGGATGGAGAAACTGGAGCATAGAGAAGTCACACATGTGAGTAACAGAACCAGAATTTGACCTCTGCTAGTTTGGCTGTCTCTTTCACAGTTGTCCCCCACAATCAATGAAGTCACCACATTCTATGTGATCATTCCACACGACTCCTTTCCCAGCGTTTCCCATGTGTTGTACCCTCACCATTTGAGGAATATGTCACCCATGTAATTCATATGTTCCCTAAACATCTGAGATCCTGGTACATATGCCAGCTTCTGGGAATAAGACAAAGACCCATCCTCAGGAATGGTCACACTCAGGGCTGGGGCTGTAGCTCAGTAGTAGAACGCTTGCCTAGCATGCGTGAGGCACTGGGTTCGATCCTCAGCACCACATATAAATAATGAATGAATAAAATAAAGATCCATCAACAACTAAAAAAATTTAAAAAAAAAAAAATGGTCACACTCAAAGGCAGACATAATCATGTAAGCATGTTGCTAGTGGTTCAACAGAGATGCTTATGGTGTCTAGTGGGGGGCACTATGGAAATGACTCACAGAGGAAGAACCACTTGAATTGAGTCTTGAAAAGATGCTCTGATGGGAAGCGGATTACAGAGCTCAGGAGAAAAGCAAATCAGAGAGGTGAACAAAGGAAGGTAAAAAAACAAATTCTCCATCATTCCAAAGTAGCTGTTACAGAGCACCTGCTATGTATTAAGCCCTAGAAGGGGAGTGCAAAGAAAGGAGAAGAATACTGAAAATAGTTAAATGCTGTTCCATTCAATGTATCACACAAGGTGAAGAATAGCAGAGGTCTTCATATTGTACCTAGAACATAATAAAAATTTGTTGTTTCAGTCTTCTTCCAACGGTACTCTAAAGCACATTATTTAGAGTGGCTTTCTGTAACTGACTATATAAAAGCAGTATTAGGTGCTGAGACTATAGTTTAATGGCATAGTGTGTGCTTAGCAAGTGTATGTCCCTTGGTTCAATTCCCAGCACACATACACAAAAAAGTCAAGATCAAACACTTTTCCCCATCACCTGCTATCTACTCTCTTCTTGGTTCTGAGCTTACTTCTTGTTTCTTGCCAAATCAATCATTTTCTTTTAAAAATATTATAGGCAAATAAGAAGAAAATATTCATACTTGATGTTTGCACATGTAATTTTTCTTCCCTAGAATGTTAGTCTTCTTGATTTTCTATCCATCTTTATGAACTTTCTCAAAAGCATTCAATACAGGATGATTTTTTCACTTGTTTTTGCCTTTCCATAGTCCCACAGTTCTTGTGAATTAAAGTCTTTGATGTGTATGATACCAATGAACTTCACTCTGAATGGTTCTTATAGCTATGCATGTATGAGCTCATACACAGTAGGAGCTCAAGAAATGCGTAATGGATTCATAACAAAATGTTAAGAAAGTGCCACAAGGAAATAACTCACATTATTAGGCACTGTGCTGTAAGATACCTAGTATAAAACCTTCCTTCTTTTCCTTCCCAGAACACAGATAATGAAATATAATGATTCATCAGACTTGTAAGTAATCCTGCTCTCCCCCAAGGAACTACTGTGATACAAATTTTATACTGGACAAGATGTTTCTAGAACAGCATTTGGCACACAGTAAATTCCCAGTACCATTTGTAGAAGTTAATTAAAACAATTGGCTTTTTCTCACACCTGCCATATACTATATAACAAGTTTCTCCAATTAAAAAGTCTGAACTTGAAGAACAACCCAAATCAAACATGGAGAAAGTGTCTACAATACTAAGACTTTTTTTTTCTGGAGTTCACAGCCTGTCAATTGTTTAAGTTAGTTGGCAGTTGACCTTCACCTTTCTCCACCCTTAGGGGCCATTAGTGTATTCTGCCCAACACTGGCCACACAATCTGAATAAGGTATTCTCAAATATTTTGTGGATAACAGGAAGCATTGTTACTGCTGATGGTCATTGTGAGTACTTGGATCACAATATCCTGTTTTAAATACAAGCATTCCACTCCACTCTACATGGATCTTTTTGAAAGAAAATAATAATAATAAGTTAGTTTTTATCCCCCAAAGACCTGGAATAACAAAAGAAAAACTAAACCTCAGAGGAAGGATAATAATTCTGGGACTCATATGTGTATCAAACAAAAATGCTTTGAAACCAACCAAATCAACCCACAAAGTAATGAAGGAAACTTTGAAAATTTTGCACTCATTTGGAGTTTTTTTTTTCCCCCTTCAAGGATACTCTACATACTATGAATAAAATGCGTTGGACTGTTGTGAGACCGCCTCTCGCTCCAAACCATGCACCTCCCCATGCATTGAGATCTGCTGGGTGACATATGAGATCTAAAGTGGGTGGATAAAAATAACCTGGTCCTCAAAAAGACATGATAAACGCCAGACAGCTGAGTCACTTTGAAGCCCATCTTGACTCCCAAAAGGGACAATTCACCCTCCTACTGGTACTCACACATCCACATACAACCAGGTGAAAACTACCAACAGCCGCCCCGGGTGGAGGGCGGTGATGCGTCGTAACTTCCCCTCCAGTCTCGGAGGTCACGACTCGGGATTGAACTTTTAATAATTTATACTAGCGCACGTCAGCCAAGTGACTCATTTAGAACGGAAAGGAAAAAAATCTTAAGAAAAACCATTATAATCCAGCAGACCCCCATTTCTGCTGCCCGAGTGGAGACAACCGAAGATTTCTTCTGACATTCTGATGGCAAGAAACAGTGGGAAGAAATGGGAAGTGGAATGAGAAAAGCTCAGAGAGGACATAAGAATTGTCCAGGAGTGGGAATCCCGGGGCAAAGCAAATGGTCCCAGAAAGAGAAATGCTGTGTATGTCCTGGGGTACAGGATCGATGCCTACCACCTACCCCACCCCCCACCCCCGCTCTCACCCTAGGGAGGACGCAAACGATCTGCAACGTGCAGCTCAGAGCAGGGAACTCACTCTGATTCTACCTATTTTTCAAACGGTGGCGGGGCTGTAGGAAGGCAGCTGGGGATCGGGGCCCTTGTAGCCAAGCAGACCACTCTGGCGACCCATCTTCGGCTGTAGCAGCCTTGGCGCTCGCTAAGTGGCTGCCGAACTGCAGTGCCCCGGAGCCAACTCCGCTCCGGGAGGAGGAGGAGGAGGTCCCCGGCCGCCGCTGCGCATCTTCTCCCCTGCCTCACTTGCCGCCGAGGTCCGCGGCTCGCGGCCGCCCCAGGCCGCCGGCACCGCGACCCTCCCGGAGGCGCTTCACTTACGGGGGAATCGTAGGAGAAGGCGCACTCGTTCTTGTAGACCCTGTCCCCGGACCTGGGCACGCGGATGGTGGGCATGTGGGGCACCAGCAGCTCGCCGATGTCTCCTGCAGCCATCTTCCTGCTGCCGCTGCCGCCCGGCATGCTGAACAGGGCGCCCCGGCGCTGCATGGCCGCGGCGCGCACCGAGCAGAGCCGAGCAGAGCCGGGCCGGAGCGCGGGGTTTGCCGGCCGCCGCGGCGCCAGCAGGCGGGCGGGCTGCGCGGGCGACGCGAGCGGAGCCGAGGCGGGCGGGCAGAGCGGGCAGAGCCGGCCGCGGGGCGGGAGCGGGCACCGGGGCCCAGGGCTAGGGGGACGCTGCTATTTTTAATCCAATGGCTAGTCGCCGGCCCAGCTGCAGCGTCAGGCGGGGCGCTGGGGAGCGCCAGCCGCAGCGCGCCGGGGAGGGGGCGCTGGAGGGGGCTCTGCGCCCGGCCCGGCTCAGCGGCGGGGGCCGGAGGGCGAGCCCGGGGCGGCAGAGCGGAATCCCCGCGCCGGCGGGGAGCCAGAAAGCCCCGCGGGAATGAAGCGGGCTGCTCGCCCACGCCAGCGGCTGCAGAGGGCCAGCACCGTCGTTGTTTTTGATCCTGGATCCCTAGCTTGCCAGGGGACAGCTCCGAGGAGGCCAACACAAAGAGCAGGACTGAGGGCTTACAAAAAAAAGGAAAGAGGTGACTTCCCTGGATTTGGTAGGGGTGGGACTCGATGTGCAAACCTGGAACCTGATGGGATCAAATCCATATTTGCGCCACGTCTTGGGTGTTACCTAAATAAGCTTTATCCCTCACTTTTTAACATCCAAAGCTCAACAAAAGAGAGATTAGAATAGAATGGGATCCAGTGACTATAAAGGTGTATGTTTTACAATAATACAGGTTTTTCTTAAGTATTACAAGGGGAGGTCAGGATTTCAGGGCGGAGAAGGGTTTGTATTTTTCTCAACCTTTCGAATATCTGCTGTGTGATTCAAGGTCTCCAAGTTGGATATTCAAAGGCCTGATTTGATTATCTTACGGGTAGACATACGTATTCCTGACTTGCTCATCCACTTCTTCAGAAATAAATGATGAATGGGGTTGGGTTGGGGAGCTAATTATTTGTGAACAGAGTGTGCCTTGGAGAATACTCTCATTTTCTTTCTTTTTTTTTTTTTAAATAAACTTACAACACTGGCACAAATCCATTGAGTTTCCCTTTCTACAACTCACACACTTTTTAAAATATATGTATATAATAATAAATAATATATATATTAGTTGTAGATGGATACAATGCCTTTATTTTATTTATTTTTATGTGATGCTGAAGATTGAACCCATTGCCTCACACGTGCTAGGCAAGCTCTCGACTACTAAGCCACAACCCTAGCCCACCCAACACACTTTTAAGGCAGTAAAACCTGCCAAAGAATGAAATGCAGAATACCAAAAAATGATTAATGGAGCAACTGATTTCTCTAAGCCTCTTCTAGATCAGATAGTCCTTAAAGTCTTGTTATATTGTTTGTTACTCTCCCAGCTCTCTCTGGTTCTACAGAACTGACTCTAGATTTTGGTACCTTCAAACAAGGCTCAAGCTTGCCATACATTTTCCTAACTCATAATTCCAAATGTTGCCTGTGGATATGGAGAGGGAACTGTGGCACAGAGCAAGCAAGGAAGTAAACATTATCTCTATCCTCATCATTGGGTACATACTCTCAACCAGCTTTTGTTTGGGGTTTGTTCTGGCCAATGTATCACCTTCTAGCATCTATGTGTTTTAGTCAGCATTTTCACTGCTTTGACCAAAAGACCTGACTGAGAACAATTTCAGAGGAGGAAAAATTTATTTTGAGGCTCAAGGTTTCAGAGATCTCAGTCTATAAATCGCCCACTCCTTGCTCTGGGCTGGAGGGTAAGCAGAAGAATATAGTGGAAGGGTGTGGCAGAGGAAAGCAGCTGAGAACATGGCACTTAGGAAGCAGAGAGATTCCACTGGCTAGGGACAAAATATAAACCCCAAAGGCCACACCCCCAATGACCTACCTCCTCCAGCCACACCCTATCTGCCTACTGCTACCACCTAGTTAATCCCAGTTAATCAGGGGACTTATTCCCTGATTGGGTTAAGGGTCTCACAACCCAACTACTTCACCTCTAAACCTTCTTACTTTATCTCACACATGAGCTTTTGGGAGACACCTAATACTTAAATCATGACATTCTGCCTTAGGTTCATGGATGCTGTATGCTACAATTGCAGAGAATATTTTGATTCCAAACTTAAAACTTAATCTTCTTTAATATTTTTATATGTTGATGGACTTTTTATTTTATTCATTTATTTAGATGTGGTGCTGAGAATCGAACTCAGTGCCTCAGGCATGTTAGGCAAGCACTCTACCACTGAGCCACAACCCCAGCCCTTAAAACTTAACCTTAAAAAATGAATTAAATCAGCAAGACAATAGCCAGGCACATGCCTTTAATCCCAGCAACTTGGGAGACTGAGGTAGGAGGATCACAAGTCCAAAGCCAGCCTCAGCAAAAGCAAGGCACAAAAGCAACTCAGTGAGACCCTGTCTCTAAATAAAATACAAAAATAGGGCTGGAGATGTGGTTCAGTGGTTGAGTCCCCCTGAGCTCAATCCTCAGTAAACACCCCCCCCCCCCAAAAATCAGCAAGACACCATTTTTCCATCTTCCAGCTTGATACAGGTACATTGAGTTAACCTGAGTTTGGGAAATAGGCCCTCATATACATTGTTATAGAAATAAAAACAGTAAACCTTTGGAAGGTAATTTAATAAAGTTGATCATAATTTTATATGCATATACTATTTACCCAGAAATTCCTTTTCTAGACATTGATACCACAGATAAATCCAGACTGTGTAAGAATATTTATTGGAATACCATTTTAGTAACAAAAAGCTGGGAACAACCTAGAGGTTCATCTATAGGAAGGGGCTAAAATACAGAACCACTAAACAGAACGAAGTCACTGTGGATGTGCTGATGTGGAACCATCTCCAAATCACATTGCAAGATGAAACAAGCCAAGGGCAAATTAATGTATAGAAGTAAGGAACTCATGCAAGCCCGATAACATGCAGTATGCACTCATACACATCACATATACCACAGCCTTCCTCCCAGTTGTTTGTGCCAGTAGTAAATATTTCTAATGTTGTTCATCAAGATATACATGCATGTGTGTGTATACATGCCTTCAGGTGTCTCTAGAAGAATGCACAAGAAACTAATGACTGTTGGGTTCTGTAGAGAACAACAGAAAACCTGAAGTTAGAGAGGGACTTACTATACCACTCCTTACCTTTCTATACCATTCAAATTTAATCATGTACAAGTAAAATTAATTAAAACTCAATTGTAAATATACTCCAAGTTCAATAGCCAATAATAGTAATAGAAGTTGAAGACAATTGGTACATCAGTGTGACACTGCATACCAATTTTTTTCATATAATGAAATGGGTCAAATTATAGAAAATTATATTTGTACAGTCCACTGAAGTAATCAGCTAAGAGGCTACTAGTCTGGGGGCTTCACTTACCCCAGCCCCCATCCATAACCATCCAGAAGGCTGACACATGATGTTATACCTAAATCCAATTCTGCATATCAGAATACCAATGACATGACAGATGGAAATAGAAACCATCTTAACAGAGGTATGATTAACTTTGGTAAATAGACTCAAAGATGTTTATACAAATTTTACAATGATCACTGTGAAAGTGATCATCTTAACTTTTTTTTTTTTTTTTGGTACCGGGGATTGAACTCAGGGGTACTCAACCACTGAGCCACATCCCCAGCCCTATTTTGTGTTTTATGTAGAGACAGGGTCTCACTGAGTTGCTCAGCACCTCGCCATTGCTGAGGCTGGCTTTGAACTCGCGATTCTCCTGTCTCAGCCTCCCAAAGTGCTGGAATTACAGGCGTGCACCACCATGCCTGGCTCATCTTGACTTTTTGTAGTATATTGCTTAACATACAACGCTTATACAATATTACTGCAACTGGGTTAAAATAAGCCTGCATTTTACATGACTAGAAAGACCTGTAAAATTTAAATAGTAATGTTTATAATTTGGGTATAGGATTTTATTTCTACTTTCAAAATGTCTTCAATTATGTTACATTTGTTTTATAATATGAAAAGTCATCAAGACAAAAAAGTAAAAGGAACTTCACTGAATTAAGACAATGTCTTAGTCAAGTCATTCTTGGGCTATGCATATTATCCCAGCTGCTTCAGAGGCTGAGGCAGGAGAATCGCTTGAGCCCAGGAATTTGAGACCAGCCTGAGTGACATAGTGAGACCATTTCAAAACAACAACACAGACATTTGAGGAAAAATTCTGGCTCCATTACTGGAACCTTTAATTTTGCAATTTCTATACCTATCATTTCTAACAGAATGGTATTACTGCTACGCCAATTTCTGCACATAGATCTCAGTCAGTGAGCAAGAATGACATAAGTAAGCATGGCTAAACAGTTTTAGCTTCCAATGTAAATTGAAAGTCTATAATGAGATTTCAAAAGATGTAAAGATGAAGAACTGACTTTCCATATCAAGGAGTTAAAGCCACCACATCACTCTACTCTCAACAGCTTCCTCCCATGATGTTCAGGGTGAAGCCAGCTCCCACGGCCTGCTATTCTAGGACATCACCCTCCAGATTTCACCTCTCATTCCAGCACATCTGGACTCCTTAATTTCCTTGTCTCTTACCCTTAATGAGAGCTCTCCCCTCTCATTTCTATCTTCTGAGTTCTTTCAAGACCTGTCACTTGGGGCTGGGCTCATAGCTCTGAGGTAGAATGTTTGCCAAGTATGCACCAAGTCCTGGGTTCAATCCCCAGCACCAGAAAAAAAAGAAGGAAAAAAAAGGACTTGGTATTTTTTTCCATGAAGCCCTTTGTGATTGCTCCAGTCCTCAAAGATTTATCTTAAAAAATTACAGCCCTGCTGGGCGCGGTGGCGCACACCTGTAATCCCAGCACTTTGGGAGGCTGAGATGGGAGAATTTCAAGTTCACAGCCAGCCTCAGCAATGGCAAGGTGCTAAGCAACTCAGTGAGATCTTGTCTCTAAATAAAAAACAAAATAGGGCTGAGGATGTGGCTCAATGATCAAGTACCCCTGAGTTCAATCCTCAGTACCAAAAAAATAAAAAAATTAAAAAATGACAGCCCTTATCACCATTCTCATCACTAGAAACTTCTTTATGACATCTCTTGTATTATTATTTAACTAGTCTTGGTTTAATGTCTTATACTTCTATATAGGGAGTAAACCCTCTTAAAAAAATTTGTATTTATCAATATCTTACATATCATGGAAGCTCAGTATTTGTGAAATATTGCCCTCCTGGAATAGTTTTATTTTAGGCACCCAGGAAGTGCCTATCAAGTGAATGACTCACATCAGTGACATTGTAATAAATAGGTTTTTCAGTCTGCTTTGTGTCTTTTTGGTAAAATTCATTGCTGCTTAAATGTTATTCTAAGAACTGACAGAGGTTACATTAAAATGTGATGTGAATTTGGGTAATGGCTAATGCCCCAAAGGGGAATTCTCTACAGAGAAAAGAGATATCTTAATTATTTCAATTAGTGGAATAATTCTTGACCTCAGGTGTCTTTCAATAAAGTTCAGTGATCCTATAAAGCCATATATAGTGAGACTTATTGGAGAGATATATCCATACAATTTTCTGTCACGGCTAATAACCTTTGCAAGAAGCACTGATTACTAAGTGTAGAACAATAGGGCTCTGGTTAAGAAATTTATGACATTTTCCCTTCGAGACAATTCTTTGTAGCCATAAAAATCATGTAGTATAAGAATATTCATTGAGATGGAAAGATGATCACTATAATGCAAACTTCAAAAGCAGATTGTAAATGAGTATATACATTATTATTCCTTTAAATACATATACACATATACATATATATTCATAGGATAGAAAAAGACTACATTTGAATAGACTACATGTTAACAGTTGTTAACTTCGATAAAAGACTTTTCTTTGAGCTTTTCTGTGTTAATCTTTTATATTAAGCATTTGTGTGTGTGTGTGAATAAAAGGGAAATTCCTGATGATCTTAATTTTCTCTTCCATCTGCTTGTTTTCTTACTTGCCGCCTTTACCACATATATAAAAGTAAGCTGTATTCTGCTATTAGATTCAAAGATAATTTATCTAACTGGAAGGTAGGTTCACATTGGGATAAGCAAACTCCATGAGCACCTCTAACATCAGGATGAGGTAAGCTGTTATTCGGCTTAGGAGAACATCTGAGATGCCCGGTCATCTTTTCCGATTTTAGGATGCAAACACTCCCTACAGTCCTTCCAGGACTCTGACTCCTAAGATACAGAGGTAGGCAGATTGTCTTTTGGGCCAACCTGACAACACCATCTCTCCCCATGCTCACCACCATCCATGTGCACATCCTCCACTCAGGTGTAGAGAAGCTCAGTGTGACCACATTAGTAAAATGTTAACCAGAGACCAAAGGCTGCTTTTCAAATTTCCCAACAAATGGATCAAAGCAGGTTATTTAAATAGGATATATAATGCCTCCAAAATCCAAAGAAGCTTATCAAGGATTGTGTCTTTTTCTTGTGGGAGCTCACTTTTCTAGGTTCTTAAACTCTCCCCCTGAAAGTTCACTGGGATGGCAAGCCTTATATTTCCTCAGACCATATCTCCCACCCTTTATCACAAGGCACCTGCCACATCCTGTTCTCCAGTTCCTATCTACACATTGTTGCCACTGGTGGGACTGGCAAGCATCATGTCCCATAGATGTTGATGGTCAAGACTGGGAGTGGGCAAATTGCAGCCAGTGGGCCAAACTCAGCCTGCAGCCTATCTTTGTAAATGAAGTTTTGTTAGAACATAGCCACAGTCCTCCATCTACATATTGTCTATCGCTGTGTCTGTGCTACAATAGCAAAGCTAAGTAGTTACAACAGAAATCATATGGACTAAAGAACAAAATATTTACTATTTGACCTTTTACAGCAAAAGTCTCCAAACCCTAATCAAGATCCCTACATGCTCTATGTTGTGACACAGAATAAGAGACCTGGCATAACCTTGAGTGACAGTCAAGTGTTCCTTATCCTCAAGTGATAGCAAACCTTTCAACCTAATGGAAGAAATGGCTTTCACCATACCAGTAGCTGCAAACCAAATGCCACAACATATATTAATTTGTTTCCATAAGGAGATCATTTCTGGAATATCAACCACACTGAAATCACCACCCTGTGAACTTTACCACAGAGCACCATGACTCTCCCTTCTCCTTGAAGCCAGGAGACAGAAGGAGAGTATGATAAGAGGCTTCAAGCTTATTTCTCTTTGTTCTTTGATAACAGCATAGATTCCTGTGGCTCCACTGGAATTGCAGTCTTGTTTTATATGTCTCCTTTATTAGGGAGGGGAATACCCATTCATCCTCTGGATCCTTCCTACTATAGTCATTGTCACCCCACAGCTCAGGAAATTAGTGTGAAGATTCTGGAGTTTCCAAGGCTCTGTACCACAAACATACTTTCAGGCACTGGGGTACTATTCACAAGATGAGCTTATGGTCCCACTGGACCTACCAAGAGATGAAATGAACAAGGGTCAGAACCCCATATATTGTCCAGTCCCCAGTAAGCCTCCTTTCTGGTGGATAGAAGAGTCAGTCTTGCCAGACTCCAGTTTTGCTCAAAGCCTACTTTCTGACAGCCCATAAAGTGCTGGAGAGCAGTTACTGGGGGAGTGGTAGCAGAGAAAAGTAGGAAGAAAGTTCACAGTGCCCATACTGGTTGATACTGCATTACCTTTCCATCAGGGAGCTCTGGGTGTGGTCCTGTCTGTGACCACAACTCTCTAGCATAGTTGCTTGATTTAGTTAGTTAATTAGTTTGTTTGTTTGTTTTTGTAATTGAACCCGGGGACACTTAACTACTGAGCCACATCCCCAGTCCTTTTTATATTTTATTGAGACAAGGTCTCACTAAGTTGCTTAGGGCCTCACCAAGTTGCTGAGGCTGGCTTTGAACTCACAATCTTCCTGTCTCAGACTCCCAAGCTGCTGGGATTACAGACATGCACCATAGCACCTGGCTGGTTGCTTGATTTAGCATGGTAAATCTGCTTGCTAACCATGAAGATGGTCAGGGTAGAGCATGATACCTTAGTGGAACTAAGTGGACTCTCCTGGAAACCCTGTAATGAACCACAGCCAGAGTTATCTGTGAATTAGACATTCCTGAGATCTGTCAATCACATTTGGAGTGCTGACTAGTATCATAATCATGCTGGCTTTGCTGCTGGCAGTAAATCATTGCCATCCAGGAAGTCCACATAGGACTCCTTTCACCCCCACAGGAATCAGAGAGTCCACTCACAGCAACTCCCGTCATCAGCATTTTGAGCCAGTTGGAATAATGAGTACATTGCCTTTGAAAGATCTGGGCCCAACTAGAAACCTACTTGATAGATTAAATTCAGCATTTCTTTCTCTTGAGTTCCTTCTTCATAGGCTCTTGTTATGCCAAGAGACTTCTAGTCTTTTGTCATTATCTAGCATGAGCCATCATTGGCCCAAGGGTGTATTAGGCAACTCGGGTTTGCATTAGGATCATAGCCCATGCTATTAAAGGCTATACACACTGCCTGCTGCATGAATCCATATCAACCAAGTTGGCTTGATCCAAATTCATGTTTTTCACTTCTTGATCAAACAACCTCAAAGTGTATCCCCAAAAGCATGGCTCCATTTTGTAGAGTTTGTTGATTCCCATGGTTCCTTTGAGTATCAGTGGATTTTGTTCACTCTGATTCTGCAGTTTACTCTGGGAGACCACATTCGAGTTACAAGAGAAGATGGTTATCAGGAGAAAATAAGAAAGGTTGGACAATGGGGGGAAAATGCTAACTTGCTCCTGGGAAGGAATTTTGAAGTAAAATAGAATTTTCAGCAGTAGGATTTAATTTCCAGGGATTTCAATACTTTCAGTTTCATTCTCTTCTTTGAAGAATTTAAAGATTTGAACATGTCCATCCTTTGCAAATTACCTAATTTGCATCAAATCATCTAATGTCCTTTTAAAAAAGAGTCCTGATATTCCCCATCCTTACTTTTCCACCTCCAAGCTCTAGAGCAGTGGACCCATTTTCCGAGAGGGAAAACGGCTTTGGGGATATGGTCCCAGGGGCTAATTTGATTAACTGAGTTCATATCTGCTGCATTCTATCTTGAAATCTGAGTGAAAGTCTTAACAGCCTTCTATTCCATTTTGAACAGGAAAGTAAATCCAAATATTTTCATATTATTGAGGATCTACTACTTATAACACATTCTCTGAACCCAAAAAGGTTAGAGTTCTATTGTAAACAATAGAAGCTAGCTCTAATTAAGATAACTAACAGGAAGGGGTGTCATGGAAGAGTAATGGGTGACTCCCAGTACCGAGAATAGGCTGTGCTATCAGAAACCAAGGATCACAGTGGTGTCCACCTACAGATTCCCTTCCACACACTGCAAAAATGTGTGGATGCAAAAATAACTTCCTTCCATCCATATGTAGCTTTACTTAACGTCCAAATTTCTGGAAAATAGTTTATTTGGCTGAGCCTCAGAATACGTCCATGCCTGTTACTGAGAAGAGGTCATTTTGCAAACAAGAAGTGCTGATTAGACCGTAAATAATAAGTAAGTAAGTAAGTAAATACTACACCCACCTCACAGAATTGTAACAAAGATAGAAAATGTTTGTAAAGCACTTAGCAGCTTGTTTGGAATATGCTAGAAATAATAACAGCATATGCTGGATAACACCCACAAAAACAAACATTTATTTTTTTTTAGTAACTGCTATGTTTAGAAGCATGGCTCAGGCTTGGGGATATAAAGAAGTAGTAAGAGGGTCTCTGCCTTCAAGCAGCTTACAATCTGGTTAGGGAGACAGAGAATATAAATTAAATATTTTCAAAATGTGTTTTAGTATCTAAAAGTGTGTGTGGTAGACTTCCTGAAAAAATATGGGGAAAGTAGAATTTAGAAAAGTTGAATCAATGAGGGGGTGTGCTTAACTTGGATTCATTAGGAGCAGAAGTACAGAAGCAAGAATATTCTTGAGGTGATCAATGAATATCAACTACAACTATTTGGTAAGAGGTATATATACAGGAAAGCAGTTCCCCCCAAATACCCTGCAGTTGGTCCCCTAGAGAAAGAAATCATAAGTCCTCAAAAAAGATCTAAGTCCTAATGCCTACAACCTGTGAACATGATATGACAAAAAAGATCTCAGCTTATCATGCTTGACTAAATTAAGGATCTTGAGATGGGAGGATTTTCCCAGATTATCTGAGGAGCCCTTAAATGTAATTACAGGTGTCATTATAAAGAGAGGCAGATCCCAGCACTTAGGGAGGCTGAGATAGGAGAATCGCAAGTTCAAAGCCAGCCTCAGTAACAAGGAGGCGCTAAGTAACTCAGTGAGACCCTGTCTCTACATAAAACACAAAATAAGGCTGAGGATGTGGCTCAGTGGTCGAGTGCCCCTGAGTTCAATCTCCAGTACCAAAAAAAAAAAAAAGAGAGAGAGAGAGAGAGAGAGGCAGAGAGTTGACACAGACAAGGAAACTCTAGTGGGACCACAAACCAAGGAATCCTGGCAGTCACACAGCTGAGGGAGGCAGGAACACATTCTCCCCTGGGGCCTAGGAGGGAGCAGACCTTACCAGCACCTTGATTTTGGCTCACTGATACTATTTTCAGATTTGGCCTCCACAACTGAGAGAATAAATTCGTTGTTCTGAATGGCTACATTTGTGGATACTTGTTATAGGAGCCACAGAAAACTAATATGAAATTATCCTTCTCCTTCTCTTCAATTAGGAATTCTGCTCTCTTCTACAAACTACCTGTTACTTTCCCAATTTCTACCTCCCGATATCTCATAACTGACCTATCAATGAAGCTCAAAATATATTTGGTGTGAGTCCTCATTTTCCCTAAGCCTATCAAAGAAACACTATTCTACAACCAATATGTACATGATTAAAAAACCTGCATGACAGGGCTGGGATTGTAGCTCAGCGGTAGAGCACTTGCCTCGCATGCGTGAGGCCCTGGGTTCGATCCTCAGCACCACATACAAAGCAATAAAATAAAGACATTGTGTCCATCTACAACTAAATAAATATTAAAAAAAAAAAACTGCATGACAGAAAAAATTAGCACAGTGGGGGAAGAAGGTACAAAATAAATTTAAAGGATAGGCTGATTTGGCAAGAATTGAGAGGCTAGAAAGCATAGCATTGGGCTTCCTCCTTTCAGGCTCTCTGGAGCCATGGAAGGTTGTTGAGCAGGAAAGTGACATACATGACTTTTGAAGAAGACGAGGCTAATGGCAATGTGTGGCATAGACTGCAAGGGATGGCTGCTGGCACAAAAAGCCGCAGCGAAAGTGACAAGAAATGGACATCAGGAAAGAGCCAGAAATTATGGTTCTCAAAGGAACTTCAACAGACAAATCAATAGGACCTTGTTCACTCAGCCATGGTTATCCAGCTCCACTTCCTAGTGATATGACCTGAGATGATTAAATAACTGCTCCACACTTCAGTTGTTTCATCTGTAAAATGTAAAGTAGATGAAAAATGTTTTCTGTGTATGAAAAATATCACCTAAGAATTACACCTTCCCTCTCTTTATCATTCTCATTGCTTCTTGTTCTTTAGTTGTTGTTGTTTTTTAACTCAGACACCTCCCAAACTCTCCTGAAATGATAACATGACAAAAGATCATGCTAGTAGAAAACTTCAAAGTATTTGAGGAAGTCAAGATGTGTTAATGAAACTTCTGACAGATACATCTGGTGTCACTCATTATAAATTATGCTGTATCATTTCCAAGGTCACTTTCATAATCCCAGCTAAAGTAAGTGTTTTGCAATAAGAGGTTAAATACTTGAATGTTTCACAAGAAAAGTTTGTCTTATAAAACTGACTAGAGAAATAAGAATGAAAGGATGAGGAGGAGCAGGAAAAAAGAGAAGAAAGAGAAGAGAGAAATAGGAAGGAGAAGAGTGAACTTGATGAGCTCCATTAAGTGCCATACAGATGCTATGTATGCATTATCTCATTTACTCCTCTCAACAACCCTAAAGGTAGAGCCTATCATTACTCTTGTTTTACAGACAAGGAATTCAAAACTACACCAAGTCAAATAACTCGCCCAAGGTAAAAGAGATATGAAAGATAGAATCCAAAGTTTTAAGCCTCCTCCCAAGAGTTTTATAGTTCCACAGAAGGTAGAAGCTAAATATGTGCCACAAATTAAGAAATAAGACATGACACGGAATCAAGGCCCATGTAGTAGGTTACAGTATTTATCCAAACTTATTTACTCCTGGTCTGCCCTTCCCATGTTTACCAATGGGCAGAATGTTTTGTTCATCCAATATCTCCAAAGGCTGTTCCTTCAATCTGAAATAGAAGATATGCGGTACCAACAGAGTCAAGAAGATCCAAAGTTAACCCTCAAGCCCTTAGGAAAAAGAAGTAATTGATCATTATTTTAAGTCACTCAGATGTTGGGATTGTTTGTTACAGCAGCAAAAGCTAACTATGCCAACTGAAATGTGCAATGCTGCTGTAGGCAGTCAGGTTTCCTGCTAAATTTTCATGACAAAATGTAATCTCCTTTAAAAGATTTTTAGAGCCAGGCGCGGTGGTGCAAGACTGTAATCCCAGCACTTAGGGAAGCTGAGACAGGAGAATCATGAGTTCAAAGCCAGCTTTAGCAACGGCGAGGCACTAAGCAACTCAGTGAGACCCTGTCTCTACATAAAACACAAAATAGGGCTGGGGATGTGGCTCAGTGGTCGAGTGCCCCTGAGTTCAATCTCTAGTACCAAAAAAAAGTATTTTTAGGCTATTCTCTTTCTTTCCTACCTCTAAAGAATATAGACAAAAATGTTTCTGTGAAATGAATACTCGTTCACTCTAATTGAAATGATTCTTAAAATTTTCCACTGTAGGAGGCTGGGGTTATAGTGCAGTGATAGCATGCTCGCCTAGCACGTGTGAGGCACTGGGTTCAATCCTCAGCACCACATAAAAATGAAATAAAGATATTCTCTCCACCTAGAACTAAAAAATAAATATTTTAAAAAAATTTCCACTGTAGTCTTTACAACAGAAAAAAAATGTGAAAACACTGAGACAAAAGAAAGTTACGAGGAATCAGTCATAAAATGACCACACATTCTTCACACAGAATTTGTCATCGCTAATACTAGATGAACTTCATTTCAGTTACCAACATCTCTATATATGCAGGTTATCTTCCTATCTATGGATATCTATGTCTATAGATAGATGGATGACTGGCTAAAAATAAATAGTTTCATAAAAATGGGAACACATAATACTTTTTGCTTACTTACAAGTAATTTGTCCTGGCATGGTGAAACACACTTCTAATCAAGCTACTTGGGAGGCTGAGACAAAAGGATCTCAAGTTCAAGGCCATCCTTGGCACCTTAGCAAGACCTAATCTCAAAATAAAAAATTAAAAATGCTAGGGATGATCTCAGTGGTAAAGCACCCCCGAATACAATCCTCAGCACCCCTCCCCCAACTTACTTATAGATGATTTGATTTTTCTTTCTGGAAATCTCTTCCTCATTTCTAAGTCTTACAATGCAGTCATTTGATGAGTTATGCCTCAGTGCCTATTCCAATATTTCCTAAAACATAGTGTGCCCTTTTTGTCTTTGGGTTAGGTTCTTCATTTTTTGGAGAATTTCCTTCTTATACACATCAGATACCAATGCTTGCTCCTATTCCACATTGGACAATTGTGGCTCTGTGCCAAAGGTGGGCTTCCCAAGAGGCTCTCTGCCTTCTCCAGGTGAGGCAGGGTACTGGTTCCAATGTCCCTAGTCTCAATACCTTTCTTTTGCAGCATGCCTCCATCTTTTACCTGCATCCTCTTTAGGGTGTCTTTTTCCCTTACAAACATGAATTTGACCTCAAATAGGTAGATATAAAAGGATATTAATGTCTGATTCTTCCTTCTCTTCCTCTTCTTCATCTCTGCTCCTTGTCTTTCCTCCAATAATCTGATTTCCTTCCTTTTCTGTCCCTTTCTTTTTGGTCAAGATTTCCTTTGCCTTCAAGGTGGCATTAATTCTCCCCTTTCTGTGGAGTTATAATGGTGCTCTGGTTCCCAGAGTACAAGATCTATACTGGGAAATTCTTTTTTTTTTTTTGGTTGTTGATGGCTCTTTATTTTATTTATTTATATGTGGTGCTGAGAATCGAACTCAGTGCCTCACGCACGTTAGGCAAGCGCTCTACCACTGAGCCACAATCCCAGCCCCCTGGGAAATTCTTAAAATGCCATTTTTCTTCCAAGGTACTCTTGAGAGCATGACATCATCTTCAGCTCTCATGTGTTGATACTGGTGCTTTGACATAATGACTAGAGAAAACAGAGCAGCCTGAGAACCTACTTCCTCCTGAAAAATCATCCAACTTACAGGAAAAGAAGAGCTCAAACTATCCCTATTTGCCAACGACATGATTCTACATTTAGAAGACCCCCCAAAACACTTCTAGAACTCATACATGAATTCACCAAAGTATCAGGATATAAAATCAATACCCATAAATCGAGTTCCCATATACCAATAATGAATCAACCAAAAGAGATTAGGAAAACTATCTCATTTACAATAGCCTCAAAAAAATAAAATAAAATACTTGGGAATCAATCTAAATAAGACATGAAAGATCTCTATATTGAAAACTACAGAACACTAAAGAAAGAAATTGAAGATGACCTTAGAAGATGGAAAGATCTCCCATGTTCTTGGATAGGCAAAATTAATATTGCCAAAATAGCCATACTACCAAAAGTGCTATACAGATTTAATGCTATTCCTATTAAAATTTCAACAACATTTTTCATACGAATAAAAAAAAGTAGTCACGGAATTCATTTGGAAAAATAAGAGTCCCAGAATAGCCAAAGTAATCCTTAGTGAGAAAAGTGAAGCAGGAGGCATCACAATACCAGACATTAAATTGTATTACAAGGCTGGGGTTATGGCACAGTGGTAACGTGCTCGCCTAGCACTCGTGAGGCACTGGGTTTGATCCTCAGCACCACATAAAAATAAAATAAAGATATTCTGTCCACCTACAACTAAAAAAATATTAAAAAAAAGATTTAAAAAGAATTGTATTACAGAGCTATAGGAACAAAAACAGCATGGTATTGGCACAAAAACAGACATGGAGACCAATGGAACAGAAGACCAGAGACAAACCCATATAAATACAGTTATCTCATACTAGACAAAGGTGCCATAAATATACATTGAAGAAAAGATAGCCCTTTTAACAAGTGGTGCTGGGAAAACTGGAACTGAATATGTAGCAGAATAAAATTGAAACCCTATCTCTCACCCTGCACAAAATTCAACTCAAAGTGGATCCAGGACCTAGGCATTAGACCAAAGACCCTCTGCCTACTAGGAGAAAAAGTAGGCCCAACTCTCCTTCATGTTGGCTTAGAAACCAACTTCCTCAATAAGACTTCTAAAGCACAAGAAGTAAAATCAATAATCAATAAATGGGCTGGGCACAGTGGCACACACCTGTAATCCCAGTGGCTTGGGAGGCTGAGGCAAGAGGATTGCAAGTTTAAAGCCAGCCTCAGCAACAACGAAGGACTTGGTATTTTTTCCATGAAGCCCTTTGTGATTGCTCCAGTCCTCAAAGATTTATCTTAAAAAATTACAGCCCTGCTGGGCACGGTGGCACACACCTGTAATCCTAGCACTTTGGGAGGCCGAGATGGGAGAATTGCGAGTTCAAAGCCAGCCTCAGCAATGGCAAGGTGCTAAGCAACTCAGTGAGACCCTGTCTCTACATAAAACACAAAATAGGGCTGGGGATGTGGCTCAGTGGTCGAGTAACCCTGAGTTCAATCCCCAGTACAAAAAAAAAAAAAAAATCAATAAATGTGATGGTATCAAATCAAAATCTTCACAGCAAAGGAAACAATCAAGGACATGAAGAAAGAGTCTACAGATTGGGAGAAAATCTTTGCCACCTGCACCTCAGACAGAGCAGGATATATAAAGAACTCAAAAAACAAAAACAAAAACCCAAAACCAAAAAACAAATAACCCGATGAAAAAATGGGCAAAGGAACTGAATAGGCACTTCACAGAAGAAGAAATACGAATGGTCAATAAACATATGAAAAAATATTCATCATCATTAGCAATTAGAGAAATGCAAATTAAAACCACATTGAGATTCCACCTCACTCCAGTCAGAATGGCAATTATCAAGAATACAAACAGCCGGGCGCAGTGGCTCACGCCTGTAATCCCAGCACTTTGGGAGGCTGAGACAGGAGAATCACAGTTCAAAGCCAGCCTCAGCAATGACAAGGCACTAAGCAAATCAGTGAGACTTTGTCTCTAAAAAAACACAAAATAGGGCTGAGGACGTGGCTCAGTGGTTGAGTACCCCTGAGTTCAATCCCCAGTACCAAAAAAAAAAAAAAAACCAAACAAATAACAATAAGTGTTAGCAAGGATGTGGGGGGGAAGTGCACTCATACATTGCTGGTGGGACTGCAAATTGGTGCAACTACTCTGGAAAGCAGTATGGAGATTCCTCACAAAAGCTGGAATGGAACCACCATTTGACCCAGTTAGCCCACTCTTCTGTATACACCCAAAGGACTTAAAATCAGCGTACTACAGTGAGGCAGCCCACATCAATGTTAATAGCAGATGAATTCACAATAGCTAAGCTATGGAACCAACCTAGGTGCCCTTCAACATGTAGTGGCACCACCTCCTCCACTATTAATTAAGCTTCTCCAGAAACCCTCGTCATAATTGTTCTTAGACTATCATCAAGAATTTCTGCAAAAGTTTTCAGGTGAGAAATATGTTGATGCAAGGCTTCTACCCAGGGCTGAAGCCTTCACAGGAGCGTTTACATTTCAAAGGAAAGTAGTTAGATCCTAGGGAATGTCCTTTATAATCTAAAAGATAAGAGTGAAATGGTGCAAATTAGGTTCCTAGGAAACCAGCTGGGGGTTGGGAAGGGACTTTCCCTTTCCCAGGCACTGATTTTGCAGAGTGTCCTTGGTTTCAGGCCTGGGCTGCTTGCCCAGTACAATTTTAAAAACCTACTTTTATGTGGATTTCTGAAGATTGTGAGCCTCTGAGCTTCCCCTCCCCTTACATGCTAGGTATAAAGTTCTAAACATTTCTAAACTCGGGGTTCAGAGGGACAAATGGAGTTAGGCAAAAGCCCCCCTCTGGACCTGCCTGCAGCCAATAAACCTGCTTCCTGCTACTTCCTCAGTTTCCAGCCTCATCTGTCCTATAACAAACAGATGAATGGATTTATAAAACGTGGTATGTGTGTGTGTGTGTGTGTGTGTGTGTGTGTGTGTATAAAACAATGGAATACTACTCAGCCATAAAGAGGAATGAAATTAAGGCATTTGCCAGTCAATGGATGGAAATGAAAATTATCATGGTAAGTGAAATAAACCAATCCCAAAAAAGCAAAGGTAAATCCCTATATGTGGATGATATCACACAACAGGGGAGTGGAGAGAATAGAAGTTCATTAGATTAGACAAAGGGGAATGGAGGGAAGGGAGGGACGATGGGAATAGGAAAGACAGTAGAATGAATCAGACATAACTTTCCTATGTTCATATATGAATACACAACCTTTGTAACTTCACATCATGTTCAACTACAAGAATGGTGTCCTAATTAGAATCCCTTATACTCCATGTATATATGTCAAAATACACTCTACTGTCATGTATATCTAAAAACAAATAAAAAAAATCATTCAACTTTTAGAAGATTACCCAAATACATTTTACAGGCAAATGCAGCAGATCCACCATTCCCTCTAGGCCTTAGGGATGACTTTGGTGCAAATGGGCAAGAACACAATTTGCAGAACCATGGAAAAGGTAGTCACAAACAGGTTGGTTCTGCAGAAAATGTGGCCTCATAGCCAGGGTAAAGTGGACTTCATGTTTTCCAAGGATTCATTGAGATTAGAGACATGTAGCTTGTCGAACAGGTGCCAGTGACTGTGTTGATGCCACAGTTCCATGCAAAGTCACACAGTCAGCTCAGCACTGATCTAAGCTGGAGAAGACACCCTTCTTTCAGCCCCAAGGTCTCTGGGGGTATCTCTGGAAACTGAGGGGGATATCACTGATTAAACGAGAGAGAATAATTCAGCAAAGTCATACTGTTGAATATGCTGAATATCCCCATCTTCTCTTTCAGGTTTCCTCACAGGTATTTGACAAAAGCAGCATTTCTTACCCTAAAATGCTTGACATTCTTGCTTGCTGTAGGGAATCCACAATGCCGCCTGTGTCTGTTCATGGATTTGTTAACCCTAATGTTCCATCAGTACTCTACCCTATGATCTGTAGGTACGAGTGGGACCTGTTGAGGTTGACTTCATATTTAAAACGCTCCAGTATTGGACTGGAGCAGAAGCAAATGCAAGGAAAAAATGAGAGCTCATAATGAAACAAAGTAACTAAGAATATAAGAAAACAAAGCACCATGAGGGAGAGCAGCAGAACAACCAACACAAAAACAGATCTGCAAGAGTTCAGACACTTAAATTCTTAAATAGAATACAAAATAACCATGATTACCATGTTAAAGAAATTGGGCAAACTGAAGCCTGCTTTCAGGAGAAATTTGTTTTGTTGCCATTAATCACCTTTCATTGCAATTCAATGAGTACATCATGTAATGTAATAAACAAACTACCAAGACCTGGAATGCAGAGCAAAGATATGCAGTCTGTGCTGAGTGAAAATACTGTACTGAGATTACACTGTTTATAAGATCTTGGTGAGTGCTGAAAGAAACTGTCCATCATTAAATCCTATCATCAGGTTGACAAGACTTGAAGGCTTTAAGACTTTAGGGCTTGAGAAAATTGATGCCCTCTTGTGCTGCCTGTGGGAGTACGAATTGGTACAACTTTCCAGGAGGGCAACTTTGAAACATCAAGAGTTGAAAAACACAAACTCTCTGACCAAATAGTTCCCTTCTAGGAATTTATTCTAATGAACCCACTAACAATGCATGCCAGTATTTGGCTATGAAATTAGAAGCAAAATAAATATTATTTTTAAAAAGAGGGAATTATTAAAGTAATGATACACATCCAAGGGAAAGGTTAAGACTGATGTGCTTTTAAATTTTTTCCTGACATAGGGAATAGAATCCAGAATTTAGCTTTTATTTATTAATTTCTTCTAAAAATCAGATGTAAATTTTATTAGATGTAACTTTAGGCTACTTAATTTAATCTTTAGAAGCCTCCTTTTTCTTAAGTGAAAATATCTACACTGAAGCATTATAAGAATAAATGTGATGAAATATACAAAGTGATTAGTTCATGTTCACTACATATTTGACTTAATGAATGGCAGCTTTTTTTCTCTATTGTTTTTCTTACATTTACAGTAGCAGAAAGGAAAAAAATATAGTTAAATCTACTATTGTCAGCTGGGCACGGTGGCACACGCCTGTAATCCCAGTGGCTTGAGAGGCTGAGGTAGGAGGACCATGAGTTCAAAGCCAACCACAGCAAAAGCGAGGCACTAAGCAACTCAGTGAGACCCTGTTTCTATATAAAATACAAAACAGGGCTGAGGATGTGGCTCAGTGGTCCAGTGCCCCTGAGTTCAATCCCTGGTACCCAAAAAAACAAACAAAAACCCTACAAACCCCCCCCTCCCAAAACTACTATTGTCAAAAAGCCTGGAAAGTCTAAAAGAGCAAATGATATCAGGGCTCTGTAGTCTAACATCATTTACTATCACCACATACAAAGCCTATCTGCTTCCACTATCCTTCTACAAAAATGGTTTACATAAGCAGGGGTCCCAGGATAGTATGCCTTCTCCCAAATCCTTGGGCATAGCTTTGAGGTGGTAGACTGCATAGGGAATCCTCAGAACAAAATCTGAAGTAGCTGGGCATGGCAGCCCTCTTCTGGAGACCTACGAAAATGCAACCAAAGCCAGGGGTATAGTTCTGTGGTAGAGAACTGTGTTTAGCATGTAAAATACCCTGGGTTCAACCCCACCCCCTCTCAGCACAGGAAAGGGAAGGGAGGGATGGAGCCAAGAAGGCAGGGAGGGAGGCAGGAAGGCAACCATCCTAAAGTATCTTAGCTGGATTGTCATTTGCATATAGTGAACACTTAAAGATACGCTGAATGAGTGGTCTTACTTCAATCTTACGAAAGCTGAGTTCATTTTCACTTTCATGTAGAATATAAAAACATGGTTCTAAAAAGTAAATGATATATTGATAGGCTGTTGCAGGTTTAAAATTAAAATAATGAAAGCTTAAAGCTAAATAGCCAAATGTTTACCTTTATAAATATTGAGTGTTAAAAATCTGAGTCTCAGGTTTCTCATCTGTAAAACTCATAGCATCTCATAAGGTGATTTTGAAAATAATGTGAACAACGGCAGTTATTTGCCTCAGTGCTTAGCAGACAATGACTGCTTCATAAATGAGGCCATTATTTTCAACTTTTACTCACATTTCATAATCTTTGCAATAATCACTTTACTTTGTACAACACTTCTCAAATGTTTACAAAAATGGACTCTAAGGAATCTTAGAGATTACCTCTAACAAACATGCACATGTGTGTATACACATGTAATTTTAAAAAGAATGATACATAGCTAAAAAAGAAAACATGAAAATTTTACAAACTAAGATTTATTCACCAAAAATTTAAGAGGCTAAATTCTATATAGTTGGCTCAAAATTCTCATGTAACTTAAAAAGAGCCTGAGTAGCCCTGAACAACCCATATGCCTACAACACAGACATGTATACAGATGACTATGCTCCTGATCCTTAACGTGAGAGACTTCAGTGATTTCCCTTTGCCAGATAAATAAAACAAACCTTTCAAAGTTAGCACAACTTCAGAAATTCTTGTTTCTCCAGGGTTTTTAAACCCCAAAATCAAAAGCCTTCATCTGAACCGACACTAAGAAAAACAGCAATGAAAGAAGCTCTTTTATTCATTACAGAGCAAAAACACAGACTATATTTACTAATTTATCTTCCACTTGGGAGAATATACTTTGTATTTAAACAAACAAACAATTAGTTGTCAGGAGTTGCTTTTGGAGAATGATCAATAAGCGCCTTGTCAATAGTTGCATATTGATACCAGGGCCCGTCTCCTCTCTCACGCATTAGTCTTCGAACTTCTAACTCCTTTAACCTGTAACGGATGGAATAACAATACTGTGATTCCAGCATTCCAATTACAAAGAACATTTTTTTTTTTGGACTGGGGATTGAACCCAGGGGCACTTTACAACTTTTCAGTTTTTGAGACAGAATTTTGCTAAGCTAAAGGGCTCGCTAAGTTGCCAAGGCTGGCCTTGAACTTGCAATCCTTCCTAATTGCCTGGATTACAGGTGTGCACCACTATGCCTGGTTCCAATTACCAATTTAATGCATCGATTCCATAAAGAACCACTAGAAAGTTTATGTATACAGACCATGTGTAGGCACACATCTAGTATGTATCCCAAAGCAAAATTTAGGACTTATTTTTTACTTTTATCTTGCTTATGTAGTTAGTCACTGAATAGTTTTGGTATCTAAATATTATTTGAATTGATGATTAATTTTCTCCTTCATTATTCCTGCTCTTTGTCTGGACAGATAATTTTCACTGAATTGTGACAATGCTTTTTCTGTCTTCCCACATTTTAGATGCAAGGAGTCATTTATGGAACACCTACTGTTGTGACCGTATGCTGTTTCGAGTACTAGGAAAACGATACACTTTTCTAGAGGAGCTCTCATTCTGTCTATACTGGCTGTTCATCACCATTGCACAGAAAATTTGAGGGCAGAAAGTTGTATTCACTAGCATCATACTGTGCCCAGTCAATGGCAGATCTTCAGTCAATTCTTTACAAAATATTTGTAAAGAATTTGGCAGAAGGATACTTAAGCCCAGGAGTTTGAGGCCAACTTAAGCAACTGTGAGACCCCATCTTAGGAAGACTGGGGGGGAGGGGATTAAAAGAAGCATTCTTCAACTCTAAGATCTCCTCTGCTGTCCTCAACCTTCTTCACAAACTGAATTATTTCTATTTTGCAAAGATGCTCTCCCCATCTTCCATATCCAAAATCTGTATAAACTACTCCATATTCCTGAACCAGTCCTTTCTCCATTAAACCTTTTACTTCCCATTTTAATAGAACATATAAGAACTTTTTCACATGTCTGGAAATTCACCATAGTTAAGCAATACACTTTATCAACAATAACAAGCTCACTGACCTTATTTAAAGAGACAAGATACCTTTGTAATTGTGTACTTATAATACTATATCTATTCATCTTTTTTAAGGATTAAATACCATCATCTGTTTTTCCACCTTTAGAATGCAATTATCCAAAATGCAAGTAATTAAAATAGTCACCAACAGGGGACTAAGTAGTTAAATAAGTTATGGATCATCTACATAATAGATTACTATGTAACTTCTAAAAAGTATAAGGAGAATCTATACATAGTAAAGTAGGAAGAGATGATAAATATATTGTTAGGTTAAAAATGCAAGGTATAGGGCTGGGGACATAGTTCAGTTGGTAGATTGCTTGCATTGCATGCTCAAGGTCCTGGGTTGGATCCCCAGCACCAACAAAAAAAAAAGAATGTATAAAATGAGTATGTGTAGCACTTTCCCATTTCATTAAAAAGCGGTAAATAACTGTTTGTGAATCTCTATAAATACACATGCATATAGCATTAAAAACAACAAAGGATAGCAAGATGTAGTGGCTTATGCCTGTAATACCAGTGAGTTGGGAGGCTGAGACAGAAGGATTGCAAGTTCAAAGTCAGCCTTAGCAATTCAGTGAGGTCCTAAGGAACTTAGTGAGACTCCATATCAAAATAAAAGGACTGGGGATGTGACTCAGTGGTTAAGTGCCCCTGTATTTAATTCCTGGTATCAAAAAACCAAAACCAAAACCAAACCAAACAAAAACCTATGAAGGACTAAAAATAACAGTCATCTCTGGGGGAGTCAACTATGGGAAACAATATCTTTCTGCTTTATATATTTCTTTAATGTTTCAGTTTTTCAAATATCTAAATGCATCATTTTTAAAATCCCACATTCTGCTGGGTGTGGTGATGCATGCTTATGATCCTAGTGGCTCAAGAGGCTGAGGCAGGAGGATCACAAGTTCAAAGCCAGCCTCAGTAATTTACCAAGGTCTGAGTAACTTGATGAGACCCTGTCTCAAAATAAATCATAAAAAGGGCTGGGGATGTGGCTCAGTAGTTAAGCATCCCTGGGTTCAATCCCCAATACCAAATCAAAACCAAAAACAACCCCCCACACACATTCATATCGGCATCTTTCCTTTAACGGTAGAAGTGAGGATTTTGGTTGGTTTGTTTTTTCTTTGTTTTGTTCTATAACTATTTAGGATCTCTACATGTCTGAGGAATTCTGGGATCTGATCATTTAATTGGAACTCTAAGGTATCTGTTTGAAGTTCAAAAACATCTTACTAACATTACCTAATATAAACCATATTGCTGTTGCATGCTCTTAAATACTGAAAGATAGTTCCGTCAGTAACTAGATATCCAGGAAACACGGCCAATCACATTTTTTCATCATTTAAATATTTTTCAGTATCATAGAAATTTTTATAAACTATGAAATTTAAAACAGAATGAACAGAAAGACCAATAGTAGCCTGAGACTAAGAATAAAGGATGGAGAGTCACTAGAATGGATGAAAAGAAGCACACAGAAAAATGTCAAGGTGACCAAAAGACTTTGTGGTAATAGATACACAAAGAACATTTTAAGAAGCAATTTTCATATTATATATTTACTTATTTAATTACTGTTACAGATTCATATATGACCAAGATCTCAAAAACTAAAGGACAAGCATGGCAATAATTAAATGAATAAATACATAGGAAGTTACTGTAACATTGGTATATAGTAAGTATTCAAAACCATACATATTTGTTATCTGAAACATAAAGATACTGCTATGTCGCAAATAATTTTTCATTGCCAAAAGATGACAAACTAAGAAAATATATCTGCAACAAAATGAACAAGGACTGACTTAATTGATGTACAAATCAGTAGAAAAATGGGCAATTTACAGAGATGCACACAACTATTAGCTATATGGAAAAAAAACCCAACTTTACAAAGAAATACAAAATAAAAATAATATGATAACTATCATATCAACTATCATATCAACAAAAATGTATAAGGATTGATAAATTCCATTTCTGAGAAATGATTTCTGATAATTCAGAAATTATCATAGTTGACGAAAATAACCAGTACAACCTTCTGAAGAAGAGTTTGGAGTATCTACCAACATGTAAAAGCATAGAGTATTTGGCTTATCAGTATCACTGCTAGCAATTTACTTCCTATATATGTTATATAAGAATGCAAAAACATATGTACAAGAATACTCACCACAAAATTATGTATAATACTAACTAACTTCAAAAGAACCTAAGTAGCGACAATAGGGAACTGGTTATAAAAAGTAAGGCATATTTACCCGATAACATATATAATACAGTGCCAAAAAGAATAGGCATATGCCATCATAGAAAGATCACCAAGCTACATTCATTGAAATAAAGACAAGGCACAGAACACTATTTATAGGGGGATCCTATCTGTATTACTATAATTTTAAATGATATTATAAAATTTATTGTTTACATATAAAATTTTCTCTAGGAACACACATAAGAAATTGCTAAATAGGGGTTATTTCTAAAGATGAGATTAGGTGTGGAATGGAAGGCAATTGGGCAGGATAGGGAGATAGCTGCCTTGCACATACATGAATATTTTTAAAGGAATTCCTTTTCCTCTGACAGATATCGTCTCTTAATAGTCATCAACTCAGTCTTCACTCAAAACAACAAAATTCTCTCATATTTTCTCTTGTGGTTTGTGATCCAAGAAAAGGATTTCTTCCCCACCCCTTTTTTCCTACCGTAATTCAGCCTTTTCAGATTCAATCTGAAGAATAGCCATTGTTTTTTCATAATTCTTTTCAGGGCACTCCATGAAAGTACGAGCAATCCATCTTGATATAGGATGCTGCAAGAGAAAATTTGTTTGAAATTAGACAGTTTCTGAACATTACTTGGGTTTTCTAGTTGATTATTCTTTTAAAATGGCCTTCTCAGATATACCAGTAATACCTACTAAATGCCAACTATTTTATATCTATTTTAAATAATTTCAACCCATTAGGTAGACACTGTTGTTTTTTTTTAATTTTCTTTTAGTTGTAGATGGATACAATACCTTTGTTTTGTTTAATGTGGTACTGAGGATTGAACCAATGCTCCACGCATGCAAGGCAAGTGTGCTACCACTGAGCCACAAGCCCAGCCCACAGAAGATACTATTTTTGTCCTCATTTTAGAGATGAGAAAATTCACAAATTATGCAGCTAAGTGGGAGTGTCTAGATTCTAACCAGGTCTGCTTGACTCCAAAGCCTGTGCTCTTTTACATTACACTACGCTTAGGTATGTGAAGTGGCAGATTCAGGAAAAACACCCAGATTTTGTTGATCCCAACATGAAGCATTTTCCACCAGTTGCCAAAGATAAAACTAATGTTGTAGTTTCCCTTAAGATTTAAAATTAAGCCGGGCGCGGTGGCTCACGCTTGTAATCCCAGCACTTAGGGAGGCTGAGACAGGAGAATCGCGAGTTCAAAGCCAGCCTCAGCAATGGCGAGGCACTAAGCAACTCAGTGAGACCCTGTCTCTACATAAAACACAAAATAGGGCTGGGGATGTGGCTCAGTGGTCGAGTGCCCCTGAGTTCAATCCCCAGTA
>CM053409.1:42907130-42926917 GCA_028644305.1 Xerus rutilus | reverse complement strand
GGCTCACGCTTGTAATCCCAGCACTTAGGGAGGCTGAGACAGGAGAATCGCGAGTTCAAAGCCAGCCTCAGCAATGGCAAGGCACTAAGCAACTCAGTGAGACCCTGTCTCTACATAAAACACAAAATAGGGCTGGGGATGTGGCTCAGGGGTCGAGTGCCCCTGAGTTCAATCCCCGGTACCAAAAAAAAAAAAAAAGAATACAAATAATAATGTTAGAGAGGATGTGGAGAAAAAGGGAACACTTTTACACTGTTGGTGGGTCTGCAAATTAGTACAACCACTATGGAAATCAGTATGGAGGGTCCCCAAAAGATAAGGCATGGAACCACCATATTACCTAGCTATTCCACTCCTCAGTATTTATCCTAAAGAATTCAAATCAGCATACCATAATAATACATACATATCCATGTTTATAGCAGTGCAATTCACAATAGCCAAACCATGGAACTAGTCTAGGTGTCCATCAACAGATGAATGCATAAAGAAAATGTGGCATATATACAGAATGGAATTTCATTCAGTTCTAAAGAAAAATGAATTATGTCATTTGCAGGAAAATGCCTGGAACCAGAGACCATTATGTTAAGCAAAATAAGCCAAACTCAGAAGGTCAAGGGTCATATGTTTTCTCTCACATGTGGAAGTTAGAGAGGAAACAGGAAAAAAAAGGTGGGAGTTGGGGATCTCATGAAAATGAAAGGGAGATCAGTAGTGGCAAGAAGTGCTGGGGAGTGATATTGGCCAAATTATATTGTTATATTGTGCACATGTACGAATGTGTAACAACAAACCCCATCATTACGTACAACTATAGTGCACAAATTAAAATTCATAGAAAAAATAAATGGGAATTTAGACCTTCAAAAAAAAATCCACAAAACAACAAAAGGCTTTGCTGCATGAAAATACCAAATAAAAGAGAGAATCTCCGAAAATAAAACCAGAAAACAACAACAACAAAAGAATGGTGTCTGACATATAAGAGGTGCTCAATACATGGTGGCTGCCATTGTTGCTAATTTAGTAGAGTGGTGCATTATTTTTATAATATTCGAGTCAGTTTCCTCATCTGTAAAATGGGATAATAACATTGTATTTACTATGAGAGCCTGCGACTGAATTCCAAGCATTTGACATTTTGCTACTGCAATTATTCAGCCTTCAGCAAAGCAGCCCATAGTCCCTAAGGGGATCTAAATTAGCCCTCCTAGGGAATGCATTGACTTTCCTGGGACCAAGACAATTTTGTATCCTTGGGCCCCTTCCTCAGGGACTAAAAGTACTATTTTATGACTGCAGTGATATAAAACAAATGCAATTCAGGTCAAATTCATTATTACATATTCATTAGCGCAATAACTACTGTACCTGATAGGAAAGTTAGCCCTGAGATTCCTATGGGTCTTCTCTGCAACAGGACTTACTATCTGTGGGACTAGAACCCACTGCAGGTGGAACTACCAAGAATCTGGTGCCCTAGAGAGTGACACACACGACTCGGTTCTATGACTTTCTAGCCTCGGCGACAAATTAGTGCTAATTGGAATGGTGAATGGCAAAGTATTTTAGAAATGCTAATAATTAAAATGTGACTGGTCTGGTTGCTTCGGGAAAATCCTCACAAAGCTCGCACTCGATGTCTCCTAAAAGACTCAAGCACACAATTTGTCCCGGCTCCCTCAGATCCCACCAAGGTCACCTGGGAACAATCCTCCCATCTCTCATCCAGCATACCCTGCACGCACTTTCTCCCAAGGCCAGCACCCACCGACAGTCTTCGGGAACACACGGGTGAGGAGGCCTCCGAATCCGAGTCGAGTGCCAGCGCGGCGACCAGACAGAACTGTCATTGCAGTGACCGAAGCCCTCTGCAATAAACTCATGGCAGCCATGGCTACGACGGGCAATAGGAAGAAGACCAGGAGAGTAACGGGAGCCGAGAGAGCCAATTTACCAATGAGGTCTAAGGGGCGGGACGGCCATATTGGATGAGGGCAAGAGCCTATTCCTGACGATCATGTTGGATGAGGGCAAGAGCCTATTCCTGTTGTCCTCATCCCGTCAGTTTGAGATAACGGAAGTGACGACATTGTTGGTAGAAACACGGCTGCTTCAATGCGAAAACATGGCTGCGACCAGTTTAGCCCTTATTTGTAGAAGAGTCTCGACCGCGCTGAAGGTTTCCGGTTCGCTAATAACTTCGAAGGCCCCCGCTAGCACAGGGTAAGTGATGTGAGGAGTAGGTTTTTCCACTGCTCCAACTTTTGATCTTGTTTGGTTGCCCAGATACCGAGAACAAAAATCAGAGAGCGAAAGGCCGTCTGGATGGCAGAATCAGATTCCACTTCCATGAGGAGTGGGACCTTGAAGGAGAAGCTCACCCCTGACATTTCCCTTTCCCGCTCAAACATTTTATCGCTGCCTGCTGTGGACCAGGTAGTATATGATGCTTGTAGATTCCCTGAGTTTGTTAAAGTAAACCTAAAGGTATAGAAGCATCCTCTTGGGCCAGGAAGGTTGGGAAAAACTCTAGTAAAGAGCTTTTGCTATGGCATCGAATGCTGTGTCAGTTTTGGGTGTATAAAGAAGGAGTCTTTGTATATTAAGATTGTTACAAAGAGATCGTTCCGCAAAAATAATGAAAGTAGCCAAATAAATGGAGAGTTACCCTACAAGACTGAGAAAGGCACATGCCACAAGTGGTGTTCCTTATCTTCGGGTGGAAAAACTACTTGTCTTCTGGATAGACCAATCGTTTTTTTACTTTAGAGTGTCTGGTTTCCTTTCTTTTATTGACATTTGTGTATAATGGGTTGAATTTTATAAATAGAGTATATCAGTTTGTGTTTTTTTAAGGAAGCAGTGCATTTGTTGTTAAATGCACAGTTGAGCATCTATTATGTGCTGCTGTTAAAATAAGTAGTTTTTTAAATATAAAAATACTCAAAAATAAGTAGTTTTTTAAAATATTTTTTAGAGGTTCAGAGGTTGTAACTTGATTAGGGTGGGAAACTTGGATCAATTATCTCTTCTTCATTATTTTTCCTTAAAAAGGAAACACAAATTTTAGAATTTTTCATGTTGTGAAATGAATATCTGCTTATTTACAGACACTTTTGGGAAAATGAGGTAAAGCATAATGAAGAAGAAAATAAGCAACTACAGTTCTGCTACCAGAGATGAACAGATTTCCATCTATTCTTTTTAACTTTGCATAGATGTGCATATATATAATTTTAAAATAAAGTTAGGGTCATATTTACATATACACAGTTTTGTTTACTACCATTGTTTTTCCTATTTTTTTTCCTTCAAACTCAAACCAACAGAAAAGTTGTTGGAGTAGTACAAAGAATAGTCATATACTTACTCTTCACCTAAGTTAATCATTGGCATTTCAACAAATTTTTCTTTCCTTATATATATAAATGTATGCTATATATGTAATATATATGCTGTTTTTATTCTGAACTATTTGAGGAAGGTCAGATTGCAAACATCATGGCACTTTGGCATATATTAAGAAACAAACACATTGCATTACCACAATGCAATGATCACACTCAAGAAATTTAATTATGCACTGTCATTATTATATCACTGTTACCTAGCCTATGGTCCAAATTTAAATTGTCCAAATTAATTTTTTTAATTTTTATTAGGATCCAATGAAAGATCATTTATGTATAAATTGCCATTCTTTTTAGTCTTCTTTGATTCAAAACATTTTCTTTTTTTCCTCTTTCATATTGACATTTTTTTAAAAAATATTTATTTTTTAGTTGTAAATGGACAGAATATCTTTATTTTATTTTATGTGGTGCTGAGGATCGAACCCAGTGCCTCCTGCATGCTAGGCGAGCATGCTACCACTGCGCCATAACCCCAGCCCTCATATTGACATTTTTGATGATTAGCTTTCTTTGAATATCCCTCCATTTGGATTTATCTAATTGTTTTCTCTTGAGTAGATTCAAGTTAAGAATTCTTGGTACAAAAACAACACCTGAGATACATTTCACTATTTTTTTTTTAAATTACTTTACCAGCTCATTAAATATTCTTTGAAACACAATTTTTTAATTACTGCATAATAGTTTATCATGCAAATGCACAATAATTTTTTAACCTTTCTGCACGTTTGCATGTTTCTGTAATTATCCACTTTTTGATATCAAATATAATACTTTATTTGGCTGTTTTTCATTTTTCTTTTTTTTTTCCTAGAATTGAGAATAGAATGGAGGGCCTTGTGTGTGCTAAGCAAGTGCTCTACCACTGAGATAAATTCTGAGAACGTATAATATTTTAATAGACATTTTAATTTGTAAATTCCCATCTTTTGGACATTTATTTAGTTAATATTTTTAAAAGAATTACTGAGTTAAAGGAGGAAGACTTTGGGTCCTTGATACATGTTGCAAAATCAACCTTTAAAATGTTTTTGTTTACTGAAAGACCCACTCACCACAATGGAGAAAAGATCTAAAAATGTTACCTTAAAATACAATTGTTTAAATATCTTATCTCTGAAATTCTAGGGTAGCAGCTTGTACAGTGCAATATCAAAAGTACTTCTTGAAATATCTTGAAAGTTTACTACTTATGTTGCTGAATTCTCACGTAGGTTTTTTAACATTGTAGTGCAGAAATGATTCAGTTTATTGCTTATAAAAAAATTTTTTTTCTTAAAATTCAAACCAACAGAAAACTTTATATTGCAAAACTTTATAATTATTTGTTTCTATTTGTTTAGTTGCAGGTTTTCTCTTAGTTTGCTACCTAAGAATGTACCAAATGGCACATCCTTGTACCAGTATAGATTCCTTCATACCACATTGTCAAGGAAAGGACTGGAAGAATTTTTTGATGATCCAAAGAACTGGGGAGAAGAAAAAGTAAAATCTGGTGAGATGTTTGGATTGATCAATATTAAATGTATTTATTGAACCCTCTATTATTCTAGGATTGTTTATCCAGTTTAGGGATTAGCTAGATGTTTCCTTTTATTTTCTTTGTACTATCTACCAGAGAAAATTCAAAGGTCATCAAAATAATAGAATTAATTATTCCTTAGTAGGTTGGCAAAAGGTTTAGAAGAAGAGTAGATTGAAAGTATTAATTAAAGTGAAGTTTAAGGTTTATTTTAGATTCCATTTTTTAGCAATAATTAAACATGAATTTGTGATTACGTAAAATGTTTTGACATTAGGGTCCAAAAATACACTCGATACTGATGCTAAAAATTTCTGAAGCCAGACGTGATAGTGCATGACTATAATCCCAGCAACATGGGAGACTGAGATAGGAGGATCACAAATTTAAGGCTAGCCTCAGCATCTTAGTGAGGCCCCTAAGCAACTCAGTGAGACCCTATCTCAAAATGAATAAATAAATAAAAATTGCTGGGGAATGTAGCTCAGTGAATTAAATCCTCAATAGCCAAAACCAAATAAGTAAATAAAATAAAAATTTCTGAATCCTATTGCCAGTCATGTTAACTATTATTTTCATATTGTTATCTAATTGAATTCTAATGGTATGTAACAATGTTATTGTATATTTTACAGTAAGGAAACAAGTTTAGAGAGGATAAGTAATTTGCCAAGGACACTTAGCTAGAAACATTATTTCATGTTATGAATTTGTCATTTTAATAGGGGCTGCATGGACGTGTCAACAGTTAAGGAATAAAAGTAATGAAGATTTACATAAACTTTGGTAAGTACACCAATATCTTGGTGTTTGAAACAGTTACAGCATAACAGTGAGGTACATCCATCTGATGTAAGAAATTGAAGAACCTCCCCCCACCCGCCGCCGATTATCTGCTTCCATAGTATGAAGTACCCCAATTCTTTTGTCTGATTTTTAGCATCCTCCACATTTCCTTCATTTTCTTCCAACTCTGATTTTCTTTTTGGTAGGGGGGAGTCGGGGGTACTAAGGATTGAACCCAGGGATGCTTTACCACCAAGCTGCATCCCAAAGCCCTTTCAATTTTTTATATTGAGACAGAGTCTCATTAAGTTGCTCAAGGTCTTGCTAGATTGCTGAGGCTGGCCTTGAACTTGTGATTCTGCTGCCTCTGCCTCTGAAGTCGCTGGGATTACAGATGTGAGTCCTCATGACTGACTGGCACTGACTCTGTTTCATAAACAGATATAGTTACAAAACCTTCCCCTTATCTTAGCTCTGCTGCTTCAGTACCTTTGATTTTGGTTACTTTGCTCTCCTTTCTACCCTAACAAATCCCATCTCCTCTATGAAGCCTTTTCCTGGTCATCATAGCTGGAAGAGAGAGATGTCCTAGTTTTTATTCTGATACTTGTTATCCCTCCTACCCACTCTAATCACATTACAGTCTCAGAAGCAACATAGTATAATAACAATAGAGTGGATTTAAAAACTATGTATGGAATGGGGGAACTCTAATGAGAGTTGAAGGGAGACCAATAGATTATAGGAAAGGGACCAGGGGGACAGAGGAAAGGAGATCAAAGGAAGTACTAGGGAATGAAATTAACCAAATTTCATGTATAAGTATGTCACAACAAATCCCACTATTATATATAATTATAATACACCAATAAAAATTAATTTAAAAACATAGAATGGGTTTTGTATACAGCCCAAGATTTGAATGCAGAAGTCACTGTGTGACCCAGAATATTTGAATACAGAGTTAGTTGTGTGACTCAGAATGTTATTTCTCTCAAACTTAGATACTTAATTTAGGAAGAGGGAAGGGGAGATAGTCACAACCTCAAAAGGTTGTTTTGAGGCTGGGCAGAGTGACTCACACCTATAATTCCAGTGGCTCAATAGGCTGAGGCAGGAGGATCGTGAGTTCAGAGCTAGCCCCAGCAACTTAGCAAGGCACTTAGCAACTCAGTGAGACCGTGTCTCTAAATAAAATATAAAAAAGGGCTGGGTAGTATGGCTCATTGCACCCCTGAACTCAATCCTCAGTACCAAAAAAGAAAGCTTGTTATGAGAATGAAATGAAATACTGTATGTAAAATGCTTAGCATATTGCCTGACATATAACAGATACTTGGCCAGTGTTCTTTATCTTCCATTTTCCATTTCTGCCTACTTATACTGTAGAGACTATATATCTTAGGCTTTCTCTCTATTTTTTTTTCTGTCATTTAATATGTGATACATGGGAGGTTTAGTGAACAAATGAATAAGCAAAGATACATCTCTGTATAAAGGATTATTCACAATGATATTTTATATATTGACTAAAGTACTTTAAAGTACAGATCATTAATTTTGGTGTCAGAGATCACAACCGCCATAGAATAACATCATAGGTTTTGTGTTCCTTGATATAGGTATGTCCTTCTGAAAGAAAGAAACATGCTTCTAACTCTCGAACAGGAGGCTAAGAGGCAGAGATTGCCGATGCCAAGTCCAGAGCGGTTAGAAAAGGTAAGGCTTGTGGGAAGCTTGACACTCAAGCGCGGTGTAAAAGCTAAAAGGAGTGAGTATATAGATTCTATATTTCAAATATATGTCCTATATGTCAAATAGATAGTTTTTTTCCTATTCTTGTTTGATTTTTAGTAAACTGACAGAGTTGGGAAATCATCACAGCTATCTCATTTTAGAACATTTCTATCATCCCAAAAAGAAGACTCATGCCCATCTCTAGTCACTCCCCAATCCTGCCTGCAATCCTCCCCTGCAATATGGGAGGATGTATATTTTTATTTCTTCCGAGAAAATATGTAGGGGTAATATTGCTGAGTCGTATGGTAAACATTGTAAGAAACAGTGAAATTGTGTTCCGAAGCAGCTGCACAGTGGTAGAGCACAGGTTTACCTGGCCTGAGGCTCTGAGTTCAATTCCCACCATCCCAAGAAATGAAAAAATAAAGTAGCTATACCACTTTACATTTCCATCTCTGTTTTGGCCACTTTCTCACCATTTAGATCAATTTTTTGAATGTATTTATTTTACTAGGGTAAAAAACACATAACATGAAGTTTACCATCTTAACCATTATTAAATGTACAGTAGTGTTAAGTAATTGATGTGAAAAGGTCAGTTATCTTCTTAATTAGATATTCTTCATCATTAAGAGAAAAATCTCTTGTATTCCTGTAGCACTCCCTGGAATAATAAATTTTAGGTGTTGTTTTTTCTTTTAAATATTTTTCTTAGTTGTAGATAGACACAATACCTTTATTTTATTTATTCATCTTTATGTGGTGCTGAGAATCAAACCTAGTGCCTCACACATGCGAGATGAGCGCTGTACCTCTGAGCCACAACCCTAGCCCCTAGGTGTTTATTTATCCCTCAAAATTAATTTATACTTAAGAAGTGTGTCTGATTATTTTTATGTACACACATTTGGTTATACTGCATATTATCTCCTGAAACTGGGACTTTTTACCTACCTATGGATTTCTTTTTATATCAGTATATGTATATCCGCCTCCCTTTTTTCTCTGTTTAAAATATGTATTTTCCATGTAGAAATTTTGCATTTTATTTAGTTAGTCTTATAAGTTTTTTCCTAGATTGCTTTCAAGGTCAAATGTTATTGATTCTTCTGTGTTATGGGAAGTAGTCAGTGGAAGCAGAACTCAGGTTTTTTTAACAACTTTAGTCTTATTGCCTAACCTTAGCTAGTTTCTTTCTCCCACCTGTCCCAACCATGATTACCACACTGACTTCAAGAGGGAAGGACAGTATCCTTGGAGAAAATCAAAGAAAGTATGGAATAAAACCTCAATTATTTACCCTAATAATGGAGAAGGTTTTCTGGCTTAGTGAAAGTTGAGCTACATAACATTTTTGTTAACTTTATTTTGACATAATTTTAGTCTTAGATAAAAGTTATATAGAGAGTACAATGAATTCTTATATGCCCTTTATATATGCCCTTCTATGCCCACTTTCCACATGTGAATATTTTACCATATTTCTGTTATCCTTCTCTGCCTCCTGCACCTCTCTACAGACTATCTTTTCTCAGTTGTTTGAGAGTAAGTTGTATATATGATGTCCTTTTAATCCACAAAAATTTAATATGTTTCAAAAAAGCTCAACAGTATATATAAATATACAATTTTATATCAGGAAGTTAACATTATATAATCTATATAATGTATAAATCTTATACAGGTTTTATCAAATATCCAAACAAACAACATCATTATTATAAACAACAACAAAATCCTGGATTATGCATTTTTGGGTTTTGTGTCTTAGTCCTGTTTAATCTGGATTCTGTCTTTCTAGTGTTCCTAGTGGTTTATGACATACTACTAAAGAAACTGTTAAACAAAAATTTTAAGAAATATATGACATTGACATTTTGGAAGAGCATAGTCCAGTCCCTCTATTTGGATTCATCTGATATTTCTCATGATAGGATTGAAGTGCTACTGTGTTCTGCATAGTGCATCACATTAGGAGGGGCAGGATGTTAATTTGTTCTGTTACTGAAGATGTTAGCCTTAATAACTTGGATTAGGTGGCATCCTTCAGGTTTCTCCACTATTTTTTTTCTTTGTATCTAAATATCTTGTTAGGAAATACTTATTTTTTTGGCACTGGGGATTGAACTCAGGGGTACTCAACCACTGAGCCACATCCCCAGTCCTATTTTGTGTTTTATTTAGGGTCTCACTGAGTTGCTTAGCACCTTCCCGTTGCTGAGGCTGGCTTTGAACTCATGATTCTCCTGTCTCAGCCTAAGTGCTGGGATTACAGGCGTGCGCCACCGCACCCAGCAGGAAATACTTTTTTTTTTTTTTTTTTTTTTTTTTTTAATTTTTTTTTTTTTAATTGTAGATGGATACAATGTCTTTATTTTATTGCCTTGTATGTGGTGCTGAGGATCGAACCCAGGGCCTCATGCATGCGAGGCAAGCGCTCTACCGCTGAGCTACAATCCCAGCCCGGAAATACTTTTAAGATCATGTAAATATCCTATAACTTCTCAACTTCACTCACTAGTTTTAGTATCCATTGATGATTCTTACCTGAATCAGTTATTATTATATTTGCTAAATAGTGGTTTTCTAATGTTATGACTCATTCTACCTTTTTTAGTTGGCTTTCTTCTGTAAAGGAAGGCTTTCTCGTCTCTGCATTTGTCTTTTTTCATTTATTACCATCAGCGGGGAGTCATGGATTCCAGTTTTATTGAATGAGTTATAATCCCTTAATAACATCATCCCATATTTAGTCCATGTAAATTCCTTCAAGATGGGTGCTGTGTTCTTATGCCACCAAGTGGACAGAAGGCACAGCAGAGGATTTGTTTAGTACTAACCTACCGCAGCCCTGGAATTAGCCACTTTACAGAGAAACCTAATTTCTTTTATATAATTGGAGATGAAGATGCGTAATCTTATTGCTGTATAACATTTAGAAGTAAAGTCATTTTGTTCATCGATATTTACTCACTCTGGTGTGAAGGAAGTTTATATTTTACAGACTCTTTTAAGTGCATTGACAAGAAAGAATGCTTTATAAATAACACGTTCTTTGATGAAAATGCTTTTACTAGAATGATGCTGTTGTAAGACCTTTGAACTTCAGCAACAGATTATCCCTCACCCTTCTTTAAGTATATATTACAGAGGTGAACTTCAGCTCAGTAAGTCATATATACTATATTTTCTGAATTAGTAGAATCCAAATTACTTAATCTAAGCTGAAAGTAACTATAATTTTTTTCAAACTTCAAATATATTTAGTGTTCCTAATGTTTCTTAGACATACTACTAAGGAAACTTTGCTAACCAAAATTGAAAAATATTCTCAATATAAGATATAAACTGATGATTTGGAATTGTTCAGGAAGGTAAAAGAGGAACATGAGAGTTATAACTGGGACATAACATCACTGGGTTTAACTAGGTTGATTCCCAGTTCAAACATATTACAAATTTTGTTATAGAACACTAGTAAATTTTAGAGAGAGTCTTTGAATTTTGGCAGAGTAGTTTGCTATGACTGTGAGTAAAGTAATTAAGTACCCATTGAGATAAAAGAACCAGACTCTGTGTGCTGCTTCTCTTCAGTGTGCCAGGATCTGTGGATCACACAAAAATATATTGTGTTAGTCCTTCTGTGTTTGAATACTGGAACAAAGAGAATGATTAAAGACTGATTTTAATTTTATGAGTGTATTTTTAAGCTCTTTTTTAAAAAAAGTTTCAATGGCTACTCTCTAAATTTAATTTCTGACTATTAGTAGAAGGATAAGCTCTTACTGTGCAAATCACCCCATTACTTTTGTATTCTCTCAGTTGACACTCTTCGCTCTGGGAAACTTATAAACTAGAAAAGAAGGTTCTTTGAAGTTGACTTTTTTGAATGAGGAGTATCTGATACTCATTGATAAGGTTATCCTTTAGGAAATGCTTGGAACCTGAAATATTTCAGTGTTTGGGGTTTGGGAATAATAGCATAAACTTTACTTTTTGAACATCACTTATCCAGAATCCAAAAATTTTTGAACATTGACATGATGCTTTACCTGTACTTCTGATATTCCTTCTCATCTGCTGGTATGAACATTTGAATATTAACTCTGTGAACTTGGTAGCCATTTACTTTCATTTCATTAGATTTGAGTTTGGAGCCTCAAGCCCTACTGTAGTTTGGGCAGATACTTTAATATAGTCAATCAACAACCAGATTTTCTAAAGATTCCTGAAGGTTTGAGAGGTATGAGGCTCTTACCAGTGTGCTTCCTTCCCTCATCTAAGTTTGTCTGTCTTCAAAATAGGATTTCTCTTACCCATTTTTTACCAAGAATTTTGTAGAAATTCACACAGTTGAGAAAACCTACGTTCAGTTGCTCTAAAGCCTTGAGTGAAGTTGAAAATAGTGCTGAATGTTGGCTAAATAAACAAGTTAAAAGGTAATTAATTTGTCTGAATGAGTAGCTTTCATCTCAAGTCTCATAGCAAACTGTGGGATTATCTTTATAATCAAATCTTCCCTTTTGAGGATTTTTATAACAAGTATGTATAGGCAGTATTGACATGTGTTATGATGCTTGAGGTTGATACACACACATACCCATGTAAAAATGGCACTCATTATTTAGAAATACAAGCAAGTTTGGCTCATGTGACTTAACTATCTCCCAATATATGAATCTTTATTTTTAAATACATATTATTCTACCAGTATATTATATGCATTAGAAATCACCCAATAAAAAATCTCTAAAAAAGTAGACATTTTAGTAGTGTCTTTTTGTATCCTGGTTAATCTTTGCAGTTACTCTAGTATCAGGATATAGACTGATACTCTTTTCCTTGTAATAGCAACAGCTGCAAAGCTGACCAAAACAGTGATGTGAGCATGTGAAGGAAACAGTGATCTGTCTAGGCTAAAATGTGTTTAGTATAACAAAAGTAATGAATTGTTATTAGTTCACAGTTTTGAAATAGCCTGAGTTAAATTGGGTCTCCAAAAGGAATTTATACAAGTGTATCCCACTCCAGACAAAATTAATACATGAAAATCTGAGCTAAATAGATTTTTATTTAAATGAAACTTTAAAATTATAGAAAGTGATATTATATACATCCATGTACAAAAAGGATTTTAAGAAGTACTTGACAATGGTTCCTTGATAAAAGCATTCATCATAGATTTTATATGTCATTGGTCTTTATGTTCTCTTTCTTTGGAATTCTGTTGTAGGTGATAGCTGAAATTGAATCTTTTTTCTGATTTCTTGTTAGGTGGTCGATTCCATGGATGCATTAGATAAAGTTGTCCAGGAAAGAGAAGATGCATTAAGGCTTCTTCAGACTGGTCAGGAAAAAGCTAGACCTGGTGCTTGGAGAAGAGATATCTTTGGAAGAATCATCTGGTACATAGATTACATTGTGATCATCTAAGATGAGAATGGAGATCCTATACCTCACTTGCCGCCTATTATCTTTTAATAATAATAACTCTCACCATGAGATATATCAGAGATTTATCTTATGTAAGAAGAGGTCCCAGATCTCTTTGCAACACTAGGATATGAATGCAGGTCACTTTGATAAAACCAGTATCAGCTCAACTATCCCATTCCCATGATTGTTATGTATGTTATAGGTTCTTGATAACATTGGTTCTTATCTTTTGTCAGTCATGGGACCTTTTGAGAATTTTTTGCAAGTTTGCTTCCTTGATCCAGAAACATGAACATATACACATATCAAGTTACAGAACTCTTGAAGCTAATTTCAGGACACCACTGCCCTCTTTACCCATTAAGAACCTGCAACTTAAAAAATAGTTCTTGAGGAATCAAGGTCACATAAATGAGTTTGTTTGCTATTGTTGATATCAAAATAATCCCTCGGCCAAATTATGAAAGTTAATGATTATGCCTGCTTTTCTCTACTGCATGCAGAATTTTGTCATGCTTTGGGAAAGGATCTAATAGTCAGTATTCACACTGTTATAAATAATTGGCCCAGGGCAAATAAACCTGTCCTCTGGGGTTTATTTACATTTGGGCTTAGCAACCAAAATGAAGTTTTCTTAGTATTTTAAATATTGGGCAGCAAAGGGGAGAAGGCATTTTGGGTAGTTATTAGACCTTCCTGTGCTCTTGAAACAGCACCAAGTATCATGAGACTAGTGATTTGACAAGTTGTTTTAATGGAGTTTGTGATAATGGAACTGCTTGGAGCCAAATTTAGGACAGTAGCTGTGCTGTCTGTAACCATCTAATTCAACACAGAAAAGAGAAATTGTCAAACCAACTAAAAATTTGCTAGGGACAGCATGTAGCTCAGTGGTAGAACACTTATCTAGCATGCTTAAGTCTCTATTCAATCTCCAGCACTGCTTTAAAAATAAAAACCAAAAAATACTTATTTTTAAACTTTTATTTGGATTAATTTGAGGTTAGGAAAAGTTAGAAAATTAGTAAAATGAAAATATATTAAATGTTTTCTATAAAGCAGTAACTTGTTTTATTGGCAGGCACAAGTTCAAGCAGTGGCCTATACCTTGGTACCTAAATAAAAGATACAATAAGAAACGATTCTTCACAATGCCTTATGTGGATCATTTTCTGAGGTGAGCACAAATACCTTTAGTAATGAAACAGTATCTTTACATCAGTTGACATGTTAAACTTTGTTTTGTTATATTATGAAAGTATAAACTATTCATTATGGAAAAAACAGGAAGATTAGTTAATAAGAGAAAATTAACATCATATATAATCTCACCATCCAGAAATAGCCACTGTTAACAGTAAACAGTACTTTTTAAATGTTACTGCTTTTCATCTATCTGTATATAAGTAAATGGGAAAATCCTACTATGATGTTAAAATGCAAAGTCCAAGTAAATCAGTTGCATAAAATGAGAGTTCATATTATTGCAAGGTTAATGAAAAGAAAGACTAAGGAGAGAAGTCTGTTGCAATTATGTATCAATTCATGCTAGACTGCAGAAAGTTGATCATATATTTTCCATAACAAATTTCTCATGTTAAATTTATTATTGAATAAGGAGAATATAAGACTTACATTATGACAGAGAAGTGAAGTAGTCCCAAAAAACACCACCTGATAATTTTTTAAAACTTTTATTTTTAAAAATACTATTTAAAACACTGGACCCACATCTAAAAGCGTAATTTTATGGTTGACAGTAATTTTTTTAGCCTTCAAAGAATATAGTATAATCTTCATAATATTAATAGAAAGCCTTTATTCTTTCATTCAGATGGGTTTTTGTAAATGCCTAAAATCTAATTGGATCAGACTAATGGGTAATATCATTTCAACAATTTTTTTTTTCTATATAAGTGCATATTTTTGTCTTTACCCAGATGTGGCTCTTATTATTTCATATTTCTGTAACCTCCCCTGATAGCATTGGCATCTTGTACTCAGGGTCTCTTGTTACTGTGTATTTTGTATCAACCCATGCCAACTGATCAGTAAAATACCCTGTAAAATATCAATTTCTGTACAGTAGAGATTTGGCATCCGTGAACCTATCATCCTCAATTTTGATGACTCCCAAGTGACCTAACAGATAGCAAAATTTTGCTGAAGCACAAATGCCTACTGCCCGGGATGCTAATGTGTGGGGACACACTCTTAGAGAATGGTAAAGTCTAATCAGTGCCTAAGTGTCATCTTTTAGCATGATTTTATTGTGTGTAGGGAAAATGATGAGTTAGGGTCAGTTCTATTTGAAAATTTGGGAATTCCTCCAAGTCTCAGAATGTAAAGAATCCAGTGTACTGAATAAAATTATAGTGTTTTAAAAATAAAGTAGAAAGCCTTCCAGTCATAATAGAATTGAACTTTAGCCCTAGTCTGTTACAAGCTTATAAGGTCTGGACATTCTTTCCAGTCATAAAATAGGAAGGGTATTGGTATAGGGTTATAGATGATTTTGATTTCACATTTATCTCGTGACTTGTACAGGTTTACAGTGTTTAATATAAGTTTAATAATATAGATAAAGCACCAAATGCAGAGACTGGCAATGATTGAGGCTTTTACAAAATTGATTTGGACATATTTTGATAGTATCAAGTAACAAATAGTTTTATATAAATTACTGTTATGTTTTTATTATTCTAGACTGAGGCTTGAGAAACAAGCCCGCCTCTATGCAAGAAAGCGAAGTTTAGAGAAAAAGAAAGAAAAACGTCTTCAAGAAAAGTTTCCCCATCTTTCCAAAGCTCAGAAGTCAAGTTCTTTCTAAAATGTCTGACCTGTTAATTTACCATTTGTTTGTCTTGTATAATAGTCTATATACAAAAGTAAATATATGTTAAGTGGTTTATAAAGAAATTTGCTTTTGATCAAATGACTTATCAGTTGTCCTAAGGGTTAACATGGCATGCATATTCTGAAAGTGGTCTGTCTCCTACAAGATTTTTTAAAAATCCAGCATAAAGTTCAGATTAAGTTCAATCCTAACATCTAAGGAGGGTTTAATATCACCTGCTTATCTTAGAGGGTGTGGAAGTGCCAAAGCAAAGGTAATAAGGTAGTATTTGGGATTCAGATAACATTTTTAATATTACTATGAATATGAAATGAAGGTGGATACAATTGTTAATAACAGTGAATACTCTCACTCAAAATAATGATTAAATACCTTTGGTATTTAAAAGTAGCAAGTCACAGCACACAACAGCCCAAAAATATTTCTGGAATGGCTAGTAGTTTTTATTTAAATTTTCAAGCCTGAGGTAAAAGCATAGGCAGTAAATTTACTAGTCAATAAAAAGTAATTCTACCATCCACTGGTAATTAATATACTAAACAGAGTTGGAAAGCATTTTACTGAAAGCAAAATATTTAGAGAAAATAGACATTTATACAAAATTATAAAATGCTTGTAATAAGAATAAGTGCATTTCAAGGAAAGCACAAACCCATTTTAATTTATAGAGCTAGTTAAAGCCTTAAAAAATTTAAGTGGAAATTGAAGTATGCAAAAATGTATAAACATTCTACAAAAGATGGTCTTTCTTTCCTGAGTATACTAAAGCTATGAAACGTAAGGTGACACAGGAAGGTAGAGGTTTGGTAACTCTTTTTCAAGGACATTTCCTTTCTACACATTGCTTCCCTCCTTCTTCATATTCTTGTTTGGAAATCCACATCTGCTGAAAGGTGCCCTGTAAAATGAAAAGAAATATAATTGTGCCTTACTACTACTACTTTTTTTTTTGTACCACGTATTGAACTCAGGGGCACTCAACCACTGAGCCACATCCCCAGCCCTATTTTGTGTTTTATGTAGAGACACGGACTCACTGAGTTGCTTAGCACCTCGCCATTGCTGAGGCTGGCTTTGAACTCGCGATTCTCCTGTCTCAGCCTCCCTAAGTGCTGGGATTACAGGTGTGCACCACCGCACCCAGCTTGCTTTACTTCTTAATGAAAAGTACATTTTGCTTTTAATATCTTTGTTTTAACAACTGTTAAAACTTTGAAGAACTTTTAAACCTCCTCCCTAAGAGTCCTTCATAATTCCTCCAGACCCATCCCAAGATACTATGTAACCTTGCTTTTCAGGTTATAAAGAATATTAAATCCTTTTATACCTGTCAATCTGTTGACTTAGAAGATGGCTGTCAAGGAAGACATGAGGGTATCACATGTCATAGTTTGCTGCCAACTTAAGGCAATAATAGAAATCACTGGAAGGCCTGTGTACTTAGTGACATTTACTCAGCTGTTCTGAGGTAAAGGGGAAATCCTCCTAAATCTAGGGTCCAGAAAAGTACAAGGACTTTTCTTCCTAATTCAAGGCACACACCAGTCCAAGATCCAGCCCTATGACTTCATTTGCTTGAAGGACCAACTCCTAACTTCCTATAACTCACCAACAGACATGTAACAATTTAATTTTAAATACAGTGCAGTTTGCAAAGCCTCACCAGTGCCAACAAGAATTATTATTAGAAGAGGCATGAACCTTCAATATTTTTACTTCTGTTTGAGGGGAAATTGAAATTTATAAGGCAAAGAGGCATTCTGTTAGAACACAAAACATTCTTAATGGGCCTTCCACTCATTTGGTAGTTATAAAATGCAAAGAAATAAAGTGCTGGAATTATTTTTAGCATTTTTGCGAAATTTAGTATTTTCAGTACATTTAATTCAGTAAGAATCTAAATTTGCACAATAGCATATCTACTAACCAAAGAAGCTAAAATGGAGCCACCAATCCATGAACTAAACCTCCGTTCGACGGTTGTGTTGTTTGCAATCAATTTCAACCGCATACTCTAAAATACAGAGGGAAGAATAAGCATAACAACAATTAAAACAGTTGACTCAGTTCAGGAAATTCAACTTTGACAATTTTTAAAAAAACTTTTACAACTTTTAATGGCTTTCTGTGGTTCAAACTGATTAAACACGGTAATTCTGAAATAGGTTAATAGTAGGTTAGACTACTTCATAGAAAGGTTTTTTTAGGGGACAGGGGTACTGGGGATTGAACTCAGGGGCATTCAACCACTGAGCCACATCCCCAGCCCTGTTTTGTATTTTGTTTAGAGACAGTCTTACTGAGTTGCTTAGTGCTCTAGCTTTTGCTGAGGCTAGCTTTGAACTTGGGATCCTCCTGCCTCAGCCTCCCAAGACACTGCGATTACAGGTGCGCCAACATGTCTGGCCATTGAAAGGTTTTTAAATGTACTTTGCTTATGGCTTTAAATATATAATGTGTGATAAAATCAATTGTATAAACTTTAGAAAAGTACACACTGAAAGGACAGCGTTCACAATTTATACCCTGTAATAAAAAAATACGTACTTAACATCATAAATAAGATACTATGCTAAGTCCTCCATATATTATTTCATCCAATACCAAGTATAATTATCTCAACCTGCTCCCTTTCCACAGTTCTCCCTTTCTAAGTCTTCATTCAAATCCTTCCTTAGTTTACCCAGACTCTTCCAAAATCAAAAAGCAGTCATCATCAGACTCAGGTAAGTTTTCTATTCATACTGTTCCCCTTCCAAATTAATTGTTTTGAATTCATACTTCCTTGATAATTCTGTGGTTCAGTTACTATCCCCATCTCACCTACATCAAAAGATTTCCACCCCCATCTAGGAACTTGTCTCTGAGGATAGTTCTCAAGTTGTTGTTACCTTCCAGTTATTCAATATATGAACACATGGTTTGAGCTGTTTTCAAAATGAAACTGTGAGAGAGGTTGGGGAAGGGAAGCAAGGGGTATAGAGTATGGGATATAGGAGGGACAGCAGGGGTGAACATGTGTAGGTAGGTGAGGAAAATCCATATCTATGAGAACGAAATTTTTCCGTTATTTTGTTCATTTTTAATTATAGTAGGTAATTAAAGGACAAAAATATTTTCTAACCAGTCTTAAGCAGATCTTGGGTCACCCATGTCTATTCATTATTTGGGGACTTTGTATGGAATCTAGTGATTAGTACTAATATATTAGGTATGTTCTAAATCAGACTATCTCTAAGAATGTAGTCAATCTAGCTATATCAACATTCAAATGACACTTTTAATTATAAAAATAAGGCATATATAAAACATTTCTTTATATGAGAAGCCAAAAGACTGGTAAGTACATATATAAGCTTACCAGTCTTTATAAGCTTTTCTCTTCTTTTTTTTAAAGGCAATAATTAGTGTAGAAAACCACTAGATAGAAGTTTAAAATTTAAAGATTATGATTCCTATATTGTTATTGATAGATCATGTAACTTACCTTCTCAAACCAGATTATTCTATCATTTTAAAAGTTACCACAATACAGTGATCTTTTAAAAACATACATATGAGCTCATAGTCCACTGCCAGATTTTATGTTATTACTGGTAAATAAAATACAAACTACTCATTATAAGACACACCGTGTTATCCATCTGTTGTAGGTTAAATTGTGTCCCCCCAAAACATACACTGAAGATGTAATCCCTAGAACCAGTGAACATGAACTAATTTGGAAAAAAATTCTTTACAGGTATAATTAAGATATAAGATGAAGTCATAATGGGGTAGAATTGGCCCTTAATCCAATAAGACTAGTATCTTCTAAGAAGACAATATAAGCCGGGCGCGGTGGCTCACGCCTGTAATCCCAGCACTTAGGGAGGCTGAGACAGGAGGATCGCGAGTTCAAAGCCAGCCTCAGCAATGGCGAGGCGCTAAGCAACTCAGTGAGACCCTGTCTCTACATAAAACACAAAAAAGGGCTGGGGATGTGGCTCAGTGGTCGAGTGCCCCTGAGTTCAATCCCCAGTACCAA
>CM053409.1:42854926-42907030 GCA_028644305.1 Xerus rutilus | reverse complement strand
CTGTAATCTCAGCACTTAGGGAAACTGAGACAGGAGAATTGTGAGTTCAAAGCCAGCCTCAGCAACAGTGAGGCGCTAAGCAACTCAGTGAGACCCTGTCTCTACATAAAACGCAAAATAGGGCTGGGAATGTGGCTCAGTGGTTGATTGCCCCTGAGTTCAATCTCCAGTACCAAAAAGAAGTATGAGACAATAAATTTAATAAATTTGTTGCCTTTTTTTGGGGGGGACTGGGCACTGAACCCAGCAGCATTTTACCACTATGTTACAACCCCAGCCCTTTTATTTTGAGAGAGAGTCTAAGGGCCTCGCTAAGTTGCTGAGGCTATCCTTGAACCTAAGATCCAATTGCCTCAGCCTCCCAAGTTCCTGGGATTACAGGCTTACACCACCACATTCTGACAAATTTCTGTTGTCTTAAACCACCAATTTATAGTACTTTTTGATAGCCACCGTAGGAAACTAATAAACCATTCATCTTTACATTCATATCACTTTCCCCACTTCTACATAGCCATAAACTGAATACTCCGATTTACTGGAACATGCTACCTTTTTTTTTTGTACATGGTATTCTCTCCACTTATATGTCCTTTCATAAATTAATCACTTGAACTCCATTCATTCAAATAACAGCTTCTTTATGAAGCTTTCCTCTGATACTCCTTACACTTGCTTCTTGGTATTCCAAAGAGCACCTGATTCCTGGCATACTGAAGAACTCAGAACAACACAGTCATTAATTTTTTCATACCTAATCTTCCTAACGGACTGAGCTCTTGGTAGACAGGAACCATAATTTGTCTCTCTAGAGCCTAACAGACTATTGACACAAGTATAAAAAGTTAAAGAATAATAATGATTCAAATAATATAAGAGTTACCAAGAGATGTTATCTAAGAAATTTTGGTTAATAAAAGATACTAACTTTAAAATATAGTATTCCAGGCACACACAAAATATCATCTACCTACTGACAAATGAAACTTACTATAAATTACACCATCAGTGAGTATACCTATCACTGAAGAACAACAAACAGTACTTACTGGGGGAGTTTTCTGAGAAAGCTCTCTATTCAACCTATCAGTAAAACTCTGTATTAATGTGTTTCCTCCTGCCACTATCACACTGCCATAGAGACCCTAGATTAAAAACAAGAAAAATAAATTAGTTCCAAAATTTCCAACAGTTTTATTGTCATTTGATGCTGGGGACTGCACCCATGCTTGCCAACAGTTTTAAATATGACTACAAATAAAGCCAAGTCTGCCACTATAATTTTCTCTTCCTTTCTGCTTTTGAAAATTTTTAACTTCTACATAGAAGCAGTTAAGTTCAACCAGTGGTTCTCAATCCCAGCTGCACATTCAACTCAGCTGAGGAGCTTTTACACTACCAATGCATAGGAACAATTAGATAAAAACCTCTGGGTATGGAATCCAGGGAAGGGTTTTTTGTTTATTAAAAAACTACCCATGTGACTCTAACATACACTAAGCTTGAAGAAATGCTAACTTATAACAATTATTTTAAAAATCATAACTTTTTGGCAGACAGCTGCCAATTTGTTTAGAGGTACACTTTATAACTTCACCTTAGAATGCTCATCTGGAAGTTATGATATTGAATATTTAAAATTAGACAAGAGGAGGGCTGGGGTTATGGCGCAGTGGTAGAGTGCTCGCCTAGCACGCGTGAGGCACTGGGTTCGATCCTCAGCACCACATAAAAATAAAATAAAGATATTCTGTCTGCCTACAACTAAAAAATAAATATTTAAATAAATAAATAAATAAAATTAGACAAGAGGACTATGATTATGGATGGACAATTATGCACTCTGAAAATATTCCTGGCCAAAACAACTGCCATCTTTCTCTTTTGCAGGGGTGTGCATCAAAACTACAGCAGCAGCTTTTTCAAAATATACATAATTATGCCTCCCAAATAAAAAAAAAATTCTTATTTTTAAGGAGTATATGTATATCTACTTTGAATGTATGCACCAAAAAGTTTAAATATCAACCTGCTTTTTTGAGTGGTTAAGTTTCTGTTTTAAAAACTTATTCCAAATAACTATATCATCTAAATTTTGAAACAGAAAATGGAATGTAAAAGCATCTCCTTTATAATCAACATTAGATAAAAGAGAGATTTCACTAAATGCAGAAAATTATCACTCTTATAGCAAATATACTTTAATTGCTTTCCCCCACTTCATAAGTGGCCTTGGATTACCACTAAAAAATCCAAACTTATACTCCTTTTGTTCTAGAAGCAGCACATGCCTCCTAGGTCACTAGTTGGAATGATTTTCATAGTATCCCAAAGCCTTTTTTGAACAATAGTTTTTATACATCTTTAGCTAATAGCATCATGCTCTAAGCAAATTAACTCAAAGAAAACCAAAGCAGTATGTGTTATAAACTGAATCTAGGGTTTAATAAATTATAATCAATCTAACAATTACTATCACATATAATCAATAACAGTATATAATATGTAGTTAAGACTTCACAAAGTGCAAAAGAACATGAAGATCATCTAAAATAAACTCCAAGTAAGTTACAGAATTTAAACCATATCCTCCTGAAAAATAAGCATAGAAGCTGGGCTTTAGGCAAGAAAAATGAATAATATATATTTTGATTTTTCCATATTTTGGGAAATCTGTAGAGCAACACTGTCTTCCAAGGAAACTTTCTTTGACGATGAAACTGTCCTGAGTACCTACACTGTCCAATGCAGCAGCCACAAGCTATATTTATACTGATGTTAATGCAATTGAATAACTGAACTATTATTTATTTAATATAACTTGCCACATGTGGCCAACAGCTACCATAGTGGACACTATAGCTCTAGAGTTTTGCATTTTTCCTTTCCTAGTATTTCATCTTTTTTTTTTTTTTTTTAAGAGGCATCAATCGGGCTGGGGTTGTGGCTCAGTGGTAGAGCACCCACCTTGCACGTGTGAAGCACTGGGTTCAATTCTCAGCACTACATAAAGATAAATAAAGGTACTGTGTCCATCTATAACTAAATATTTTTTTAAAAAGAGGCATCAATTTTTTAATAACTTACAGGCAAATACTGAAAAATAGTTAATAATAGTACAGAGTACAGCATTTACATATGCTATTATAAAATGGATTTCAAAGTCAATGGTCCAAACTGCCAACCTAACATTAATCTAGAGGCATTTCACTGTTCTAAAAGATACCCTTATATTGCAACAGGAGACAGGTACTTACTGGTCTGATATCAATATCACACATTCCAACACTTGTAGTGACAACATGACTGACTCCTAACATTGTATTTCCTGACAGCCCCTAGAACAAAAGAAAAAAAATATTCACATGGAAGGACTTCACACAGCAAAGCATGACTCCCCAAACTGAGTCTTATTTAGGTCATATAATCACACAAGTGCTTTATATATACAAGAAAAGCCAAGTTAATTATGAAACAAGTTTTCATACCTTTACATTGGAAGGGTCAAATAAGCCTTCAGGAATTTTTAGCCGTTCTGCACCAAAATCACAGTTATAGCCATTGGGGAACTCATAATGAACGGTAGGCATCTGTGCAGCTACTCTGAAAATAAACAACATTATACAAAAGGCAAAAACAGTCCTCTTCAATACTATAAAATTACTAGGGAATTATCAATTCTTAAGAAATTAGACACTATTTTAAAACATTATTCAGTATTACCTCAGTATAACATTATACCTTTAGACTGGTTAACCACATTCTACCATTTTCTTTAATATTAAAAATTCTTTCTTCATTTGGGAAATATACTTTAATTTTAAATAAGAAAACTCACTGTTCATCATAAGTTGAATCTGACACTTGAAGTACTGATGCTTGAAAATCCTGGATAACACACTATGGATTAAAAAAAAAAAAAAAAACTCAAGAAACAAGGTTAATATTTGTCTCTACAATCTGTACTTTTATATAACATTATATTTACAACATTCTTCTGAATGAAATTAGACCACATTTCTGGAGGGGGTAAGTCATTTCAAGAGTATGAATCTACTAAGCAAGGACTCTTCAGTCCTTAAGAAGCCAAGTTATAAGTTACATTTTGGAACAATGACAACTGATAAAAACAACTAGGAACCTTTGTACCAGTTCTGCATAACTAAACTAGTTTCAAAACATCATTTTTTTCCTTAAAAATAACCTTATACTTAGGAGCAAGATTTCATTACCTAAACAAAACCATATGTGTACATATATTATATCTTATGTTAATTTTCAATGATTGCACATGGTATAGTTAAAAATTTTCCTGTAAAATACACATGACCTCTGTGTTGCTAAGGAAAATTATTGTCTAATATCTAGGCCAAATTATTAATTATCCTCACAATTTTTCCTTGTACTAAAACATACATGCAATCTTTAGGTGCAAAAATACATCAGGATACATCTCCCTCATAGTAAATTATGACTCATATTCTTTTACTGTTAGGAATTATTATAATATGGATCTGTAGAGTGACAGATTGTTTTATTAACTCTTCTCTAATATAGAGACCTATATCATGTAGTATTTGTTCAGAGATGAATTTTGGTAAAGAATTTCTCATCAGCTCACTGCAATGAATGAATCACACGTTTTTGACATGGTTTATTAACACTGGAAAAGAGAATGTAACTGAACCATACTGGCAGGTCTCTAAAAAAATTAAAACTATTTTCTTAGCCAAAAAAATATACAAAATAGCAAATTGTTATTTCTACCCTAAAACCAAAATTCATTCCAGGTCTCACCATGGTAATCCAAATGATTTATAATAGTTTTGTAGATATCTGGCTAATATGGTAAGTACCTCCCCACCCAAAGCTTTATTCAGTTGGTTCTTAAAATATCATTAAAAACAGAGTTTGAGGCCAGGGTTGTATGTAACTCAGTGGTAGAACACTTGCCTAGCACGTGTGAGGAACTGGGTTCAATCCTCAACACCACATAAAAATAAATAAATAAAAGGTATTTATTTATAAAATAAAGGTATTGTGTCCATCTACAACTAAAAAATAATTTTAAAAAACACAGAGCTTGAAAATATAATGTGTCCATATTCTATTCAAAGATTTATAGCCTTTACAAATTTGTAAAGAGAATAAGGGTTACTTACATTACACATGTAATTATGCCAAGACCTTGTAACCTGTGGCAACTTCTCTTTTCTTTTCCAGTTTGCTGGAGATCCTTCACGGACAGCTTCCTAATAGTAAGAGCATATGTTAAGTTAACAGAGTCCATAAAACAGGAGTGAAAAGTTGGGGGTAAATCTCACAATGAAAATTCAATCATTCCTTACTTTTGATGCGATCATATATGGAGGAATCAATTCTATGTTCATTTCTTGGAAGAGTTCTCTGCACTGCATAGTAATAAAATCTCCAGCAAGAGGGGATTTCACAATGCCTGAGACACAGATTTAACAAGGCTAAGAGAGCTTTAAGTTCAAATTTCTTCTGTGAGTGCTTATATATGAATAATTTTTTCAAGGAGAATTAACTGAACTATCCTTCAAAGCACAAATAAAGCCAGGCATCAGTTCTAAACATATATACTGAAGAGTTTTAAAAAAAATTTTTATGGCAGGATTTAGCATGGACCATTGTCCACTCATTGCCTAGCATTTGTGAGAGCTTGGATTTGATTCTCAGAGCACACACACACAAAAATCTCCAAAAAACCTCAATGAAAGACATTACTTGGAAAGACATTACTTGGATACTTCATCAGTCCACTCCATTGTCTAACTTCACTGTTTGTGTCCTCGTAACATATAAAATCATCTCAGCACACCCTGATTAAACAGTTACCTTGCTGAAGAACATAGCCATCATGGACCGGAATTGCAGTGGTATGAGTGGCTCCACTGTCCAAAATCAGACCAGTAGAACGACCATTAGCAAATCTAGTTTAAAGCATTAAGGAAAAGAAAGTAAGAAAATTCCTAAACCAATACCTACTACAAAGGGCAGACTCTCATAAAGTTTCAGAAGCTGCTTTTAAAACATGCATTATCATTTAAAATGTGTTAAAATAACCCTAAGGATGAAAACAGGTGTCAAATAATAATTCTAGCTTTAAAAACAAACTGTTTTAGGCAGGAATTCCAGATTGGCTTTATGAGAAACTCAGGGAAACATTTCTATGGTCAAAATTAACAAAATCTTTGAAGTTGATCACAGAGGTCTTATGACAAAGTGAGATGCATTTATTAACAAAATTTACAAAAATCTGGCAAGAACAGCGGGAGGCTGTGATATCTGACCCAAGGATTACAATCATTCTCACACTGCACTGGAAGAATCTTCTCAGAAGTCTGGTAGCAAAGTGATGGTGCCTGTCTTCAACTCAATGAGACAGAAGAGTTAGTCTGGGTGAATTCAATAGTTGGTAAATACAAGCAAATCATATTTTCCGGTTTCATGCTACAGAATGCCTATTTGAGTGAACATCCTAAAATAATATCTAAAAGTAGGACCATTCTCTGGTTCATCAAATATCTACTAAGCATCTACTATGTGCTTATTGAGTTTGGTGTTTAATAACATGTCAGAGGGAGGAAAGTTGAGAGGGAGAAAAGAAGGCAGACAGGTCAGCTTGCCACTAATATTCCTCCAACATGAAAGATATGTAAAGGTGAACCAAAACTGCCCCTACCCTGAAGGATATCCTGTTAATAGAGATGAGTTTTGATGTAAAGAAAAAAACTCAGGATGGAAGTCCTGAGGAGTTATAAGGGAAAGACCACCTAACCTATTCTTGGGAATTCAACCTTAAGCTGGAGAGGATGCATGGGCAGGGGAAGGAATGTATAGATGGGACCGGCAAGAGAACATGGTGAGGTCAGGGAACTGCAACTAATTCAGCACAGCTGGAAAGAAGAATGAGGGAAGGAATGTAGAAGATGATCCTAGCTTAAAGCAGACTGGTTCTTAAGAAAGGTTATTAGAACTGCAGTATAAAGAATGGTCAAGACAAGAGGAGATATTGCAATAATCCTCGAAGTGGTTTACATCTACTGCAGCGGCAGCGGGATAGAGAGAAAAAAATGGATCTGAGAAACAACAGGGAAGAACCGATGAGTCTTCATGACAAATACATTTGAATGGTTGAAGAGGAAAAAAAAAACACCAGTTTCAACAAATTAATGGAAGATTAATGGGTCTATTTTTTGGTTTTGGTTTGTGTGTGTGTGTGTGTGTGTGTTAGTGAGGACTGAACTCAGGGGGCATTCAGGAAGAAAGGGATGGATGGACAAATGAATTGGTTATTTTTTTGAGATACACATACTAAAATCTTTTAGAACTATATACTGAAGTTTCTACTGATAAAATAATCTGGAATTTGCTTCAAAATCATAGAGAGAGAACTTAGCTAATGTGTTAAAAACAATTGAAGTTGAGTGATGAACACACAGGGGTGCATCATAATATTCTATCTCCTATTAGTTTGAAATTTCCTATAGATTAAAGTTAAAAATAAAAGGCCCAATTCTGTTTACATACTCCTTACAAGGAATCAGTTAGATCTATATTCAAATTCAAGACTGCCATTATGAAATTGTGAACTTGGACTAGTTTGCTTACTTTATGACTTCATTTTCTGTCAGTTATTATGAAAATTAAGTGAGAAACATAATGAATCTACTATCCTCTCTCCTTTCTCTACTCAAAATTCCATAATAAACTTGAACTTAAAGTTCAAATTTTTAAAATCCAACATGCAAGGCCTCTGTGAAGTTTGACCTAAAGCTATTTTTACAACTCCCTCTGAAATTTAATATGTACCTTCTAAGTCACAGTAATGAACACTTATACTTTCCACTTCCACACTTTTGCTAAAGTCACCTCTAAGACACAGCACTATTATAGACAATGGCTGGATAACAGCACAGTGTTCTCAAACATATAAAACACTTATTTGAAGATTACAGCAAGCCAGAAAGGTATACAGCATAAGTAAGTAAAAAGCAAAGCTCAAGATCACACATTTATAAGCAGTGCAGCTGGAACTCTAAATACAGGGCTTGTTCCTCTATCACATGCAACTAAATTCTATTTACTTTTTTTTGGTCAGGCTATTATGTTCCTCCTCTGAATAGTTACAATTACTGTACAAAATACAAATTCATCAGGTACTTCTTTATGACTTTGCCAATGTTGTTTTGAAGTACTTACTATTTAAATGTTATGTAGCTTTTTTTTTTTTTGGCTTGGCAATTCCCTACTTTTAGTTAATAGGTAGTTAATACTTGTCAGCTTGCACATTTTATTATCTAGTATTATGCTAAAAATTCTGGTGTGTATCTTTTATTTCTTGACATGCACACAAAGGATAAAAAGTATATTCCCTTAGAAAAGTTGACTCCAACCAAAAACACAAAACAGGTTTCAATGAGCTTAGATTTCCCGGTATACTACTCATAACCCTAAGGTAAAAGTAATGAATTTTCCACATAACACGCCCACACTTCTGAAACAAGCTAAGCAGATGGAAGGAAACTAAACAGTCCCAAGTAAATATGGGAAGCCATAGCAGAGACACCTAAGATTTCTCAGAAACAGTGTTAAGTGGGCAGCCTCTAATCCTACCTGGATAGTGCTTTTCTGTGGGTTTCTGAGTCTAACCCTCACAAAGCACCTTCAAGGACTGGACTACCCAGTAACAGGTATGGCAGTTAAGTCCAGTAGGATGGATATAAGAACCATGTGAATAGTTGTAAAAGAATATGAAGGATCAGATGCTGAGATATTCCCTTGTGTCCCACAGTTGGAATAAACAGTTGAACGTTAGGTAGTTTCCCACTTCTTGGCAGATGGTTGCTCAAACACACCGTGTACTCCAGCTGCCTTTTGTTTAAATAATTTTGTGTTCTGGGCACTCTCTTGGCCCCATGCTGAGTCGACGGTGGTGGTATCTTGATCCACCAGGTGGGTGTATTTGGTACAACCAGAATGTCCAAAGTTTTTGACCTGCATGACTTTAGGAAGAATGGTTTTGTTGAGACGATGCTCCAGGATAAGTACACTAAAATCTCTCTTGTATACTTTCTCATCTTCATCAATGAAGAACACATCCTGGTAATAGTACTTCTATAAAAATCTGTATTCACTTTTAATAGCTTTGTTGGTGATGACTTTGCCATTTGTCCGAAGCTCAGCTCACCTCTTGTCCTGTCAGGTTTCGCATGTGTTCAATTTCTGCTTTCTCCTTTTCAAGTGCTTCTTGGTCTTCTCCGTCCCTCTTGATTCTTTTTAGCTCTGGAACTTTCCATCCCTCATCTTCCTCCTCATCATTTTCATTGTCAATACTGAGTGCATCCAGTGCAGCCAGGGAACACTTGTTCTCCTCCAGCTCTTTCTTGGTCTCCTCTTCTACAATCTTGAGTGTGTACTTTCGCCTCTCTTCATGGGCTTTGCTTCCTGCTCCAGCTCTTTCTTTTTCAATGCTTCAGCCTCATGTTCTTGAACTATCACTTGGTCCTTCTTTCAAATGAAGACTGGCTTAAGGCAAGGCTCCATCTCATCTTCACTGTCCTGTACTCTTCATGCTCAGACTGATTCTGATTCCTCCCCAGAACGTCCTTCATCTTCCATCTCCATGACTTCCATCTCTTCATTTTTTCTCTCCTGCCCTTGTTGACACATTATGCCACGGTGCTGATCTATTCCCTCATCATTAGTTTCTTCCTCCTTTTCTTCACTGCTCTCTTCTCATTCCATGTGCCAAGCATCTCCTCCCCTTCTGTGTCACTTTCTCCTACTACTTCAGGTTCTACTATTTTTGGATGTCAGGCCAATTTCTCTTCCACATCTTCACTAATGGTTCTATAAATGCCACAGCCAGGGACTCACAAGATGAATCCTCCTGTTCCCCAGGTTCTGCTTACTGTCCTTGGGTTTTCCTTTTCTTAAAATTTCTTTTGTAGTTGTAGATGGACAGCATGGCTTTATTTTATTTACTTATTTTTATGTGGTCCTGAGGATCAAACACAGTGCCTCACATGTGTGAGGCAAGTGCTCTGCCACTGAGCTACAGCCGAGTCCTCTTGGGTTGAAATTCTTCATCCACCTCATCTGAAGACTCCATAGGAGCACAGTCTGGCCTCTTTCTGGATACATGATGTTTTAGCTTTACCTTTTCTATAGAAATCTCACTTTTCTCACTGCAAACCAGGACAGCCTCAGCTGTAGACTGAATGGGTGTTGCTCCATGAATGCACTTGGGACCGAAACTCTGACTGCAGCAGTGGTGATTCACGAAACTTGAGTGATTCCAAACAGTGAACACTAACAACCATTACTTAGCTTTTAACAAGAATATCTGCATTACAAATTCTTTGAGTTCAGGACATGTTTTCCTGTGTGCCCTCCTTAATGTCTTACAATAAATATCTGATGACTGAGTAAATCTTAAATGAATTTACAATCAATTTCCCGTTTTCTGATATTGGAGGAGAGGGAGAAAATGGCAATACTCAAACTTAATTTAAGCCAGCTGGTTAAAACACTCCTCTTTATTCACATTCCCCATCTAAACAAACACAAACGCACACATACACACCCCTGTTAACAAGCAGGATTTGAGGGTTACTCTCCTATTTTCCTCTCAGATCTTCTGGTATACCATCAATTACGATTAGAAATACTAAAAGATGGATAGCTTTTAAAAAGCAAGATAAAAGTGGGAAAAAGTCTTTGAACAAGCAAGAATTTGCTCATGTCTTCTGACATGTGTTATTTAATAACATCATATATAATTCTATAGAAAAGATGACTATAATTCTTTTAAGGATACGCTGTCAAAACTGCAGTTTTACAAAGGAAGAATGCAGGTATGTTGTAGTGTTCAAACATCAGCTCTGTCAGTTTCTCTCTCTTTGCTCTAGTATTCCACTTGAGAAAAAAAGAAAAAATTCCAAATTATTTATTGTTTAAGAATTAGAATGTTGCTGTATCTCAAGCTATAAAATAGCACTATATTAACAAAGATGTGAAACATTAAAAACAATAAAATGGTATGTGTAAGTAATCTTGCATATCTTCTTGCAATATTTAGTTTATAAATATATTAACTTCAGTAAATAAATCAGATGTTACAATTTATTATTTAATAGGTAAAACTGTCAACTGCTATGAATTCTAGAAATTAGACTTATCCAAAATATGAATTTTAAACCATAAAATTCTCCACTTATAGTGGTGCTCATGAAATAAACCAGAAGTCAGAAACGAAAATAAGGATGTTGCAAATTTATAATCATTATGTGCACCTTCTGGGACTTTTTGTCTATGTACCAAATATATTCACAATAGACTTGAGTCTAGAAATGTTCAACCTTCATTCATCATTTGACCTCTCTCTTAGAGATTTAAATATAAAAGTAGATAGATATACAGTTTGCTAGGGGTACAGGGATGATTCCTAAGTCAAAATAGGAAACAGTAGAAGGACAATCAAATGTTCAACAAATCCCTAGAAAAACAAATAACCACCAGAACCCATTAGGACATTTTTTAAGACTCTGAATATTTTATCAAAATAATAAAAGTCATAATTGTATTTAAAAATTAATCCCATACTCCCAAATTTTGAAATTCAAAATATGAATTTCTATTCCTCTTTAAAGAAAAAGGAAATAATCTTCAAATGAGCAGAAAACTAAAGGGGGGAAACAACTAGAGAAACTAGAAAAAGAAAGTCTTTGTCTCACCGGTGCTTCTGACATGAGAACAGGATGCAGGCTGGCTTCTGATTTGACATGCATTTTATAGGTATGATCCAAAATAGCCTGGAAACTATCCCAGTCTTCCACTAGAATATAAAATCACTAGCTTGAAACAATGCTTAAAGATGAATACTGCATCCTTAGACTGTTTCTATGACTTAGCAAATAAAACTGTATAAATACATAGACTGAATTGTTTTGTAGACCTACTTCAAAACAATACTTTATATAGAGCCCATCTCTGTTTTCTAGACATATAACCTTTTTTTGATCCCTCCAGCACTCAGATCTGTCACAATTATCTAGTAGACCTAAAATATCAAATAAATGTTATTAGTAAGTACTTACCCATCTGTTATCAAAATAACAGGAAGAAATACAAAATAACTGTATGATCTAGACCTGACATTCAAAAAGCTTACAATCTATTTGGATAAAGATGATTAAAAGATGTTTAAAAAATTTAGAGAATGACAATATGTCCTCAATTTGGCATCCACTTAAACATTCCACTAAAACTGCTCACATATGTCATTAATGACCTTGTAGGCAATTCCAGTTCTACTACAGCCCAAAGAAGAAATGTCATTACATTATACTGCATGTTACAATATATTTCCACCAGGACTGGTTCTGTTGAATCAATGAACTTAATTGGTAGCTTTAACTTCTCTCTCCCCTTCTTAGCATAAATCACAATGTCACACCTGGGAATGCTGAGAATCACTGGACTTTTATACTTCCACAATCTTTTTCTTCTCTTAACATTCTGAATTTCTCTTAATTTTCTATCTCTTTTCATTGTCCTTCATACTTACCTCTTCTCTATTGGCTAATTATAGAATAAATTTTCACTAAGTACTCAATCCTTAACTTTCTTCTCATATTCCAAACTTTTTCTGGGTAATACAATGTAACTCTGTATCTTGAAACCTTTCTCAAACTTTTATTCACCTGTTTTACAAAAGTATTACCTGAAAGTCCTTAACTTTGAACTGCATGAACTCATTTATTTGCTATGTGGAAGAATTAACATATCAAGCAGGGTCCTTACCTGACATCTAAGAACTTGACTGGTCAACAGTTCCTTAGGTGGATACAAAACTTTCCCCATATTAAGAGTAGCTCATTGTAAATGTGGTACTTATACACAATGAAATATTACTCAGCCTTAAAGAAGAATGAAATTATGGTATTTGCAGGTAAATGGATGGAACTAGACAGTATCATGCTAAGTGAAATAAACCAATCCAAAAAAACCAAAAGCCGAATGTTTTCTCTGATAAATGGATGCTGATCTATAGTAGGGTGGGGAAATAGGGAAGAATGAAGGAACTATGGTTTGTGTAGAGGGGAATGAGGGGAGGGGGAGAGTTGTGTGAATGGGAAGGATGGTAGAATGAGACAGACATTATTACCCTACATACATGTATAATTACACTACTGGAATGACTCTGCACCATGTACAGCCAGAGGAATGAGCAGTTGGGCTCCATTTGTATACAATATGCCAAAATACATTCTACTGTAAAATAAATAAAAAAGAAAGAAAAAATAAAAGATAGCTCATTGTGCCTAAACTGCTCATATAAACAACATGTTTTATGCTAAACACCTGCTTTCCTTCTGGCAGTTGAATTTTTGCACATGCTAATCAGAAGAGACTTACATGGCCAGTAAACAATAAAAACCCCTGGCAGATGGCATGGGTATTACTACTTGTTGCTAAGGATTAAGCACATCCTGTGTCACTTCACTCTGAGAAGATTCTTGGAAGCTTGTACCTAGTTTCCTCTGGACTTCAGCCCCTGCCCCTTTTCCCTTTGTTGATTTCACTTTGCATCTTTTTGGAATAATAAATCTGAGCTTTAAACACAACTACATCTGAGTCTTATGAGTCCTTCTGGTGAATAACAACCTAAGATTGATTTTGCCTTTTAAGACCATAAAACTTTCTTCCCTCTTTTCTATTCCTATCTCAGTGCATGGTATCTTTCATTCAGTTACCTTAACCAAAAATCTAGGATGATTTTATTCCTTTTTCTTTTTATCTCTTCAGTCACTTAGCACTACTTATTTCCTGGATATCTTGAAAGTCACTTCAGGATCTCCACCATCAGTGCTATAGCTTACGCACTTCTCACTTCTCATCGGACTCTTACCTCTCTTAACAAACTTGAATCTAGTATTTATTTCCCTTTAATCTAGCCTATTGTTAAAGCAATCTTTCCAACTGGCAAATAAGAGCATGTCACATCTCTGTTTAAATTCCTGTGGGACTATCCTTCAGTTACTACTTAATATGCTCCTTGGGGTGGTTTCCAATTGCTGTGTACTTTTACTGCTACTGACTTGGTTAACTCACATAATGTAGCCATACTTAATTGCATGACATTTCAAAACATGTCAGTTTCTTTCACAAATCCATCCCTTTACACATACTCTGCTTTACCCAGCCTTGTCACCCAAGCAAATTCTTATTCACTGATCAAGATTCACGACAAAAATCATCTCCTTTGTAAAAACTATCACTGACCCCCAACAATAGAATTAAATACCTCTTCCCTCTTATCCCATAGCTTATTGAGCACACCTATACGGTATTTGTATGTACACATCAATCTCTCTCCTACTATGAGTTTTTTAAAGAAAATGAATATTTTCTATGCATCTTTGTATACTCAGAGCCTGTAACATTAGTATGTGGAATAAATAAAAAAATACATAGTGAATGCCCAAATTATAAGCAGCCACTGATTTCTATCTAATATGTATAAGTGCATACTTTTTTAAAACCAAATCCATGAGAAAAGCATCATACCCATCCCATTTTTTAGTGGTGAAATGGCCTCCATATTTTCTCTTGGAACACGCAGGGCATTAGTATCTATGTAGTAGGTGGGACCGCCTTGTTTGCCTTTATCACCATCTATTTCCATCAGTGTGCTTCCATCATCTCTTTCTAACACCATACCAATAGCTGTAGGGAAATCTACCTGCAAGAGTCAAAAAGATCACATAAAGTTTCACCTGCTTTTATTAAGGAGTCTTTTCCCCCAAAACCTAATGTCTAATGTCATATTTATTTTGAATCAGAAATTCTGCATGAAATTAATTTTATATAAACAGCTCTTACATATCTGACCAATTCTAGCATTACCTTGGGGCAGTCCTCACCAGCATAACCAGCTCTCACAGTATAGGATCCAATGTCAAAAACGAGGGCTCCAACTTCATCTGAAAGATTAAGATTAAACATAATTAATACTAACAACTTTTAAGTAGCATATGGAAATTAAAAGTGTACTTAATGTACTTAAAATAAGACTGTATGTGAAAACTATATAAAAATTAATTACATTCATATTATTATTAGTTTGAGCCTAGTAGATTCATTGAATTAAAATATAATAAGTCATATACCATGTGAAAGTAGAGGTTCAATAAGGAAAGAGTTCGTACACTAAAACTGGGTAATGTTAGGAGTTTACTTATTAAAGGGACTATTTACAAATACATACCCAAGGTATAGGAAGACAACTAGAAAGGACAGAACAGTACCCTAGGACTAATGATTTAGTTGCCATCTTTGGAACTGGAGAAGAAGAAACTTATCAGAACCTGGAGAAAGTTGTGCAGGGAAAAGCTACCTGACAGACACTTTTGTGACATTTAGCTAAGGGATATAGTCAGCTATGGCTGAAACAGAGAAGACTGAACCAGGCTAATAAATATGCCAACCTCCCCACAACCCTATCAACCACAGTGATCCTATAATTTATCAAATTTGGACACTTCTAGCTGGGCACACAGTGGCTCACGCCTGTAATCCTAGCACTTTGGGAGGCTGAGACAGGAGAATCACGAGTTCAAAGCCAGCCTCAGCAACAGCGAGGCACTATGCAACTCAGTGAGACCCTGTCTCTACATAAAATACAAAATAGGGCTGGGGATGTGGCTCAGTGGTTGAGTACCCTGAGTTCACTCCTCAGTACCAAAAAAAAAAAAATTGGACACTTCTGAATGTGAAGGGGGGCCCTATTAATATTTATACTGAGACAAGAAGCACAACGCAAGAAGTATGGTTGCCCTGTCATTGGGCTAAATCCAAGCAAGAGGCCAAGAAACCCACTGATATAGTCTACAAGGGCAGAGAGAGGGTAGAAATAGGTGGAAAATGGACCTGGTAGGGCAAAGGAAAGATACCCAGTACTCGAGTACCATTCTATCATACATTAAGATATATTTCATGCAATTGGGGAAGAAACTCAGCAAAACCTCAAGCAAATTAGGGAACCTGGAGAATAAGAGTTTAAAGTGTAATTACACAGCCCAAGTAAAAATCATTAAAGTTTCCATATTTCAGAGATTATCAGAAGGTAAAGGTTAATGTTGAGGAAGAAAGCTGGTAAAATCATCCCCATAGTCAAATTAGTGAAAAGCCTCTAATTATACTTAAAAGTAATTCACCAAAACAGTAACTTAAAACAAAGCACTTTGTTTTTTCAGCTGTGATTTTCAAAAGATTTTGTCAATCAGTAAAAATAATAAATTATATTTACTGTTATTAAATTGGCAAAATTAGTAAGTCTGATAAGTAATGATAATTTTATTTGTGCACATATAGTAATTACTCATATCCATTCTCAAAAAATCCTCATATGTCACAAAGGAGACATGTTCAAAAATGTTCACTAGCTTTGTGATCTTGAGCAATTTACTAAGCTCTGCCTCAGTTTCCTTAACATATGTATAATCATTCCTATTTCATAAATGCTATAATCATGCATTAAATGCACTAATATATATAAGCACTATAGCCACTATTATAATTATCATTATCATACTGCTTGCCATGGGAAAAGGTAGAAATAATTTAATGGTCTCTCAGTAATGAACAAGCTATTCATAGAGTAGAATACTATACAGCAGTTAAAATGGTCTATAGTTACATGTATCAACATGGATACATCACTAAAGATTAGTGTATTTGTTGCTGCAGCTGTTGTTTTACAATGTGGGGGTCAAAATCCAGGGCCTCACACATGCTAGGCAAGTGCTCTACCACTAAGCTATACCTCCAACCCCACGAATGCTTGTTTTAAAACCCAGTTACAAATACACACACACACACACACACACACATACATCATGGTATCACGGATGCATATACAAGTAGTAAAAGCATAAGAATATGCATAGGGACTGGGAATGTTACATACCAACTTCAGTTCAGTAGTTAGCTAAAGAAAGAGGAAGTGGAAGATGTAAAATCATTAACCACTCATGTAATTGAAAATTACTGGAAATCACTGGAAGATGTAGATTATGTACAGACATTTAAAGAGAAAGGCAAGACACCCAACTTGACAGTTGTATTCATTTTGAGGAATCACAGGTATTGATTAGATGCCAAAACACTAGATGAGAAAGAGAAATGGTTTTACACAGTTCTGAAGATGACATAGATGGAAAAGCTGTAGCGTCTCCATCTGACAAAACTAAAAATGACAATATTATGGATTCAATTTGTAAATTAATGGAAAGGAAGAAAATCAAAAGAAAGTGAGGAAAGGGAAGTCCTTCTGAAAAACAAAACTTTCTGGTTGGCAGAGCCCAAGTTTTAAGCTTTCCTTGTCTAGTGGAAGAAAGACTAACTTCACCAGTCATCTGCAATAAATCTGCCTGGTTCTCCAGGCGCTCCTGGATCGCTCCCTCAGAAGACATCTCAGATGGCAGTTATTACCACAAAGAGAGGAATACTGGGTGTAGTATATTATCAAGATGAGGAGGAGGAAAATGATGAGGATGAAGGAAGACAGGCTACCATTGTCAAAGTAAAATCTGAGTCATAATGGCAACTATATGTGATTAGTACCTGTTGACAAAACTAGTTCTTTACCCCTCCTTGATACTAAATCCACAACAAAGCACAGGGGTCTCTTCTAAATGATGGACACCAATCAGTCTTGCACACTTGACTTCTGTTTATCACTGCCAAATCAACGAAGCAGGATTAACGACAAATTTAGGGGAAAGACTTAGGCCTTTGAGCTCTCTAGCTTAGACCACACATTGCCCTTTTCCCAGGGAAAATGGAAACAAAAAGCCAACAGGGTAAGGGTTTTGTAAATTAAACTCTGGATTGACTGGTCAGCTGCTACAATAAGAACATGCTCTCTTGAATCATAATTGAAAGAATGGGCCTTTCTGTGATAGTTCTTCATTGATTAAGAATACTAACAATTTAGTTATTTATTTATTTACTTTTTTGGGCACTGGGGATTGAACTCAGGGGCACTGAACAACTGAACAACATCCCCAGCCCTACTTTTGTATTTTATTTAGAGACAGGGTCTCACTGCGTTGCTTAGCACCTCGCCGTTGCTGAGGTTGGCTTTGAACTCATGATCCTCCTGGCCAGCCTCCTGAGCCGCTGGAATTACAGCTAGAAGATGAACTGAAGGACTTCCCTTTCCTCGCTTTCTTTTGATTTTCTTCCTTTCCATTAATTTACAAATTGAATCCATAATATTGTCATTTTTAGTTTTGTCAGATGGAGACACTACAGCTTTTCCATCTATATCATCTTCAGCTCATGATCCTCCTGTCCAGCCTCCTGAGTCGCTGGAATTACAGGTGTGCAACATCGTGCCCGGTGCTAGCAATTTCTTTGTATAAAGAAATTTGCCTTTAAGATTGTACATTCTGGGGGGCTGGGGTTGTGGCTCAGTGGTAGAGTACTTGCCTTGCATGTGTGAGGCACTGGGTTCGATTCTCAGCACCACATATAAATAAATAAAATAAAAGATCCACTGGCAGCTAAAACAATATTTAAAAAAAAAAGATTGTACATTCTCAACATTTTAGTCAAGCTACAACAGGTCTGGAAAACTTCTGTGGGGAAGGGGAAAATACAAAGTTTCCTCTTTTAATCTGTTCCTTTTGCTCTTTAAATGGAAGGTTTTTTTTCTCTAAATCAGGGATTTGTCCCTACTTGATTAAAGACTGAATGGAATTCTAGATGTGATCATTTGTGTCATAACATTTTTTTGTCTGTTTAATTGTTTTTGACTTTTTTCCCTCTCCTGAGTGTATTCTTAGTTGCAGCATATATAAATTTGGGACAGTAAAATTTTTTGATGTAATATAAACCATCTATATTACATCACAATTCTTAATTTGTTTAATTTTATGAAAGATGGTATAGTTTTTATTGACAAAAGCAACATAATCTTTCAACTATGTGCATACAGAAGCAATACTATTTTGTGACAAATATTTTATATTAAAATTTACATCAGCAACTGTTTTGAGATTTCAGGGAAATACAGTGAAATATAATGTATTAATTTTCCTGACTTAATTAGCTTGGTAAACTAGATATAGTGCAATTTTAATTTGAGTAGGACTGTAAATTCTGTTCATTTTCCTTTTTGAGAATATGTAACACATCTAATTCCAGAAACCTACTTTGTTATGAATCAAGTACTAGGCTGAAGGTATAGTTCAGTGGTGGAGCCCTTGCCTAACATGTGCAAGGCTCTGGTTTAAAACCCAACACTGAAAAAGGACCAACCACCAATGAATCCACTGGAGGAATGGTAAAGGGCAACCAGAAGCTTAATATCATAATCACAGGGGCCTGAAAGTTAAAACTTAGGATGCAATCTCCAAAGGATAAAAATCTTTGAGGGTTGAATTCCTCATCTTTAAAAATGTTTTCATATTTTGAGGACTTCGTGCTTTTTCCTCAGAATAAATGCTTCCAAGTTTAGGGATGGTGTAATTTCTGGGGAAACATGAAGAAATAATGTGATTTTTGAACCTGTTCTTAAAACACTCCAACTTATGGAGAAGATGATTTTGAGAAACATTTAAGGTTAGAGATTCAAGGAGAAAAAGGTAAAAAAAAAAAAGATGAAACTAACAACTGATGAAAGTTGAGCTGATAGTATACCTGTTTATTTTTATCATATAAAGGAGTGTGAAGAGAAGTACCATAAAAGATGACTGCAAGAGTAGGACCAGAAACCAGTTACAAATTATGAGTCACAAATAAAAAGTAGAAGAAAACAGGCATAAATTTTAAAAATTTAAACTACAAAGGTTTTTTAAATAAGCAATCAGCTTAAAAATACAGTTTAAATTAATTACTCAAAATTTAAGTGGGAAATTTAGGTGCTTTTTACAGTAAACTCTTTGGGAAATGACTCAAATACTGTACCTACATTGGAAGCTCAAACAAAAAATCAAACTTATTTTTATGAGTTTAAATACTGCCTACACAAAAGAGTCTTTCAGATATATTTCTCTATATAAACCAGTAAGAAACAGGATGCTAATTCTCAATACCTAAACCATACATGATTATGCTATGGTTATGGACATGAAAAATGACTTACAGAGAAGCAATCAAGTTAACTTTCTTTTAAGGAGGAAAAGGGTTTTACCGAAATGCCTTTTCTTCATCCCAGGATCTTTGTTCTCAACTTAGTAGGAAGTTATGTAATTTTCTTCAATAACAAGGGATAGCAGTACCAATTCATTCAGTTGAAATGGATTAAATGAATTAATGTATTATTAAATGCAATGCTTGTAAAGGCTTTCTTGGCCTACAGTATGCACTCAATAAATATTAGCTACTGGCATTACTATCATCCCTTTCTAACTTGGTCACAAACACTGCCTTATAAGAAATAATGCATCAGTGAACCTGCAAGTCGTAATACAGTCAATAAGTTCTACAAGGCAAAGGCACAGATCCAGTTTTTCTTTAAGACTGAACCTTTAGACTGCAAAGAGGTAAATCATGAACATCTGCTGGACCTTCTCCAAATTGAAAATGGAAACTAAGAAACCAAAACGAAGGACAAAAACAGGGAGGAAGGAGGTGAGGGTCAACTTTATCACCTCAGAAGACATGCTGCAATTACACACCAAAAACTACACTTCATAACCTTATTTTTGTTATTCCTTACCTGTAAAATGCCATCCTCTGCAGAAACAGCATCCTTACTAGAAACTGTAACAACCGCAATACTTTTCAATTTGTAGAGCTGGTCTCTAACTCACCAAACAAAATCCAAAACACATAAAAATACATATTGGTGCCTCGTAGCATTTGGGGATCTTGCAAAAATTAAAAGCTCTAAATTAGTTGATTTAGGGTAAAGGGTTAAATTCTACATTTCTAAAGGGTCTGCAGATGATGTTAACACCGCTGCTGGTCCACGAAACACACACGAGTAGCAAGGTAGCATTATTTCATTTAACCTTCACAAACACCCCAAGGGATAGAAATTATTCCACAAATGAGCCAGAAGTTGGAAAAAGGTTAGTGTCCAAGAGCAGGCTTAAATGAAGCTGGAATTACAACTCTGGACTGTGCAATTTCCAGGCATTGTAATATGTCTACATCACAGCCTACCCAAAGACCGTGAAAAACCAGGCGCCTAAGGCCCAGGTCAACTTTCTGGTCATCCTTAAATTACACGAGTTCCAAATTAATCGCAAACAGTCCCACCACAAGTAACCTCGCAGTCAACAAATCGGCAGGAGTTACTGAAAGGTATGAGGCAGCGCGAGTGCGGAACGCAGACCAAGGGGAGGATGCATTTTCCAATCAGTTCTGCCCTCGCGCCGGCTTTGCAGTCTCTGGGACGTTGCGGAAACCCTCGGTCCACGCTAGGCAAGCTGCTAGGACCTCCCAAGTTTAAACACACGCGCGCGCGCGCGCGCACACACACACACACACACACACACACACACAACCCGACAGCGGCGTTCTGCAGACACTTGGGGAGAAGCGACCGTGGATGCCGGTCATTCAACAGGACCGAGCTCCCTCGCCGACGGAGTGCACACTCCTAAAACCCCGCTCCTCGGTGCCCAGAGATTGGAACGAGCCGAGGGTGCGGCGTCTCCCGGCGCCCGAGACGCCGGCAGTGCCTGTGGGCTCTGCGGGCAGGCAGAGCGTGGGCGGGGATGAGGCGGGGAAGCCGGGGTCCCGAGAGGGGGAGACCGGAAGGGACCGCCGTGGAGGGGAGGACTAGGGGTGGTGGTTACAAACCCTACACGCCGAAAAGGCGCGCTCTTTCATCTAAACGCGCTCACTCACCTCCCCCATACACACCACCGCTCATGGCTGCTGTCGGCGCGACTCCTAGGCTAAAGGCTACTGGGCGAATTGTCTGCAGCGGCCGCAACTGCTGGTCCACGGGAGCGCTAACCCTCGACCCCCTGAACTTCCACCGCCACCCCCCTCAGGCAACAAAGCGGCGTCCACACACCCTGGAACGCAGCCACACTTGCTGGTTCCTCGACCAGCCAATCACAAGAGATCCGGTCTGCCCTCCAGCCAATGAGAACGCATTTCTGCAGCATCCCTGCCGCGGCGCAGCGAGTTTAGCCAATCGAAGACAGCCTGGGGGCGGGGAAATGGGAAAGCGACGGAAGAAGGGAAGAAGTTGGGTTGAGGAACTGGAGGGGGCGGGGCTCCCTGGAGGGCGGGAGAGTGGGGTGGAGCAAACTCGCGGAGAAGGAGGAGGAGCAGGAGGAGGAGGGAGGTTGGAGGTAGGTTTTGGGGTTGGGTCTAGTGATGTGTCTGGGCACGCAGGAGCGGTGGGCAATCTGGAAATTGAAGGACATTGCCTCTACGTAGTGATTAATGGCCATGGACTGTGATGAACGTGCATTAAGAGTAGGGGCACTTTACCACTGGGCTACATCCCAGCCCTTTTTAAGTTTTTTTATTTTGCGACAGGGTCTAGCTAAATTACTGAGTGTCTCACTAAATTGCTGGGGCTGACCTCGAACTTTGAATCCTCCTGCCTCATCCTCCGGAGTAGCTGGGATTACAAACGTGCAAGAGATGGTAGGTACATTATCTCAACTAAATTTTGGTAGCATTTAAAAAATTATTTTAAGAAGTACCTCAATTTCTTTTATTATGTGAATTATATATCAAACAAGCTAATGGATCCTCTTTCAGAGAAGTACCCAATGCTTAATACATGTGAAATCTGTCTACTGTTCTTAGTATTCTTTTTCTACCACCCAAGTCCAGAACAGTGTCTTTTTTCCCCTAGATTTCTCCAGCAATTTGTCCCTCTGCCACTTCCAATTCTACAGGCAACTTTATCTATAAAAATGCTCAAATCTAATCATGTCACTCCAGTTCTCAAACCCTTAAGATTGTTGTATATCCTTGTAATTGATAGAAGTTTTTAAGTTGATATTTCTAGAGTCTAGCTAAATATGGGCTACTCTTAACCTTAACATCTATTGAATAAAGCTCCATTAATCACAGTGCTAACAAGGAGGTAAAACATGGGCAGTAGAATGGGGAACAAGGTTAGTAAGAAAATGATTTCCCATTCACTTGACTATATAATCACAATATATCTGGTTATTTAGGAAATCTTCACTAACCCAATGAGATAATGCAGAGGTCAGCACACAGTATTCTCCGGGCCAGTACCAACCTTGTCTATTTCAAGTGAGCTAAGAATAATGATTCCAATTTTAAATGTTATAAAAATATTTTAATAACATTTCATTATGTGTGAAAATTATATGAAATTCACATTTCAGTAACCTTAAACTAGATTTTATTAGAACATAGCCAAGCTTGCTCATTTATGACTGTGTTTGCTCTATAATGGTAGAGTTGAGTAGTTAACAGAAACCATGTGGTTCATTAAATTGGAGAACACATTTACTGTCAGACCTTTTAGAGTTTACTGATCCCTGAGCTGAGGCACGCAACATACCTAGTACAGTGTGCCTGAGTACTGTATATTAACTGTTTTCTCCATGATTAAATCTCTTACTGTGGATGCATGTCACAACCCCAAAATATTTGTACTTTCATATTGCTTTTATGATATGCTTGACTAATAAAACTGATGAGTGATAAAATATTGCAATGCTTTCCAATAATTTAATATTAAATAAATACACTATTCTTGAGTTTATAATACACACTAATCCATTTAAATGAATTTTTCATTTCAATTTCCAGTAATTCATATACAGCAAATTGAGTAGATTATATATATTGGTAACTCCCATCAATACTATCTCCAACATCTCTTATGCATCTAAAGGAATGTATTCAGCCCTATCTGTGCTGAAGAAAGTAAAGCATTTGTTCTGCTATCCCAGAGTTCACTAGAAAATAAAACATTTCAGCAGGGTTAACGAGGACCATACCTCCAGCCTCTGAAGTCTGAAATATTGTGATTACCTTCTCCACAGAGAGCATAGTGTGCACATAGTGCAGGGGAATCTTAAATCTGACACAAAGAAGACAACTTGAGAGAGATTGGAAAGTCATGCTTAGATGTTTTTGATAAAGTAAGGGATTTTCTCCATTTGATAGTTTGGAAATGTATTAGAAAACAGATCATTTGTTCATTCATAATTTCAGGTCAGCGTGGTCTCTTGATGTGTCACCAGGATCACTGCTTTATGTAATAGTAAACCATTGCAGTGAACTTCAAAGGAAATGAACTTTTCCACAGTACATCTGATGTGTCAGGACTAATCACAAGTTAGCACAGATAAAAGTCTACACTTACCTTTGATACATTTTATTCATCCAAAAATACAATAGGGTGGTAATACTAAAGTATCGAATTGCTGGAGAAAGGGACTGAGAAAGAAAACATATTCAGCATCTGAAAAGAATCATGTTGGGGAACTGTGCATTCTTACTAATAATGATATTTCCTTTGAGATAAGACTTATATAAATTCTTATAAATTCTTAAAAATTAGAGAAGTAGCAGAAAATACACTAAAAGAAAAAAACTAAATCAGGTGCTGTGTCATATACTTATAATGCTAGTCCTAAGTTAATATTACCAATAACTAGTCAGATTAAAAAACAAAAACAATCAAAGATTATTTACTGTTATTTCTCTTCTCAGAGGCACATCATATGAAAACTATCAATGCTTGCAGTTATCCCTCTGAGCAAGCATATTAGGTATATCAATCTAAAACAAGACATTGAAATAACATTTAAATAAATTTATCTAGCCCACATTAGATGTGCAATGGTTAACTCTGAATCCAGATCTATAAAAATAAGTGCCCTTTCAAAACTCCTTTGTAATAGCCAAGCATTTGGAATTTCTTGAGTACCGGGTGCAAGACTTGACTTTGCCTCACTGGGTCGCTGGTCTTCCATTCTTGTAACACTGCCCCAGGACCATATGGGGCTGCAGCCTCACTCCTTTCTTCACTAGCTCTGTCAGCACTCTCATTATGGAATTGCGGCAATCATTACAAAACATTACTCTTCTTGTCCTCTGTCTCATATTTTATTAAATTCAGTGTTAAAAATTACAATTGTTATGAAAGCTGGGAAACAAATTCAGAAAATTATCTGTTAAGAAATGACAAGAAAATGTATGTACATTTAGAATTATTTCATTCTGTAAAATACATGAAATGAGCAATTATAAAATATAAATTTCAATATAGACATTTCTAGTAGATATATGTGTGTATATATATATATATAAAGAGAGAGAGAGAGAGAGAGTCATTGTAAGTACCATCCTCTGTTTACTGAAGTTCCAAAAATATGCAAGCACTACTGAGATAAATAATAAACATTTGGAATCTAGGTTTTATATTTTTATTTGTTAATTTATTTATTTATTGTAGTACTAGGTCCTTGCACAAGCTCTACCACTGAGCTACATCTCTACCCTAAATCTAGGCTTTCCAACCATAGTAATAAGATGCTAATTATTTCAATGATATATCCTGGATATATGAAAAAGCAAATGAAAGTATGTTTGATCATAGTTGGTACATTTATAAAATGCCAATAGGTATGTTATAGTATTAACAATGGGGTCCATAAAAGACAAAGAAGGGCCTCAAAAAATGAAGTGCTAGATGAAGCACTAGATGCTCTGTGAATTTTATGTCTATGCTGTTATTTCATTATCACTTTTTAAATCCCCTTTTTGTTCATTTGATATACCTCTCGTGAGAAATCACAAGATGAGTAAACAAGGCCAACATTTAGTCAATTGATGCTGTGAAGTGACACTGTGCTACCTTGGGTCACTTTGGACAATTCAGGCTTCCCATGGATCTAGGTCGTTGCCAACACCAAGTTTGGAGACCGTTACACAGCCCAAGGAGCAACCCTGACACCATCCAATGTTCTTACTCTGTATGATTTCTTTAGAACTCTTGAAACTTTTGGAATAGGAAAGACTTTATCTGCCTTCTGATATAAATGGCTACAAATTACTGACCCTAAAAATGTGCTATCACAGAAAAGATGCTTTATATAATACTTGCCATTTAATCCATACAACATCCCTATGAGAGTTTAAAGAGGACCAGAGATTCAGCAAGTTGCCAAACATCACACAGCTATTGAAATATTCAGAATTTGAAACTGACCCTACCAAGCATGCAATTTCTATTTCAAAATACCTTTCCCCTTCTATGTCTATGCTTCTAGTAAATTTTAAAAATAACAATTTCAATTGTGCACATAATATAATCTGTATAAATATATGTATAGATACTGTATATATTTCTCCCTCCCCATCTTTTTCCGATACAAATGAAAATTCAGACTGTCAGTATACTTTCAGAAGCATTTTCTTGGGAAATTGATTTCAAAATATTTACTCTTGAAAATATTTATATTAAAACTGCCAGGCGCAGTGGCGCACGCCTGTAATCCCAGCACTTTGGGAGGCTGAGATAGGAGAATCGCAAGTTCAAAGCCAGCCTCAGCAACAAGGAGGTGCTAAGCAACTCAGTGAGACCCTGTCTCTACATAAAACACAAAATAGGGCTGAGGGTATGGCTCAGTGGTCGAGTACTCCTGAGTTCAATCCTCAGTACCAAAAAAAAAAAAAATTTATATTAAAACTGTTATAAGATAGTCTACACAAACTAGAAACTGAAACAACACAAAAGACTGAAAAGCAAATCTTCCTCCCTCCTTTCTAGTCCTTCCAGTTCCTCAATTCCTCAGCTCCTCTACCCAGACTAAACCACTGTTAACAGTTTTTTATGTAGCCTATTAGAATATCTTTTCAAATAAAAGCATATCTTTTTTTTTGATACTAGGGATTGAACTCAGGGGTACTCAACCATTGAGCCACATCCCCAGTCCTATTTTGGGTTTTATTTAGAGGTGCTCTCAGCACCTCGCCGTTGCTGAGGCTGACTTTGAACTCATGATTCTCTTATCTCAGCCTCCCAAAGTGCTGGGATTACAGGTGTGCACCACTGCACCTGGCTCAAATAAAAGCATATCTTTATATCTTCCCCACCACAATCATTTTCCTTCGTCTATCTACATAAGTAGTAGCATACTGAACATTTATTTTAACCTGACTTTTTTCACTTACCCATATTATCTTGGAAATCGTCCTGTGCCAGCATTTATGATTCTGTCTTACTCCTTTAACATTAGCACAGAATTCCATTATACATATATATCATACCTTGTTCACCAATCCTCTATACGTGGACATTTGTATTGTTTATAGTCTTTTGTTATTACAAAGAAGAATGCAGTGATTATCCTTTTCCATGAACATATATGAAGAGTTTTCATGCATAATGAATTCAAAGAAGTGGAATTGCTGGGTCATAGGCATCTTTTATTGATTGGTCATTGCCAAATTACACATGAGTTACACAATTTGCACTCACCCAATAACATGTATACTTTTTCCTCTAAACTTTACCAACATACAACTTTATCAAAATTCTGCTAAGATAGAGCTATTATATACTATAAGATGTTTCATTCATTTATTAGCATTTAGGAAGAACCTCTGCATTTGTAATGTCAGCAGTACACAGATCCAGAAGTACATTCCTGGGGCCATATGCTCTGAATGAAAGGATAAACAAAACAATTTAGAAGCTGAACTTGTACCTCCATTAATGTGAAAATGGCTGTTAACACATTCCAATTGCCACCTGGAGAATGGATCCCAAATATCCACTGAAGCTTAGGCTTCCATTAAGGCTTGAGAAGATGTGGGTACTGATTGCACAATTCCTTCCATTTAAAGTCTGTATCTCCCTAGTGGCATGTGATTAAGACAGTTGCAAACACTGAAAAGGCATTTGGCACACCTAAAACATGGTGTTCATATTTATTTGTAGTGTGCACTACATCTCTAACCAAGAACTTATAGAATTCATTTTGATTTGTTGGAAGGTAGGGGAAAGGGATTTCTTTTGTTCTTTTTTGTGGGGGAGGAAATTAAAAATTTATTTCATTAGAAATATATGAGAAACAGATGGATTAATTATCAGTTGCCCAAACCATCTACCTTTGCAATGTTCAAATAATCACCAGCTTCCAACTCTACCTAAAGTGACTGCAGGAAAACCTGTTTAGGCATACCAATATGTTTATTGATATATTTTTAAAAAACCATCCACAAGTGCCCATAATCCAAGTGGGAAAACCCCATCATTAAAGAATTTGAGCACTAAGTTAGGCCATAATCAGTCTGTTGTACCCAATACTATGAGATTGTGATTCTTGAGTGCAGAGTCTTTCCTGCTGTCCTTCCCTGCCTTCCTCTAATTTGTATAGCCAGTACAATCACATTACATTGGTCCAGGATCACTTAGCCTGCTTATCAACTATCAGACTTTGATAAATTCACGCAAGGATTAAAAAGACTCTGATTTTACTGTTTGTGCCCTTGGATCTGTGTTCCAGATCCAAGAGTACAGTCAGAGGGCGCTAGACTCCACAGGACAAAAGCAAGCAGAATAATTTTATGCGCAGAAGATATGATCACTCTGTATCCTTCCAACAGCTGTTAAAAGCATCAGTCTTTCCCACTGTGCCAACTGGGCTCAAGTAAGAAACAGAGACAGCAATGCTCCTGGGATCTTTCTGGAATCTATCTCCTGGGACATGTGAACAAAGAATATCTAAAGGAATCACCATGATATCCTTTTGAAAGGTGAATTTGTGATCGCAATTGCTGATTTTCCCCAACAAAGCTGTTAAAAAAATAAAAGACAACAACTTTACCTAAAAGTGCTGTACTTCAATATCATCATCCCTACAATTATAATCACAACTTTTAACTAATATTTACTGGTTTATTGCAAACTGCTGACGCAGAGGATCTAATAGATATAAAACAGAAAATATATGTACTTTGACAAGCATGTAACACAGATAATGAGTGATAAGAAACAAAAATAGTTATACATGAAGAGTAGAATTATGTGTACATTTTTAAGTATTTCACTTTGGATCATAAATGTTTTAAACATAATTGCTTTTTAAAGAAAACATAAAACTTTCCACTAGGAAAAAAATTTTATAATCCTAAATTGTGATTTTTTTATCCTCAGGTTAACATTTTGGTATATATTACATCATATTTTTTTCCTTTGCTTATACTATTTATCTATATAAAGATACAATTTTATATATAATTATCCATATTTTATACAAGTATATATAGTAACATAATTTTATTTGCACAATTTGATGTACACAACTTTTAATAAAATAACAGCATGCTATATAAATACATGTTTTGCACAATTGGTGTAACTTTATCTGGTTTGCAACCAGAGAAATGGAAAAACTGAGCTCTATATATGTGCTATGACTTGAAATGCAATTAAATAAACTAATAAATAAATAAATAAATAAATAAATAAATAAATACATGTTTTGCTCTGAAACATGATTTTTCACAATATAATATGAGTAGGTTTCTACAACATTGTGTATAGATTCACCTAATTTTTAAAAATGATTATCAAGAACAGTGGTCAGCAAATTATGACCACTGACCAGCCACTATATTTTTGTAGTTTTATTGAAATATAATCACATTGTTGTTTCCACAATTTTTTATGGATGTTTTTGTGGTACAACTATAGAATCGAATAGTTAAAAAGAAGTCTTTAGTCTCACAGGCCAAAAATATTTACTATCTGGCATTTTATGAGAAAAGAGTCCAAACTTCACTGTAGGAATATTTGCTAATTTATTTAAGAAATCTCTTATTGATTGACATTTCAATTATTTCTAATTTTTACTATATAAAGGTTCATATAGTCTTATCTTATATCATAAATATCTTAGGTATGTCTGCATATTTTCCAGTATTGTTGACCTATAGAAGTTTTAAATTTTTAGATATTTATTTTTGTACTTATGTACTGATATTTTTCATTATAATTTTTGCATTTAGTATCAACATATAAAGGATTATGCTTCACTTTTGGTAAAATATCCAATTCAGAGCCACCAGGAACTGTGGTTTTTGTTTTTGTTTTTGTTTCAAAAATCTAGCCTTTTGCTGAGTTCTCTGGTACTGAATGGGTATGCTCATCCATTTTCTATGTAGGTCAAGAAAACCACTCATAACCAAACCAGAATGGGGATAGCTGCTGCCTGGGACTTGGTCACTCTATCCTGCTTGTGCTGCAGCTGCCTATGACAGAGCTGAGCTTCCCAAGCTCTGGGTTAAACTCCTTTATTTCCTCGTTAACTCAAATTCTGACTGGTGGGTGAAGACGACTGTCTGGGGTCATGTCTGAATCACCTCTCCCCAGACAACTTGCCTGATCTCTCCTGTGTTTTTGCCTCCCCTGAACTCAAGTGCCAACCTCATGCAGGATTCTTGTACTCCAAACTTGCTCACATCCTCCAAACTGATCTCCCATGCGCAGCTTGCAACTTTTTACCTTAGGGCTTCTGCTGGCTTGCCTCTCTATTAAGTGGTAACTAGTTGAAAGGCTGAAAGGCTAACAATAATTGCCAAATTAAATTCATCTCCAAATAGTTCCCTGTGAATGATGTTTGTAAACGTGTATTTATTACCAAAAGAAAAAGAATTGAAAAAGAAAAATCCAATTAGCTCTTTGTAGACAATGCCTCACACATAAGTTTAAATGCTTAAATTAAATCACAGCATACTTCAAATACCATCCAAGAAGAGATATGGAGGGCTGAGAGGGAGGGGAAACCCATATGCAATATTAACCCTTAGAATTAGCTATTTTTAGTAAAAATAAAGAGATTCTTTGCGGGGGGCGGTTACCAGGCATTGAACTCAGGGGTACTCGACCACTGAGCCACATCCTCAGCCCTATTTGGTGTTTTATTTAGAGACAGGGTCTCACTGAGTTGCTTAGCGCCTCCCCTTTACTGAGGCTGGCTTTGCACTTGCGATTCTTCTGTCTCAGCTTCCCAAAATGCAGGGATTACAGGCGTGCGCCACTGCGCCTGGCAAAATAGATTCTGAAGACACAGAGGATGGTACTACAGCCTAAAAAATTATGAGATTATATGGAATTTTCAATAAACTTTTAAAAGATACTTTGTCTTGAAGTTTATGAGAAGTATTGTCATGGTTGTTTTCTTGTCTCTCAGGAGGTCATTTGCTCATAAACTCTACAGAATAAACTGAAAACAGTAAATGCATAAAGTGCAATATTTCTTTCCAATACATATATATTTAGAAACACACAGGATTTCTAAAATGCAATAATCCTTTTCTTTTACCCCTCCTCTCTTGTCATTTGTAACTCTCTTTGTTTGGCTCTTTCCAGAAAGAATTTCCAAAACTCTACATAGACTGATAAACACAACATCAAAACACCTTGGAAATCCGAAGCATAGGACCATTGTATTTGTCCTAAGAGAGGATTCAGCTATTACTTCTGTTAGGTTTTAAAGATGAATGTCAAATGACAACTCTTATTTTCTTACCCAACTCTAGTCCTCGCTTTCTTGCCTTCCCCTGAGCTGGGGAAGTGAGAACTTGGGTAACAATCATCTTTTTTTTAGATGACATATTGGTTTCTATTGTTTCTATAACAGAGTACCATAAACCTAATAGTTTATAACAATACAAATTTTGTTTATACTTCTGAAGGTCAGAAGTAAAAAATTTGGCCTCAGAGGGATAAGATCAAGATGTCTACAGGACTACTTTTCTTCTGCAGGCTGAAACTCAAAGGGAAAATCCATTCCTTCCCCTTTTCAGCTTCCTGGTGCTGCCTGCATTTCCTTGGTTTGGGGCTCATATCATTTCTGACATCTGCTTCTGTCATCATTTCTCTGATTCTCAACCTCCTACCTCCTTCTTATGAGGATCCTTGTAACTAAAACCTAACAGAAGTAATAGCTGAATCCTCTCTTAGGACGAATACAATGGTCCTATGCCTCTGATTTCCAAGCTCACCCAGACAATCCAGTATAAATCTCCTCATCTCAAGATCCTTGCCATTAATCACGTTTGCAAACTCCCCTTTTACATGGAAAGCAATATATTCACAGGTTCCAAGGATTAGAAAGTAGACACCTTTGGAGGGGGGACTATTATCTGTCTACCATAGACAGAGTCCTAATTCAGACATATTATACTTTCTCCATTTTATAAGTTTTGTTTAGTTAACATACTAGCCGGAAAACACCATTAATATTTTCTGCCTTTAAAGTATAAAGGCAATAGCTATGCCATGAAAAGAGACAAAGCAGGTATTGGGGCAACTATTTTTCGGTGATTATAAATTTCTTTGATAGTATAACCACATGTCCAGCCAGCTAGTTTTCTCTTTCATACCTTGGCTCTGAACCTAAGGGCACTTTACCATTAAATACATGTCTTTTTTTTTCCTCTTGTAGCAAACATTGAATCCAGGGGCTCTTAACCACTGAACCACATCCCCAGCCCTTTTTTATTTTTAATTTTGAGACAGGGTCTTACCAAATTGCTGAGGCTGGCCTTGAACTTCTGATCCTCCTGCCTCAGCCTCCCCAGTTATTGGGATTACAGGCATGTACCATCCAGACTGGCTTAGTATCTCCTTTTATGTTTTAAGAACTCCCTATTCTGGGGTCAAAACTTCCCTACACCTTGAACACACTATTAATCCTAAATCCAGATCATATGATTAAAAGGTTGCATTCTATCAATTCTACTGTCACCTTAAATGGAAGCCACTCCCTATCATGTTTCTCCGTCACTTATAGGGTAATGAAGCATTGATTGGTCTATGTTACTTCCTATACTTCTCTACTTTCTCTTCTCCAATACTCTCAGCATCATATCTTTTTTGAAAGGAAGTTTATGCCATTCATGTATGCATTTCCAATCCTATCTTCCCTATTAACATCTGTGGAGATCCAGGATACTGTCCACTTTTCTTGTCACGATCTCATCTTTCTATGCCATCCTCTGCCGTAAACCTCAACACATACAGGAACTTTCCAACAGCCTGACCTTAAAATTCTTACAAAGCCAGCACAATTTTCCAACTTTCACCTGACATTTCATTAATTCAGTCCCAACCTGGTCAAAGGCCTCAAGAAGCTCTCCTCTACCCCTCAGAGAGCTCGAAATGCAGTAGACCTCCTTGAAGTTGAACTTTTACCTTGTTTTTCAGTTTTAGAAATGGCTTTGACTTGATTTCAAGAACTGACCAAGGAGTAAAAGTAGTTTTCATCTTGCTCCCTTGTGTAAGTCTCCGTGGGTCCTGACCTTTCTCCTTTGAAACTTTAGTCCAAAGCTGGGGCTTCTCTGTGGCAAACTTTCCTGGTATTTATACCCAAAACCTGTATCCGTGCATCATTTCAGCTCTCTAAATGTTACCTGTGTCTAGGTCCCAGCATCCATGTTCACCCTGAAGTTAGACATTAACCTGGGCTGTAACTTTTATAGGTTCACATACTTCCTAACCACTGTGTTCTTCCTGCTTGATAGGACATTCTCCCAGTACCATAGCTGGAGCTATATCCCTGGGCACTTGTTTGCCTAAGTAGACAGGTCCAACTTCAATTCAATCTAATCCACCAACTTGCTGTGAATTTTTATGTGCCCAGTTATGAAATGAGATAGAATAAATAGCTCCTTAGCTTTCTGCCACACGATTCTTATCACACTGGATTTTCTTTCTCTGTCTCTAGTCCCTTAATTTCTCCCTGGCCCCACAAGCTCTCAGCATATTTTTTGAACCACTTGGTTCTTGTCCTGCTCCAAGATATTCCAAACATTTTAGAGTCTCTCCTATCGTGGTTTCTCTGCCATAATCTCTCTGCCAACCTCCAAACTTAGTCCCTCAGATCATTTGGGCCGACTTAAAATTTTTCAGTTCTACTTCTCCAAGTACACAGTAGTCTTGCTTTCCCACCCATTCTACTTTGGGTAATAATAGGTGAATCATCATGAAGGACTCACTTCCAACTGGAGCCTTTAAGAGAGAAGGTACTTTCGCCATGTTCTCTCTCCCTTTGCCTCCATGACCAGCAATGCTCTCTGAGTGAGGTAGTTGTGCCAACCAAACATGAATGAACATGCAGAAACAGAAGCAATACATCTTTATTGTTTTAAGCCTTTGAGATTAGGAGATTGTTATTTTGGCATAACATAGCCTATCATCATAGATACTTACGGAGTGGAGATAGTTTTTCTCCACTCTTGTTCTCAGGTTATAGTGGGCCTGGTTGTTTTGCATGACCATCATTCCTTTGAAAAACCACCCCTTCTCCACTTTGGGTCCATGTGATTCATGGATTCGGGGGTGAGTGGAAGACCCAGATCCAACCAAACAATCACATTCCCTTGGCCACAGTGATTAGTCCAATGGCGGACACATTATCCAAGCTGGGCCAACTGTGATCTCTAAGGGAGAAGGGGTTTTGGTTGGAAACAAATAAGGAAAATTTCATCTTTTTTGTATGACTTTGCTGAAGCAGGTAAACTGTATAGAAGGAGCTGCTATTTTGGTGATTGATCAGGAAAGCTGAGTCAAACAATGAAAAGAAACATATTTTTGAAGACATTGTTTGAGGCCCTGGATTTAGCCATGTTCTAATTCATTATACTCTTTAGACATTTCTGTTATGTAAGCCAATAATTTTTTAAATCTAGTCTGAATTGGAATTTCTATCACTTGAAACTAAAAAAAAGCACTGACTAAAACAGCTGCCAAGCACTAATGGAAACATATAAAACTATGGAAATTTCCCATATACTTTTTTACAATACAATACAAATTGAATTCTCACTAGGATAGCAGTCCTTTTATTCAGTTTTCTTACTTCTCATCATATTCCTCATGGTGTCTATTGCAAAGGATCTCTACTCTCCTTAATTCCTTTCCAGCTCTTTAAGATGAGCTGGTCTTTCAATTCTCTAATATCACATTCATCTATTTTGAGCTTCCACAGCACTAACCCCATTATTATGTATTTTTATCTCTCCATTTTCTTTCCAAAGTTAACTACATCATTTGTTCCTTGGCTGGACCCCCACTAGTAGCTTTTGTGTCTTGGTTTGCTTTCATATTGTTGACCACTCCTCTGTCTCTCCTTTCTCCTACCACAGCCTGGGAACAACTATTCATAGCCTCTCTCCCTCTTATCCTTCCAGTGCTCATCCATGGATATTTTTTCTACTCCTTTGGCTATGTCTGTCAGCCCTAAGTAAACAATTCTCACGTGGATATATTCCAGTCTTGACATGGTAGACTTTTGTATATGCATGTCCTATTTGGAGATGTGTCTCACATTCAACATGTCCAAAAGTAAAGTCATTTTTCTCTTCTAAAATTTAAACTCTGCATTGTTTAATTTCTGGACCTGGGCAATCTCAGTTACTTTCTCCTGTACCCTCATATCTAATCAATTATTTTGTTCTATCAATATGTTGCCATGCCTCTCCAACCTGTACCCTCCTGATTACATGCACAACTACTAATTCTGGCTTTTATTATCTGCTTTGATTCATACAATCATTGCCACAGTCTCCCATGGATGATCAGACTTCAGAATGAAAAAAAAGTAAAAAACATACAAGTTGAAGCAAATTTTATGTTGCTATCTGCCATAGTTTAGAGGTCATACTGGATTGGAACCCACTCTAAAGACCTCATTGCTAAGCTGTGGAACCTAGGTGTCCATCAACAGATGAACGGATAAGGAAAATGTATATATACACAATGGAATATTGCTCAGCCATAAAGAAGAAGGACTTTATGATATCTGCCAGTAAGACTATCATGCTAAGCGAAATAAGCCAATCCCCCAAAATGAAATGTGAATGTTCTCTCTGACATTTGGATGCTAACACACAACAAGGCTGGGGGAAGGAGAAGAATAGAAGTTCAGAGGATTAGACAAAGGGGAATAAAAGGAAGAGATGGGGGATAGAAATAGGAAAGACAGTGGAATGACATAACTTTCCTGTATACATTTATGAATACACCACAGTGAATTTCAACATTGTGTACATTCACAAGACTGGGATCCTAATTAGGATAAGATGTACTCCATGTTTGTATAAATATGTCAAAATAGACTCTACTGTCATATATAAGTAAAAAGAACAAATAACAATTTTTTAAAAAGATCTCATTGTTATTTAATTTAAAGATCTCATCTCCAAATACAATCTCATTTTGAAGTACAGGGATTAGGACTTGAACATGTGACTTAGAGGAGACTCAATTCAGTCTCTAACACCACCCATCAATCCTCGTTTCCCACATCTGATTCTCTACACACTCAAACTGGCTGCTGGTTATCCTCTGAGATTTCTCTGCCTCTCAGTTTTACTCACATTTCATTCTTTCAGCAACCATGCACATCTAAGTCAAATCTACTTGCAAAACCAGCTCAAGCACCACCTCCTCCTCTGATCTCCCAAATGGACATAATGGATCCCTCTTCGGAACTCAAAAAGTAATCCAGATGTCCCTATTATTTCACCTCATGCAGGTTATTTCTATACATGTCCTATTTCTTCCATTAGAATTTAAGTTCTATCAGGGCATATCAGGCACCTATTTGGAGACCAACACTACTTCCTAAAAACACACACACACACATACACACACACACACACACACACACACACACACACACACACACACATACCTGGGACCTTGCAAAGTGCCTTGTCTAAAAAGGTACTAATATATACTCCCAAATTCCTATTTTCAAGCTCAACACAAAATATTCTCATGGGTCCTTGAAATAATAATATCAATATGTTTCATGTCCAAATACATACTATATACCAGGCAAGATATTCTATATTCTACCAATAACTCCAGCATGCCACTTATTGTAGAAGTGAAGGAGTAAGTCCATTTCAGATGTTTTTACTCTTAGCCTATAAAGCATACTCACTGCTATGGGTTAGATATGAGGTATCCCCCAAAAGCTATGTGTGAGATAATGCAAGAAAGTTTAGAAGTGAAATTATTGGGTTATGAGAGCCTTAACCTAATCAGTGCCTTAATCTACTGATATGATTAAATGAGTGGTAACTATAGGCAAAAAGAGAGGGGCTGGAGGAAGTGGGTCACTGGGAGAATGACTTTGGGGTACGTATTTTGTCCTGGTGAGCAGAACTCTGTCAGCTTCCTGATTGCCATGCCCTGGGCTGCTTTTCCCTACCATGCCCTTTCGCCATGATGTTTTGATATACCTTGAACCCAAAGCTAAAGAATAGGCCGCCTGTGGACTGACACCTCTGAAACTATGAATCAAACTTTTCCTCCTCTAATTGTTCTTGTCGGGTATTTTTGTCACAGTGTCAATAAAGCAGACTAAAACATTGAGACTAAAACACTCATGAAAACCTGAGAAATATTCATTTAGGACTTACATAAGGTTCAGGCATTATATTCCAACTCTTGCAGAATCCATAGATATCAAAAATCAGTCCATGGGTATCAGAAATTTGGAGATAGTTTCTCTAGTTTTGTCCACAAGGCCTTTTATACTACACATTGGGAAGACCTAACCTGATGACCTCGATGGCTGCTTAAGAGTATCCCCCAAGGTACCTTCTACATTTGTGTTATGACCCTCCTTTTATCGCTCTACTTCCCAGCCCTACCTCTCCTCTCCCCTGTCAGGCATTCTGCCTACTTGGGCTTTGATGCTGAGGAGAGAGGAGACAAGTGTCAGTAAGTCCTCATGGTGTTCTGGCCTCAGGTTGGCTCATTTGAAAGGCAATCGGACTTTTTCATATTGATATTATCTTTCTCATAAGAAAAGAGAGTGTCTGTATTCCTCTAACTTTTAAGTTACATTACAAAATGCTTTCTTTTTAGATGGGTCAGACTCAGGATAGGGTGAGGGAGAAAAAGGAAACCCGCACTACCATACACATGGAATCTTCCCACAGCCCATGAAAGACAGGCAGAGTTGATTCTCATCATTCACATCAACCATCCTTTGTAAAGTCACCGTGAACCCGGAATTAGTAAATATTAAAATACTGTTCCTTGAGGAAATAGAGAGTGAGAGTCCTATAAGCCTCTAATCACAACATGTTCACCAAGCAACCAATACATAGTCTTGTTTTTATTTGTCTTTGTTCAACATCTTATTTAATAGGTATTGTTGATTCACTAACATTGAACTCACAGCCATCAACACTACAGCTCATGCCTGAACACAATTCATCTAACAGGTGGATTTTCTCCGTAAGGCACATCAAACTTTCTTGTCAAAGAACACTGGATAGAGCTTCAGCACTACATCAGGGGCCACTGTAATACATCAAAGTCATGAATAAAAATCATAAAATTGTAAAACAATGGCACTAAAAAGACCCTTGTTTACAGTGTAAGCCAAAAGCAGAAGGCAAAGCATCGCCTCCTTTGAATGTGTGTGTCAGGAATGTGTGTCAGGCTCCTTAAGCTGTCCATTGCTCTGCACATGTTCATGAATGACTGCAAAAGCACTGTGAGCATTGATTGTGGGTTTGCAAATACATTTTAAATTCCTTTAAAGAAATAAGCCCATCTGAATTTGAAAAATATGTAATCTGTGTATCACGAGGATCCACTGTATTGCTAATCCCATTTTATAGCTGAGGAAACTAAGACTCAAAACAATTAAGATCTTTCACAGTCCAAGCTCCAGTCCTTCTGAGAGGGAGAGTTCTATGTGAATGGAATAGCTGTTTATTTCCCAGTACAATTTAAAGGATCCTGAAAACTTGCCTATTTCTAAATGTATCTCCACCCATCTTCACAATGGTTAAAGTAAAGCCTCTTCTAGAATCCTAATATTTGGCTAGGGGTGTTGCTCAGTGGTAGCATGCACAAAGCCCCAGGTTTAACCCCCAATGCATACATATGTACATATGTACATACATATGTACATAGCCTAACATTTGGGAGATGTATCTCCACAGACCCTAGCAAACTAACATGATTATAAATTCATTTGCAGGCATTACCTGGAAGTGGTAAACAGGAGAGTCAAATTTTTCCAGTAGGAGTTGGGTGGTAGTAGGAACTGGGTCAAGAAAAAATATCTGAAGAATGAGCCCTTTGGGGAAAAGTTCTCTTGTGCAACAGTCAGGAAAGCAAGATCAGCAACCAAAGGCAATTCTAGTCATTGGTAACCTGGGGTTGCCCAGAGAAAAGAAGAGAGTCCAGGCTACACTTTGCCCCCTTCACAGTTCTTCCAAAGACTAGGCTTACATCTTGATTAGGCCAGAAGCTGAGATGAACTCAGCTGTAAGCCTCTGCCTTATAGGCCATACCACTTCTGAGAATTCCTTACAAGGCTCTTAAGGGCACGAAGCATTAGCCACTTTGGGCTAACTCACTCCCATTTCCTATGCTTCTTAAGCTGCTCCTGAGGTTTGAGCTCCTACTGGTCCCAGCTCCATCCCTCTCAAAATTACAGTGTACGTTCTCCTGGGATACACCAAGCAGGTAAACAAGGAAGGGAGGAGATAGGAAAGATCCTCCCCTAGTGGCTTCCAGGGAGAATGTTTTGGACTTCTAAGACTCCAGAAATGTGAAATAAATTTGTTTTAAGCCACTTAGTTTATGATACTTTAAACTGTGTGTTAAGCCACAGCATAAACATGGCCTATCTTCTTGGACATTGTCATTTTTCCCCAAGATCAGAAGAGAGGGACATGTGAGAAGGGAATTAAATTACCTAACCAGTAAGTAAATGGAAACATCATTCAACATTGAAACAAACACTGACATGGCATTGAGTAGAATGTAAATATTAAAGTGGTTTTTGGGAAAAGAAACCCAAACTCTTTGTTTGCTGCAGGCCATTTCAGATCTGTCCTCGGATAATAACCATTCTTGATCCCAGGGCTAGATACACATCTACTCATACCTCTGGTTTGAGGAGAAGGGAGTAGAATGTATTTTGATGGAAAGATCTGAGAAATGTTGCTAGTTGAATAAACCAAAAAAAGAAGAGCACAACATACCCAACTGTGGGTCCAAACTAAATTCTTACTTCTGCGTCATTGTTAGGATTTAGGATCCATTTCATCAGTTGTTGCAAATTTCTTTGTAGTAGTACTTTTGCAACAGTGTTTTAAACTAGTGATACAGATACCAGCAACCACCCGGCAGGTAAGTTAAAAAGGTAATATCTCAATGACATTAAGTGGTGCCAATAAACAATCTTCATAATGATGAAACTCAGTAAAACATTCCTCTCCCGTTTTTTCAGCCACCTTCTGCTGCAACCACCACCTTCCATAGAAGACACTGCACCTGCCCCTGCCCATTTTTTTCTGTAGCACCCTTACGGCAGAACTCTAGGTTTTTAGTTTATTCAGAGTTCTCCAACCTTTATATATTCTTCAAACCAGGGATTAGTTCACATGGTCTAATATTCCAAATAGTAAAAACTTTTAAGCACTGTTAGTACTAGAAAATGTCAGAACCATGGTCATGTTAACCGTACTCAGCTATTTAATTTGGCCTTCTATTTTTTTCCTAAGCAAAAATTTGGAGGCCCTCTATACTGACATCTGCTGAGTACTAAGAGATGCCACAGTACATACAGAAATCTGAGGCCGGAGGATCAGTAGTTTGAGGCCAGCTGGGCAACTTAATAAGACCCTGTCTCAAAATAAAATTTAAGAGGGCTGGAGATATAGCTCAGTGGTAGAGGACTTGCCTAGCAGCATACATGAGGACCTAAGTTCAATTTCTAGTACCACCAGAGAGAGAGAAGGAGAGAGAGAGAGAGTTCTTTGATTACCTTATTACAGAACTTCACATTAAATGTAGGAACTATTTCAATTAACTATCTGAAGAGATGATTACATTTTAAAATAGATGCCTGTGAATCCAGTTGGATTAATCTTTGCTTGGCTAAATATGTGGGGCGATATTGCTCTTTTCTATTCTCTATTTTTTAATTTAAATTTCGTTATACATATACTATAATTTTACATAGATGGATTAATGCCATCACATCACACATACTGGATTTTCCCAGTGAAATCTTTTATTTATTTATTTATTTATTTATTTATTTAGTCATGGCTCTCTAATGCCCACTTTACTATCAGTAATAGTTTTCTAGAGCCACCATAATAAAGTATCATAAACTAAGTAGCTTAAAACAAATTTATTTCACATTTCTGGAGTCTTAGAAGTCCAAAACATTCTCCCTGGAAGCCACTAGGGGAGGATCTTTCCTATCTCCTCCAGCTTCTGATAGCCCCAGGTTATTTCTTGATTTGTGACAATGCGGCTCCAACCTTCCTGCCTCCAAGCAGTCATCTTATGCTGTCTTTTACCTCTGCGTCTCTGCTTTGTATTACCTCTGTGAAAATCCGTTACTGTGTCCAAATTTCCTCTTATAAAGACATCAGTCGCCAGCTCAAAACTATGAAAGATTTTCAGGAAGATGCAGAAAAAGTTGAGTCCTCAGGAGATTGGAAAACAAGACATAATTTTGATCACGCAGCGTTAGATTCTTTCCCAGAATTAAATGCTGCATTTAAGAAAGATGCCACTGCCACCATCATGTTAAGCAAAATAAGTCAAACTCAGAAGGTCAAGGGACACGTTTACTCTCCTATGCAGAAACTAGAGAGGAAAAAGGAGAAGAAAGCTGGAGGTGGATCTTAAGAAAGTCAAGGGAGATCAGCAGAAGAATGGGTTCAAGGGAAGGGAGGTAGAGAGGGAAGGGGGAAGTCCTGGGGAGTGATATTGGCCAAATTATATTGTTATATCATGCACATATATGAAAATGTAACAAAAAATCCCACCATTATGCACAACTGTATTGCACTACTAAAAAATCTGAGAAAAAACACCCTTAAAGACTCTGGGATTTGGGGCTGGGGTTATGGCGCAGTGGTAGCGTGCTCGCCTAGCACGCGGGAGGCACTGGGTTCGATCCTCAGCACCACATACAAATAAAGATATTCTGTCCACCTACAACTAAAAAATAAATATTTAAAAAAAAAAGACTCTGGGATTTAATGCTAAATTTGTGAATGCTGTATATGATGCCTTACTTAATACTCCTTAAGACATTCAGAAGACCATGTTAAAGGGAATCATTAACAGCCCATTACAAGAATGAAAAGGCCCATGAACAAAAGATGATCTTAGAGCATTTTTCATATTTTCATAGAATCTACAATTTAACGAAAATCAGTAAATAAAGACACCAGTCATATTGGGCTAGGGTCCACCCTAATGACCTCATCTTAAGTTGATTACATCTGAAAAGATCCTATTCCCCGTAAACTCACATCTGTAGCTAGGTTAGGACTTCAAAATACCTTTTTATGGGAGAGCAGCCGGGCACAGTTCAACCCAAACTCATGTTACCCCTCCTGCTTTGTATCCTTCATTGCTCTCCTGGCTTACCCTGCCTGCAGGGAGATTTTTCATTTTGCCACCTCTTTTATCCATTTCTCCCACACCAAAATAACTGGGTCAGCAGTCTAAAATCTCATTTGTAAATTAGACTTGGCCTTGGCTGCAGGATCACAAGGGTAGGCAAGAGCAGTGATCATAGCATCAGAACCTGAGGGACAGGAAAACTCTTCTGGAACTTTTCCTCTGAGTAGGTTTGCTGTGGGTTCTATATTTGTTCAAGTGTTCTAAAAACAAGAGACAAGCAGGGGGACAGAAAGGGAGAGATATGTTCATCTTGATCAAAAGCACATTTCTTTAGGATCTTGATTTAAAAGGTACTTAGATACCAGCTCCCCTCTCAGCATTCCTATTCCCACCTCTGCCTTGAAGCTTAGGTCAGAATCTCTATAGCATGGCAGCATTTTAATCACAGAGTAGATAATTTTCTTACAGACTTCTTTCTGTGTCCACATCCTCTGTTTTGATAAAAGGCATTGAAAATGCACATAGCATTTTGGAAAAACAAAGTTTAACAACTCAAAAAAAAGCAAATGCCTTGGAAAATTTTCTCTTAACATCTCTTTTCCCATCCCTCAAAACTCCCCCAAAGGCTGATACCAATCCAGTTGGGAGGATTGTGGATAGGGAAAGCATTTTTTTAATCAAAAGTAATTTTTAAGCTGGGCACAGTGGTGCAAGCCTGTAATCCCAGCACTTAGGGAGGCTGAGACAGGAGAATCGCGAGTTCAAAGCCAGCCTCAGCAATGGCGAGGCGCTAAGCGACTCAGTGAGACCCTGTCTCTAAACAAAACACAAAATAGGGCCGGGGATGTGGCTCAGTGGTTGAGTGCCCCTGAGTTCAATCCCCAGTACCAAAATATAAAAATAATAATAATAATTTTTAATAAACAAAGCATGAGCTTATTAAAGTTGGCACCTTAGACGGACAAGTAGATTTCCTCCATGCAGTGTAAGAAACACTGTGAAGTTAATATATGCCCTGGGGCAAAAGATGCTAGAATAACCAAACAGTTTTAAGAAGTGGGGAAAAAGGCAGCCCAATGTTTCTAAATTTATTATTGTAAGGGAGGAAGTTCAGAAAACACTCACTATGACATCAAATGCCACTTTCCATATTGAACAAAATAATGCCAAGCTTAGAGATAAGGTGCTTCCCGAACCACAAGCAAGATATAAACCATCATCACTGGGGAAAGCATTGTTGAGAGACTCAAAATTGAATTCAATCAGTTACAGTCCAAAGTCACTTATAATTCAGGGCAATTCAAGTTGCAACTGAATTCAAGTTGCAATTCATTCCATTAGACTTCAACTCAGTTAAGAGTCTGAGCAGTGTGGGAGTCCATTCCCGTGTGCCCAGAACTCCTCTCCTCTTTTCTTGAAGAAGTACTCCTGCCCTCCCTGTAACCACTTGGTCCTAGTAGGGCCTGACAAATACTGATCTCAGCACTGGGCAAGTGACCCATGCAAGGTCCATCATAGTCCTTAGGATTTTCCAAACTGGAATAAAAGAATGATTGACTGTCTCCCCCGAGAGATGAGTGGCAAGTGCAAGTGGTGAGTCTGGAGGGAATTTTAGGCCTCTCAACCACCATGCAGTCCCAACAAAGAGACGGGGGTAAGGGATCCTAATGACACTTGACTTGCTTCCAAACATCCCCGATGCCACTTTTCCCTGCCCTTCCTCAGTTTATAAGAGCCCCCAATTCTCCTTTTTGTTTATTTTGCTTCAGATTAGATTTCTTTCACCTGCAACCAAAAGAGTCCTGATTAACAAACCACTTCTAATCTATGTGGAACATTTGAGAATCACTTTGTCCCCTCACCCAGAGTCTAATAAGACTACAAAGGCCCCTAGTACCTCCAGCTAGTTATTAAGCTGTTGCCTCTCTACACACACCTGCTCTTCTACATCTGTGTGATATTGAGGCTGAGCCTCTGAAACATGTACTTATTTTTGATCACATGGTCAAACATAGAACGTCACAGCTTACGTGAATGGAATACTGCTATCTCACCCTACCTTCTATAAAAGTAAGAAATAAAAATGTTGTACTGGATTAAATTCAAATACAAATACATAAATGTATCTATATAGACACACGTATATATTCATTTTAAAAAATATATTAAGTCTAAAAACTGTTGAAGAGGGAGTTTTTTTTTCACTGAAGTTATGTTGAGATATAATACAAAGTAGAAGAAATCAGTCAAGCACACTAATATGAATACAGAACAGCCTTCGTGAAAACTTGCCATTTACACGAAGCATACTTTCTGGGAATGGCACCAAGATATTAGTGAATAGCAGTTCACATTTTAAAACAAAGAGAATTGTTGTTAGAAATACAGTACTAATATATTTACCCAATGGCTCCAGAGCTCAAGTGACCTAAATCCACAGCCTTTGTTTCTGCAGTTTTATGCTGTCATCCTCTCAATGCAATTCTGTTTAAGGAGAAAAAAAAAAATAAAGACATTCACCCAGGCATTACACAATATTCAAAAAATATAACTAGGGATATATAATAGGAGGGCAATTCAAGGAATTAATTAGGTTTGTAAAGAGGCTTTCATGCACAAACAGCAGAGTAGAACTATAACACCCTAAGCCATATTTTTTTAAAAGCATTTATTCATTTTTTAAAAACTTACAGAACTCCCTCTGTGTACTGGGAGTTATGTTAGGTACTGAACATCAATGGTGAGTGTGAAATCGTTCCTGCCTTGATTATATTCTCAGTGTTGTACCTGAGAAGGGTTTAAAATATAATTGTGTGTAGAAAATAGAGTGTGTGCCAGTGTGTATGTTCCCTAGAGGTGCCTCTTTGTTTCCCTCTGCTTGTCATAGCTGAGGCCTCCATAGCCATGCATGGCTGCTGAGGAGCCTCTGAGGAGAGCTCAAACCATTATCTCCCTTAGGCTTCTGACACGCACAGCACATCAGCAGGTCTGGGCATGTCAGAAGAGAAATTGCAAAGCAATTTCAAGACCCAGAGAGAGAAAAAAGGTCAATGAGCCAGGTAAGAGGTCCTGGGAGTCCCAGGGAAACAGTAGCCTGGAGCACTTTTAGGAGATCTATGTCTCAAACTCACCTTGACTGAACCATCACCCAGACACCAGGCTCCACATGTTCCCAATTTTCTTCTGCCTCACTGGCTCCCCCCTGGTAGACCCCTTTTCCTCCTCCTCAAATTCTTCTTTTCTACCTCTGATGACTCCCTCAGTGATCACATCCAATCAGAAGCAGTCACGGTGTCTGGAAAGGGACAGCCGGGTGGAGACTTGCTGCCATGATGTGAATATGGTTTGTCCCTTCCAAAACTCATGCTAATATTTGGTTGCCATTTTGGTAATCTTGGGAGGTGAGACCTTTAAGAGGTGATTAGGTCATTAGGAGGAATTAATGCCTTTCTCACCTAGTGAGTTCTCACTTTTCTGCAACTACGTAAGTTTACCAAAACAGTGGGTTGCTGTAAAGGGAGGTAGCCCTGCCTATATTATCTCTTTTTCACATGCCCACTTGCCTTCTCAATTTCTGTCACAAGTTGAAGCAGCAGGAGGCCCTCACCAGAAGCTGACCTGATATGGGATCCCAATTTTGGACTTCCTAGCCTCCAGAATCATGAACTGAATAAACCTCCTTTTTTTATACACTATCCAGTCTCAAGTGTTTTGTTACAGCAACAGAATAGAGAATAAGGCACCTACATGAAAGAACCTGTGGCTTTTGATCAAAGGATAGAGGTAACTAAGGGGAAACTGCAAGAAAGAGAGCCAGGGGAACTGGAGTTCCCCTGGCTCTCTTCCCTTCTTCTGACCTGCCACTAACCTGGCCAAATCCACCTAGAAACAAGAGTGTTGGTGTCTATTGAGTTAATCCATATAGGTCAGGCTGACTGGAAGCAGAAAGCATGCTGCATAGGCTAGAAACTCTTGAATTTGTACTTTTCTCACCCTGCCTTCCAAGTTGAATCAAAGTGGCCTACTTGCCTATCTCCACCTGAATTCTCAACTGATTGTCCCACCCCTCAGCCTGGTTGCCTATTCCCTTCTTATCTAACTCCCTTCCCAGTTTCACTCAGTTACATAAGCCCAAACCTCGTTTTATTCCTGAATCCTTTCTTTATTCTACACTCAACCCATGAACACGTTATGTCAGTTCAACTTTTAAAAGGGTGTCCAGAGAACAGATTCTTCCCACCACTTCCATTGCTCTCACCCTCATCTGTGCCTTTTCATGTGGTGCTTCTGTGATTGCAGTGGACTCCTAACAGGTCTGCCTCATCCTACTCCTGGCCCCAGTAGGTCTTCACAGCTCCAGAAAGATCCTTCTTCAAGCGTTCTGTCTCCTTTACCCTGTTATAATGTTCATCTCAACAATCACTCTATTTCATGCTTATTATGTTTATTCGTTTATTTTTATCATTATTTCATTTATTAAAATGTAAGCTCAATGATGGCAGAGATCTTGTCTACTAAGTTGTCCTCTTAGCTGAACAGACTATGTGTTGAATGAAAAGAATTAATAATACCTTTTCAAAAAGTACTGTCAGGAAGATGAGAAGATGAGCCACAGACTAGGAAAAAATATTTGCCAAATATATATTTGAGAAAGGACTGTTATTTAAAATATACAAAAAACTCTTAAAACTCAATAATCTGAAAAAAGAAACCATAATTTTTAAAATGGCAAAAGATCTGAACATATACCTCAACAAAGAAGACACACAGATGGCAAGTAGGCATATAAAAAGATACCCAACATCATATGTCATTAAGGAAATGCAAATTAAAGTAAGTTACCAGTACACACCTAGTAGAATGGCCAAAATCCAAAGCACTGACGACATCAACTGCAGATGAGGATGTGGAACCATGGGAACTCTCATTTATTCTGGTGAGAATGCAAAATGGTACAGCCACTTTGGAAAGCAGTTTGGCAGTTTCTTACAAAACTAAACATACTCTTACCATATGATCCAGCAGTTGTACTCCTTGGTGTTTACCCAAATGAGTTGAAACCTTATGTCCAAAAATGTGCACATGGATGTTTATAGTGGCTTTACTCATAATTGCCAAAACTTGGAAGCAATTAAGATGTCCTTCAGTAGGTGAATGAAATAAATAGACTTTAGTGCATTCAGGCAATGGAATATTGTTCAGTGCTAAAAAAAATAAAATAAACCATCAAATGATGAAAATACATGAAGGAACTTTAAATGCAAATTGTTAAATGAAAAGAGCCAATCTGAAAAGCCTACACACTACAAGATTCCCACTATGTGATGTTATGGGAAAGAGAAACTATGGGGACAGTAAAAAGTCAATAATTAAAGGGGAGAGGAGAGAAGGGCTGGGACATGGGGTCAGGAAGGATGGTGGAATGCGATGGGCAACAATGCCCTAGGTTCATGTATGACTGCACATATGGAGCAACTCTATATTGTGTACAACCAGAGAAATGAGAAGTTGTGCTCCATTTGTGTACAATAATTCAAACTGCATTCTGCTGTCATTTAAACCTCATTAGAATAAAAAATGTATATTAAAAAATCAATAGTTGTCAGGGGATTGGAAGAAAGGAGGAATGAACAGGGCAGCAACTTGACTCTGTGATTCTGCAAAAGTGGATATATATGGTCATACATTTATACAAACCCATAGCAGTTACAACACCAAGAGCCAACCTCCATGTAAACTCTGCACTTTAGCTTTGATGTAAGTTCATCGACAGTAGCAAATACACTACTCTGGCATGAGATTTTTATAGTTGGGGAGGCTGGGCACCTGTAGGAGCAAGGGACACATGGGAACCTTTTTGTACTTTCCAACCAATTTTACTGTGAAACTACAATTGCTTTAAAAAATAAAGTCTACTTTAAAAAACAATATGTATGGACACCATAGAGGAAAAAATAACCATAAATTTAGAAAAATTGATCCACTAAGCTCTGAAATGCATCAGATCCTGAAAAGTCCTGATTTGTTCCTCTTCTAAGAAGGCAATTGGGAGTGGAGGTGAGAAGGTTCTGCTTCTACAGACATCACAGCGAAGGACTCCAATTAGCTTATCTTGGGTTAAAACCTACTTCCTCACATACTCAAGAGAATGGGCTGCTAGATAGGAGGAGCCTGATTCACCCATCAGGAGCTGGACTCATTTTCAGCCAGTGGACACTACGGGGGCCATATCTAAGGCTGAGATTCTGATACATCACTATATATTATTGTAGTCACTACTAGAATCCTCCAGGTACTTCCCTGCTGCCCAGCTATCTTGGTGGGTCACCAAGTACCCTAGACTTCCCCTCTCCCCATCTGCTAAAGGGGTAGGGCTTGGCCCAGCAAGCCTGCTTTGCTTCCATTGCTGATATGTAATTTAATCTTCTGAGTCACACCATAACACTTACTAAATATTTTGATCAAGACCAGCTTCATGAGTGTGCAAACTGTTCAGTCACACAGGTTTTGTACTTAGTTTAATGCTCGGCTGTCACTGTTTTAAAATTTTTTAATGAATTTGGAAAAAGTCCTTGCATTTCCATTCTGTATTGGGTCTCACAAATTGTGTAGCCTGTTCTCATTATGCCTATCATCCCTGGAGGTGGGGTATTGTGATTACATTGCTAAAGAGGAGAGAAAGTAAACACTGGACACAGTAATGCTATGTGTCACTACCACACTGAAGGGAATATGTGTGGTTGTACTTTTTAATTTGAAGTGAAACTGAAGATCCCAGGACAGTTCAAGGGAGGAGGCTGTTGGAAGTAATAAGCGCTAATAACCAGGCTCTTAAATATATTTTCAGAAATCAACAGATTGGTGAGGTGGGGATTCACTGGGAAGAAGCAGGAGGGAACTGTGTGGGGTGAGGGTAAAGTTCTGTGTCTCGAGAGAAGTTTGGGTTATGCAGATAGAGGCATTTGTCAAAACTCAGCAAATAGGGGCTGGGGTTGTGGCTCAGTGGTAGAGCGCTTGCCTCGCATGCGTGAGTCACTGGGTTCGATCCTCAGCACCACATAAAAAATAAATAAATAAAGATATGGCGTCCACCTACAACTAAAAAAATTTAAAAAACAAAAAAACAAAAAAACCTCAGCAAATGGACATTTAATATTTGTGCATTTCATGGTATATGTTACATGTATCAAAAGAAAGCCCACAAGGAAATATTGAATTCTAGTTGACAATATGCATGCTAAAATATTAAGGGGGAAGTACACTTGTGACTGCAATTTACTATGAAATGCACCAAAATTAGATAGATTAAGGTGTGGATAAAGGTATGAGTGGGTGGATGAGTGGATGGATAGATGGATGAATGGACAAATATGTGATAAATCCAGTAGAGTACCTTTGGAATCTGGATGATGAGTATATGAGTGTCCACTGTAACATTCTTTCAACATTCTGTATGTTTATGTTTTTTCATAATAAAATATTGGAGGATACTACTTCCAAAAGAAAAGTATATAATGAATCCCACTATTATGGATAATTACAGTGAACCAATTAAAAAATTCAAAAAACAAGAGAAAGAAAGAAAGAAAAGAAAGAAAGAAAGAAAGAAAGAAAGAAAGAAAGAAAGAAAGAAAGAAAGAAAGAAAGAAAGGAAGAAAGAAAGGAAGAAAGGTAGGTCAGCTTTAACTTGTTTTTGAGATTTACCAGTGCCAAGCATTTTAACATCCTTGGCAGTTATGGTGGAACAGAACATCTAAGCTAACAGCTGAACTGTCATTTTGCTGAAAGATTCTCTTTTCACATCTCCAAATCCTCAAAAAGTTTGTCAAGAATGTTCATAAAATGGAAGCTTGCTTGTGCTCATCTTAAGCCACTTAGTGCCTGCGTGAGCCAAAATCCTCAGAATTATCTATAATGCATGGAGCGTGTGCTCTCAGCAGTGTTTTTCCTCTTTTCTTGACGTCAGTTGCCATTTGTAAGGGTTGCCAAGGTAATGACCAGACACACCTAAAGACAAGCCTACAAGAAAGGACAACATACTTATTTTTTCTCTTTTAGCATCAAATATACAGTATTTAAAATTCATGACACATTGTTTGATGCAATTCTACTTCACAGAGAAACAAATTTCACAGTACAGAAAAGAACTCCTCACCTCTGTCTTTGCAGGTCTGCTTTTAATGACTGCATTTCTTCAAGAACACCATATAGACTTTTCTATATACCATAAATTTCTTTTTTCTCAAGAAAAAAATATGAAGAGGTACCAGGTGTAGTTCAAAACGTCATTTTGATAAAGTCATTAAGAAGATCTAGTTTACCTTAAAGGCAGGCATGAAAAAAATATGAACTTGCTCAAAAAAGGAATACAGTTGTCCCTTGGTATCCAAGGGCAATTGGTTCCAAGATTCAATGAACTTACCAAAATTCCAGGATGCTCAAGCCTCTTAAATAAAATGGCATAGCATTTGCATATAACCTTTGCACATCCTCCTGTACTCTCTAAATCATCCCTATATTACTTAAAATACATAATACAATGTAAGTGTTGTATAAGTAGTTGTTATACTGTGTTATTTAGGAAATAATGACAAGAAAAAAGTCTATACATGTTTAATACAGGAACAATTTTTTAAAAAGATCATTTTGATCCATGGTTGGTTGAATTCCTGGGTATGGAACCTACAAATATGGAGGGATGACTGTATTTCGTGTTCCTTGGAAAGAATGTGATTTTTAAAAAATACATTAAGAAATACTTGTTGGGGTTTTCAATCAGCCTGGTTAATTGATATTAACCATTCCACCTAGAAACATCAATGACATTATATCAGTTCTAAGTGTGCTTGCTGTTGTTTTTATAGTACTCGAGATGAAACGAGGGATGCTCTATGACTGAGCTGCATTCCCAGTCATTTTATTTTTTATTTTGAGTTAGAGTCCTACTAAACTGCTGAGGCTGGTCTTGAATTTTTGATTCTTCTTCATCAGCCTCCTGGGGATTACAGTTGTGTGTCAATGTGCCTGACCAATTCTAAATTTTATATCAATAAGGCATTTATATAACTATGCATTTAACAAATATGTTTCTATTTGTGGGATCAATAAATAATCCATGATGCATTGAGGAAGAATTCCATCACAGTTCAGCTGAATTTCATCATATTTTAATGAACTCAACCTAGTATTAGAAAATTAAGTTCTTGCACTCACTTTTTTAAAAAAATTATTTTCTCTCTTTTAAAAAAATTTTATTTATTCTAATTAGATATGCCTGACAACAGAATGCATTTTGATTCATTGTACATAAATGGAGCACAACTTTTCATTTCTCTGGTTGTACACAATATAGAGTTACACCATATGTGCAGTCATACATGAACCTAGGGCATTGTTGTCCATGCATTACACCATATATCCTGTTCCCATGTCCCATTACTTCCCTTCTCTTCCTTTTGACCAAAGTTTCTCCATTCTTCCTGTGCCCCATCTCCCATTAAAGATCAGCATCCACTTATCAGAAAGAACATTTGGCCTTTGGTTTTTTGAGATTGGCTTATTTCACTTAGCATGATATTTTCCAACTCCATCCATTAACCTATAAATGTCATAATTTTATTCTCTTTTAATGCTGAGTAATATTCCATTGTGTATATATACCACAGTTTCTTTATCCA
>CM053409.1:42821971-42854426 GCA_028644305.1 Xerus rutilus | reverse complement strand
CCCTGGCTACTTTTTTGTTTTTTAAAATGGTACTGGGGATTGAACCCAAAGCCTCATACATGCTAGGCAAATTCATTACCAGTGAGCTACACTTTCAGCCTTAGATATTTTGGTTTTGTGGCCAACGTTTTCTTTTTAAATGTTTATTTTTTAGTTGTAGCTGTACAGAATTTTTTATTTTATTTTTATGTGGTGCTGAGGATCAAACCCAGTGCCTCACACATGCTAGGCAAGCACTCTACCACTGAGCCATAACCCCAGCCCTTGTGGCCAACTTTTTAATTTCATAATAAATTCTTGCTATTGTACATGCTTAAGTATGTATATTTTTGGCATTTTCAAAACTCATTTATTTAATTTTTAAATGAAACTCAAAACATTAAACAAAGTTGTTTTCTATGGAAATTCTTTATAAGATGAAGACATTTTTAATGTTTGAACAAACATTTAAAAATATTTTATGTGATATCCAGGGACATTTTGTTGTTAGGGATGCTTGCCCTCTAGGATGCCAACTATAAAGGGTCAACAATATATCTGCCCTGAAATACCCTTAGTTTCTTTTAATAATCCATTATGATTTTTTTTTTTTGGTACTGGGGGTTGAACTCAGGGGCACTCGACCCCTGAGCCACATCCCCAGCCCTATTTTGTGTTTTCTGTAGAGACAGGGTCTCACTGAGTTGCTTGCTTAGTGCCTCGCCATTGCTGAGGCTGGCTTTGAACTCGCAATTCTCCTGTCTCAGCCTCCCTAAGTGCTGGGATTACAGGCTTGAGCCACCGCACCCAGCTCCATTGTGAATTTGATGATCAGAAATATCCAAATATTTTTTACACCAATTCTATTTTCATTCTGAACCATTTTTTCAACCAAATGTTCAATAAATTCATTGCCAAATGTGTAAGATTATAGCATACCTCATTTTTATGCACCTTAAAACAGTCAAATTCAGGGGTAATATCATGTTCCAATCTTTTGATGTAGAGTTTGTTGGGAAATTCTGTGTTCACTCAGTCCACTCATTCCCTGGCCTGATAGGATTGGATCATTCCTCTCTCCTGTATCTCCAACATGGTCTCAGTGTTCAGAATTCAAACCAGTGGAAGCCATTCGCTTTCCTTTAATTACTTTGGAATTTCTACTTTAGAATATCTCCATTTGATTATGTCTTCTTTGAGAGTAATCAACACTGCATTTGAATATGAAAATGGTTTCAATTTGATCCTGAAAACTGAAATGGATTAATGTATATTGAAAGATAACATTTTCGTGGAATATAGAAGTTGCTTATGTAGGGACTCCAGCCTGATGCGCACAGGAGGAGGTGCAGCCCCACCCGGCCCCACGCAGGAGACAGGAGGCGCAGAGGAGGAGCAGACCCACTGCACAGTGTTGTGGTTCCCTATCTACCAACCAGTTGTCGCTGCCTACTTCTGTCTAGAGACCACAGCCAGGACCAGGAAGATCATTACCAAGGTCCTTGCAGGCCCGGTTATAGCAGAGGTGAGGTTAAGAGAGAGAGAGAGAGAGAGAGAGAGAGAGAGAGAGAGAGATTGCTTATGTAGGAAATGGACAGAGTAGGAGAAAATTGCAATATAAAATACCCATGGGGAAGTTTGTTTGTTTGTTTGTTTTTCAAATTTTCTGAAACTCCCTTTTGCTTGAATTTTGTGGGTAAGAGATATCTATCTAGTGACAAATCCCTATGGGCAACTTAGGACAAACAGTAAGTCTGACTTGAGACCTTGATACCTTGCACTGCCCTAAGGATTTGTTCCATCCTATGACTGTCTCAAGTATCAATTTCAGAGACCATGTGAAAAATCACGTGTGATCTTCTGATGCAGGCACTATACTCAACTCCCCTCCACAACTCCCATCCCTCTCAGATACTTGGGCTCTCTGCTCTTCTTTTCGGGCTATCCTTACTGTGACTTGTTCAGCCCCCTGTCTAGCTTTCCAATACCAACTCTGTACTTCCATAGCCCACCTCGATCGCCCATCCTTTGCTGGAATCTGGGAGACCCTGCTCCCACTGAAAGAGCTCCTCCCCTCTAGTATCAGCCTCACAATCCCACCCTGGCTCCCTTTTCCCCTCCTTTTTTAACCTTCTCAGCAAAGGAAAGGATTAGACTTCAAAGGTAGAGGTGGAGCTACTTATCAGAGTTCACAGAACATTAATCCTGGGAGGCGGTAGAGTTGAGAGCTGTGCATTCTTGGGCAAATAACTAACAATTTGGAATTTCCTTGCTCCTCAGTAAAATAGAGATGATAATTTTCATTTCACTGGGTTATGGAGGGGTGAAATAAGACCAAGTAGAGACTCCTAAAAGACTTTTTAAAAAATCGTAGCTATTTTTACTTTGAGAATATTTCTGAATTATCATGTGTAATGTTTTTCACACTGCAGTGCAAGTCTGAACTTAGGTTTAAAAACAACAATAAAACAGCAAGGAAATAAATCAGTTTGGTTCATATAAATTTAAAGTAAATGTGAAGAAATGGCCCATAGCTATTCTGTTTAAGCTTTTGATTTTATGTACATGCATTCAACTAAGATGGCTTTCTATTTGCTAGGTGTTTTGATGAGCACAGACGGCTGAGTAAAGATATTCCTCTCCTCAAGGTACTTGCAAAGTTAGGAAGAAAAATGTGTAAGTAACTATTTAGACCTGTGTGACAAGCATTAAAAGGGCCACATTGACAATTGCTGTGAGAAACCCTTGACTCTGTCTGGAAAAGTCACCCCTGATCTCAATTCCTTATAGAGGCAGCAAAGCAAAGAGGAAAGCTTATACACTACTGAGCTTGCCAGAGTTGAAAACTGGTGGTCTGTGAATCATAAAAACTATGAACTCCTTTTGTTTGGTTGACACAGGATTTTGAAAATCAACACCATCCTACATAAAAATTCAGGTTGGGCCAAGTGTAGTGGCACGCACCTGTAATCCCAGCAGCTTGAGAGGCTGAGGCAAGATGATCATGAGTTCAAAGCCAACCTCAGGGATGGAAAGGTGCTAAGCAATTCAGTGAGACCTTGTCTCTAAATAAAATACAAAATAGGGCTGGAGATGTGGCCCAGTGGTCGAGTGCCCTGTAGTTCAATCCCTGGTACCAAAACAAAACAAACAAACAAAAAATTAAAGTTGGTAGATTTTCTTGAAAAATTATACCACCTGGCAATGCTGGGCTATAATCAACTAGATCTAAACTAGCCACTTTCAGCTTGTTTTATAACCAGACCACCTGACCCACCTTCTAGAGCAATTAGCTCCTATAGGGATTTGAGATTTCAGCTTCTCAACCAGACAGCCGTGGATCCCAATCTCAGTTTTATGACTGACTAGTTATTTTACCTTCAGCAGTCACTTGTTACCTGTTCAATGGTATTGCTAATACCACCTTTGTCTGTTTAAAGAGTGGGTTTTGGAAGGGCATGGATTGGACCAGCTCTCAAAATCTGATCAACAAACCCCCATGATAAGTATTACCTACAATTGTGCTTCTAGAATTTACTGTGCATGTGGATCACCTGGGTATTCTGCAGACTGTGCTCTTTCAAAGCCATAACGCTGGTCATCCAATACAATAGTCACTATTACATATGACTATTTAAACTACTTAAAGTTCAGTCCCTCAGTCACTCTGGCAGTCACATTTTAAGTTCCCAGTAGCCACATGTGGTTTCCCTATACAGGCAATTTCCATTATCACAGGAAGTTCTGTTAGTGCTGCATCTGATATTGTCTTAGTCCATTCGAGCTACTATCACCAAATAGCATAATCTGGGTGGCTTATAAACAACAGAAACTTCTTTCTTTCAACTCTGGAGGCTAAGCAGTCTGAGATCAAGATGCTGGAAGAGGCAGTGTCTGGCCCACTTTCTGATTCATAAAAGATACTTGCTCACTGTGTCTTCACATAGTAAAAATGGAAAAGCATCTCTCCGGGGCCCCTATTATAGTGGGGCTAATCCCAGTTGTGAAGGCTCTGCTTTCATGACCAAATCACTTCCCAAAGGTACCACCTCCTAATACCATCACATTGGTGATGAGGTTTCAGCATATGATTTTGGGGAGTACACAAACATTCAGACTACAGCTAAAATTGCCTAATAAGCCCACCTAAGATCACCTGATTATCTGGGTACATAATTTTGTTTGATCTACTATATTTCCTTGTTTAGGGTTCTAAGTGTTTAAAATTACATGTGAACTACTATAAGATTGATAAATTGCAAATTATTTTCATTCTATAGAGATGCAAATGATTTGTGTCCAATAAAAAAGAACTCCAAAAGCTTTGATTTTATTGTTCTGCAGGACATTATGTTTCTCAAAATCCACCTGGATGTTCTGTAGACTGTACTCTTTCAAAGCCATTTCTATTCTCTAATGATGAATTTTTAATCCAGTATTCTTTTCTTCCACTGGTGAAAGTACACACACACACACACACACACACACACACACACACACACAATTTCCTATCCTCTTCTTTGAACCAACTGATTCTCTCATAAATGAGATAAGTATATCATACATCTTTACTTACTGTGTATTTATGTGAAAATCATTATTTCTCACTTTTTCAAAATTATTATTTCTAACTTTAAATCGATGGTTCAATGATTTAACTTGGAAAGCCTCAATTTACTTATTTGTAAAATGAGAAAAAAAATCCTAAAACAGAGACTTTCCTCATAGAGTTCTTGAAAATTTAAAAAAATAATGAATAGAAAATATTTAACAGTTCCTGGCATGTAAAATTTGTTAAATAACATTAAACATTTTCAACATTATTGTTTAAGGAAGCTTTATCAACTGTATTTTCAAGTGGCTAAGCATCTCAGTTCCTACTTTTGTATAACTCCATTCAAATGTTGGAAGTTCCAACTGTATTCTGGGCACAATGCCTGTATCTCTCAACTTTGGCTTCCCTCTATCTGCATTCAGCACATTTTCATCCTTTCTGGAGCAATGGGAAAAGTTTTCTGTCCAATATCTGGCTTCGAATTGTGAAAGTCTTCCAGGCTGAGAACAACTCAGAATCTTCCCTCTGGCACCCTGCTCGCCTCTCTCTCCCCCTTCCTCTGGGCTGTTTCCTGCCAGCAGAAGTCATTGACTCCATACTTCCGCCCTTGCACTAGACACTCCCTCCAGCTGCAGCCTGCTTTCACTGGAGGTTTAACTATTTAATTACTAAAGAACCTTTTTCTGGAACAATGCATAAACTTACAACATGCTTATCGTCTGGGTTGGAGAATTGTTCACATAATCCCCACCTTCCTTAAGCTTCCTTATGCATTCTATGAAAATCCATTTGACTGTTCAAATCTAGAATTAATCTTTGTTGTTGTTAATTCTGGAAATGGTGCCGCTTTTTTCCTCTATAGCTCAGAACTATTTATTGAGGATTTTCTATGTGTTTAACACTGAAGTTATTTATCGCCCAAGAAACTAACTGATGAAAAAAAGAGAGGAAAAAAATCTGTTCTCTGTTTTCCAGAGTTTATACAACCAGTTGAAGAAAACTCAATCTAGAGTCTAACTTGACAGAGTCTTGGCACAGAAGCACAGTTTAGTTTTTTGCAATAAAGATAACAAAGGCAGTGTTGAGTTGGAAAGAGCACAAAATAGAGATGTCCAAAAGAGAGGGTGAGCAAACCATTCAAACGAGCTTTATGGGTTATCCCTCTAGGATCCAAGCTGTGTCCCTCAGCTCTCTCAGTCCAGAAACTCCAGTTTTTGCTTAGAAATCAAAATCTTGTGAAGAATGTTTGGTCAGATATCTGCAAGTTTGAGTGCCATATGTTTTCTCTTCAGCAATGGTGGGGTAAAGAGAGGCAAACCTGGCGTTTGGATATGAGCCTGAAACCAAATGCTCATATCCTGCCTTTGACTCACATCACACGTGGCATGAAATTTCATCACAGAATTCATTTTCCATTGAAATTTTGGGTCACATCTAAAAATAAATTTCCCTCTACACATTTTCAAATGGTTATAGGTGCTGTTAGCATTTTAATAATAAGGACAAATGTCTAAGTAAATTAGGTCAATTCTAGTTCTGTATTTTCTACCTATAAAACATGACGCAAGCCATTTCACTTTCCCGTGCCTCATTTCCTTAGCTGTGAAATAGGGATGATAAAAGTAACTACCTTATAGGGTTGTTTTGAGTACTCAATGAGTCAAATATGAAAAACAGAATAGCGTCAGATACATTGTAGCCACTCAGAGTAAATGGCTGTGCTAATTTCATTGTTATTATTTTTATTATTAAGCCATCTCACTGAAATCACTCAGGGTGGGTTTGTGACTTTTGAATATTTGTATAAAAGTGGGCATACCACAAATATGAATGAGTATTCAATATCAGGCTGTCAAATCAATTAAAAAAAACACAGCAATAGAGTGATTCTCAGTTCTTTAGATAGAGACCAAAGAACACAAAGAGTGAGAGCAATCTCATCATTTTAAGATGTGACCATTCTAAATCACATCCTTTAGTAAGAACAAAGAAATATTTTAAACCAAATGATAAGCTTTCTGCCATGACAGAATACCACAGACAGGGTGGTTTAAACAACAGATGCTTCGTAACATCAATCTTCTTCCTCCCACCTACCGCTTTTTAAAACTGAGGTCTTAATACTCTTGCTTATTGAAAAAAATTATGCTGCCAGGATGGTGGTGTGCACCTATCATCCTAGCTACTTAGGAAGCAGAGGCAGGAGATTAGCTTGAGTGCAGGAGTTTGAAGCCAGCCTAGGAAACAGAGATACCCTGTCTCTGAAAATTAAATTAAAATGTATGCATACATATCATGAAAATTCAAATCATTCAGAAATTCCATAAAATACAAAATGAAATCCCTCTGAAATCATAATTCTCCAAAGTTTAATATTTATTCTTCCTGATCTCTCAAATCTTGTCAGCTCTACTTGGTTATCAGTGGTATGCAGGAGACACCTCACTCACTCATGCTACACATTTTTCAAGCATCTATGGAGAATAAGGCACTGTGCAGGGGAAGGATCATGGCAATGACAAGGATGACTCAGAGTCACTTGGCACCCTAGGAACTCATGGAGGAGCTGAGGATGGACCAATATGAAATGGAACAAATGAAAAGTGATGAAAGGAACATGCTGCTACAGAGCTCAGCTGAGAAGACCAGAACAGCCTTTCCAAAGGAAGCTGCATTTAGCCTGGATTCTGAGCTACAGGTATGATGTTGACATGTAGACACCAGGAAAGGGAGTCTGGAGGCAGAGAGCAGAATGAGTGCAAAGAGGATCACACCTCGAACAAAACAACACCTGAAGAATTCTGTTTAAAACACAAAAGGAACCTATAGAAACATGCAAAATTTTATTTTTTCACAGTTCTGAGGCCAGAAGACCAAGATCACAGTGCCAGTAGGGTTGGTTTCTGGGGAGTCCTCTCTCCACATGGGCAGGAGAGTAAAGGAGGAGGACTTTGGAGGTACCTGCAGAGGTATGTACATATGCAGAAGTGCTCATCCTAGAAAATTAATTGTAATATTTGTGGGGTTATTTGATTATTTAAACTATGAATATGTATACCTGATGAAAATGAAACTTTTAAAAAGTTCTGCACATGATAAATGACTTACGCTTTCTTAGGTATTGAAAAAAAAAGTGTACATAATACAGTCCAGCTGAAAATATGACTTTTGTCACACATTCAACCTGTTACTTATTATCTCTTATTTTCTTCTTTGGGTCTTCACTACCAGACAAAATGTTATCCCAAGTAGGAGACCACGGGTGTAGAGGAAGGGGATATGTGGGAGGGAAGAGGAAAGGGTGAGAGGGGAGGTACTGGGGAATGAAACTGATCAAATTATGTTATATGCATGTCCTGAAATGCCACAGTGAAACTCACCAGTCTGTATAATTAATATGTACCAATAAAAATAGTACCCAGAGTTCCAAAAGATATTAGAAAAAAATGAGGATTATTCTGGAAATTAAAAAGTTTAAAATCTTTGAATGAAATTAGGAAAAGATAATTTTTAGTAAATGATAACATGGTTAAAAAAAGAAAAGAAGGTAAAATCTATTTCAAAACATATCTTCAAGCTCTTATGAATGCCTATAGGACTATCTGCACAAAGCTAAATTCACAAACTTACACACACACATGTACACACATATGCATACACACACACTCCTACTAAGAAAAGGTATAGATATTTATGCTTATTACACTTAATGCATATGGATAGAACCTAAAACTATTATGCTTCTTTTACTCTGCTTTGAACACAAAGTAGAAAGGAATTCCAAGGAAACATGAAGTGTGCTTTCCCAGAGTCCACTCCTGGCATAGAACACAGTGAGTGTTGTCCTCTGGGAGAGAAGCAAGCCATTTAAATTCAGAGAACAGATTCTCAACACTGGCAGCTATTTTTAGCTCAAGCCATAGCTTAATTTGGAAACCAAGCAGTTGAGGGCTTGCCTTTTTCTTGGATTGACTTTTTTGTAATGGCAGTAGATAGCTATACATATGGAAAAGTGTTCTCCAAATGTAGCATTTGAAACATTCTTAAAGAATATATCATCTTAAAGCTGGTTGAAAAAAAAAGTGTTGATCCTTTGGAAGTTTTGTTTATCTGCACACGATTGTTGTTTTAAAATTCATGGTATCTGGTCCTTTAAAAAAAGAGGAAAATGGTTTCAATTGGTTTACTCAACTATGGTTTGGGGGATGTACCAACCTGCAAAATTATTTGATAGAATAGCAACCTTGCTTAGAGTCAGGTGCCTGGTCTGGGAGGCCTGACCAAAATAAAGATGTGGAGAGTCTTTTGGTTACAAGATGCTGAAATGGTCAACTCAGAAGGAGGGGGAGGAAGAAGGAGAGGGAAAGGGCAAATAGTGGGGAATGATATTGGCCAGATCATACTGTTATATTGTGTGCATTTGCACATATGTAACAACAAATTCTAGCATTGTGTATAACTATAATGCACCAATAAAAATATGGGGAAAAAAAACAGGAGTTTAGGACAGCCATATACCTATTCCAACAGCCAGGATGACTTGGCTGCTACTATTTCTGTTCCTGGCTATCCATCAAGATAGTCTAAATTCAAATTTAAATTAATTAAACTTAAAGTAAATTAAAAATGATTTAGTCACATCAGTCACATTTCAAGTTCACAGCTGAATACAGCAAAGCTATTACAATTGTACCCATTTTTCAGTTAAGGAGATTGAAGCAGAGATGTTAAAGAATTTATCAAATCATTGAATGGCAGCACTAGGAAGATAAAACCAAACATCTTGAGAGTCAGTGGTCTTAATGACTACTTCACGTGGCCTCTCTGAAAATCCGTGTTATTTGGGAAATTTTTTCACTATGATACTCATCAGTCAAATGAAGTATGCAACTGAATTTCATCTAAAGCCCTTTCCCCTGCCAATGGTCCTGGCTTCATTCTTTCATGGTTGGTATTTAGTATCTACTCTGGGTAGAGAGAATACCAGATGCTGGATATGCATGGATGAGCAAAGCAGACATGGTCCCTGTCCTCATATCCAGAGAAGAAGGCATTCATTCAGCAAGCACATGACTACATAGAACATCGCAATTGGGAGCAGTGTGCAAAGCAGTGGTTCTAGGGACTGAGAGTATTCAATGAGATTTGACCCTGAGAGGCCAGCCATGCTCTTTTGAGCAAATGGAACTTGAGAGGAGAGGAGGTCATAAAAGTCTCCACTCCCTCCACTGTGCCACCCAGCAAGGGGTCAGCTGTACCCACTTGCCCCCATGGTGATAGGTTTACCATGTGTCTGTGTTGGGTTGAGGTTGCAAGTGCTCAGGACCACAGAGAAGCAAAACTTGCCTCTTCCCAGGCCACTCCGTTCCCTGGTTTGCCCAGATTCATATCGCCTGGGCAACCAGCATATATGCCTACGTCAGAGTTAAAAATGGAATGCAGGAGAACATCTGTAACAGATCAAATTTAATTTGGGTTTCAGCCTGCCTATAGCGCACACACAAGGGTGTGTTGTGCTCATGCCTGAGTCAGTAACGTCAGTGACATTCATGACAGGGTGAATGCATGTGGAGACTCAGCTACTGTAAATTTCAGGTTAGAGATTTGCTTCATGGCTTCTGGGCATAGAGAATTTGCTTCAGGAGGAAGGACTGATTCTCTACTCTGTGAGAAATGTATTAAAACAATTTAAAAGGAAGGGGAAAAAACAGTTCATAGGAAACCCATTCTGAAGAGGATTCTTTTCCTCCTCTGACTCTTCTGCTGTGGGTTTTCCTCGAAGCTCGGGCCTTACTCTCTTTCTTTCCAAAGAACTCATTCTATTTTATAGCTTTCAAGGTTTCATCAGTAAATGGTACAAACATAGACAGGAGGCCGATAGGGAAAGATCCTACTGTGGCCTTGAACCTGGATACTAGGAAGACACATCTATCTGCTACTGAAAGTTAACCACTGAGTAAGAGTAGCAATTCAACAGAGGGATTGATCCAACAGAAACACCTTCAAACCAGGACTGTGAACTCAGTACTTAAAATGGCAAGACAGGTGACAGAAATGAGTGCTGGGCTGGGCGGGGTCCATGGTAAAGTGGGGGCCATGTGCAGTTAATTGGTTACCCAATTCATTTTTCTATTTTTCTTTTCTGTTTTAAAAGTCAGGATTCTGCATTTTCATGTGAAAATAAACCAATGTTGTGCACGAAGTGGTACAAACACAGTCTGTAGGGACAGATGTGATCTTTTGCTTGCTAAGACCTGATGGTTTATCATTTCTAAAGAAAGAGGCTTCCTGGGAAGGAGGGTGGCCAGAAGAAAAGCACAGAGAAGGGAGGGCCTGCAAGTGAACAGAGGCTGTGAGTGTCTGGTGCTACAGTTCCAGGTGAGCTAACACGAGCATCCACGCCATGTAGCAGGTGCTCGCTGATGTGTCTGTATGGGGATGCGTGCTCCAGATGATCATGGCTTGATTACATCAGCCACGGGGTTACCCCGCGAACCCTCCTCACTCAGGCTTGTGCTTACCACACTACTTCTGCTTTTAATTTGGCTTCTCAAAATAATGTCTGCACATAGAGAATTTGACTATCCATTTGTTTTGGTAGTTTTATTTTCCTTTCTAAAACAATAAAGGAGCATCCTGGTTTTATAAATTAATTGCTTTTGGTTAAACCAAGTGTGTCCCCCCTTATCCTCATTACCTAAGACATGATGAGGATTTAATTCCAATATGATTATCTTACCAATATCCATGGAGAAAGCAAGGTGCAGTGCATGTATATTTATAGACATGAAATTGTTCATTCCTCCAAGAATCCTTGGTTTCTTGAGTGGGAAATGGTATTTAAAGGCCACAATCTGTGCTGTCATTACTTCTAGGACTTTTCAGTGGACAGAGCTAGGAAATAAGTATTTCTGGAATTTTTTTTTAAATCACAGGCTCATACTGATATTTCCAATTCAAATTTAACATTAAAGAATCTATGTATGTATACAGATATAGAGAGTATGTATATAGATATTTAGAGAGTGAGAAAGAGAAATCTTGATCCTTAACAATATTAGCATAGTTGTTTACTTTCTCCTGCAATATAGAAAATAGTTTCAAAATAAAGCCAATATTACTATTAACAATAAGACAACTCAATGCATGATATTTATGATTTCAGCTCCATTTGTCCTTAGAATAGATTCTACTGAGGATATGTAGTCAAAATATTGCATTAACAATGTCATTATCTTCTCTATGTAGTTATATCACTAACTTGATATTCAGTTAAAAACAAAGATTAACTGTGGTTTGAGTGTTGAAGGTCACCCAAAGGCCCATGTGTTTGAGGCTTGGTTTCCAGAGTGGTACTATTGGGAAGTGGTATAACCTTTAAGAGATGGGCCTGGTGGGAGGTGGGTCTGGAAAGGGACTATGGGACCTCTGTCTCTTCTTTTACTCTCTTTTGCTTTCTGGCCATAGTGTAAGAAATTTTGCCTCATCATGTGTTCCTACCATGATGTGCTGCCTTACCACAGACCCAAAATGACAGGGTCAACTGAATGTGAACTGGAATCTCCAAAAAGTGAGCAAAAGTAAACCTTTTCTTTTTATAAGTTGATTGTCTCAGGTATCTCATAGTGATGGGAAGCTAACACATCATCGTTTTCCATTTTTGAAATTATTAGGGATTACTTTTTATTTTCTATTTATTTTTACCTTTTGGATAGGATAATATTAACGGGATAACCAAATCTGAAACTATGAGGTAAACTTGAGATGAATCACTTCCATCTGCATTGTTATTAGTTTGGGTTCAGTTACTTTTTACAAATATAAGCAGACAGCTATCTATTTTAACCCTATTCCCTTCTTACACAACCCTGGGCGGAGGGGTCATCGTGGGAACCTCACACTCCATGATGGTCTGGCTGCTGCCACTCCAGTGAGGAATCAGCTATGCCCACATATCTCCCAAGCTGTTATATTTGCCATGGATCTCTGTGGGTGGGGGCATTGTGGTTATATAAGAAAGTGTCTGGATATGTCTTTTTTCCATTTGGATACTTTCAGTTAAAATTCACTATGTATAAAGTCAAAGCAACAGCCTTCTCCTCACACTAACTCTGTCTGCAAACTTCCCTGTTTCTGCTCTCAGTGCCTCAATTCTCCTAAGCACCCATTTAATTTAGTCTTTGTACCATATCAATCAGCAAAACGTGGTTATTCATTCAATTCACATCATTTTTTGGTGTCAGCTCTCTGCCAAACATGTGATGAATAAAACATCATCTGTGATCCCAAGGAGCATAAAATGCAGTGGGAAGAAACAAGAACAACAATAACAACAACAAAAATGATCCCAGACTGGTACAAAGTGCTGTGATTGAGACAAGCATGAGATGATTTGGGAAAACAAAGTGACTACAGAAAATCCTACTGAAGGAGATAATGCCTGAGCTGTATTTGCAGGGGAGGCTAGGATTAGGTTTTAATAATGAGAAGAACAGGATGAAGATGGAAGCAAAGAACACATCAGGCGGAGAGAGTCCAGAGGTAAATGGGAATGAAGTGTGTTCCAAGGACAGCAGTTTCCAATATGCTTGGAGTGTCATAGTTTGGCCAAAGAAGAAGGATAGAGACCTGATAGTGAGGAATTTTTTCTACTCACCATGATATGAGTGGATTTTCTTCCTTTCTTTTCTTTTTAAACCTGGAAAGATTTATAAATGTGGGATGATATAAAATCAGAATTGTATTTTTAAAAGATCACCCTGGGGCTAAGAATGTAGCTCAGTGGTAGGGGACTTGCCTAGTGTGCATGAGGCTTCAGGTTTGATCCCCAGTACTGGAAGAAAAAAACATCATCCTGGAGGTTGGTAAAAGAATGAGAAGGATTGAAAGAGGAAAAACCTAGAGGCAAGACTAGTGCAATAATTCAGGGAGGACATGAAGAACGCCTGGACTGAAGTAGTGGCAGAAAAGGTGAAGGCAAGAAGCTTGCCTGAGAGACATGAAGGAAACATAGCTGATAAGTCTTGGCAAGTGGACCGTGACTCTAGGATACTCTGCAATTTCTGGTTTGACCAACTAACTGGGTGTAATGCCATTTATGTAGAATAGGGATACAGTAAGAGAAGCAGCAGGTTGGAGAATGGGGAGCCATTATGAGGATGTTAGATGCAGGAACACTATGACAGAAACATCTATTGTGTACAAAGCACTTGGGTTGAGCAACAGGCTGCAAGACAAGAGTGAGGATGTACAGGGATTGATTTACAATAGTGAGAGGATTATAGAGGGTGATATAGAAAAAAATTAGCACGAAAAGCAGAGGGAGGAGTATTAATGGGAGGAGGGTATAAATGTTGGATTTGAAAGGCATGATGAAAGTAACTGACTTCAAGGATTCAAATAGTGCATTGACCAAAATTCCTTCAGTGGGAAAGCATGGTGAAGCCCCAGAGTTTCAGAGGTTGGTGAACCAAGTTCTCATCCATTCTTCTTTTATTAAGTTTTATATGACACCCCTTTTTGACATTCTCATTACTATGACCAGGGCTCACTTTCTCCCTATTCTTTTAGGTATTTTTCTCTTTTTTGTGTGTATTTTTATTTTAAAATAATTGTTCCTTCTTTACATTGTCTGAGCAAAAAGGAGACATTTTTAAATACCACTTACAATTCTATTACCCAAAGACAAGTACTGTTAATGTTTTAGGATAATTTCCTCTTTTTTTCCTAAGTGAGAGTAACAGAGAATACAGCCCATACAGTTTTCTTATTTATAAAGCAAGAATAATATTGTATATTTTTTTAAACTTTAACAGTATTATGTAATATCTTCATCTATCCTTAAAAATTTCTTTGTAACATCATTTTAATGACCTCTAGTAATCTATTCTATTAATTTGTTTCCAATTTTTAATGTTAAGAACAATACAGATCATTTCAACATTATGCTATCTTTCCCTTCCCCAAATTCATAATAGTATCATCAATGCTACTTATTTACTTCTCATCACAAACACTTTATATTTTCATTTGGTTATTTAACTTTTTATGTGCTTAGTTTTGCAAAATATTGTGTATATCAGTCAGGATATGTTAGTTATGCTGCAGTAACAAACAACTCCAAAAATTTCAGTGTCTTACTTCAATAGAAGAAATATTATTTTCCTACTTATATTTCATGTTGGTTGCAGATTAGCTGTGGATTAGATTCATGCTCTTTACTTTGGGAACTAGGTTAGAGGGTCAACCTCAATGTTGGACATGTTATTCCTTTGGCAGGAAGAAATGAGCAATAGTGGAATCATATATGATGATTCTTAAAGATTTTGCTTGGAAATGTCCATCACTCCCACTTTTTTCCCCAAATCAAGTTACATGTTCGAGTCTAATGTCAGTGGGTAAGTATAATTTTTCCACATAGAAAAATAGTGAATCATTGGAAACAGTAATAAAATCACCTCAACTCCAAACTTCTGTGGATATGTATATTTTGCTTTTATTAATGTTTCATCTTTGTGAAACTAACTGGATTTCAAAGGGCAAAATTATGAAATAGTATTATTTTTCTCATAATTTTTCAAATCACCCTTAATATTATTCCTTTCACCAACTCTAGATATTATCTGGAGCAGACCTAAAAGCTTTTCTTAAAATTGTAAGGAATTATCACAGTCTCACCTTCATGACTTAATTCTACTTGATCAAAACTAAAATTTATTTTCTCCGTCAGTTTAAAGCTCCTTTTCTCTCCCATAGCTCTCAGACCTAAGTTTGGACTTTTGCAGTGGAAAATCTGCTTTTGTTCTCTAGTTCTAACTCTTCCTCATGCACTCTATTTAACTGATGCCACCGTGTAGGTGACAGCCCTCTTTCTGTCACGTGCAAAGTGATTGGCTCCTTCTCTCATGGGGCGCTTCTATGGGTTATTGGAAGACTCCCTGCCAGAGCCTTCCACTGCATTATTCCCTGATGAAGACAAGCACCCTCTAGCTGACCCCACAACTCTTCCCCCACTTCCTGCTTCTGACTTTACATCCCAGGACCACTCTATCATAGGTCCATGTTGTCAGCCAGCCCTCCACACTGAAGATAATTTGAGACAATGCACACTAACTACTACAGTGTCCACTCCAGGCTGCTAGAAATACTCATAGTTCTAACCCATACAGTGTTGAAATCTCTGACTATTCCCATTATAGTCTTCACTTCTCACTCTGTTGGTGTCAGGGGAAGCTCTGATCAGGCCTGTGTTTAGATTTTGCCAGGTGCAAGTCAGTCTCTGTGTCCTCCATTCTCCTGGAGAGACATGGCAAAGTATTCTGAAATGGTCACTTACAGCTCCCTATCTCCTGTAAGGAATGGTTGTATAGGAGGATTTCAACACATAGTGCTCCGATAACAGTTCCCAAGGTGATTCTCACCTCCAGCATTCCTTATCTATAGGCTGGAGGTGAGAGATTGACTTAAATCCACATTGTGTTTTACATGTTTTAACAGGTCCTAAATGCTGAATCAGAATGTTTTTTGTTTACAAATTTAGGAAATAGACTAAACTAAGACAAAAGAAAATCATGTCCTCTATATTCAGAATATACATGTTCCTGTACTGATATATTTTACACAATGTCAGGTCTGAGTGGAAGATATAATGTTAGGCCTGAGAAGGTGACATACTTATTTTTATAGAACTTTACCTCTTTCTTGTATCTGAGATAAATGCATTTTAAAAATTCACTATTATAAAAAAAGCACAAACCTGTGAAAAAGCAAACAACACTAGAAAGTCCAGAATTATGATTAAGAGGAATGAATGGGATTACAGTATCAAAGGAAAGCAGTTACGAAAACTTCACTGTCCCACTCATTCCTGGAAACTGGCTGTGAGAAAGTGGGGGGAAAATACTTAGATAGCTCTAGGAGTTCAGAATTCAAAGCCCATTCTCCCATACTTCAACTTTGCTTTGTCTACTACTAATCTTACAAGCAAAAGAAAGCAATCAAAAGCCTCAGGAGTTATATTTTAAATTTTGACTTTGAGGCAATGAAAAATAGATTCAACAAGTTCGGTTTGTGATTCATTCCCCAATTTAAAGTCGCTGCCCTTTAATTTAGTCATACGAATGCTACCATGCAGGTTTGCATCCTTGTATTTGAATAATAAGCCAACTCTCCATGAAGTCTGAAGCCTGTACCTGGGGCTGCTTGCTGGCACGAGATAACACTGGGTGCTGTGACATCATACACTCTTCAGTGTTAATTATAGAAGTCTAAGAATAGAAAAAAAACAACAAAAAATCTAAGATGTTCTTAATTAACTAGTAGTGAACAAAAGGCAGGCCAGGCCTGGGTATGAAAGAAATTCCCTTTGTTGACAATAAAGTTGTTGAGATATTGGCCAGCTATTGAAGACCAAATATTTCAATGGGATATAACATTTTATTATGAAAATTTCCAAATATACCAAAGAGTTGATAAAAAATTTTAGTGATCATTCATGTATTTACCACCCAGAACTCCATTAACATCTTGCTATAGCTGCTTTATTAAATTTCTACTCATCTGTTTATCTTTCTGTCCACCCATCAAATCTATCTTTCTAAAAAGTGTGCTTTAAATACGTGGCAGCCATCGGTACACTTTATTTCTAAATGTTTCAACCTTCCTATCGATGATTAGGGCTAAAATATTTGCTCATGAGTTTTTTGGGGGCAAAATTTACATACAGTGAAATGCACAGATCTTGAATGTACTGTTTGACAAGTCTTACCAAATGCATACACATGGGACATTGAGCTTTAATCTACCATCACCTTGTCACTTCTCCCCTTCAATCATTAAATGAATATTGCATCAATAGAAAGCTGAAAAATGGTGAAGATGATGCTATTCGTACAGCAACCAAAATATAAAAGTAGCTCAGAAGGAGCATTTAAGAGATATACATGACATAAATGAAGGAAACCATAAATCTTTACTGAAATGTAAAAGAAAGTTTTACTATTATGAAAAAATACTATATTCCTCAACTGAAAGATTAAATGTGGCAATGTCAGTTTTCTCTGACTTAGTTTATAGGCTTATGACCATTTCAGCAATATCAATAAAATATATACCAGTAGGGCTTTCCCTCTAAAATAAGACAACTATGAAATTCATGACAGAAAAAGTAACTATAGAATAATGAGGGGTCCTAAACTCTATTTAATAAGTACATGTGCTTAGATTAGAGAGGTGGTGGTGCTTAGAATAAAGAGGTAATAATGGTGAGAAGTGACTAGATTCTGGATATTTTTAAATTTATTTATGTATTTATTTTTAATTTTTTTTAACAATTTTTTTTTAGTTGTAGACAGACACAATGTCTTTATTTTATTGCTTTGTATGTGGTGCTGAGGATCGAAACCAGGGCCTCACGCATGCGAGGCAAGCGCTCTACCACTGAGCTACAATCCCAGCCCTTAAATTTATTTTTATTTTTTAATCTTCTTTGCAGTACTGGGGATCAAATCCAAAACCTTGGACATGCTAGGCAAATGCTCAACCATTGAGTCACACTGCCATCCCCGGATATCTTCAAAATAGATAACACAGTTTGATGATGAATTGACTGTACAGTGTAAATAAAGAACTCAAGGTGACACCAAGGTTTTGACCTGTGCTATTTACTGAGATGTGAAAAGTTGGGGGCTTGGGAGAATAGGATCAGGAGTTCAATTATATTCATGCTGTTTCAGATGCCCATTGAATATCCAAGAGAATATATGAAGTATGCAATTGAACATTTAGGTCTGGAGTTCAGAGGAGCTATGAGACTCAGGTCCAGGCAAGAGTTATAAATACAAGATGAGACCACCTACAAAATAACCTTGAAGAAAGAAAAGGCAAGGGCTGAGAGTGTGGTTGATAAGGAGAGGTGTAGCCAATTCCCCTTCAAGGAAGGACTGAAAACCTAGCTATAGGGAGGGTAGTGAGCAGGCTGCCTTCAGCTCTTTTCTCCTTTAGGGCCTTATCCTACTCAAACAGCCTCCTCACCCAAGGTCCTGCCCTTTCAAGGCAGCTTTAATTCAGTGACTGAGCAAGGATTGGGTATATTTTAAAAGCCCAGGCATTTACTTCTGGTTGTGAGACAACTGTGACCAGTAACATTTGTTCCAGAGCAGCCCACTGGCTAGACCAAAACTTTGTTGGGGCTACATGGCAGTTTGACTTCTCCCTCAGACAATTCCTGCTTTCTCCATCTTCCTATCACAGGTATTCACCCCAAAGATACATCTCATATTCTAAACTTTGTTTCAGCCTCTGCTTCCAGAGTACTAAATCTACAATAGAAAGATTAAGGACAAACTAGCAAGAAGACAGCAAAAGGAGGCCTTTGAAGCAGGAGGATAACTAAAAAAAAGGGGTGTCTTAGAAGCCAAGAGATCTTCAAATGTTTACTCTCTGAAGCTTACTAAATCAGAGATTGGTGATGTCCCTCAGGACTTATTCTCGTCTTCTTTCTCAGTTTTGAAGTGATTTTGGAAAAATGTCTAGTACCAGTTTTAGAACTCCCAGATTTTTCCACATTTAAAAAACTGACGTATGATTGACAGTGTACAGATTTAAGATGTTCACATAATATTTTGATATACACATACATTGAAAAATGGTTCCTTCTCAATCAAGCTCATTAACCTATCCATCACTTCACATTATGTACTTTTTTAAAGATCTCTCTTAGTAAAATTCAAATGTGCATTTCATTATTATTAACTACAGCAACCATGCTGTACATTATTAGATCTCCAGAACTTACTCATTTTGCAACCCTAAGTTTGTACCTATTGACCAATATGTCCCCATTTCCCCTTACCCCATTCCCTGGAAACCACCATTCTACTGTTCTATGAATTTGACATTCTTAGGTTCAACATACAGTATAAATAAGGCTATGTAATATTTATCTTTCTGTGTCTGGTTTATTTCACTTCACATTATGTTCCTGTGTTCATCCATGTTCGCACAACTAAACAGGAGGATTTCCTTCTTTACACATCAATTGTTTTCTTTTTCTTTTTTTTTTTAAATATTTTTTTTTTAGTTGTAGATGGACACTATGTCTTTATTTTATTGCTTTGTGTGTGGTGCCGAGGATCAAACCCAGGGCCTCACGCATGCGAGGCAAGCGCTCTACCGCTGAGCTACAATCCCAGCCCACATCAATTGTTTTCTTAATTTCTTTTTTGGATAATTCCTTGTTGATGTATAGAAACACAACTGATTTTTCTATGTTGGTCTTATATTCTGCAACTTGAATGAATTTGTATTAGTTCTAACAGATTTTTTATGAAGTCTTTATAGTTTTCTGTGTGTAAGATCACAGCATCTGCAAACAGAGATGACTTTACTTATTCAAAACTGGATGTTTTTATTTTTCTTGCCTAATTGCTATGGCTAGAACTTCCAGAACTATGTTGAATAGATGTGACAAGAGGGAGCATCCTTGTGTAGTTCCTTGTTTAGTTTAATACAGACGAGCTGAAAGCTTTATTAATTATGTTTATTGTAAGCTTGTCATATGTGGAATTTATTATGTTGAAGTAAATTCCTTATATATCTAATTTATTAAGAGTTTTAATCATGAAGGGATGCAACTGTTGAGGTGATTATATGATTTTTTGTTGTTCATTCTGTTAATGTGATTATCATATTTATTGCTTTGTATATTTTGAACCATTCTTGCATCTTAGGACAAATCCCACTTGATCATAATGTGTGATCCTTTAAATGTGCTGCTGAATTCAGTTTACTAGTATTTTGTTGAGGAATTTTGTATCAATGTTCATCAGGAATGTTGGCCTGTAGTTACTGAGCTACAGCCCCAGCCCCTACAATATTTTATTTATTTATTTATTTATTTATTTATTTATTTATTTATTTATTTATTATGTGGTGCTGAGGATCAAACCCAGTGCCTCACACATGCTAGCCAAGCTCTCTACCACTGGGCTACAACTCTAGTCCCTTGGGCTTTTATTTGTTGAAAGAGTTTTGATTACCAATTCAATCTTCTTGCTCATTGATCTATTCAGACTTCTATTTCTTCATGATTCAATATTGTTAAAAATATGTAACTGATATATAAAACATAAAATTATACATATTAATAGGATAATGTGAAGTTTTGATGCATGTACACATTGTCAATGTTCAAATCAGGTTAATATGTCTGTCACTTTAAACATTTATCATTTATTGGGCTGAGGTTGTGGCTCAGTGGCGGAGCGCTTGCCTCGCATATGTGAGGCACTGGGTTCCATACTCAGCACCACATAAAAATAAGTAAACAAAATAAAGACACTGTGTCCATGTATAACTAAAAACATTAAAAAAAATTGATCATTTATTTACGGTGAAAACTTCAAAAATTCTCCCAGCTTTTTGAAATGTACCAGAACTTCTTCCTCTTGTTTAATTGTGACTTCGCACTCATTGACCAACCTTTCCCCATCCTCCCCACTTCTTCCCCTAGCCTCTGGTAACCACCATTGTACTCTCAACTTCTATGTGATCAATGTTTTTAGCTTTCACATATTAGATGAGTCAGTCTTAGTAGGTTTTATGTTTCTAAAAACTTTTTCATTTCTTCTAGGTTATTCAGTTTATTGTTGGTTATTCAATTTATTTATTTAATATTTATTTTTTAGTTGTAGGTGGACAGAATATCTTTATTTTTATGTGGTGCTGAGGATCGAACCTAGTGCCTCATGCATGGTAGGTAAGCGCTCTACCACTGAGCCATAACCCCAGACCCCAATTTATTTATTGTATCCAATGTATTGTTGCAAAATTGTTCATTCTGGCCTCTTATGATACTTTTATATGTCTTTGGTATCAGTTATAATGTCTCTCCTTTAATATCCAATTTTATTTTTTTGAGTCTTGTCTTCTTTTCTTAGCTAGCTAAATATTTGCCGATTTTATTTTTTTCAAAAACCAATCCTAATTTCATTAATCTTTTGTTGTTTTGCTATTCTCAATTTCATTTATTTCTGCTCTAATCTTTGTTGTTTTCTTCATTCTGCTAACTTTGGGCTTAGAATGTTCTCTTTTTCTACTCTCTTGAGGTAAAAATTGGGTTATTTAAGATATTTTTTAAAAATATTTTTTAGTTATAGATGGACGCAATATCTTTGTTTTGTTTGTTTATTTTTATGTGGTGCTGAGGATCAAAACCAGTGCCTCACATGTGCGAGGCACGTGCTCTGCCACTGAGCCACAACCCCAGCCTTAAGCTATTTTTTTAATGTATGTGTTTATTGATATAACTTTCCCTCCTAGAATCAATTTTACCTCATCCCAGAAGTTTTTGTATATTGTGTTTCCATTTCTCTCTCTCTCTCTTTCTCTCTCTCTCTCTCTCTCACACACATACACACACACACATACAGAATTGAATGTAGAGCCCTGCACATTCTGAGCATGTTTTACCACTGAGTTATATACTCAACCACTCAAAATATTTTTTTATTTTCCTTTTGAAAAGGAAAAGTTTGCTCTGGAGCATGTTGTCTAATCTTCATATGTTTGTGACTTTCCCAGTTTTCTTCCTGTCACTGATTTCGATTTCATTCCATTATGATTGGAAAAGATCTCGATACTATTTTTATCTCTTAAATTTGCTAAGACTTGTTTTGTTGGAATAACATGATCTATCCTGGAGACAAATTTCAAAGGAATATATATTCAGTCTACTGCCATGGGATGGAATTTTTCTGCATATGTCTGTTAGTCCATCTGGTTTCAAGTAGAGTTCAAGTCTGATGTTTCCTTATGTTTCTGTCTGGATGATCTATCCGTTGTTGAAAGTGAAATATCAAAGTCCCTACTATTATTTTACTGCTATCTGTTTCTCTTCAGTTCTGTTAATATTTGCTTTGTAAATTTTGTTGCTCCGATGTTGGGTACATATAAATTGTTATATCATTTTGATGAATTGACACCTTTATCATTATAGAATGACCTTCTTTTTTTCTTGCTACAGTTTTTGATTTTAGATGTAAATTTAACTACCTCTGATCCCTTTTTGTTTCCATTTTCATGAAATACTCTTTTCCATGCCTTTGATTACAACCTATATCTGTTCTTAAAGTCAAAGTGAGCTTCTTGCATGCAGCATATGGTTGGGTCTTGTTTTTTAAATCCATTCATCCATTGTATGTCTTTTGATTGGAGAACTTAGTCCATTTGCATTTTAAGTGATTATTGTTAGGTAAGGATGTCCTATTGGCATTTTTGTTGATTGTTTTCTATTTTGTACTGCCTTTATTCTTTTCTTCTCCTTTTGCTGTCTTCCTTTGTGATTTCATAATTTTTTGTAACGGTATGCTTTGATTCCTTTGTCTTTATGCCTTAGGTATCTAGTATAGGTTTTTCACTTTATAGTTACCATGAGGCTTACAGAAAATACCTAACAGTTACAATGATCTACTTTAAGCTGATAATAGCTTCAATTACACACAAAATCTTCATACTTTAACCTCTCTTCCACAAATTTTATGTTTTTTGATGTCACAATTTACTTCATTTAATATTATGGATCCCTTAAAATATTTCAGCTCTACTTAATCTTTACGAATTTTGTCTAGAGTTGAAAACAATTTACATATCATTATGGTTTTAGAGCATTCTGAATTTGACTATTTTACTAATTTTACAAGTGAATTTTATAATTTTCATGTATTTATGTAACTAATCAGTGTCCTTTAATTTCAGTTTAAAGAAACCCTTTCAGCGTTTCTTATAAGGCAGAGCTAGTGGTGATGAATTCCCTTAGCTTTTGTCTGTCTAATAAAAATACACCTCCCCTATATTTCTGTTTTTTAAAAAATATTTTTATTAGTTGTTGATGGATCTTTATTTTATTTATTTATTTATTTATTTATTTATTTATTTATTTATATGTGGTGCTGAGAATCGAACCCAGTGCTTCACACATGCTAGGCAAGCACTCTACCACTGAACCATGACTCCAGCCACCTTTCCTTTATTTCTTTTTCTTTTTAATTTTTTTTAGTTGTAGATGGACACAATGTCTTTATTATATTGCTTTGTATGTGGTGCTGAAGATCGAACCCAGGGCCTCACGCATGCGAGGCAAGTGCTCTACCGCTGAGCTACAATCCCAGCCCCTCTCCTTTATTTCTGAAGGATAGATTTATTGGATAAAATATTCTTGCTTTGCTGTTTTTCTTTTAGCACTTTGAATATATCACCCCATTCTCTCCTGGCCTGTAAAGTTTCGACTGAAAAATCCACTGGTAGCATTATAGGAGCTCCCATATGTGTGATGCGTCATTTCTTTTGCTGCTTTGGAAATTTTCTATTTGAATTTTGATGATTTAATTATAATATGGCCTGGTGAAGTCCTCTCTGGGTTGTTCTTGTATGGGGACTTTTGAGCTTCATGAATCTCATATCCATGTCTCTCCCGAGAGTTGGTGAGTTTTCTGCTATTATTTGTTTAAATAAGTTTGCTTCCCTTTTCTCTTTCTTTTCTATTAGGGGCTCACATAATTCATAAATTGTTTTGTTTAATGGTGTCACATAAGTCCTATAAGTTTTATTCACTCTTTCATTCTTTTTTCTTCTTTCTCCTGAGACTGGATAGTTTCAAAAGACCTGCCTTAGGAGAATCACGAGTTCAAAGCCAGCCTCAGCAATGGCGAGGCGCTAAGCAACTCAGTGAGACCCTGTCTCTAAATAAAACACAAAATAGGTCTGGGGATATGGCTCAGTGGTCGAGTGCCCCTGAGTTCAATCTCCAGCACCAAAAAAAAAAAAAAAAGACCTGCCTTCAAGTTCACAAGTTCTTTCTTCTGCTTGATTAGGTCTGCTTTTGAAGCTCTATATTGCATATTTTTCCATTTCCTTCATTGTTTTATTCAACTTTAGGTTTTCTGTTGGTTCCATTTTATGCTTTCCATTTCATTGTTGAATTCCTCATTTTGTGTATGTATTATTTTCCTGATTTTGTTTAGTTGTCGATCTCTGTAATCTTGTAATTTACTGGGATTTCTTAAAATAAGTATTTTAAATTTCTTTTCAGACAATTTGTCTCTAGTTCTTTGGAACTGGTAAATGGAAAATTATTGCATTCCTTTGGTGGTGCCGTGTTTCTTTGTCATTTCATGTTTCTTGAAGCCTTGCATTGATGTTTACACATCTGAGGAGCAGTCATTTCCATTTATGAACTGGCTTCAGCAGGGAAAGACTTTCACCTGTGAGTGGGTATGAAGGCACTGGCTGGGTGAAATGTGGCAGCTATGGTTCTAGGGAGGGGGCAGCAGCATCATCTCCATGCAGCTCCATCAGCTGAGATAAGTATCAGCAAAGACAACCAGGGAACCTAGCCGCCTAGATTGCAGGTATGTGCAGTGGCAGAGCTGGCAACAGCAAAGACTGTTGGGGATATCAGTGGTAAAGGCTGTTGGGGTCCTCCTGTTCTACTTTTCCTTGTAGGGGGGATGTCCAGGCTGACAGGAAACCCTCCTGGCATGGTATCTGGCATATAAGCACACAGACAGTCACAGTGCTGCTGGGTTCCAGGGTGAATGCACTTACAGTGGCTCCACAAGCAGGGTCTTGGGTACAGGGACATGTGAAACAAATATGAAGCCTGGGTCCTGGGACACAGACAGACTTGCTATGGTGTTGATGCCTGCACCTTAAGTGTATGCATGTGTGTGTGTGTGCGCACGTGCGCTGATGACCCATGTAACTGGGTTCTAGGTGTCTAGAAACCAGTTTCTAAGGCTCTTAAGAATAGGGCACAGAAAAACTCAGGCTCCACGGGTGGGGCATAGCATAGCAGCAGTTCTGACCTTGTAGATGATGCAATGCTACAATAGCTCAGGCCATGTTATGGGGACTCAGTTGTGCTTCCCTCTCCAAAGGGAGCATAATGACATAAATGCTGGGCAGCTCCATATGCTGAGTTTTGTATCATTGAAGACTTTGTAGGTCCTTGGAGGCAAAGGCTGCAGATGTTGCAGTGTTACCAAGAACTGCTGGGGGTTCATGATCTCTTTTGCCTATAGATAGAAATCCCTCAGAGGGATATTCCTCCAGGTTCTTAGTAATCTTGGACTGAAGGATAGGAACAAAAATAAAACGTTTCCTACGCTTTTCTATGTAGCCATCATCAATTTTTGTGAGTTTCTGCTATTTCTTCATTGTACTCCAGAGCTCTCCCAGAGCTAGTCTTATTGTATATGGTTGTTTATTCATTATTCTTGTTATTTCTATGGGAGGGGTGAATGTTGGAACCTCTTAATCCTCAATATTTCTGATGTTACTCCAGAATTCTTTCCAGAATAAAGAATACATTTCACAATTTGCCTTAAAACTTTTAAATATGGTGATATTAACAAAGATCTGGTCAATTATATGTCCATAACTGCTTCAGGGAAACTTCCTTAAAAAATCATCTGGAACAATAAGTGTTGGTGAGGATGTAGGGGAAAAAGCACACTCATACATTACTGGTGGGATTGCAAATTGGTGCAACTAATCTGGAAAGCAGTATGGAGATTCCTTAGAAAACTTGGAATGGAACCACCATTTTTCCCAGCTATCCACTCCTCAGTCTATACCCCAAGGACTTAAAAACAGCATACTACAGTGATGTAGCCACTTCAATGTTTATAGCAGTTCAATTCACAATAGCTAAACTGTGGAACCCCCTAGATGCCCTTCAATAGATGAATGGATGAAGAAACTGTGGTATGTATACACAATGGAATATTACTCAGCATTAAAAGAGAATAAAATTATAGCATTTGCAGGTTAATGGATGAAGTTGGAGAACATCATGCTAAGTGAAGTAAGCCAATCCCAAAAAACCAAAGGCTAAATGTTTTCTCTGATAAGTGGATGCTGATCCATAATGAGAGAGGGGAGCATAGGAAGAATGGAGGAACTTTGGTCAAAGGGGATGGAAAGGTGGGGAAGGGACATGGGGGCAGGAAAGATGGTGGAATGAGATGTACATCATTACCCTAGGTACATGTATGACTGAACATATGACGTGACTCTACATGTGTACAACCAGAGAAATGAAAAGTTGTGCTTCATTTGAGTACAGTGAATCAAAATGCATTCTGCTGTCAGGTATACCTAATTAGAATAAATACATTTTAAAAAATAAATAAATAAATAAATAAATAATAATAATAAATCATCTGGGAGTATCTTTTTCCCTCCTTGTTCTCTTCTTGCTGTGGCTTGGAACATGCCTGAGCAGAAAGTTTCTGTCAGCCTAGGGTCCAGATGATCTTAGCTTCCATATCAGCAATTCTATACCAGCTCTTGAGTGCTTCCATATGAAAAGAAAAAAAAAAAAGACAACTGCTATGATTTTTGTGTCTATCATTCTTGGGCCAACCTAATCCCAAATGATGGAACTATGATAATCCTTATTCTCCTCTAGGGTTGACCACTCCTTCCTTCTGGCTTTCCTGTTCTTTGTTTATGCCTCTATCACAACACTTCCAATAATATATTATTACATGCCTCAGTAGGTGCTCTGAGTTTGTTAAAATCTGTGAGTGGTTTTCAATCTGTTAATTTGGGTCTTTATTTTATTATGTATTCTTATAAATTTAAAATGTCTTATCCTTCCAATCAGATGGCAAGATATTTGATCATAGAAACTTTTTAAAATTTATTTTTATTTTTTTTTATTTGTTCTTTTTAGATACACGTGACGGCAGAGTATATTTTGACATATTATACATACATGGAGTATAACGTTTTCTAATTAGGATCCCATTCATGTGGTTGTACATGATGAAATTTTTAAAAATTCAGCTTTGTAAAATTCCATTTGGTTTTTCTTTACATCCTATATTTACTTGCTGAAATGCTCTGGTTTTTATGGTTTCAAGAGTGTTCACCCTTCCTTACTTTTTAGTATTTTTGTAATAGCTTTCTTAAGGACTTTGTCAGATAATTCTAATGTATGGGTCATTTTAGTGTTGGCATTTATTGTCTTTTCCTGTGAGAGTAGAGACTTCATTTGTTCTTCTAATGTTGAATTATTTTGGATTGTGCTTTGACATTTTGAATATTATAAGGCTCTAGGCATTTTTGAAATTTTGCAGAGAATGTTCATGTTTTTGTTTAAGCAGGAAATGGATTTGACTGGGTTCAGGTTGCAAATTTTGACTACACTTCTGTATTTAGGATTTCCTTGAGTTCAGATTAGGGAGTACTGGAAGAAAAAGAAAAATAAGAAAGTTACTGCTAGTTCAATGATAATTCAAATTCTGATCTTTCTCTCCAATCCATCTGCTATATTTACTTTTCAGAGTTCTAAAATAGCTTTTCCATGCATTCTGTCTAGGTTTTATAGTTGCCGTCAGTGGGTGAAACAGATTGAATTATACTTACTTCATCTTACCCAGAACCAAAATTTACTAGGTCTTTTTAAAAAACTGTATATCCTCAATTTCTGCAGAGGTTAAATAGAAGGACTGACCATCAAAGAATAGTTCTGTATTTCTAGTAAGGTCTTTAAAATGTATGCAGATCTATTATTAGATTTAAAGTGCTCTGGCAAAACAGTTAAGAAATATGGGAAGAGTATAAGCCTTGAAATTAGGTAGTACTAGATTTAAATCTACATTGTCCTTAAATGGAAAATGGATTAACATGATGCTCACTGAAAGGATGAAATCATAACATGTATGCAAATTCCCCAGTATGCATAGAGAAGAACATAAACACTAAATCTACATCCTTCTAGAATTTAGTATCAGAGAAAGCCTACCAGCAGAAATAGTGTACTTCCATTGGTCTGGTGGTCAGAATGATTTAACTTGTATTTCTCTGTGCTTTGGCTGACAAGATGCCCAGAAGTAGGTATAATGAGCAATCAGTATGTTCATCTGATTTTTCCAATATTTATTTTATTAGTCAAATTGTACAATTTAATTTTTTTTAGTTATAGATGGACACATCTTTATTTTATTTATTTTTATGTGGTGCTGAGAATTGAACCCAGTACTTCACATGTGCGAGGCAAGCGCTCTGCCACTGAGCCACAACCCCAGCCCCTGTACAATGTAATTTTAACAGTAAAATATTTTAAACTTTTTGGACTCAAATAAAAGACAGCCATTAAAAAGGTAGCGTATATTGTCCCTTTTAATTGATATGGAATTACTAAATGTTTGATGTTCCTAATTAAAATTTCTCATATTTCCTGATAAAGAAAATCATTTCAAATTAAAATAGAGATAGTTATTTCAGAATCATGAACACTTGGTCATAGGATTGTCATATCTTATAACTGAAATCACATTTTATAACTGGAGTTAACATTTCAGATTTTGCATCTGGCACTACTCTTCTATATGACCCATTTTAAAACATTAAATCTTAGGTGCTCATGACCCTCCAAGAAGATTTATCTAACAAAATAAGAGGATATGATAGGACTGTGGTTGTATAATCTTCCTTCCTTCAAATGTTATTAGCATATTCATCACATTTAACAGCATGCCTTTCTTTGTTAAACGCTGTAGAAACTGGCTTATTAAATATTCTGTATTTTGCTTTCCAAGTCTAAAGACATTCATAGTAAGCGCATGCTGCATTAAATGACTTATTTAAAATGGGTTTGGTTAGATTTTGGAATAATGAAGTATCTCATGCTTTGGATGAAAGCTTCCTCTGTCTTTCAATTTTTCCTTAGAAAGAGCCATTTTTAAATAGAAGTAGTTTCTGACTATAGATCCAATTTCTCCAGCTTGATTTATGCCAATATGTTTTTAAAAAGAGCTTTATGATTATTTTGTGAGGCCAGATGTTTAAAGTTTTTTGTTTTTTTTTTAAATTTGCAGGCACACACTCACCTTTCACAGGGCAAGACAACTTCCTAATTATTGATTGAGAACAGTTTCTTAAGCCTTAGATTTTCACTAGTAATTCAGTTTGTGACAGTGCAGTAGTTTGCTCATGGGCCCAGTTTACTGAATTTTAGGCAAAACTTATGTTTTAAAATGGGTTTGTTGAGCCAGGTGTGGTGGCATATGCCTGTAATCCCAGTGACTCGGGAGGCTGAGGCAGGAGTATCGCAAGTTCAAGGCCAGCCTCAGCAATTTAGCAAAGCCCTAAGCAACTTGGCAAGACCCTATTTCAAAATACAAAATAACAAAAAGGCTTGGAGTTGTAGCTCAGTGTTTAAGCAACCCTGGGTTCAATCCCCAGTACCAAAACTAAAAAGTAAAATGGGTTTGTTAGTGTTAGCCTGCTCAGATCTTCTCCTTTGGGCTTTCGTGTGATTGTACTTAGTCACTTCAAGTGAAACAGGATCAAAAATTGTTCTACATCCTCAAGAAATCTCTTGAAAACTTATTGGAATCCTATGCAGGCCCATTGGCTTATTGAAGGAGACATCAAGGATTTTTTTCCTTTACATTTATTTTTCTTTAGCTGAAAAGTCTTTAACTTCAGGCAAAGATGACAATAACTGGGAATTTAAAAATTTGGATTAAGAGCTCCTTAAATTGATAACACAATATTAAGATGGAGAGTAATGCAAAATAAGCTTCTATAGTCCACTTAATAGAAAATTTGTTAAATAAACAAACACATTAACTTAAAGAATATTTATGGTTAGTGGAGAAAGGGCAGGTTTTAGAACACACATCTCAATCCATCCTCACCACCAGCTATACTGGCCCTCTGCTCACACTAGATTTGAAGTTTCCCAAGACAGACACACTCTTCCAGAGGAATCTTCTCACATATTATTCCTTCTCTTCCACCCATTTTCCTTAAGTTCCAATTTCAGCATCACTTCTTGATCCCTGGGGAAAGGTTAGACCTTTTTGCCCTATGCACTTCTTTTTTTTTTTTTAATATTTAGTTTTAGTTGTAGATGGACACAATATCTTTATTTTATTTATTTTTATGTGGTGCTGAGGATCGAACCCGGTGCCTCATGCATGTGAGGCAAGCGCTCCACCACTGAGCCACAATCCCAGCCCCTACCCTATGCACTTATAAAGCAATAAGGGAGGTAAACATGTTAGGCAGTTATCAACATCATTTTAGAGATGAAGGGCAGAGGTAAAGGAACTGATGCATAGAGAGTTTAGTTGGTTTATCCAGGATCTTATAATGAGTAAGTGGCAGATTTTGATGAAGCAACTTCTGATGCTACTTATTAAAGTCTTCTAAATTAGTCAAATGGCTCTTATCCTTAATGATACTTCCTAACTAAATCCCTTTAATCTGAAAATAAACAGATCTAAAAGGATTGCAATAGTTTAAACCATCATGTTACATTTGGGTTAGAGGGAAAATATTTTATAACTGTATAATTGAAATATGTTTTCCGGGGACAGGAATAGCAGAAAGGGATTTAAGAGCCAATGCCAACAGTTTGAGCATGATTTTTAAAGTGATAATGTTTAAAGCACATGACATTGAGTTCTTAAATGTATAATATTTTATTTAACTAATTCCCTATTGATTACATTTAAATTATGTCTAAATTTTCACCTTTACAAACAATCCTAATTTTTTTGTACTAGGGATTGAACCCAGGGATGCTTTACCCTGAGCTACATCCCCAGCCCTGTTTATTTATTTTTATTTTGAGACAGGGACTCTCCAAATTACTGAGGGCCTTGCTAAATTGCTGAAGCTAGACTTGAATTTGTGATCCTTCTGCCTCGGCTTCCTGAGTTATTGGGCACATATGGCTTTATATCTACAACACTGCATGATTCTCTAATTATCTTTTCCTTAGGTCACATTTGTCAAATGTGAATTATTGAGTTAAAGGGTATGTGTATCTCAAGTTTTTTTTATTTGTTCTTTCTAGATATACATGACAGTAGAGTGAATTTTGACATATTATACATACTTAGAATAAGTATAACTTGTTCCAATTAGGATCCCATTATTGTGGTTGTACATGATGTGGAGTTACACTGGTTGTATATTCACATATAAAGATAGGAAAATTATGTCAGATTCATTCTACTGTCTTTCCTATTCTCATCCAATGAACTTCTAATCTTCCCTTCCCTGTTATCGGTTAGAATCCATATATCAGAGAGAACTGTCTACCTTTGATTTTTTGGGACTGGCTTATTTCTCTCAGCATGATACTCTCCATCCATTTACCAGCAAATGTCATAATTATTCTTTATGGCTGAGTAATATTTCATTGTGTATATACACCAAATTTTCTTTATCCATTTATCTGTTGAAGGGCATCTAGGATGGTTCCATAGCTTGGCTATTGTGAATTGAACTGCTATAAACATTGCAGTGGCTGCGTCACTGTACTTTGCTGTTTTTAAGTCTTCTGGGTATAGACCAACGAGTGGGATAGCTGGGTCAAATGGTTGTTCCATTCTAAGTTTTCAAAGGAATCTCTATACTGCTTTTCAGAGTGGTTACACCAATTTGTAGTCCCACCAGGAATGTATAAGTGAACTTTTTTCCTCACATCTTTACCAACATTTATTGTTACTTGTAATCTGGATATTTGCCATTCTGACTGATGTGAAATGAAATCTCAGTGTAGTTATTTTAAATATATTTTTAGTTGTCAATGGACCTTTATTTTACTTATTTTTATGTGGTGCTGAGAATTGAACCCAGTGCCTCACACATGCTAGGCAAGCACTCTACTACTGAGCCACAACCTCAGCCCCTCTCCATATAGTTTTGATTTGCATTTCTCTAATTGACATTGAGTTTTACATATTGGAAAACAGTGCTAGTCTGAAGTTTGGCAATAATCAAAACGTTAGAGAAGCATATTCTGCTTTATGCTTCACAACTTGAGAGAGGAGAGGACTTTAGTGAGGTCATGTAATTTTGCAAAATGAATTAAATATTGTCAGAAATATTATCTGA
>CM053409.1:42781045-42821471 GCA_028644305.1 Xerus rutilus | reverse complement strand
GACCACTGAGCCAGATCCCCAGTCCTATTTTGTGTTTTATATAGAGACAGGGTCTCACTGAGTTGCTTAGCGCCTCGCCATTGCTGAGGCTGGCTTTGAACTCGCGATTCTCCTGTCTCAGCCTCCTAAAGTGCTGGGATTACAGGCTTGTGCCATTGTGCCTGACTTGTCAACATTTTCTAACCCCAATTTTTACTAGGACAGTATCAAAAAAAGGACAAAATTTCTTAAAGTCAAAATGAAAATACACTATCTAAATAATCTACAGAGAGTAGCATAAGATTATTTAATCCATTATCTGGTAAAAGGTAAAATTTTCTCCAGTCTTAAAACAGAGGTTATATTTAGCATTATGAGAAACAATTACCTGTTTATCACAGTTTTTCTTCCATTTATAATTTCAATAATTGCTTCATCAAATCAGTCTTCTATAAAGTCCTCCACTGAATTAATGAACAAAAATGAAATGATCCTAACTACTTCCCTTCCTCAGCTTATTTACCAGGTGGCTTAGAGTGAAATTGAGGCTCAACTATGGCAACTGTATGGCTTTCCAAGACCTGTGTTTTTTTTGGGGGGGGGAGTACTGGAGATTGAACTCAGGGGTACTCGACCACTGAGCCACATCCCCAGCCCTATTTTGTGTTTTTTATGTAGAGACAGGGTCTCACTGAATTGCTTAGCGCCTCGCCGTTGCTGAGGCTGGCTTTGAACTCGCAATTCTCCTGTCTCAGCCTCCCTAAGTGCTGGGATTACAGGCTTGAGCCACCGCGCCCGGCTAAGACCTGTGTTTTTACAGACCTTTCCCCCTTTCAAACCTTGCTTATAATTTCTCCTATTTATAATATACATTGTCTAATATAAATTTTATTATAATATAGGAAGGTAAAGTTCCCAAAGCACCCTGTTACCATGAAGGCCACATTCTTCTGTAGAAGAGCCGAGAAGATGATGAATGGGTGGGACAGCCGAGGGTGGTGTATTGATGGCTTGAAGCTACATGAAGGAAGATACTTTAAATGCCATAAAATGCTTATAAATCAATAAAACATAAAGGTTTCAACATTTCAAAAGCAGGATGTGCATATTTCTAGAAAATTTTGAAAAATCTAGAAAAGTTCACAGATAAAAATGATCATTTTTTACACACTACCACTCAAGAAAAACTGGGTCTGTAGTGATGGTGCATGCCTGTAAACCCGGTGATTAGGGATGCTGAGGCAGGAGGATTGCAAGTTTGAGGCCAGCCTAAGCAATTTAGTAATATTTTAAGCAACTTATTGAGACCCCGTCTAAAAATAAAAAAATAAAAAGGGCTGGGGATGTGGCTCAGTGGTTAAGTGCCCTTTGGTTCAATTCCTAGTACCCTCCCCACCCAAAAAAAGCAGCTTCCCTTGTGTCCCCATTACTTTAGCAGATGTTTAATGAATCTAAAAATCGGGTAGAGACTAACTGGAGTTTGAGTGGTCGCTTCATTAGTGAATATTTTCATGCAACAATACATGTTGCTTCTTTACACAATGTCTTATCATTGTAGACTTGGAAACACAAACCCCTCTTTATTTGAGGACAATATCAAGTAATGGGTAGGTAGGTACATGCTATAAAAGCTGTGCAGGACCAACAATTTGTTTCCCAGCCTCTTCTTAGAGGAAGTCAGGACCTTGGGAATGACAGACACTGGTTTCTGATGGAGGAAAGTAAGAACAGTGAGGGTTAAAGAAAAATAGTATCTGACCAGGTTTTAGAGCTGTGTATCCATAAATTGTTATCACAGGGCGCCAGGTCATCTGGTTTAGTTACCAGATGTATCTAATACCTTTAAGCAAGTCTCTTCCATTGGTGACACCATTCCTTTATAAAATAATGGGTTGGTCTATGTGACCCTTAGAAGATTCTTTATGCTTTAAAAATACTCTAATTCTATGACCTGAGAATATGCAACATTTCTAAAGAATGCTAGAGCACTTAAAAACATTTGAAAACTGTAAAAATTCTGATATTTACTATCTAAAAAGAGTTTTAGCTAAATATTTTTATAGTATGTGTTTTTATGTAATTTGCACTTGAGTTTTTCTTATACTTTTGATTGAAGTAGTCAAAGGCTTGTAGAAATTTTTTGGAGGGGGGTATTGAGGATTGACCAGGGGCACTTGACCACTGAACCACATCCCCAGCCTTATTTTGTATTTTATTTAGAAACAGGGTCTCACTGAGTTGCTTAGTGCCTTGCTTTTGCTGAGGCTGGCTTTGAACTCGAGATCCTCCTGCCTAGCCTCCTGAGCTGCTGGGATTACAGGTGTGCGCCACCACATCCGGCTCATAGAATGCTTTTAAGTGACAAAGTGCCCTTAGAGAGAAGAGGCACTGCCTGGTGAAGAACCATGATGGATGGAGGTGTAGTCTGTTCAGCCTGTCACCATGGGATCTTCCCCATAAGCACTTCTCAATAAAGCCTTGTGCCTCATACACTGTCTCCAGGTATTGTCTTGGTCTCTCAGCAACCTATCTCATTGCCCTGGCATGAATGGGCTGTGGACCTGGTGGGAGTGTACCTTAGTGTCTCATAAATCAGCATGATTATAGTGCTAGTTTTGAAGAATTTTTGAATAGCATAAGTGTGATGGTTATTCATGTCTCAAAGAACATGAATTAGCTATTTATAATCTCTGTGGTGGGAATGAGAAGTTTAGTAATAGGAAGCCACTCCAGGCTACAGGGCACCAAAGGGGCAGAGTCTGTGATTTCAATTTGAGCAGTGTGACTCCACATCACAGTCCTCTGATTCCAGAGTGACACACTTAACCATAAGCCCCACCTGCTTCTGTGATACAGTGCTTTTACCTTCAGTAATGTGGCAAGAGAAGTAGTTGAGTTCTGTCTTTTTCGATCAGGTTCTTTGAAAACATCATCAAGCAAAAGCCATAGAGTATTATCTTTTTCAATTCCCAAACTTTTAAGTTGACAAAACCTCAATGTATCAAAGATGACAGGAAAGAAGTCCTAGTTTATATCAATTGATCAAGTCCTAGTTTATATCAATCTTTTCCATCATCTTTCTTCCCTCCCCTGTGTCATCGAAACCAAAGAGAGTAATTGCCAGCATTTGATAATCCCTTATAATACACACATAAAGATGGCAGTGAAGGTTATACAACAGAGTGGACTGGGATTTCCTTTCAAACATCTGTGACTCAGAGTGAACTATGGGAAGTTAGAAAAAAAAGTTATTTCCGTTTTTTCAAAATAGAGAAACAGAAAGGACTGGAAATGCTTTTATAACTGACACTGCTTCTCAGTGCTAATCTCATACTTTAAGAGTGAAGGAATTAAATCCATGAAATAATTCACGTTTAAAAGTTGCTTCAAGAGGAAATTAGGTGAAGTGTACAAAAGGCTTCTCTTTATTACCTTTGTAACTTCTAGTGACTTTATAATTATTACAAAATAAAGTGGGTTTTTTAAAGTTATTATGGTAGGGGAAATGGTCTTTTGACCTTTGAAAGAATTACTGTTGTTTTCTAGAATTTAGCAGAAGATTAAGATGAGCAATATCTTTAGTCAGAGTTTTGTCATTTTCAGAGAGTATATTCAGTGTCCATGGAGAATCTCTTCTTCCAAAGCAGTAGCACTGAGTAGAAAAAAGCAATAGATTATCACATCAAAAAGTATGTTTCCTTCCCAACTCAAGACTGGCACTCAAGAGTAGTAATCAACTAAGTACCAACTATATATTTTAGATTTAATTAAATTTTTTTCTAATGATAGAACTAACATGGTCACTGTGGAAAGTTTGGCAAATATTAAAAATTATAAACAAACTTTTCCATAATTTAAAACTGAGTAGTAACTACTGTTAATATTTTGTCATATCTTTTCAGTTTTTTCCTAAGAAAAAGTATTTCTGTATAAAATTAAAATCATACTCCATTCTTATTTGTGAGTTTACCTTTATATTTATTATATTGTGAACTTTTCTTAAATAAAAAAGTTAATGGCTGCATATAATTCAATTATGTGGCTACATCATAATCTAGTTAATCATTCAATTATTGTGTTTATAATTTTTCACTAATATAAATAATGTTACATACAAAACTTTTTATTCATTGATCTTGTGTGCATCTTAATTTATTTAGAATAAATTCTTGAATCATATCACTGAGTCAAAGAGTTTTAATGTTCTTACTATGTATTTGCCGATTTGTCAATTTCTCTCTCTTTTTTTTTTTACACAATATCTTTATTTTATTTTTATGTGGTGCTGAGGATCGAACCCAGTGCCTTCCACGTGCTAGGTGAGCACGCTACCACTGCGCCATAACCTCAGCCCCTTGTCAATTTCTCTTGCAGAAAGGCTACACTAACAAAATATAGAATTCAACCAGCAATGACCTCTCTGTTTTGCCTCCTCAAAATCTATTTTCACCTGTCCATCCCTAACACAGTTTGGATCTTGAGTGTTCCCCAAGGCCCATGTGTTAGAGGCTTGGTCCTCAATTGGGTGCAATTAGTAGATGGTAGAAACTTCTAAGAGGTGGGATATAGTGGTAGGTCTTTGGGTCATTGTGGGAATGCCTTCCAAGGGGATTGGAGGGCCCAGTTTCTTGTTAATTCTTTCACTTCAAGGCCATGAAGTAAACAGTTTCACTCTGCCATGTGATTTCACTATAACACAAATGGCTTGAATTAAAGCCGCTGAATTTGAAGCAAGTTCAATATTATTCCCTTCAAGGATTAATTGATCTTTCTGAGCTTGAGGCACTGAACAAGCAACACCTGTCTTCATCTGATTTCAAGAAGAGACCCATTCTCCTGAATAACAATGTTGATGGGGAAGTGAGCACACACAGATCTCATCTTGTAACGGAAGCCCAGCCTAATACCCTTGATCATGTTCTGCACTTGACTGCGGATGGTGCGAACGGTGGCCAGTTCCCTCCTAATTCCCCACCATTTGTCGACCTGTAGCCTCCTCTTTTTCTTTCCAAGGAAATCGAGTTCTACATTGATATGATTAAAATCCCTCCAGATGGTTACTCTAGGGCCCTTCACAATAACTGTGCTTCCCTTCAGAGTGATGTTGACATTTTCTGGAACATCCATAGTCTGATTGCTGAGAATGGTCTTCATTCTTGCAGTAGATGCAGCAAAAAGAGCTATTTTTAAAAAATATTTTTTTAGTTATCAATGGACTGTATTTATTTATATGCGGTGCTAAGAATCGCACCCAGTACCTCACACATGCTAGGCAAGTACTCTACCACTGAGCCACAACCCCCGCCCCAAAGAGCTATTTTTTTAATATTGACGTATTATAGTGCAATTAACATTTTTTGCACTGAATTTACTCTGCAGTTTATTTTTTATTCAATATTATGTCTTCTAGATCTTAATACATTTATTTCTGCATCAATACAATACTAACCTTAGAATATGGTTCCATAACTCATGGTGCCAGCCCTTCCTATTTTTGTTCAATTACAAAATTCCTTGAATTACTTGCCCTTCACTCTTTCAACTGTAGTTTATTTTTCATGTTATTGAGATATCATTGGTAAATCATGTAGTATATAGTTAAGCTACACAAAATGATGATTTGATGTATGTGTATATTGTGAAATGATTACACAATTAAGTTAGTACATCTATCATCTCCCATACATGTATGTGTGTGTGTTCATGCAAACATTTAAGATGCACTCTCAGCAAATTTAGAGTATATGATAGAGTATTGATCAGGGACAGTAAATGTGCCTTTCTAACAAGTTCTGTGGACTACTCTGAATAGCAGGGTAATCCAGCTGATAAGGACAGCAGTTTTGGTTACCAATAACTTTATAGGCTCTATGAAGCGCTGAAAATTACAATGAAGGTAACCAACATTAACTCCAGAATGACTGCCCGATTCTCTAGCAATTTTGCTTATGGAAATTTGCATCTTGGCCTGGGATAACAAGTTTCAGTTCCTCACAAGTTTGTAATAAGATAGTACTACCTTGATGAAAGGCAATATGCAGGAATAGAAAGATTGTGAGTTTTAGGTTCCAATATTTATATACAAATCTCAGTGTTCTTGAGCAAAATCTCTAATCTCCTCAGTAACATGAATAAGGTAAATCCTCATTTATAACACGAATAAAATAAAGCCTACCTAATAGGGCTGAGTTGATTACACAAGATAATATTCCTAAGCTCTTGGCAGAGTGCCTGGCTCATCATAAACATTTGACAAGTGTCTAGGGTTGTTATTTTGAGTATTATCAATGTAGACATTATTTTCTTTACCTGCAGAAGCAATGACAAATTTATTTCAGAACGTTGTCCTTGACCAATATGAGAAATTTCTTCTGTTTTGGGAAACAAGCTAGCAAGTCTCTCAACATCTGCTGGATGACCCTGATTCACTTCAGTGTCTTCTTCTGAAAGATCTAAAGGAGGGGCAGAGCCAGAGGGAAGTGAGTTGACTTCTTATTGATTCCTAGGGGCTAGGTTGTTTTTAACAACAACAGATATTGCTTCCTGACAGTGAAGGCACACACTGCTGATAAAAACTCCTTCAAGAAACTGAAAACAAAACTATTCTTCTGGTTCTCTTTTCTCAGATAAATATCTTTAACATTACTATTATTATTCAGATGTTCTTAGACTTTCAGTTCGTTTTCTGTCTTTGTTATCATTCATTAGTCCTGATTTATTCCCATCTTTATCATACTTTTGGTATTGGGGTTGAGTTGAGTGGAAAGAATTTTTATACTTACAATGATTTTATGGTAACTCAAAATGTGAGAAGAGAGAAAGAGAACAAAAGCAAACCAGTAACTTTCTATAGAAGAAGAAAAGATGTTTGGAAAGATAGTTTACTTGTCCAAAGTCACACAGCTCAGAAGTGACAGAGGCAGGATATGAAATTGTATTTTTCCAAACTCATAGTTCATGTTCTTTCAAACATGTCACGCTTACTCTCAAATATGGGAGATAAAACAAGCACATCAACTATTATAATTTAAGTCAAAGTGGGCAGTAGTGACATAAATATACAAGAGTAGTATAAACTAAATCCTGCAAAGATTAGAAACATGGAGAGATGTGTTCAGCGGGCAAATTACGCATGGCTTGTGTACTAGGTTTGAGATAGTCTCTGTATGAAAAAATCTAGTTTGTGGAAATAGCACAAGAAAAATGGGGAATCCCCCAGACCTCTTCTCAGAAGTAGAAAGAGACAAGTTTTAATGGAAAATACCACAGAGATAAAGCTGGAAATGAAAGCTTGGGGGCAGAGTATGGAAAGCTTTGTAGGCCAGGTGATTCAGGAACACATAAGTCAGTAAAGAACTAGAAACAGGTATTTAGCCAAGAATTAGAGCTAAATTTTAGGAAAATAAATTTGATAATAATATATTGTATGGACTAGGGTGGGTAAAAGAAAACTCTGTTGGATGCCATGAGAAATACAAAGAAGGCTGGGGATATAGTTTAGTAGTAAAGAGCTTGCCTAGCATATGTGAGACCATGGGTTCAATCCCCAATACCACACACAGAAAAAAAAAAACAGATACAACAACTTGGTCTATATCTATAACCTGTTATCACACAATCACTTTTTACATATTTGTACAAATATTATTAAATAATAAAAGCAGAATTCTATTGAAATGTATAAAATGTCATAGAAGACTGAGATAGAAAAATATCTAAGATTTGGTTGGTTTATAAGGATAGATATATTAGGCAATTGTCAATATAGATTTTTAAAAAATCATGGAAAAGAATTAAATCTAAGATATTTAAGCTTCCTTGAAATTTATATTTCCCCACATGTGTGGACCCAAACCATTAACTTACCATCCTCCAACCAAGCAATTTATTCCAAATGCCAATACTGGCATCATTTTAAAAATTATATATGATGTGGGTATGCAAAAAGGCAAAGTTAAGAGTTTGGTTTTTAGAAAAAAAGAACAATCTACACTCAGTTTTATTTTTAGGGATGCTGCTTTATCAACTAAACCAAGATGAAACAGTTACTCATTAGATGACAGGTTTATTTTTTTCTCCTTAAATTCATTTCTGAGTTAATACATATCTGACTCATTGTCACTTAAAGAGGAATCTTCTTGTACAGTCTTGTGCAGCTGCCGCAGGTTCAATTTCTATGGAAAATATACTCACCTTTATGCAATGCTAATAATGTAAATGCCAATTAATTGAATTCTGATTTGGATTATAAATAAGCCATATTTTATAAAAATTGGATAATGAATTACAATTTTGCTTGCCAAAACGAACTTTTAAAGAATGTGGTAATCTACTTGTTACTTGAAAAGTCACAAATTCCAGAACACTGACTCATTCGCAGTGAGAAAGCCCATGAAATTCTTGAGAGTAAGATGAAGCAGTGCAAATATCTATAATGAGCAATAATGCCACATTGCGGGAAGAGTACAGTTAATGTCATTCTAATTCAAACCTTTTAAGCTAAGAAATCCATCCAATAGAAAGAATAAGAACTCCAGTTCATTTCAATTAAAGCAAAACTGGAAGAGCAATAAGTAGCTCATCTTGATAAGGAAGAGGGTGGAAGAGAAAGAGAAATTGATGTTTTGAGATTGAAAGCATTTGTGAAGCCTCTGGGATTTGGTCAAGTGTTCAGGCAAGTTGGGTGAGGGTGGGGTGGTTAAATTATCTACTTACCTGATTTATATTTATGAGATCCAACTGGAAAGATAGGCACAACTTCTAAGGCATTCATTAAGCAGAGCTTCTGCCCTGATTTATTTAGAAGGAAATACAATATTCAAAATGAAACCCAAGTGAAAGCAGTTGGGTAGCTATTGGAGGGTGGGTGCAAAGAGCAGGCAGGGTTAGGAACACATCTAAGAATTGGGAGGTTAGAAAGTTCCAGGACATACGTGAGCACCAGCATTATTAGATATTTGCACAATATGGGAACGTCTCAGGGGCTCTAGTGTTGCCACCGGATTTTGAAGCTCCATTGGTACAACAAGCATGCTCTTTTCCTTAGCTAGAGTAGTTGCTGAGGTAGCCAGGAGGGTGTTGAGTATAGGGGGTTAGGGAGGTCTAAAGAGGGTGGAGAAGCTGAATCCCCACCTCCTAGTACATACGCTTTAGGATCTTCAGCACAATGTTCTCTGAGCCTACACCCCCTCTGTTGTATAATGGAAATAACAATATCCCTTATAAGTCTGTTGTAGCTAGTAAATAAGGGAAATTATGTGAAGTGCTGTCTCCTACCTGCTTCAGAAATATATTAAATTTAAAAGATTGAAGGGGAAATAACTAAAGTAAGAAATCTACTTAAAAGAAGATCGTTTCTGTTAGGAAAGTCTAAATTCTACCCTGTTCCTAGGATATTTTTTATATTTATTTTCAAATATTTAGATTTAATTGCTTATTTTTTCCTTTTAAAGAAGAGAATCTAAACCATCGTTGCCCTGCTAATACTATGTGGTTCAAATTCCAAAGGCTGGGTCTTCCTCAAGAGCACTTAAAATCAGGCGAGGATACATTCATTAGAGCTCTTAGCACATGCTTTGCTTTGAGCAAAAAGCTGGCCTCTTCCATCCGTGGTCCCCGAGGAGAGTGAATTACTTCAAAAGCCCTTGTCAGCTGCTGTCATTCAGATGGAGAAGTCTCAGAAAAGCATCTCATGTCACACTAAGAACTAAAAGCCATGAAGACGGCTCCATATCTAGTGATGCCTCAAAGCAAAGGAAAAGTGTAAAAATTGTCCCTAGTCTTAGAATTTGGGCCCCACTTTCACCCCAGCTTGACTACTGCACCTAGCAGGGCAAGACTGCTCCGGGAAGCATTAATGCGGAATCAAGTGTTTAGTCAGTCTGGTTCTGTTTGTTCCTAAATAACTATGAAGATACCTTTTTGTCTGAGAGCGTATTAAATACTTACAATGCATGAATGAATGCGCTCTCAGAGACTTCCCCTTAGAACTCTGAGTCAGAAGGGGTATCTGTCAGCTTTTTGTCACTGTGACCAAAATATCTGACAAGAACAACTTGTATTTTGGATCATGGTATCAAAGGTTCAGTCCATGGTTGGCTGAGTCCATGGCTCTAGGCTCAAGATGAGGCAGAACATCATGGTGAAAGGGCAGGATGGAGAGCACTGCTCAGTTCATGACAACCAGGCAGCAATGGGAAGCAACCGCAAGAAAGATGAACCTTTCCAGGGCACACCCACACTGACCCACCTCCTCCAGCCACACCCACCTGCCTACAGTTACCACCCAGTTATTCCATTCAAACTAGAATGTACTGATTAGGTTACAGCTCTCACAATCCAGTCATCTCACCTATGAACATTCCTGCATTAACATAGGAATTTTTGAGGAACTCCTCATATCCACACCATAACACTTTGCATTCATTCACTAATTCATTCATTGAACAAATATTGACAGGTACTCACTATGTGCAGGTTCTATAGATATAATGTTATAAGACATGAATATAATATAATAATCATGAGTACCTCATGATTGAGATTTTGGCACCAAATAGACAATTGTAAACCTCTAGGTCATACCAAAAAAAAATGTTATGTTCCAAGTACTCTAAAATGGACATATACAATGGGAATACTACACAGATTATAATTTTAATACATCACATATTTGACCTACATGGAATGTGTTATCATTTGTCTTTTTAGAATTTAAATAGAAACATGAATTGGGTATTCTGATACAGCTAAGGAAGATACCAGACTTGGTATCAGACCAAAGCAATTGTTGCCATCAGGAAACTATTAATGTTATTAAATTATTCATTCATTCTCAGCTTTCATTGCTGAGAAGTGACATATTGTTGACAGCTATCAGAATTTTTCATGCTTTATTGGAAAGTCATTTGAAAATTACCATAGAATTAAACTCAATTCTTAAAAAGTTTTAAAACTCTCCAAGAGAACTGAGAGGCGTAAGACAATTCCCTCCCTTCCCCCGTCCCTCCCTCCCTCCTTCCCTTCCTTTCTTTCTGCCTTCTAGTGTTCAGTTTCTAGTTAAAGAGAAAATGGGTTTGGGAAGGAGAAATCTCTCCAGTGGAATGCAATGTTCATGAAGAGAGGCTATCCCCGCACCTTGAGTCCTTTCCCATCTCCAAATAAGGGAAGCCCAATAAAATTACCTGGAAAGTCATTTCCCAGTTGTTTACCTACCTGGTGCAAGAGTTTATGACTTTCCTGGAGGGTGCTATAAATCTTGGAACATATGTTTGAGATAAATTTCATTGGTTTGGCATGATAATCTTCTAGGTACAGAGGAACAAGGATATTCTGGGATAAGAACAGTCTCCTTAAGTTCTTCATTCTATTTTTTTTTTTCTTTTTTTGGTATTGGGGATTGAACTCAGGGGCACTCGACCACTGAACCACATCCCGAGCCCTATTTTGTGTTTTATGTAGAGACAGGGTCTCACTGAGTTGCTAAGCGCCTTGCTGTTGCTGAGGCTGGCTTTGAACTTGCTATTCTCCTGTCTCAGCCTCCCAAAGTGCTGGGATTACAGGCGTGAGCCACTGCACCCGGCTAAATTCTTTTTTCTTGAGAGCTACACAAAGAAGGACAGAGGAGCCAGTTTGGGTAACTGTAAAAGATGGAAAGAACCTACTCTCAGAAGAGCAAAATGACTTAGGTGCGGGTGAAAATTGAGCAAAGTAGTACCAGATAGGTCTGGAAAGGTAACTGGAGCTACAGTATGCAAGGGTTTACATGCCAGAACAAGGCAGATATATTTAGTTTAGTAAATAATTGGAAACCATTGTAGGTTCTTTGAACCAAAAGGGAGAATAACTGGTGTTGTGCTTTAGGAAAATTAATTTGAAAGAAATGTATTGAGTGGGTTAGGGCAGAGAAAGCAGAGGCAACATGAATGTGTGATCCTGAATAAGATACAAAGATAGACCACCATTATGAGACACTGCTACACACAATTTTAAAAATACCATCAATACCAAGGATTGGCACTGACTCAGAGCAACTGGAATTTTTTTTTTTTTTTTTTGGTGCCGTGGATTCAGGGGTACTCGACCACTGAACCACATCCCCAGCCCTATTTTGTGTTTTATGTAGAGACAGGGTCTCACTGAGTTGCTTAGCGCCTCGCCGCTGCTGAGGCTGGCTTTGAACGTGTGATTCTCCTGTCTCAGCCTCCTAAAGTGATGGGATTACAGGCGTGCGCCACTGCGCCCAGCCAACTGAAATTCTTACACATTATTGGTAATAAGGCAAAATGGACCAGTCACTCTGGGAGTAACCCACATTTCACAGCTTATCCATTTAGCAAAGGAATAAACTGAAGGATATTTGGAGTGTTTGATATTTGGTTTGACATTTCTAATCAGCTAAACATAAACTAACCACATGATCTCAAATTCCACTCTTGATTATCTAGAGAAATTTAAACATATGTTAACCAAAAAACCTATATAGCTATCCCTCCGTATCCACAGAAGATTGGTTCCAGGACAAACACACACACACACACACACACACACACACACACACACACAAGAATACCAAAATACACAGATGTTTGTCTCTAATACAAAATGTTCTGAGATCGATTCTCAGCACCCACAAAAATTGTAATAGTTCTGTATAACCTACATACAACCTCCTGTATTCTTTAAATCATAGTTAAATTGCTTATAATACCTACCTGGTACAATATAAATGTTATATATATAATTGTTAGACCACATTGTTTAGGAAATAATGACAAGAAAAAAAAGTTTGTATTTTCAGTAGTCACAACTATCATAGGCCTAAAGTGAAATTCCAAGTCATGGTTGACAGAATCTGCAGGTGCAGAACCCATATGGAGGGCTGCTTGGGCATAAATGTTTATAGCAACTCATGCAGCAATTCATAATTACCCTAAACTAGAAACACTCCAAATATCCTTCAGTTTATTCCTTTGCTAAATGGATAAGCTGTGAAATGTGGGTTACTGCTCAGTAATAATAAGGAACAAAGATGTCATGCAGAAATGAAAGAAGGTGGTACACACCTGTTATCCCAGTGACCCAGGAGGCTGAGGCAGGAGGATCACAAGTTTGAGACAAACTTCAGTAGACTAGCAAGACCCTTTCTCAAAATAAAAAATAATAAGGACTGGGGATGTAGTTCAGTGGTAAAGTGCCCTTGGGTTCAACCTCTAGTACTGGAAATAAAACAAAAACCAGTCTCAAAAGTTTACAGGCAATATAATTTCATCCATATAATATTCTCAAAAGGATAAAACTTTAGGGATGAGAGAGGATAAAGGATTGCTAGGGTTATATGAATGAGAGATAATGTGAAGGATTTGGGGGGTGGGGGCTGTGAAACTGCCCTTATCCTAATTGTAGTGGTAGTAAATGAATCTGTAGATGTGTTTAAAATCATAGAACTGTACACCAAAAGAAAAACAAGTCAATTTTACAGTATAATTTAAAAAACACAAATTAAGAAAGCACTCAAAAAATCAAATTATCAAAGAAAGCAATATATTTTCCCATTGTTTGAAATATCTAACTGGCAGAACATATTAGCATAAATAAAGTCAATGTTACGTGGGAGGAAGAAAAGGAAAGATAGAATCTTAGATTCTCATAGATTAATCCGGAGTTGGTGAATGTGATTACGGCAGCTGAAGATGGCTGCAACAATATGTGCCGGGCTTCTTGCTTTTCTAGGAATTTGAAACTCTTTCATGAAGAAGATGTCCCTATCACTTGAATCAGTGACTACCTAGACCAAGAGAGTATGGAAAGCAATCTGTGTAATTACTGAGGCGAAGTCATAGAAATGCCATGCACTTCCTCCTTGTTCTCTTGGAACATTTGCTCTTAGAATTCAGCCACTGTGTTGTGAGGAACTTAAAATAGCCCATAGAAAGACCTCTGTGAAGAGGAACTGAGGTCTCTGCCACATACCTAGGTCATCTTCCAGCCAATAGGTAGCTCCACCTTGCCAGCCATGTGAGAGCACCATCGTGAATACATTCAATCTAGTTAGCACTGTATGGAGCAGAGAAGAACCAAGCTGTCAAGCTTGCAAGGATATTTATGAGCAAAATAAATGATTCCTGTCATGTCCAGCATGTGTGAGGCCCTGAGTTTGACCCTCAGAACTACAAAAAGAAAAAAAACAAAGGTTACTGTTCTAATCCACTAAATTTTGAGTAGCTTATTCAGAACAATAGAGAACTAATATGATGTTCTTACTCACTTATCACTGTACCTTCCTCAAAGGTGTTCAGAAAAATTTCTGGGATAGGATGAGGCTTAGAGGAAAAGAGTACAAGATTGATTAGTGAAGTTAATCCTTGGGCATAGTACTGATCAATGGTACCAGTGCTATTTGCCAGTCATGTTGGCATTCAACACCCTCGCTTTATATAATTGGATAAAACAGAATGCAGATAGTTTGTGATCTGCTCAAGATCACACAGATATTTAATAGTGGAGCCAAAGCTTTAAATCAGATCTTTTAACTTGAAGTTTAGTATTTCCTCTACTTTGCCATATCCTTTCCCTATAACAGATCCCAGGGACCGAAAATAGAGAATGTAGAGTTGTAGATATTCGCCTGGACCTGAGTGCTTCTATTTCCCCCTCCCATGCCTGTGACAGACATCATTAGCCAAGTACAGCACTCTCCTAAGGTTACTGTGATGCATATGGGTGATATATTCCAAATTGCCATGGCTGAGAACCTGAGTGAAAAAAATACAAGAGCTACAACTAATTTGAATCACGAGTGTCAGAGGAGTAGAGCATAGGTGGGCTTAAAATACAGGCTGTCAAAAAGTTGGTACAGAAAGGCAATGTGTGTGAGCAAGAAGGAAGGCTTCAGACGTGACTGGTCTGTACAAAGGATGTGAGTCTGAAATGACATAAACTTACTTCTGACAGAATCTACTAAGGCATTGCTTAACATCCTTGGGGAGCTCTACTTGTAGACCTTTTAATTTTTTTATTTTTAATTGTAGATGGACACAGTATCTTTATTTTATTTATTTATTTTTATGTGGTGTTGAGGATCAAACCCAGTGCCTCACATGTGGGAGGCAAGCACTCTCCCACCGAGCTACAACTCCAGACCATGCTTGTAGATCTTATTAGGCTTTTATTAATATTTTAAAATTTATTTTGTTGTAGTTGAAAGAAAATCTGTTACTTTAGTTATAATGTTGCAAGTATAAAATTCAGCCTCAGTATGGTATACTGTGGAATTGGAATGCATACAACACATACTGGGCAGTACTGAAAAAGTGTCCACTTTGAAGTTTCTATTTTATTTTTATTTTTTTGTACTAGGGATGGAATCTAGGGTCTCTTAACCACTAAGCCACATTCCCAGCCCTTTTTACATTTTATTTTGAGACAGGGTCTCCCTGAATTGCTTAAGGACTCACTGAGTTGCTAACACTGGCTTTGAACTTGTGATCCTTCTGCCTCAGCCTCCTGAGTTGCTAGAATTACAGGCATGCACCACCACACCCAGGCAAGGTTCTCTTCTTCATAGTGCATTTAACGTTGTCTGAAAACAAGGTAAAATCAGAAAAAAAGCAGACCCTTTCTAAGATATGATCAAAAGGCAAGGGTTGAATATGGGCACTGTAGATTCTAGGGTATCCCACTGAGAACTGGATTCCCATTTATCCAATTAGGACCAAGAGTGGAGCTTCTTTGAACTTGATCATAGGGGATCCAAACCTCCTGAGTATGTAACTTACAAAACTCCTCCAAAACCAGTGATTGCTTTCCCCTTGCCATGATTTTGAAGGGTTATAGGGGTGGAATTAGATATGAAGATTATTTGAGTAAAACGAGTAGCCAAGTGTCGTTATTCATTTATGTGTTCACTAAATACTGGTAAATGCAAGCTATTTTTTTAGACACCATTTTTGTTTCACAAAAATGAAACAAGGATTTTTGTCTTCAAACTTGCTCTATCAGGAACCCCATCATCCTGTTAATAGAGTAGGATCTGAGAAGATGAGCCTAGTGAGTTAGAAACCTAGATGTGGACAGTGACACTCAAACAGAAGATCACTGGGCTTAATCCTTAGAAGTATGATGTAACTACAACTGTCTATGTACACATCAGGCATCAAAAATATTAATAAAATATTAATAGTATGCCTCTCTCTCTTTCTTTGTTTATACATGGATTTCACTATCCTTGAAAACAATTACGAATTGCTGGGTCACTTAGACACATTGCTGTGCTCTTAGAAAATGTTCCTGGTTATGAAATTCTTTTAATCAGCTCCACTTTCAGATTCACAGTATAGGCTTATTCTTAACGAGTTTTCTTTTCAGAAAAAAATATGAAGCAGATGTGGCAAAACAGAAATATAATGTTCTTAGGAATGGATTGGTTCACTTTACAACTAAATTTTCCTTCTTTGTACTTGAACTTTATTTTCCTAGTAATTTGTGTCCACATCAAATTTTTAGAAAGATGAATGTCATCATTATTCACAAACTTTCAAGGATCAGAAACACTCTTGTTATATCTTTTCAAGTTTTGCATTCTGTGGCTGGGAGTTGTGGGCCTATACTACTCCTGATATTTTCTGAAGTAGAATACCTCAGTGCTTTCTACTGGGTTTTCCTAAATATTAGCAACTTGCTTTTCAACATATAATATTAAACCAACCACTTCTCAAAGTCATATAATATCTGGTAGGTGTCAGAGCACAGGAACAAGACAGAAAAGAATCAAAAGAAAGAAATTGGAATTGGTTCATTCAGATGCCATGTAAGATTTCTGCCACTTCCTGTGTCACCTCAAGTGAATTACTTAATCTCACCAAGCTTCAGTTTGCTTATCTGTAAAAATGGGGATAAAATGCATATAGGTAATTATGAGGATTAAGTAGGATAATAAAGCAGAGAGCCTTGTATATAATAGATACCGTTAACTAACTCTTTCACTTCCTCCTAAAAACAACGATAAAGCTCAGGACTTAATCACTAAAGCACATAAACAGCTGCAGTTGCAGACTAGTTAGGTCCCAACCAACTTTTCTGACACTGAGAAGTAGAAGATTTGGGATTTCTCTCTTTTCTTCTTAAGGAAAAAACGCACCCAGCATTATGAAAATTGTAAACTTGAGGAAAAACCATAATTTCATCATCCTAGTACACGACTACTTCTATTTTTGTCATGGCCTGGCTTTTATACAAAATGGTCATATTTTCTCCACAGCCACAATCAGGGTGTGTTTATTTTGGCACAATCTCTTTTAAGGTACCAGTAGATTTATTCCAGGTGATAGTGGGAAGCAGCTGAAGACGAGAGAATGGAAGGCTGCGGGGGCGTAAAAGTTCTCTTATGATATTGTTCAAACCTTTCTCCAGCACAGAAACTCCACAAAGAACTCCTCTGCAGTTTTTGTTACCCAGGGCTGTTCCTTTAAATTGTTTGACGTCAGAGAAGGAATGCTATAGCAACAGTCTGTCAAACTGGAATTAACTCAAAAGAAAGATAGGGGGTGGGGAGAGGAAAAATGCTCCCAGGCGGTACTGACTTCAGAGGAAGCAATTTGGATAGATGCATTTATTTTATGACATTGTCAACATAAAATACCCAGAGAAACGCGAAAAAAAAGTCGATTGAGATGCATGTGGTGTTTAACACACGCAGAGAAGAGCCGCTTGGAGGGTTAAATGGAAGGCCTTCCGGTTTTGTCAGTGACAATAGTAACAATAACTTCCAAGAACTGATTGTTTATTTAGAGGCAGGTTGCGTGCAAACATGTCAGGTGATATTTTCAGCACTTTTTTGAGGCAAGTATCACTATCCGTATTTTGCCAGTGACAGAACTTATGCCTTGAGAGGGTAGGCTGTCACACAACTAGTGATGGTAGGGATGGGACTGCAAAGCAATTGGGTATGACTCTGGACTTCAGTTCACTTTCCCACAATTTAGAATTCCAGAATGTTCAACCTAAACAGGACCTGGGGATCGGCTAGCTCAACCCTCTATCCTGCCCAAGAGCAAACTGACGCCTGTGGTGTTCACGAAACTGACCACAGTACTTAGACGGGCTCTACTCTTCTGAGTGTTCTGGCATCCAGGCGCCGCACCAAGAAAACGAAACTGCCCTGGAATTAACGTTTTTCTTCTCCTTCTAGCAGGAAACGAGAAAGAAAATAGGAAGCAGAAGCTGCGGGCGGCGCCCGTTCCCTTCGACCCCAGCTCGGGTCCCGCGCGCTCCAGGGTCCGCGCGCGCCCGTGGCGCGCCCCCGCCCGCCCCCAGCGCGCCTCGTGCCTAGAGCCTCGCGCCACGTCCCCGCCCCCGCCCCGCGCCGTGGAGTTGGCTGCTGGGCGGAGTGGCTGGGTGTGGTCGGCGGCTCCGGGCTTGGCTGTGCACAGTCCTCTGCACGCCGGTTCCGCGCTCGAGGGCGAGCGGAGCGCACAGCGGACCCGGCCAGCGCCAGGTCGACGCGGGCCCGAGGTCTCTCCAGGTAGGTGCCGAGCGCGTGAGCTGCCACTCGTGTGTACGCCCCGCTAGGGACCCCGGGACTTCCCGCAGCGGGTGTGAGGCGCCACGGGACCGCCGTCACGGAACCGGCCCGGCAGCGCGGGGCGGGCTGGGTTCCTCCAGACTCCCGGACCGGGCCCTTCGGGTGGCAGACGCTGCGGGAGAGAGACGGGACGGACGCGCCCTGACTGCGCTCCGCTATCGCGCCGGGAATGGCTACTCCGCCACGGTCTTGGGCGCTTCTTGGGTTGCGCCGACCTCTCGCTCAGGGGGACCCCTCCTCCGATTCCTCTCCACGCTTTGAGGCCTCCTCCCAGGGATTCATAAGGTCCTGTTTGCCCCGAAGACAGCGGTTATCCCGGGCTGCCCAGGAGTGTTATTAGCTGGAGCACGATGGGGAAGCTCACAAAAGTTCTCCACCAAGTGCTAAATGAATCCTGTAGTTTCGTGTCAAATTTATTTTTGAAATGATGTAATGTCCAGTGTTGTTTTTATTGGGGGAGAGGCAGACTAATGGATTTCGAATATTCGCAAGTTCCATACAATGAGAAAGTGTTGTCCTTTTCTCTCCACATCTTTTTCTTCTTCGAAGCACAAATGATTGTCTTAGACTTTGACATTTATTGCTATTCAGTAAGGGAAGATTGAATTTCCAAAAGTTTAAAACCAGGCTTTCATTTGTTTATAGAAGCACGCTTTGTTTATTTTGCATCTCTCCCTCTATTCTTTTCTCCCACTTCTTCCCTTTCTCTTTCAGTAAAGGATAAAGATGTATCTTTCTTTTCAGCTACTGACAGAATACCCAGGAGTATGGATTAGCACCCTATCCGGAAGTTTTCTTAAGACGTTGGAATTTAATTAATTGTTGACTCTCTGTCCACCTCATTGTTACAAACTGAATTGTGACTTTTAAGTACATCTTCTAGGAGAAAGAGTGCACACTGCTTAGGCAAGATAAAAGGGAAGGCATTTCCAGTGGTAAACTATATACATTTAAAATTGTAGGCATTAAGTCTCTGCACATTTTAATAGTTCTTAGCGTGGAGTTTGGGTTTATCAGTGCTGCTAGGCTCTGAAGACTTATTGCATATTTCAGTATTTGCTTAAAGATTACTTAAGATCTTTCAGGTTGCATTTTGGCTTGTAGATGAATTTTAAACAAATATAAGCCTTTAATTATAAGAATTGTCAACCTTGTTCATACACATTTGTAAGATTACAAAACTAGTATGGTTTGTGATATGTTTAGTTTCATCACTTTGCAAACCTATATATATTGTACAGGAAGCTATTCTGAGTTGTTGGACTTGCTTAACCTGTAAATTTTTTAAAAATCATTGATGCCTAAGTATGTCAACACATTTTTATACTTTAAACATAGACTCTGGTAAAATTTCAAAATTGAAAATTGGAACTAAGTGTTGGACATTTTTCTGCCCTTACCAAATACTTACTGCTTGAGATGGTGTGATTTCTGGTTTCTTTCAGGCATGTTATAGAAGTCGGCTGGCTGTTCTAGTTTATTTACCTTGCTGACTAGTTTAATCTGCATTTCTCATAGAAATGGTTTACTAATCATCTATCGTGGGCCAGTTACAGTACTTTATTTATATTTCAATAACTTGGAAAAGGAGACATTATCCACTTGTACAGGTAAGGAAACTGCAAGATGTTAAGGAACTTGCCAGTGGTCACGTAGCTGTTTAACTCAACTAGGGTTCAAGGCAAGATTTGAAGTTCATGTCTCTGAAGTTCATGTTCTTTCCTGTGTGCCACATTAACTTAGTGTCAAGGCATGAGGAATGATCTGCAGTTACTCATTAGTATATGCATAACATTTCCAAGACATACCAGAGATGCCTGTTGGTTTTTCCAGCATGATCTGTACTGTTCATCCACATTACTCTACAAATCAGCCATTCTGTTACTCTGCTCCTGTTAAACATCTTGTTTAAAGTTCAGAACCTCCTTCTTGCTAGAATGTATTTTACTGACATTAATAGGTAATGATGACTTATTTATCCTTCCAAAATAATGACCCCATTTTAATGTGAATTCTCTCCATGCAGATATAACTAATTTGTTAGGTTACAAACAGGATAACAATCTATTTTGAAATATGGGAACCCTTTGATGTCCCTCAAATAAAACCAAGAGATGTTTTGATAGATATTTACCCTTGAAATTATTCCTTCTCCCTTGCATCTTCAGTTTTTCAGTTCCTGTGGAATCATTTATGTTGTATGTAAACATACTCTCATGTCTCCCATCTTATAGTGAATTTTTTTAAACCAGTATTCTACTCCAGCAATTACCTCACTTCTCTGCTTCACCTTGAAGAAGCCCAATTCTTTGATGGAATAAAAATAAATACAGAGGCTGGGATTGTAGCTCAGTGGTAGGGCGCTTGCCTTGCATGGTGAGGTTCTGGGTTCGATCCTCAGCACCACATAAAAATAAATAAATAAAGATATTTATGTCCATATACAACAACAACAACAAAAATACAGGATAGCCAGGCATGGTGGCCCACACCTGTAATCCCAGTGACTTAGGAGGCTGAGGCAGAAGAGTACAACTTTGAGGCTGGCTGGAGGAGCAATTTAGTGAGACCCTACCTCAAAATTTAAAAAAACAGGGGGCTGGGCTGTGGCTCAGTGGTAGAGCACTTGCCTAGCACGCATGAGGCACTGGGTTCAATCCTCAGCACCATATAAAAGTAAATAAAATAAAATAAAGGTATTGTGTCTGTCTACAACTAAAAATTTTTAAAAATCAAAAAATTCTTTAAAACAGGCTGGGGATATAACTCAGTGGTAGAGTACCCCTGGGTTCAATCCCTGTACCATCAAAAATTATTTTAAAAAATAAATAAATACAGGACAGGTAGCCAGAGACCAGTTAGTTTCCTATAGCGGGATGGGTAGGAATTGAATAAACTGAAATTAAACAGGAATGGTATACCTTCTTGTATGGTTTTGAAGTTTGGAAACTTGTTTATCTTTTACATGTTCCAAAATAAAATTAACAAAATGGGGGTGAGCTTCAAAAATGAATATAAACAATAACAAATGAACGAACTGTATTTCAATGAATAGCCTGAATTCCCAGAAGAAAAAAAATGAATCCAAGCAAATTTTGAATATAGGACTTTGTCTATATGCCCTTAATCTAAAGATAAAAAGAATCGAGAAACATCTTGAACGCCATGTACTAGGCTGATATTTGTATGGTAGAGGTATAGCAATTCTAAAACTATTTTGTGTGTCTTGTAGGATTGAGCAAATGAATAAATTCATTATATTTGGGAGCTAGAGTTTTCACTCTGGGAGAAGAGAACTAAAAATGTGGAATGGATTCTCATGTTATTCAGTGGTGTTATTCTCATCATTATTCATTTTGATGCTCAAATTTTCCCAGATTTGGCCACTGGGAGCTCCATCACACTAATTCCTATATTCTTTTGTTGCTGTTTTGAGACAGGGTCTCACTATGTTGCCCAGGCTGGTCTTGGACTCGTGGGCTTACGCAATCCTCCCTACTCAGACTCCAGAGTAACTGGGACTATACTCGTGTGCCACCATGACAAATACCTATTTCCTTCTGACATGCCCAATTTAAAACAACAACAACAACAACAACACTCTCTTACTTTGTGGCACAAAATGTTCAAGGCTTATATTCCCTTGTTGCAGTTCTGAAAACAGCCTTTTAGATATGGGCATTAGCTATCTTCACTGCTACTCTGGGTGTTGTTACTCGTAAGCCCTTTCATTAGACAAAGCTAGGAAACCTATTATGCACATATGCACCCAGGAATATACGTATATATATTTTAATCCTGAATTCACATTGATGCTGTGAATCCCAATCCAACACCAGAGTGTTCTTTAGTGCCTTCTTCCATTCCACATTTTTAGTTTTCTTTTCCCAGAGTGAAAACTCTAGCTCTCAAATGTAATGAATTTATTCATTTCCTCAATCTTACAAGACACACAAAATAGTTTTAGAATTGTTATAACCTACCATACAAATATCCTCTAGCCTCATCTTCCTACAGGTTAGTTTCTGTCTTAGGACCTTTGTATTTATTTTTGTTTTTGCCTGTTATGCTTTTCCCTTTTTAAGGCATAGCCCATTTCCTCACTCCATTCAGCTTTACTTAGATTAATTAATTTAAAAATGAACTTCCTAGTTACCCTCCAACTTCTTGTAATTTTTTTTTAAGTACTAGGGATTGAACCTTGGGGTACTTTACCACTGAGCCACATCCCCAGCCCTTTTTATTTTTTGTTTTGAGACAGGGTCTTAGGGTCTCAGTGAGTTGCTAAGGGCCTTGCTAAGTTGCTGACGCTGGCCTTGAACTTGGAATCCTCCTGTCTCAGTCTTGTGAGTTGCTGGAATTTCAGGCTACATCACCATGCCTGGCCAACTTCTGATAGTTTTTCCCCTATTCCCCTGTATAGTACCTATCTGTATTTAAAAACATGCAATTTGTTTATGTGCTTTACTATCTCCCAAACTGATACAGAAGAAAGTGCCGCAACAATTGAAACTTTTTTGTTTACTACTGAATCACTAGAGCCTAGAATATGTCTGGCATGTGGCTGGGACTCAGAATTGTTGAATGAATGCTTGAATTTATATTTGCCAACTCGTTGTTACATTTTAGCCAAAGCTATTTCAATTAGGCAAGGCAGTCGCCAGAGAATCCTGCGGCATTAATACTATTTAAGGTCTTTTGGTGAAGCTACTAACACTTCTTTGGAAGCCCATAAGTTACCAACTTTTATATCTTTATCTTTTTTTCGTCTGCCCTCTGCTGGAGGTAATACTAATAAGCAGCAAATGAGAATAGGTCAGTAGGAAAAATCAAAAATGGAAAAACCTGGATCACAAACTGGATAATTAACTTTACAAAAATTAAGCCAATTTGAAAATTTCAATTTAAAGTAAGCCTCCAGATTAATCATAATATGATAGAAAAGAATGGACAGTAGTTAGATGCATAATTAAGGATGAAAAAATAGACATCCAAAATATTTTGACTACTTAAAAACACTTCCTCCTCAAATATTCTGCCTTTTCCTTAAGATATTTTAATAGTTTTCCACATTTAGTTCAAATGCCTCTTTTTCTCAATGGTAGTAATAATTTCATCTAACCCTCAGTAACTTTGCCATGTGTCTGTTAACACATGGTTGTAGAAGCCAGTGTTCCAGCCCCAACAGTTGGGTTCTAGAGGTGGTACTCTTCATCGTTATGCTGCGCTACCTCCTTCCTGCTGATGCCCTATGGATGGAACAGTGTGGTTGTCAGCTCTTTCACTGCTGTGAACCAAAGACTTGACAAGAACAACTTAGAGGAAAAAAGTTTACTTTGGCTTATTGTTTCAGAGGATCAGTCTGTGGTCAGTTAGGCAGAACATCATGGTGGAAGGATGTGGCAGAAGAAAGCAACTCAGGATAAGCAACCAGGAAGGTGGGGGGAGGGGAGAAAAGGGAAAGGAAGAAGAAGAGAAGGGGGCGAGGGAGAGAGAGATTAGACTCTCATAGCCTAACCATTTCACCTCTGAACATTCTTACATTGTCTCACACATGAGATTTTGAAGAATACTTCATGTCTAAACCATAACAATCAGATACCAAAAAAATTCCTTTGGTGCAATAATTATGAACAAAAAAATGCTTGGTAAGGTCACAGCATGTGTCCCTCAATACTATTTTTCCAATATGCACTATGAAGAACTTTTTCTTCCAGAATTATGGAGAGATAAAATGTTATTCAGTCTGCTTTGAAGTAGAAGTCACATGAAGTGATTTCTATTCAAGTATTACTTACTTGCTAAAATAATATAGTTTCTTGGGCTGGGATTATGGCTCAGTGGTAGAGTGCTTGCCTCGCATGTGTGAGGCACTGGGTTTGATCTTCAGCACCACATTAAAAAAATAAAGATATTTTTGTCCATCTACAACTAAAAATTTTTTTAAAATAATATAGTTTCTCTTCATGTCCATATTTAATACCCAAGGCAATATATAGCAGCTTAAGAGGATTTTGGTGTTTTCCCCCCCAATTTTGGCTTTAACAGAGTTTGTTCCTATACGGGATACTTATTACATGTGAAGAAAACTCCCACCAGGATGCTTATCTTCCAGTTGGTACCTGAAAAGGAAGAATTTATTCAAGGGGTGTTAATGCTAGCATCTTTGTAATCAGTGCTTAAGCTCTGATGTGCTCTTCTTCATAGCTTCGTAATATTTCATTGTATTGTGTATCATACTTGTTCTTGTATTGATTTGTTTTAAACTTTGGTTATATAAAGAGTTCATGAATATCCTGAAATATCAGTTTCTTCCCTATTAGGTTTTAGCAGCCCTGCCATTCCCACTGTCATCTAACTTATCAAAAATTTTCAGCTAAAGAGGAATTGATAGAATCTGTCAAATGTATCCATTTCTCTATAGCTGAAGAAAATTAGGCTACTACTTTGGGAGAAGTAAAGATGAGGAAAATGGTCCCTATGCTCAAAACCCAAATATTCTCTGGATTTTATGTAAGATTTTTGATATTTTTATGGCAACATTTAGCAATGGCTTGACTCACACACAAACACCCCATTTTAATATTAAGTTTCTCACCTAAAGACTTCACCTAGGAATTATTTAAAGTATGAAAATTCACTGTTTAGTAATGTGAAACTGAAAACCCAGTAGTGTAGCTAAGCTGAATGAGGCTTTGTCGTCTTGCTGGCATGGGATATAGATTATATACATTATATTTAGAATCGTTAGGAAGGCTTATAGTGACCAGTTTTTATAAGAAAATAAGACAATTGATTCTAGAATTCTATAAATTAAGTTACTTATTTGAATGGAACATGGTGGACAGGTAATTGCATAAGGAAATTGAGATTTGTCAACAAGGATCTATAGTAGATCATTTTGTAGAATGGGGTTGTTCTAAGAACTGAAGTATTGGGCTGAGGTTTTGGCTCAGTGGCAGAACGCTTGCCTCGCACGTGTGAGACACTGGGTTCGATCCTCAGCACCACATAAAAATAAGTAAAACAAAAGTAAAGGCACTGTGTCCATGTATAACTAAAAAATATTTTTTAAAAAAAGAACTAAAGTATTTCTGTTAAGAGCTTTGGATAGGGTATACACATACTAAGTTTTCAGTTAACAGTAGCTTCTGTTTCAATAGCTCCTACTTAGACCATTTAAATTTGGAGGTCCTTCTGCTTTCATGCCAGGTAATCTTCCTCATCTGTATCACAGGTCAGTGATCTCTTATTCACAACTTAGAAATCCAAAATCCTCTCAAACTACAGGCTTTTTTCTTCATGAATCATCTAGTGTCAAAACCTTCTATGATCTGAACTCATTTGGTGGCACTGTGATCTGAAGCTATTGCTAATCTATTTGTCCTTGCCAACTGTGAACATACTTGTATTTTGCTGCAGAAATGTTAATTCCTGATTATGTGGGATGCTTCCCCAGGGTCTATATGGAGTATTTTGTCATATTTAATGAACATTTTTGTTCAACTTGAAAACCTCAAAATTCTGAAACACATCTAGCCCTAGGGTTTATTTAGGGTAATGGATCATGGGCTTATGTGCATATGCATTTATAGGTCTGTCTTCTTTTTTAGACTGTAAATTCCTTGAGACCAGGGCCTAAGTTGTGTTCATATGTAGCCCCTGTTCCTGGCACATTCATCAAATGTTTGGTGAGAGAATAAACTGTGGCGGAATGTAATGGCTAGGTGGAGGGAGACAGACTGGAGAGCAGGGCTTCTTTATTTGCTGGAACACAAAACAGACTGCCTTCAGTTCACAAGAATTTGAGTTGTTTTACTTTGGGAGCACTTAAAAATGCTCAAAGTAGGGCTGGGGATATAGCTCAGTTGGTAGAGTGCTTTCCTCTCATGCAAAAAGCCCTGGGTTCAATCCCCGGCACCACAAAAATAAATAACTAAATAAATAAAATTTTTAAAAATGCTCAAAGTAACAAGTTACATGGTGGCAAAATAACAAAATACAAAACCTCATGCTCTGTGCTGCAGTTTTAGCATCTCTCTCGCTCCCACATCCACTTGCTCTGTGTAGCTCTAGGGTTTAGGCTGCATTCTTGAGAAAGACAAATGTGGGATGGGGTGGCTTGTGCATTTTAAAGTTTTTGGTAAGAATGATTATAAAAGCTTTAAAATACCTTACATGATTCATTATAGTTTTTTAAAAATATATATTTTATAAAGTATAAGAAATGTAAATCTGATTGCAAAGAGCAAAGTAGAAAATTACAAAATTGGCTATAACAATGTACTATTTGAAATTAACTTTTTTAGAGAAGACTTGACTTTTAGGAAGCAAAAGTAGTTTATGCTTAAATTTTTAAAGTTAAATTTAAAATATTCTTTCATGGCTTAATATGAGCTTTCATGAACAGTGTGAAAATTATTACTAGCTAAGAAGTACTTATCTTTGCTTGTCTCGTATGGATTCAAATGACTGGTGACCAACACAGCAGTGTAATTGTACAGATGCATAATGCCTTGCTTTAATAAAAGTTCTGTGGACTTTTAAGATGTAGAGTGAGAAGGCCATTTGAATTATACAGCTGTATTTTCTTTTCATTTTATTTAACAAATTGGCTTGGATACAATGGCTCATTGGTATCTTTTGATATGTGTAACTGGCACTGCTGAATTTTTAAAAGATAACTGATATGCTGCTTTCTTTTCACCTTAACAATGCTTTCACTATACTACAGTTATTTAAAATGTGTTAAATGGAGCAAATATCCATGTTGAAAAAAATCAAGAAGTTATAGTAACTGAAAATAAGAGCATTGTACTTATCAAATAATTCCTGTTAAATTATTAGGTTAAAATTGTTTTTGCAATTTCAGTGCCATTTCCAGGATAAATTGTGATTAACAGCTGCAGTTTGACCTTGAGCAAAATCACCATTGATGAGATTCTTTGACTATTAAACTGAATCCTTTGGTTTTTTTTGAAAAGGAAGGTAGGACTGGCTCATTTATACCTGGTATTCCTTTTATCTTTCCTTCCTCCCAGGAGGGAAATTTCTTAATTAGCTGGCTGAAGATGGAACCCGGGGAAACATAAATAAATACGTAAGAAATGAATGGATTGAAGTACCCACAAAGCCACAGAGTTAAACACAAGGAGAGTGAGGGAACTGTGGGATTGTAACAACCATAGGAATAAAGTTGAAATAAGAAACAGAGGTCCTCGGTCAGATCCAGCAAATCCAATGGGATGCCCTTTGAGAAAAGGCTGCATGGCAGAGCCATCTTGAGCCTGGGTTTTAGTCATGTCAAACCCCAACTCAACCTCTAATGTTAAGCAAGTTATTGAACTTGTCTGAGCTTGTTTCTTTTTTCTGTCATTTTATTTCATTCTGTTTAATTCATTGTTACCAGTCGAGTTCATCTGCAAAAGTTGGGTTCATTATAACTAGACTTACCTTGTTGGGCGTGGTGGCATGTCCTTGTAGTTCATCCATATATTTATGTTTGCTTGCTTAATAATATGTAGACAGCTAGGCTGGGCGCGGTGGTGCACACCTGTAATCCCAGCACTTTGGGAGGCTGAGAAAGGAGAATCATGAGTTCAAAGCCAGCGTCAGCAACAGCGAAGTACTAAGCAACTCAGTGAGACTCTGTCTATATATAAAACACAAAATAGGGCTGGGGATGTGGCTTAGTGGTGGAGTACCCCTGAGTTCAATCCCTGGTACCAAATAATAGTAATAATAATAATAATAATAATAATAGTAGTAGTAGTAGTAGTACGTGGACTGCTAATAAGCAAGTCCCCAAAGAATTAAAAAAATAGCAACTACCTGTGTGTTCCTTCCTTATATAATATTATCATTCTTTGGCTTAAAAAAAAGTTGTATTACATATTTACACATCCTAAATAATGTTATTTAGTTTTAGTGGTTTTTGAGTTTTGTAAAAGAGATATTTATGCTGGAACTTTTTCTCCTCAGCATTATTTTTAGGATTCACCTATGCTGTTTCTAACTGTAGTTCATTTGTTTTCATCATTTTATAATAATTTGCTGTGAAAACGCTACAATTATCCATCCTGACAGTGGGCATTGGTGTTCTAGTTTATTATTTCAAGTAGTGTAGTATGAACAGTTATACCTAATCTTTTGTACATGCACTAGAGTATCTTTTAAGACTTAGTTATCCAGGAGGAGAATTGAAGTATCAGTGAAAGACATAAATATCATCACCTTTGTTACATATTGCCACAATACTTCCCAAAAAGTTGCCCCACCAGAATGAGGGTTGTCATTTTTCTATAACCTTGCTAATTCTCAGTTAAGTTAAAAAAACATTTGGTTAATCTAACAGGTGTGGGGCTGGGGTTGTGGCTCAGTGGTAGAGCACTTCCCTGGCATGTGTGAGGCAAGGGGCTCAATCCTCAACAGCACATAAAAAATAAATAAATAAAGATATTGTGTTCATCTACAACTAAAAATAATATTTTAAAAAATCTAACAGGTGTGGAACTGTATCCTGTATTTTAGTTTGCATTTCCCTCATTTCTAAGGTTGAGTTATTTTATGTATATATTGACCTCTGGATTGGCAAATTCCTGTATTTGTACATTTTCTTATGGGAATGTTAGTTGTTTGTATTGTTAGTTTGAAGGAATTGCTTTTAAGATTCAACATGCTAATCCTTTATTTGAATTTTAGCTTGTAACTATCTTTTCCCAGTTCAGTTTTTGTGTGTGTGTGTGTGTGTGGGGGGTGTCTTGTTTTTTTCTTTCTTTTTCTTAAGGATAGAGGAGAAAATGTACTGCACTTATCTAGTGGAAGCTGCTAGCTCTTATGGTTGACCTTTCCTCTTCTCCTCAGTTTTCTTATATTTAGGAATAATTTTAAAAATCAGATGTGGTAAAATAAATAAATAAATTTTTAAAAAAATCGGCTGTGGCAGATGTGTTGCATGTGGGATTGCCTGGGATGCAGCTGATCATTTTTTAAAACAATTTTTAACTTTATTTTATTTATTTGTTTATTTTTATGTGGTGCTGAGGACTGAACCCAGTGCCTCCATGTGCTAGGTGAACATTCTTCCACTGAGCCACCACCCCAGCCCTGTATGATCATTGAGCTATTAGTAAACCATTGGGGAGATTTTGTTTCCATATGTTGGAAGATTTTTAAAAAAATGTTTGAATGTGAGTGTTGGGGCCCATGCACACCAGATCTAAATCCTTGGGAAACATCCTCCTCAATTTTGTTACATACACACACATCAGTGTCGGTGGAAAACTTGAATTTCTATCTGTAATGGCTTCCTTGTCATTAATTCTGGGAGTCTGGTCGGTGAGAGATTATTTTTGGCTTTCGTTTTTCTCAGATTAGGATCTTGATTACTTTAAGCTTTTAAATAAGAAAGACTCTGAGCTCGTTTATGCTGCAGCTAGTCTGCCTGGTTGGGACCCCGTAGAAGACTTCTTCAGTGGTGAGTGACCATTTGTCTTGCCAATTCCACCCCCAACCTCTTTCCATATTGGGTTCATATACCATTTTAGAAAATATTTTGCCACTTCTCTGATTTCCATTTTTTATTAAACTGTGGATACATAGGAGCTGAGAGTGGGAAAGTAATAGATCTCTTTGGTTTCTGTTGGTAAAAATAAGTGCTCTTAGGGGACTTGGTCTCTCAAAATTTGAGCATGCTTTAGGTGTGCAGTTTGAGGGACTTACCAAATTATATCTGATGCACAACTATTATTCCCAGGAATTCTAAATTTATAGTTACATGCATACACATCAGTACACAGCTTGCCCATTTCTTTGGATCCTCACCTTCAGAACATAATTTCCTAGAACTTACCATATTAGGCTTCACCTAGGGCCTCTTATGGCCTCATTTTACCCTAGATAGCCTCTAGGCTTGTCTATGAGTTTATGTTTAGATTCTCACTTTATTGGTACTCTAAGGAATCTGACAATTGTTGGATGAGAAAAAAAAATCAACCTAAGAAATTTATGTAATCAATATGTTCTCTATCCTGATTTTCTTAAAGAATGAAAAGTTAGTTCCTTTCTTTAGCAGCAGAAGGGGAAGAGTAGGGGAATGGCGGCTTTGACATTATCCAAAGAAAGTTTGCGGTTGTCTGGCATTAGCATCTCAAGGATTCTGGTTTTGTAGCTTAGAAACATTTCTCAGATAGCCTCTTGCCTTATAGCCGCCCAGTCCCTTTGCATCATGCCTGTTTAATCAGCCCAAGTCTGCTAGACATGAATAAGGTTTGAGAATTCAGAATTCTACATGAGGAAATGGGGTCATGGATAGGCAGCTCTCTTTAGAAGTATGAAGAGAAGAAATTGTAGGTGATGGTGAGATGTATAGTCAAGAAAAAAATTTTTTTTTTCTGTAAAGAAAGGGAAAGGGTTTATTTTGGCTTACAGTTTTGGAGATTCCTGCTCATGAAAATTAGTTCCATAACCTTGTGCCTCTGGTAAGGTGCACACCATAGTGTGACTATATGGGAGAGCAAACCACTCACTTTATCAGCCAAGAGGCAAAAAGAAGAGAAAATGACCAGGGATTCCATGTCCTCTTCAAGACAGGCATGCCCCCAGTGACCTAAGGTCCTCCTATAAGGCCCCACCTCCTAGGCCCCACCTCCTAAAGGTTTTACCATCTCCCAAGACCATCACACTGGGGTTTGAGCCTTTAACACATAGACCTTTGGAGAACACTCATCCAAACTATAGCATTCCAGCCCTGGCCTCCAGTGGTTCATGTCCATCTTACAATGCATAATGCATTCAGTCCATTCCCAAGAGTCCTTAGAGTCTTAACTGTTCCACCACTGGTCAAAAATTTAAGTTCAAAGTCTTCTTCAAGACTCCAGGCAAACTCAAATGAGAACCCCATAAAAATAAAAAAGAAAGTTATATACTTCCAAGATATAAGCACAAGGTAAATTTTCTTATTTCAAAAGCTTGGAATAGGAAAATAGCAAGGAAGAATCAGTCTAAATCAAGACCAGAACACAGTAGGGTAAACAGTAAATCCTAAGGCTCCATACAGGTCACAACTGTGGCAAGACGTGGACTGCCAGGACTTGGGAAGCCCTGTTTTTTCAGCCTTGCTGTAGGCAGTGCATATGTCCAGCTGACTCTGCATGCTGCCTATAGCTTTCCTTGACAAGTGTTGCACATTGCTGAATTCTTCACCTTCCCTGGGTCTCCATTGTGGCTTTAGCTTCACTGCCACATCTTCGTTCCACATTGCCCTGTTGAAGGCTGCTTGTGAAGATTCTGACTCCACAGCACACTGCCTAGCTGCTCAGACTTTCCTTTTAAAATCTTGGTGGAAGCTTCCACGACTCCATAACTCTTACATTCTGCAGGCTTGCAAAACCAGCATCACATGGATGGTACCAGTCAGCATGAGCTGTACCTGGATCCGCTTAAACCACGACTGCAGCAGCCTCTGACTCACACCCACACCACTCCCCTACCACTCGTTTTAAAGGGAGAGACTTGGGCATGTTAACTGCTAATGATAAGGATCCGGTTGAAAGTCAGAAGCTCCCTACAGATTACTTACTGAATGAAACTATAAAGTTATAGTTCACCACTAGATAGATTACACCTGAACACACTGACCAAGCTTAGCTTCACTAACAGTAGCATAAAGAAAACAGTTAAGTTCAGCCGGGCGTGGTGGCGCATGCCTGTAATCCCAGCACTTAGGGAGGCTGAGACTGGAGAATCACGAGCTCAAAGCTATCCTCAGTAATGGTGCAGTGCTAAGCAACTCAGTGAGACTCTATCTCTAAGTAAAACACAAAATAGGGCTGGGGATGTGGCTCAGTGGTCCAGTACCCCTGAGTTCAATCCCTGGTACCAAAAAAAAAAAAGAAAGAAAGAAAAAGAAAACAGTAAGTTCATTCTGATGTACTGTGGTATGAAGAAGTCCATAGATCACCTAGAAGGATTCTTGCCATACATATGTATCTATCCTGAATGTATTCTATCCTGTCAATCTCACTTCCAGTTTACAGGTAGTGTAGAGGGTAAATAAACAATACCATAAAGAAGTAAGTAGAAAGGGAGACATTCTAAGGTCAAGTGACTTAGTCTGTAGTGAATCAGTATCATAGAGGGGGAAAAAAAGCAAGAGGTGGATATTTCTAGATGGAGAGCCTTAACAGACATAATAAAATATGTAGTTCTTAATTGGATCCTGATTCCAACAAACAAAATGTAAAAACACATTGGTGGAAGTCTTTTCCTAAAATAGTAATATTCCTGCCTTTTGGTTCTGTGATTTATTCTAATTCCTTAGAATGAATTTTCCTTTCTTTCTTAAGCCATTTCAGGTTAGCTTATTTATTGGAAACCAAAGTGTCATAGGTGCTGGGTGTATAGCAAAGAATAAAGCAAACTCAAGGAACTTGCTTTTAATAAGGGAGGAACCAATCACAGATAAGTAAATACATGCTAAACAGTGTTGAGTCCTATAGGGAAATATAAGACAGGGTGAGAGACCTCGACAGGGAGAAGGTTGGGTTTGTGTGTGTTATCAGCAAGGCCCCTCTGAGAGGATAACACCTGAGCAGACATAAGGGAGCAAGCAATGAAAATATCACAGGCAAGAGTGGTCCAGGCCAAGGGAAGAGTGAATGAAAGATGCTGAGACTGGAGTCTGCTCAGTGTGTTTCAAGAGAACATCAAGAAAGCTTTTGAGCTGCTGGAGGAAAGAAGGGAGGGGCAGAGAAAGAGTAGGTGTGCGTAGGGTGCTAGTATGTGTGAGAGAGAGGTTCAGGATCCTTTAGGTCAAGATAAAGAGTTGGCTTTACTCTGAGTGGAGCAGAAAACCATTGCAGAATTTAAAGCGTAAGCGTGACGTATTTTGAAGGATCACTGCTTGCAATACTAAGACTGGAGAGTGATCCTGTCAGTAGGAAAGAGACCAGGTGAGTGATAATGGGGGCCTGGATCGAGGCAGTAGAAGTAGAGGTAATCAGAATCAGTCAGATCCTGAATAATATTGTAAGAAATAACTAATTTGATTTGCTGATGGATTGGGGGGGGGGGAGGGTAGGAGAGAAGCAGAAATTAAGGATGACTCCGATTTTTAGCTTAAACAGTTGGAAGAATGGAGTTTTTGTTTACTGAAATGAGGAGGACTTGCAGGTGGAATGGATTCAGTTTTTTTGGGGGGAGGGCTATACCTGGGATTGCTTCAGTTTTGAAGCTTTGGATTTGAGGTGCATATATGGAGACCAGTTGGAGATCTCGAGTGCTCCCCTGTGAGCTGCTGTAAAGTGTTTCTTACTGGACTCTGGTTTAGTACCAGTTCCCTAAAATCCAGTGTGTGTGTGGGGGTTACTGGGCATTGAACCCAGGGAGTGCTTTACTACTGAGCTACATCCCCAGCCCTTTTTTTTCCTTTTCTTTTTTTTAGACAGGGTCTTACTAAGTTGCCCAGGCTGGCCTCATACTTGTGATCCTCAGCCTCCTAAGTCACTGGGATTATAGGTGGGCACTACTACACCCAGCTTATAATTCAGTTTTAAATACTGCAACTTGAGGTTTCTCTTTCATCTTCAGATCACTCTCAGCCTAAAATGAGCAACAGAAAGACCAACTTTCCAAAACAAGATTTTTTTCCCCCTGGAAAAGCAAGGGATTGCTGTCTGGGATATGTATGGTATAGGAGACCATAGGTGCATCTGAAGAAGTTGGGGCAAGGAGAGGACTTTGAAAGAAAAAAGGGCAAAGTCCATATATGCTGTTTTGAAACAAAGCCCTTTGGTTACCAGGGCTTGTTGTAGGAGCTGGTGTTAGCCCATGGGGGAGACAGCTGTTAGGCAAGTGTCTGCATGCAGGCTTATCTAGAACACTGTGGTTTCCAGGAATTCCTTGGATGGTTCCTTCATAGGTACATGTCTGAGGGCTCCTCCTTCATGGCCTCCTGCTCTGTTTTGTTAGGGTTTGACTTTAGTGGCTGTTTTGGTGCTGACAACGTTCATATCACATTTCTCCATAAAACCCTTCGGTAAATGAACTAGGTTCATACTTACTAAGCAACTGTCAATTTTAGTATTAATTGACTATTTCAGAGTTTCAGAAGGACTAAAAAACAATTATATGTCAGTGTTTTAAAAGGAAATTTGAAGATGGAAAACTGAGTGTCCTCTTCTCTCTCTCAACAGTTTCTTTTACTTGGTAATTCCCGAGGGAAACAGGTTGAAAGGATGAGTGAACTGGAACAGTTGAGGCAGGAAGCAGAACAACTGCGGAATCAGATCCAGGTAAGAACTTCATTTTGAAATTTTAGTACTCCCTCCCACCCTCTGCCAGCCCCCAGTGCTAAGGATTGAACCCAGGGCCTTATGCATGCTAGGCAAGCACTCTACCTCTGAGCTACATCCTCAACCCCAGTTTTTACACTTTTATTCAGTATCAGCAATGTGTAAGATTCTTGAGTATGTCAGTTTACATATATTAAGTAATTTGTAAGGCCAGAAATGGTCAATTTATTTTTAATTTTGCTTCTAATGAATGCTCCAAAAATGATTTCTGATAAATCCCTATGCCCACAACTGGCTTCCATGCCCCTAAGAGGTTAATAGTATGTATGTCTGTAAGCCCAGCTGGAAGATAAGCAATTCTCTTCTTATTCATACACCTAGAGTCTAGATTTTGGTGCAATACAGTGGGGCAGACATTACATTGTAATAAAGTAGGAAATGTCTAAGATGTTAAATCACAGAAATGTTAAAAATTACAAAAGGCAGGATCACGGCATGTCTGACCTCTTTTAGTCTTGGAAATAAGCTCAAAACAATAAAAAGGATAAGAAACAAATACGAGCTGTGGCCTTAACAAAATTAAAAGACTCTTAGAACTTCAAGCCATAAAAGGTTGGAGAAGCATTGCCAGATGCAGCTGCATGTGGGACAGCCCTGACAGAAGGTGCCCACAGCTGTAAATCTCCTGCAAAGTAGGAAGCATTCTCCAAGGGACAGCCCCAACAGTCCCTTCTTTGGAACAATGAAACAGATGCTTGCTTGGACTTTGTTGGCACTGAGGAATATCAAGGAAGGCAAAGTTAAAAATGAAAGGATGTAGGTATGCCTCCTGGAGAGCCAGACAGAGGAGAGACTAAGCTGTGAGTATAGCCTGGCAGCTGCCTGCTTCTTTTCATAGGGAAAAGTAAAAGCTAAAACAGCTTGCAAATATAGATGAAGAGCTTTAGCGCAAAGCGGGAGAATCTCTGGTAGCTTGGAACATAGCTTGACCCTTCCCAATCTGAATCTCTGGTAATAGCTATTTCAAAATAACTCACCTAATTTAAAAGTGAAGAATAAAAGCCATATGGAAATATACCCCGCCTCCCACCAAAAAAAAAAGGAAGCGGAAAATCATGCTGGGGCTGATGGTACCTACCTGAAATCCCAGAGACTGTGGAGGCTGAGGCAGGAGGATTTCAACTTCAAGGCTAACCTCAGCAATTTAGTGAGGCCCTAAGCAACATAAAGAGACCCTATCTCAAAATAAAAGGGCTGGGGATGTGGCTTCCTTAGGTTTAATCCCCAGTACCAAAAAAAAACCCCCAAATACTCATCATAAGAGTTGATCTGAGTAACGTCATAACCAGACTTATTGCCAGGAATTCAAGGAAGTTAGTGATTTAGATGTGAACAAGAACTCTGAGTTGATACCTTATGTCTGAACAAAGCTGTCAGAACAGGAGGGATTTATTTTGCTTGAGATGCTCAGAGAAAACTTCACAAACAATTCTCTGAATTAGATATTACAGTTATCTGTTCTCTGAAATGCTTGGGACCAGGAATGTTTTGGATTTCAGATTTTTTGGATTGTGTTATATTTGTATCTTGGATCAGATGGAACCCAAGTCTAAACCAAAATTCATTTATGTTTCATATATACTTTATACACATAGACTGAAGGTAATTTAACTATTTTTAGCGTATCTGTGTTTTGACTGTAACTTGTCACATGAGGCCAAGTGTAGAATTTTCCACTTGTGGCATGATGGTGGTGCCCAAGTGTCAGATTTTGGATTTTTAGACTAGGGGTGCTATACCTGTACTGCCAACCACCGGAGTGAATTCTCTGCCATTTTTACTTTATGTCATGTACCCCAGATGTGAAAAGGAACAATGATGATTGGCCAGATGTGGTCACATGCCCACCTCCTTTAATCCTGGTAGCTGTCCTGTGAAGAAGGTGGCGTTGATTCATTTTATAGTTGAGGAAACTGAGGCTCATTGAGATTTAAAAAATTGGCAAGGTTGAAGTGACAGAGGCTCAGTGAGATCAAATAACTTGCCAGTAACTGGTAAGTAGCAGATTCAGCATTCAGACACCGTGTTTGGAGTGTAAAAGCCTGTGCTCTATCACTGAGGATGCTCTGCCTCTTGGCTGTATTTAACACCTTTCCCTTCAACCTGCGCTCTAGTCAGTCTAGCTTGGTTGCCATTTTTCTATCCCTTGAACATGTGTTGCTTTCTCCTATTTGTCTTTTATCAAATTGTTTGATTTGCCTGGAGTTCTACTACCTCTGCTCCAATTTTGCTCTCTCAAATCCTATCCATCGAATCCTTTTCCTCCTCCAAAAGCCTTGTTAAGAGTCCTGTGTTTATCAAATAAAATAAAGGTATGAAAAAGTACAATAACATTAAAAAAAAAAAAAGGGCTGGGGCTGTGGCTCAGTGGTAGAGCACTTGCCTAGCATGCGTAAGGCACTGGGTTCGATCCTCCGCACCACATAAATATGAACAAATAAAATAAAGGTATAAAAAAGTACAATAACATTAAAAAAAAAAGAGTCCTGTACTTGGATTTATTCTCTTTTCTTACTGGTGGCATGGTGAAACAACATGTATGGATTACACCTTTTATCACGTGTGGCCACAGGAAGATCTAACTTTCATTGTTTTTGCTGTGAAGCAAGAATACCAATGCCTACCTTATAGGTTTGTGCTGGGGATTAACTAACACATGCAGGACTTAGGCTAATGCTGATGAGGGGCAGTTCCTCACTTGGAACTTTAGACCTTTGTGACACGGCTGATTATAGTCTGCTCTGTATTTTAGTTCTTTGTTCGCATTCATTCCTTCTACTTTTGTTGGACTGAATATTCTGTTTTAATCATTTCCATATCTGACAGAATTCCAGGTACAATGTCATGGGCACAGGTTCACTGAATCCTCTCCTCCCATGATTTCAAGTATGTGTGTATAAAATACCAGGCACTTTCTCCTGAATTTAATGATGTCACACTATATTTAAAGACCCTCCTTCCAGCCAGGTGCAATTGCACAAGCCTGTAATCCCAGAACTTAGGGAGGCTGAAACAGGAGGATCACGAGTTCAAAGCCAGCCTTAGCAAAGACTCAGTGAGTCCCTGTCTCTACATAAAACACAAAATAGCACTGGGGATGTGGCTCAGTGTTCGAGTGCCCCTGAGTTCAATTCCTGGTACCAGAAAGAAAGAAAGAAAGAAAGGGGAGGGGGGAGAAAGAGAAAAAGAAAAGAAAGACCCTCCTTCCTTTCCTTTTTTCTTCTCTTTCCCCATTCCTTCCAGAAATATAATCTTCCAGAAATATAATAATAAGGTTACAATACCTAACGGTGTTGTAAATACATGGCATAATAGAAATGTATGCTATTTTTTTGGCATAATAGATGACTAAATTTAAACTCAAAAAATCACAAATAAAGAAAACATAGATTTTGATTTCTTTTATAATTGAGGTATAACAATAAATACGTCACCTTTCTTTCTTTGGTGGCACTGCAGACTGAAGCCATGGCCTGACACATGCTAGGCTGTACTCTAGCAGTGAGCTCCACCCCCAGCCTTTTTTTAAAAAAAAATATTTTTAGTTGTAGATGGCCACAGTACCTTTATTTATTTTTATGTGGTGCTGAGGATTGAACCCAGGGCCTCACATGTACTAGGCAAGTGCTCTACCACTGAGCTACAATCCCAGCCCCACCCCCAGCCTTTTAAAATTTTATTTTGAGGCAAGTTCTTGTTAAATTGCCCAGGCTGACCTCAAACTTGCAATCCCCCTGCCTTAGCCTCCCAAGTAACTCAGATTGCAGAGGTGCACCACTACATATGCCACGTATCCTTTTTTTTTTTTTTTTGGCACAGATGTTAATATCAGATCTTCTGTTTTTTGTTGTGGTGAATAGAATAGCATGGAATTCTTTTATATTTAGTTTTGTAATGGATAATAGTGTTCATAAGAATAAATTCTTGATGTGAGTAGATTATGTGAATCATGAAAATTTGGCTCAAACTGCTACTAACATGTTAGTAGAATTTTTGTATTACAACATGATGTTTTAATTTTTGGTACTGATTTTTAATGATTTTCATTCTCAGCCCTTAAATTGTATTATTAATACTAATGTAAATTCTATGAGGGAAAAATTTGTTATTTTTCCTGTGCTTTGTATATAGTGACTACAGTGGTACCTGGCATGCCATGTTCATCGGATTTTTTGCCAGATGACTGAATCAAGAAAGGAGGCCTGAACAATGATGTGTCATTTTCATAAAACTTAAACTTACAGAACCTTTTTTTCAGAATTTAGACTTCAACTGCACCATTGTTGGAACATGGCTCATGTCATCACTATCATTTCCAGAAATTTGTTTCATTGTAGAAAAGTGTGCTAAATTATTCCTTGCCAAATGAGGTCTCTAAACTCACAATGTGGCTAAGAATGAGAGAATAAAATCATGTTTTTGTGCAGCTAGTTGCGAAACACCACTAAATAGGAATAGTCTTTACAAATAGGTTGAAAGGGCAGCCAAAATTATCATATCTTCCATCTAGTCTTTGCTGCAAAGACTTTGTTGTGTTTTATTCAGTAAATATTACATATCTTCTCTTTGCCTAGGAGTATACCAAGCACTGTGGGCAAAAATAATTGTAAAAAAATAAAGAGGATACTACCCTAACCTTTGAGGGTGGAGATTGTCTTTAATATAGCACATTTATCAATTCTTTAAATTTGTTATTAACTGATAAACTTGGTTTAAAACGTCTTGCTGGGGTTGGAGTATAGCTCACTAGTTGAGTACATGCTTAGCATGTGCAAGATCCTGGATTCAGTCCTCAGCACCTAAAGTAAATTTTTTAGTGTTTTTTAAATATGTTTATTGCTCCCTTTTTTATCTTGTTATATTGATTTGTTGCATTATCTTCCCTTCTGTTTGTATAAAAATTTAAGATTTCTCTGAAAGAATTCCTTATAATACTTAAGACTTGAACACCTGCTTATATATAGGAAATTTGTTATAAAAATATAAATGTCACTCAACTAAATTGTTGCTATTCCATAAAAAGTTATTTTGCTGTGTCTGGGGATATAGCTCAGTGGTAGAGCATGTGCTTAGCAAATGCAAGGGCCGGGCTAGATTCCCAGCACATTCCTGAGATATATTTTTTTCATATTGGATCCAAAACATTTCCTTCCTAGTGGCAACAAATAACAGTTGCCTGTATAAATAAGTGTTACTTTCTGCAAAAGCCTTAATAATAAATATAACTCTAAATACTATGGGCTTATTAAATCAACTTAATCATTTTAGATCAGGATATAATTTTTAAAATCTTTAAAACATAAAACAAAAAATGTTTGATCCAGGTGCAGTGGCACACACCTGTAAACCCAGCAGCTTGGGAGGCTAAGGCAGGAGGATTGCGAGTTCAAAGCCAGCCTTAGCAATAGTGAGGCACAAAGCAACTCAGTGAGACCCTATCTCTAAATGAAATACAAAATGAGGCTGGGGTTGTGGCTTAGTGGTCAAGTGCTGCTGAGTTCAATCCCCAGTACCA